>JAQPPZ010002721.1:2400000-3600000 GCA_028583015.1 Wollemia nobilis
GATGAGCAACTCTCCTCAATCCTAACCCCCCATCAGATTTAGGTTTGCAAACCTTGTTCCAACCTACTAAATGGATCCTTTTCTTATCCTAAGTCCCTGACCAGAGAAATTTTTTTTGAAGCGACTCAATTTTGTGATACACCTTGCTGGGAGCTCTAAATACTGATAGGAAGTAAATGGGTATACTTTGAAGTGAATCCATAGTTAAAACTGCTTTGCATGCTTGAGATAACAGATGCCCTTTCCAACCTACTAGCTTTTTTTGGATCCTCTCCAGAACTATGTTCCACATTGATCATTCAGGTTTCCCCGTAAACAGGGGAAGACCTAAATAGGAGGTGGGAAGGGATGCAATCTGACATTTCCATGATCCTTGCTATGTTGTTTTTCCTAGGAATGGGGGTATTGATGAAATAAAGTTTGCTCTTATCAAAATTCACTTTTTGTCCAGCCGCTTCTTCATACATTATGAGAATATTTTTAATCCTTCTTGCCTCAACCATAGAAGCCAAATTCAGTAGCAATGTATCATCAAAAAATTGCTGATGTGTCACCGGGGTAGTTAGCGACGTGGCCTTGATACCTGATATGAGTCTAGCTATCGCTGCTGCCTTAATGGTTCTTCCCAAGGCCTCAGCTACAATGATGAACAACATAGGACTTATGGGATCTCCTTGTCTTAGACCACATTTGCTTTGAAAAAAACCTGCAGTAGACCCATTAACCAAAACTAAAAAATAAGGCTTAGAAATACACTCTCTTATTAACTTGACCCATTTCATGTTGAAGCCAAATTTTAATAAAACTGCCTCTAGGAATTCCTAATTTATCCTGTCATAAGTTTTGTTCATGTCTAACTTTAAAGCCATGACTACTTTTTTGTTCTGAGTGGCTGTATGAAGAGCCTCATGAATAGTAATAACTCCATCTAAGATTGATCTTTCTTGTACAAAAGTTCCTTGACTTGGATCAATGATAACCAGTAGAACTTTCTTCAAACAGTTGGCTAAAACTAAGTAATTTGTAATAATCAAACCATAAGCGCTAGGCTATTAAGTTGTTCAAACCTACTGTAACTATGAATAAGATATTTTAAGCCAAAGTAGTTAAGAAACATATAGTAACAGTGAATGAAAACACTTTAGACCCTCCTTCTAGCATCATTTCCTATTGAGTGATACATCTGCCTAGTTACATATATACACTAACGATTAGGACAAGATGTCCTCTCTTGAAGGGAAATATGAATTTTTCGAAGGTTATGGTAAGGTTGGTCTAACTTGGTTGACTTATTCTATCAGATTATTTATTAATTCAAAGGGAAGTAAGGATAAATTTGGTATATTTTAGGATTATGCATATCTATTACAAGGGAAAGTGATTAATTTTTGTCGTTAGAAATTAAAGAAACAAAACTTCTAATTCAATTGTTCATGTAATCATCAAAATATAAGTATTAACATCAAATATTACTTCTAGAGAATACAAAAAAGTAATATTCCTAGTTTACTGCCTTGAAATTATCATTGGTATATCATTCATTGCATCATATGTATAAAATATTATAGCACATAGCAATAATTATTCTAAAACTTAAAAGAATATATCACATAAAATGAGCTTCATAAATGAAATTAAATACATTAAAGTTGACTCAAATGTAACCATCATCATCATGCGTAAATTACATCAAGAATTCTAGCATATTGTATTGATTAAAATGTTCAGTAAGTACACTTATATTTGCTTGCATTAGATGATTGCAAGGATAAATCTCCAAGTACAATTATAGGGGTGCAAAAATCCACCAACTACAAAGCAAAGAAAATTCTAAAATTGTCTATCACTAGAGTGGAATTTGACCTTTTGGAATGGGGTCTCAATGGCTATTTATAGCCTTATAGTTTCAAATTTTTAGTGCTTTACAGTGGTGTTAGTGCTTCACAACTATATTTTTAGTGGTTTACAATTGCAAGTGAGTTGTTTGGGGTTTTTCTTGATTCAGATCTTCAATTTCAGCCATGGATCTCTATAACTGTTTTAGTATCTTCTCCTTGAAGATTAGGTAGTTAAATCATCGCTCCAAGTGATCTGAGTTGTCATGCACAATCTAGCCAAGATCCCTCTACCTCCTTTCATTCCTCTTGAGTTCTTGTTTTTGGATTTTGCTCTCTGGTTTGTTGCTTATAACATAGAATAAAAGTGTGTATTAGCTCACATTTATATTTGGCAAGAAAGTCATTTTAACATGGGTGCTTTAAAATATTATTTCCTTCATTTATCTCATTAATTGATTTTCTAAGGTTTAGTCCTTTTAATCTTAGGTTCAAATTATTAAATTTAATACTTAAAGCTCCATTTTAATTAAATATCAAATGCTAAAGTCATTCCCTAAGGTTCAAAACCCTTTCATTTAATTTTATGTTAAATGTATTTGCTTTTTATTTTATGGCCAAATTATTAAATTTAACACTAAGTTTTTTTTTTTTTTTTTAATATCAAACACTAAGGTTTAATCATCCAAATTGTATTAAATTGATTTTATAAGGTTTAACTCTTTTAGAAAATAAGTGGTCTATGTACGTAAACTTCAATATGTTTAAGATATGAAAGTTAGACTTGTGCTGACTCTTTCCAATTTTATTTCATGAAAATTTAAAATTTAATGCTAAGGTTTTTCATTTTGATTTCATATTGCTAAGGTTCAAGGTCTAAGGTTCCTTTAATTTTATTTATTAAAATTTTTTATTTTCTTTATTATGCCCTAAGCTCCCGAATAATTAATTTTTTGATAATGAGCTCTTATTAAGTTGAACACTTGGATTTTTCAATAACTTCCATGATTTTAATGGTGGATGGCAAAATCATTTCTTTATTAGCCTAGGTGTTCTAAATTTTGGTTTTAAAAATATATGAGCTTATGAAAAAAATCGATCCTTAGTGCTTTTATTTAATTTTTTTGGTTATATTTCAAGCTTCTTTATCTTGTCGGCTATGCATCTGAGCTATTGATCTCTTGGTTGTGATTCTGCACTGTTAGATTTAAGTGCATAAGAAAATAATTTAAGCAATAATTTAATTTAATTAATACTAAGGTTAGGATGCTAATTTTTGAGCTTCTTAATTTTATTGACTGCTTCTCCACATCATAGGTCTCTCGATCCTATGTTTGAGCCATTGGATTTAGGGCATATAAGATAAAATGTATTGTACTTAGAGGTTAAAATTTGTGCTCTTTGGCCTTATCAACTATGCCTCTGCACCATTTTTTTTTTGCCCTACCTCTGCACTGTTAGATCTAAGCACAATTTAATGAAGGCTAAAGTTTAGGCTTTTAATTTTTATGCTTCTTAATTTTATCGATTGTGGATCTACACCATTTATTTATCAGCCCTACTTCCACACCATTAGATTTGAGTGTTATTTAATGAAGGCTAATGTCAAGGCTTTTAATTTTTGAGCTTCTCAATCTTATCGATTGTGGCTCTGTGTTGCTGATTTATTGGTCCTACCTCCACACTGTTAGTTCTAAGCACTATTGAATGAAGGGTAAAGTCAAATTTTTTAATTTTTGAGCTTCTAATTTTATCGAATTTACCTCCACACCATTATATTTAGTATAAAAAAGATAAAGCTTTAAAGTGCTCTTCCTTCCTGCTTTCCTAGCCATTAGATTATTTAATAATTTTGTCTAATAGTTCATCTTATAGCCAATAAAATCATCGCTTAGTGCATTCTGACACCCCTTAACCCTAGTTTTTTAGATATTTTTCCTAGCCATTAGATATTACAAAGTAATGCCTAACCGTCCATCTTGTAGCCAATGGGATGAAAAGCTTTAGTGCAAAATTTTAACTATTTTCTTGGTAATCCTTAGCAAGAACTTATAATTATATGGACTTAGGATTTTAGCATGAATATTTCAAGGCTTAGAAAATAAAACGTGAAAATATATATTAGTTGTTAGACTAATTTTAAAGGTGAAATGTTGTTGGCTTATTTAAACTTGAATGTAATCTTTGGCACCAAAAAGGATTTTGATGGATAGTGATATAGCAGGCGATAAGGAAGGTAATTTAAGACAACAAGATAGACATTCTTATACTTGTTAGAGAGCTAATTTTAGATCTAATTTAATGTAGAATGGTCCTTATCAAGTTACAAGTATGACATTATTGCATAAGTAAGAGCTTAGAATATTTTTGTGTTGCAAAAATATGCCAAAATTTTAATTTTCCTAGAATTTTATAAAATTTTCCATGCTTCTAAAATGGCCAAATGGGTATCCAAATAAGTTGAGAAAACTAAAGAACTAGTTGTGGATCATGATATATTTCAATTAAAAATTCATGGGCTATTTCAGGAAACTACTATTTTTGAAAAATATTCATGTCCAATCTTCTACAAATTTAGCATCATTGTATAGATGAGCTCAAGATCTTTCCACCTGGCTTTGAATTACCTCAAATGAAGTTTTTCATCAAAATTTATGGCAATTTTAATTTGGTAGTAAATTTAGGGCGAGATGATGAATTTTAAAGAACCCTAAAATTGAATTTAACATTTTTAGCCTTAGATAAACCTTTGGAATTCAATTTTTTTGAAATATTCAGTCTAAAATAATTTTATTGAAAAGCAAATATTCAAGATATTCAATCTAAATCAATGAAACTAAAATCCCAGTCTTCAAAATAATCATATGCAAGAAAATTTTAAAACTTTATTGTGAGCAATGTAAGCAATTTTAAATTCTTTATGTAAACAAAAATAAAAAATTAAAACCAAAGTCTCAAGTGGATCCCCAATTGGGGTGATTTGTGCAATAGCCACAACACATTGCTACAAGGATGTCAAAAAAACTAACTAGAAAAGGACTACACTATAATAAGATAACCTGTCTAGAGCTTTGAACACCATGAGGTAATGCTAATCAACCAAGGCAAGAAAGCAAGCCTTTTTTTATGATAGCTAATCCAAAACCCACCCCAAGAAAAAATCCCTAACCCATGCTAGTGATAAATAAAGGGGCTCAACAATTATAAATCCACTCTCTAGTATGGGGAGCAATTCTATAAGTCAAGCTAATCTACATAGGGAACTAGGTTACAATTGTAATGCTAGTGTATTTTACATATAATACCAATAAAAAACCAAAGGAAGAAATCCCAACACCCTCAAGTCAAGGAAGGGGACATTACTAAGAGAATTTTACTAAAAGGAATTTCTTAAGGTAAAAATCATGGTGTAAGTTGGAAAGTATAATGACCAAATTTGGACTAGGGCACTATTATCGATCAAAAATCTAGAAAACCCTTATCTATAGGTAGGTTTAAGAAAAAATTCTAACCTAAGAAATGAGTAAGAATGACATGCACCAAATTGGGAGAAGAGCTATATTCACAAAATTTGGATGGTAATCAAGAGTAAAGAATGAGTTTAAAATCATGATGCTACCAGGAATGTCACCCCAAGGATTCTCCACCTTTAGTAGGGCCTCACCCAAAAATAACATCATCAAGAAATGAGCTCTAAAAAACATCAAGGTGAAAAGGATAGTACTGTATCTACACCTCTTGTATTTTCCACATTTTTTTCTGTGTTTGCAACTTCCAAATCTTGACTCCTCACCCAATGGACTATGCAAGGAAAGTGTGGGTTCACTCCTTCAATAGGTTGAGGGGCCTTGGGAGCCACCAAAGCTATATGAAAATTTTACCTATAGCCTCACTTCACTCTAAGCTAGACTATTCAAAATCATAATAGGTCAAATATATGTTGTCAAAAGGTGCTTCCTACCTTCAATCAAAACAAAGGAACTTCAAAAGAAGGGAAAACAAGCTAGAATTTGTTGGAGAATATTACATTATTTGGTACATGTAAATATACCTCCATGGTACCTTCATGGTACAAATATAAATATATAATTTTTTAGGGTTGATTCTATAGTTTAGGTGAGTGATTTCTATTTTTCCTTTCATGTAAGTGTAAACAAAAAATGTACAACACCAATACAAAGCATAATAACACCACGGAATGCACAAAATGAATAATCTTTATTGATATAGGCACAATGACCCTGGATCTCCAAGTTGTACAATAAATGTGCTCCAATATGGGGTTAAAAATACTTTTGATACAATGATTATAGATAATAGGGTTTCAAAACCCTAGTTCAATGAACAATTGGTGTCTTTTGGTTCATCCTTGATCCAAACAAGTGTGCGGGTGGGCTTGTGTATCCCTATGGGACCACCCTAGTTGCAACAACTTCCAAAAACATGGTTCCTACACCTGCAAATAACAAACAACATAAAAGGGATTAAAAGCTCCTGGAAGGGATCTACTGTGTGAGGTCCTCCAAATGATAAAACTTGTAAAAGCTTAAATTTTGCAATGATTATTGTAAATAAAATGTAAGAACATAAAATAACTGATGCAACAAATATCTTACATTATCAATGCTGATTTCTACTCTTGTTCCTATGTTCGAGGGTTGCTCGAATTCTCGAAAGCATTCAAGGGCTTACGGATTGCAAATATATGTGAGAAACACCCAGAGGTATTTTGGTATGGCTACAAAAGCTTAGAAACATTCCAAAAATGCTCATAAGTATTCTATGAACTCTAGGTAGCGTTCGGGGGTGGATGGGAGTGAGGTAGAACTAGATCTGGTTAGCGAGGATTTTGTGGTGGCTAAAAATAGGGGGATGCGATGGCTATAGCGAGGGAAGAAGATGATAGCAAAGTGGATAGGGTTTGTGAGTGGACGAAATGCTAGGGTGCTCGTAATATCAAAAATTAGGACCTTGAAAATTTGGAACTTGATTCATCAAAATGAATTATCTTTTATAATTTGCTCTTGATCATGCTAGGGTTTCGATGACACAATTGGATGGTCAAGATTAAAATATGAAGAACGGTTGAGATTTTTTTATTTGTGGAAAACATCCCAAAAGGGATGCCACTTTCGGGTAAGACCCAAGGAGGCAGGGGTGACCATTCTGCCAAAATTACCCAGGGCACGATCCTAGCCTACTACCTTTGACATACTCAAGGAGCTAATAAATACAGAATAAGATATAAAAAAAAACATGCTCCTTGAGTGTGTCAAAAATATAAAACACAACCAAGCACATAGAAAATAAAAATATATAAAAAAATGAACCACATAGAAAAATCACAAGAACAACATAACAAAACACAAACATGACAAAAAAAATAGAACACTACAAAGACATAACCAATAGAAACATGAAAAACACAAACAACCAAAAACTACAAAATTAACAAATAAAAATAAAAATAAAAAAACAACCAACAACAGATAGTAAACAAAAACAAAAAAACATAGAAAACACTCACACACAAAAAACATGAAATAACACAAACATACATAAACAAAAATACCCTAATCCAGAGCAAATGAAGGAAAAGACTCAAGGACGATGCAATTTCGTGACTTGTCGATTCTTCGCGGCTGGAAGCGGCAAGAGAACAAAACGGGAAACGAATGTCGCGATTTAGCGACATGTCTCAGTTTCGTGATAGGCAGTGGCAAAGGAGTAGAATGAAGGTAGATTGTCACGATTTCGTGATAGGTTTCTCTGTCACGACATGCCGCATTTTCATGACTATCTAGAGCAAATGAAGGAAAATACTTAAGGACGTCGCGATTTCACGACATGTCGCACTTTCACGGATGGAAGCGGCAAGAGTGCAAAATGGGAGACAAATGTCATGATTTTGTGACATGTCTCATTTCGCGACATGTCACATTTTCGTGACATGCAACAGGAAAGGAGCGAAACACAGGCAGAATGTCACGATTTCGCAACATGTCTCTTTTTTGCGATAGGTCACATTTTTGCAACTATCCAAAGTAAAATATGGAAACGACTTAAGGACGTCGCGATTTCATGACATGTCATATTTTCATGTCTGGAACCAAAAAGAGTGCAAAATGGGAGACAAATATCGTGATTTCGTGACATGGCTCTTTTTCGTGACATGTCGCATTTACGCGACTTATAGCGGCAAAGGAGCAGAACGAAGGTAGAATGTCATGATTTTGCGACATGTCTCATTTTCGTGACATGTCACCATTTCATGACTCTCCAGAGAAAATGAAGGAGAAGACTTAAGGACATCGCGATTTCACGACAGGTCGCATTTTTGTGGTTGGGGTAGCAAGAAGCATTGTAGTGGGCCGCTGCCTGTGTTCTAAGGTGTTTGTAAATACGTGTAAGGGTCTGTGCTATTTCTTGGCAGGGTGGCCTCAGAAGGGCACTAGTAGTGAAGGACAGACTGTCCCTATTGAGGTTTTGATCCGTAATAGCATAGTGTTGATTTTTGTAAAAGGTTTTGGGTCAACCTGGAAAACCTGGATGTAATGAAATTGTACCTTAATTACCAAAAAAAAAATACCCTAATCGAACCAAAGAGAAGCAAAAATAAAGCAAGAAGAAACTAGGTACCTTTAGAACTAGAACCATCCAAATAAATGATCGAAAGAAGAGCTTCCCTTATTTGTGAATCCCACCATCTAGGAGGGTGGCCATAATAAATAAGATCACCTTTATCCAAAGCCTAATTAGCTAAAGCATCAGCACTCTTATTTTGATTTCTGACCACATGATTGTAATCAAATTTCAAAAATTTCCTTCTGGATTAATTGAATCTTATTAACAATTATTTTTATTCTCCAATCAACCATATGATTCTTAGAAGGATTATTCAAAATATTAATCATGAGTTGAGAGTCAAACTCCACTAACACCTTTTCCCATCCAACTTAGTAGCCTACTGAAGGCCTCTAAGGATACCATACCCCTTAGCAAGGTTATTGGAAATAATGCCCAAATTATTAGCAAAAGTAAAAACCAAGGAGCCATCTAAAAGTCTACCAATTCCTCCCATACTATCTTTTCCAGGGTTCCTTCTAGAGGCTCCATTAGTATTGACTTTACCAAAATCCTTAGGAGGAGGTTGCCAATTTCTTGTCCTATCCATATTACAAATACTCATATTCCCTTTAATATGGTTGCCCTTAGCAGATTTAATCTTCAATATTTGCATCACTTGATCCCATTTTTGGTGGAAGTTTTGGGGGTGATTAAGGAGTTGATGGACTGATTCAACTAAGTTGGCTATGGTCTTCTACCAAATATAGTGAATATCCTTCCTATCTTGATTAAAAATTTGACTATTCCTTTCATTCTATATATTCCAAAGAATAATGGTAGAACCCATCCAAACTAAATGCCTAATAAAATGATCAAAACCCTCTTGTTTAGCCCAATCCCTCCAAAGTTTTTCAAAAGTTAAAAAATTAGACCATTGTAAGCCAAGTAAAGTGGCCATTTTCCTCCATAGCTCAGAGGCTAAAGTACACTCAATAAAAATATGGTTGAGAGTTTATACATTCTCTCCAAACATTTCACATCTAAAATGGCCTTGAAAATCGTGCTTGATAAGTTGCTCACTAGTAAGCACCCTACGATGCAATAAAATTTAAATAAAGAACCTCACCTTAGGCCAGAGCTTTTGAGACCACAACTGAGAAAATATGTCAAAATACTGGTTGGGATTATTATGGCATAAGTTCAAATAACCTTGAGCAACTGAACACTTACCCTTAGTAGTGATGTTCCATCCAAAATGATATTTTTCATGGGACCAAGAGAGAGATCTCATATGAAGTATGCCTTGGATATCTTTTCTTTGCCTTTTTGGGATTTGAATAGGCCAGTCCTAAATAGGGATCCAATATCTACCAACCTTTGAATTACTAGTATGGCACCGACAATAAGTAGCCACCTTTATCTAGTTAGCTCGATGAAGCTCCTCCGTCCAAGGCCTCCAATAGGAAGGGTTGAGATTGAACTTGATTATGTGACATGGATTAATATGGATGAATGGCTAAGATTAAGTCATGGTAGATGGCTAGGATTTATTTACATAAATACATATATATTTATTAAATATATATAAATATAAATATAAAATATTAATATTTATGTATATATTAAATAAATACATATATATATAAATAATGGACGACTATTATTGGAGGATACAAATGGATGACAAGTGGCTAGATTTGGGAGTCTACCCCCTTTTTGTATCATGTTGCGTGAAACAAAATGCGGTGCAAAAATACGATACACTTGGTTTGGTGTGGTGAAGTAGTTTTCTTTCCTTGGATTGCAAAGAGGATATTGAAGACAAAGAATTTGTTAGTGTAGCTTACCCCCTCAATTTGTGAATGAGTGAAAAATGAGTCTCATAAGCCAATTGACAGAATTGTGGGGAATGATGTAGGTGAATGATGTAATTGCAAGTATATGATGTAAATGTGGATGATATTAATTATGTAAACACGGGTGATATGAATGATGTAAATTGATGCCATTTTTTCCCCAACAGAGAAAGGGGGTTTTGCAAGTATAGATGTAAGTGAATTATATTTTTGTCAAAATAGAAAAGGTATTTTTACCAAATTTAGATGTATGATGAATTATTGGAATGATGATTCCAATGTGGGAGCTCAAAATCAAAAGAAAATAAAAGGAGTCAATCCTTGGAGGGCCATCTAGTGATTGTAGGATAATTCCATCAATTGGAACCAATCAACCCAGGTAAGGCCTGTCTCCGTGATGACTGTTAATGTAAAAAAATGTTGAGATGTGATTTTGTCTATGTTTCAAGACCCATGAACAAGGCCATCAATGGTAGATTTTTGAGCAAGTTAACTTGGGCATAGGCTCACTTGAGAAATGAGTAACCCGAAATGATTTTATGTTCGAACAAGAGGATTTTGAATGATAATGAGAAAGTGTCCTTATGGTGATCTAAACATCTTACCGAATTGCATGGACAACCAATCACTGCAATTGCCAAGGAGATAGAATAAACCACTAGATACGAGGTTCACTTGAAATTGTAGGTGAATTTGGAAAAAATACAAATGCAATTTTTGATGGATTAAAATGATGTTGGAATGAAAATTTTATGATGAAAAATGTGTTAATGATTGGATTGCATGATTTTGTGAAATTTTGCATTGTTTTGGATCATTTTGAAAAGCAAATTTGGATAATTTTACAACTTTTTAGTCACAAACAACAGTTACCCACCCAAATAAATCCATGTTATCACAAAGAGTGGTGAAATGCTAAGGCGGATGATTATAATGATGAATGTAGTTGATTTGTGAAAATTTGGATTGTTTTGGGACATTTTGAAGTTTGTAAGGTGATTTTACGACTTTTGGTCACAAGCAAAAATTAAGCACCCAAATTGATTTTTGGTTTCACAAAACATTATACTATGCTGAAATGAATGTATGGATGCAATGTGGAGTGATTTTGTGGAGGTAAACTACTTTTTGGGAGCATTTTAGTCTTTCTACAAAATTTTGAACCAAACGTCAGCTAGCATCTGTATCATGCAGAGACAATGACAAGCGTTTGCCACTCTACAAACCCTGGCGAGTATTTTAATGCACCATGTGAATTCCCATGGGCATTTAAGCATGCAATAAATTGCTATAAATAGTTTACAAAGGTAAAATATAATTCATTCTTACATTCACAAGTTTGAGAAGCTACATCTGAAGGAGAGTGAGTGAGTGAAGGAGTGAGGTGGAGTGAAGGAGTGTGGTGGAGTGGAGTCTATGGCTATGAAGGGTGCATATGTGGCAGTAGGAGCAGAGATGCTGGTGGCTAAGGTAAGTGCCCTTGGCACTCTTTGTTTGTACTTGTGCAAAATTTTATTTTATATTTTATATTTTATATTTTTATTTTTGCAATGAATGTGGTATTTAATGTGCTTTCATTGTGTATGTGATGTGTTGCAGTT
Organism: Wollemia nobilis; assembly: GCA_028583015.1. NCBI lineage: Eukaryota > Viridiplantae > Streptophyta > Pinopsida > Araucariales > Araucariaceae > Wollemia > Wollemia nobilis. Next base: position 2,411,860 of record JAQPPZ010002721.1, read on the forward strand.
GAGGATATTAGAGGCTCAACATTGGTTCTTACCCCTCATACTAAGGTCTAGAAAGGTATTGTGGAAGGAGCATTGGGATTGGTTGGAGGATGTGGGGCTAGCTAGAGCTACATAGATTGATGTGGTGATGGCATATGAGAGGTATCTCTCTACCTTGGCAGAGTGATGGGATCCAGATAGGGGGACATTTTAGCTCCCTATTGGTAAGGTGACAGTGACACTAGAGGATGTATACCACATTCTTCAAGTTCCAGTAGAGGGATTATGTGTTAAGCTTGGAAATAATGAGTATGAAATGAGCCAAATATTTGGAGATCAATGGTAAAATATGATTATGAAGGGTGGAGAGATCACGAACTTGGCAATGTATGCCAAGGAGTTGGAGGTATTTCCCACCTTGGTCATGTTCCTATTGTCCAACATAGTAGCACCAAATAACATTGGCTATTGATTCCCATAGAATATGATCAAGCTGGTATAAGATATAATCAATGGGGAGGCAGGGGTGGAAGGGTTTGGGATGTAGTGTATTACTATAGTGTTGGGGTTGGGAGCACTTTTGTATGGCTCAACCTTTAGGATTATCTAATGAGGCATTGGATGGGGAGCAGCCCTATGACTTGATATGGTGAGTAGCTAAGGAGGTGTAACTGGGTCATCCTAGTCATAGTAGCTAGGAATATAGAGATCTATGGGTAGGGCTGAAACTTGATTAGATGTATTGGAGACCATGGCAAGGTGCTACTTGGATTGGTGATGGGGAATAGCTACAGAGAATTTAGTAGGCTAGATGGGTGGTTGGGTGACATAGGAGTGAGATGGAGCTGATCCAGTTATCACGGGTGCTACTGTAGTTTGGGCTATAGTAGGGGATACCTTAGGCACTGATGCTATACAAGCAACATCGGGATGAGATGGGTCTACCTTGTATAGAGGTATGGTGGGTGACTTATGAGGATGACGAGGAGATGGATCTCACTAATGTGAATGATGTAAGGAATACCACTAAGTACGATGCATGGTTCATTTCACAACCACCATGGGTACTAATTAAGGTAGTGGATGAGGACAATGAGGATGAGGATGAGGTAGAGGCTAAGGTATAGAAGGCATATGAGGCTCCCAAATGTTAGAGATATCATCAATCTAGAAGTCGAGAGAGGTAGGTGAGAGATTCAGTAGAGCAACATCCAAATATTAGAGGTGATGGTGATGGCATGTATGATATGGAGGATTTTCCAAAGAGACCTCCAGGTCAGAGTGAGAAGGAATGGATGTGGCTTGAATAGATGGTGGAAGATCGAGACACAGATATAGTAGCTCAAAATGTAGAGATAGCTCAATTATGGGTGGAGCTAGAGGCATGAACAATTGTATGTGGAGGTGAGGATAGGATAAAAATGCTCTATGAAGAGATATCATAGAGGGAACATCATCATATATAGGACATACTACGCCTTTGAACTTGATATGGATACATCCAAGATTTGGAGGATATATTGTTGCAACACCACATTGGGCTACCAAATTGATCTTCTTCCTCCATATATAGATCTATTAGGTATAGTGAGTCTAGGTATAGTGGCTCTAGGTATAGGGATCCATCTGGATCACAGGGGTCTTCCTATAGGTGTTAGCTAGAACTGAGATGCATTTTTTTATATGAGCCTTGGTGCTCCACTGTATATAGCCTTCGAGTATTCATTGTATATGCGATATATATAGACATGGATTTTAATTTTGTGTTATGATTTTGTGTGAATGCATGTGTATATGTGTGATGGATGATAATGCAATGATAATGTGTATGAATATCAATGAATTAATGCTCTAATGATCATTCGTAGTTTAGATTTTTCTTGACCATTTATAGCACTGTTGTTTAATCAGGGGTACCAAAATGGTGGTATGTGAAATGGAAGACTCATGTAATGATATGGATGGTGATATGGATTTTGATATAGAAGACTAATATTTCATTCAATAAACTTTAGGTTGCTTTTCCCTTCGTGTCTCCCCTTTTCTCCATCCTTCCCTTTCTTCCACCTTCCCCTTCCCTTTATTTCCAACATCTCTTCAAGTTGAATACAAATTTTTATGTCTCAATTATTTTCTAGTCTCTCATTCCCCCTTCTATATTTTTGCTTATTGTTTCCACCACTTTTCTTCCTACTGCTCTTGTCCACCATAGTCCTATTTGTGTTTGTTTTCTCCTTCCCATTCCTTTGGCTTTATTGTCCTTGTTCTTCTCTTCTTACCCTACTTCCTACATGCTTGTTATTCCTCCTTATGGTTCCCTTCTCATTTTCTCTCTCTATTTCAATTGTTATATCTCCTTATCCTTCTGGGTTTCCTTTTTCACAAGTTTAAAAATCCTTGTAAGTCACCAAGAGTGTGGGTGAAATTTTGTGCCTCTTCACCCACTCTTTATTTTTGAATATGATGACATCTTAGAGCCTACCAATTTTGAAGTATTGATGGAAGAAGCAGATTTTTGAAACCGAATGGACAACAGTGAAACAAATCTTCAAGTTTGGGGTCGAACAGAATAATGGAAATGGGTATGCTTGAAGGAAGATCCAAAATCCCCACCCTGACCATTGGACGGAAGAAAGGGATCCCAAATGCCTGGATGGAAGAATCGAAATATGGCTCAAAGGTCATAAGTTCCAAGTTCCCATCCTCGAAGCTGGACAAAAATTTAGAAAAGTAGTATCAAAGGTTAAACCTAAATATTTCATCCCTAAAATATGATGAGTAGAAGGCTAATAAGATGGTGCATCCTTGACCATATTTGATTTCAAATGGAAGGAAGCTTTGAGTTGTGCCATTAATAATCATAGCTACCCTGGTACGAGCTAACAAGGAGCAAGTGGATGTACACAAAGCTTGTAATGATCAACCAGACTTCTTAGGTGCTCAAAGGTATGAAGTAGATGAAATTTATTGCTCAAGAAGGACTGATAAGAGTGATCAAGGGCCTATATCTATGTAGAAAAACCTAACTTCATCGAACAGTGGCCATTCTTCTAAAGAGTAGAATATCAGATTATCTTCCAACTATTTCAATATGATCCTTCCGCCTAATACCATCAATGCTTGAATTTGAATTCAATGTAAAATCCTCTATAAATAGCGGAATGTTCATCATTCCAAAGGGCAACTCTATGGCCTTTACAATTCATATGTAATTCTTCATCGCTTGTAAATAATAGTAAATCACTATTTGGTCTCTCAATCTATCTTTCATTCTACTTTTACCTTTGTGTGAATGTTTATTTATGTGATGGTTGTCTGAGTTGGTTCGCTTAATTTTGCTATATATATTTCATGAGTCTATCTGGGTGGTTTTGGAATTCGCTTTCACCACTGGGTATCGAGGTTTATTTCTATTGAAACCAATCAGGTGGGAGTGCTCTAATTATACTACCTGGATTTTATGCACCCTCTCACTGGTTTTATAATTCACCCTTGTACATCGAGTTGAAGGAGAATTAAATATGGGGTGGGTTGATCTGTTAGGTGGTTTGCTGTTATTTGCACCAATGACGTTAAAGGAGTGTATCTTGATGTGGTCATACCCTGTTCTTGTTAGTTCTTGCTATGGTCTAATTTGCTTTCTTTCTTGTTTCCTTTTCCCCATTTTCCCCTTTGTGATGTAGGCAACTAGAACTAAAGGAGCCGGCCTTCTCCAAATATTGACCGCCTCTACCTCTCTCAGGTTGGGAAGCCATTCAATGCAGGTTGAGAACCTTTGGGTATGCCTCCCACTCGTTCGATGCTAGTTTTCACACCCAAAAAAAGTAAAATAGAATTAAATGTACTATTTCTATGAATGTGAGGCAAAGGGTGAAACCTTTGACAAAATAACACAACCTTTTGAACCTAGTAGTTGATCTATTTATTGATTGTGAATGCAAGGCAAAGGGTGCAACCTTTTGAACCTAGCAGTTGATTTATTGATTGATTATTAATGAAAGACAAAGGGTACACCCTTTGATAAAATGACATAACCTTTTAAACCTGGTAGCTAATTTATTGACTGATTATGAATGGAAGGCAAAGGGTGCAACCTTCGATAAAATGGTGCAACCTTTGATAAAATGATGCAACCTTTTAAACCTGGCAGTTGATTTCTTTATTTAATATATGCAAGCATTGACAAAACCATACCAAATTCTTGATGGTGAGACAAAAACACTTGATTTATTGATTGATTAAGCCTTTTTTTAAATTGGTTGAGTTGATTTATTGGTGGGGAAGGTGTGATACCTTGATTGCCTCAAGTTATTTTATTATTTGATGGATTGTTGGGGAAGATGTGATACATTGAACACCCCCAAGTGGATTGATTATTTTTGTAATTTATTATCAGGGAAAGGTGTGATGCCTTGATTACCCAAAGGCTGGTTGATTACTTGTGATCTCATATGTGCTTTAGATGTGGCAATTGATTGATTTATTGATTGTGAATGTAAGGCAAAGGGTGTAACCTTTGACAAAAGGATGCAACATTTTGAACCTAGCAATTGATTTGTTTATTGATTATGAATGCAAGCCAAAGGGTGCAACCTTTGATAAAAGGACACAATATTTTAAACCTAGCAGTTGATTTGTTGATTGATTATGAATGCAAGGGAAATAGCACAACCTTTTAAACCTGGTAGTTGATTTTTTGATAGAATGTGTGTGAGCATTGATAAAACCATACCAAAGTCTTGATGGTGAGATAAAAGAACTTGATTGATTGATTTATTGAGCCTTTTTTGGATTGGTTGAGTTGATTGATTGGTTGGGAAGATGTGGTACCTTTATTTCCCCAAGTTGTTTGATTGCTTTATGGATTTTTGGGGAAGGTGTGACACCTTGAAAACCCCCAAGTGGATTGATTGTTTGTTTAAATGATTATCGAGGGAAGGTATGATACCATAACTACCCCAAGGTTTGTTGATTGTTTGTGATGTGTCTCGTATATGATTTGGATATGAGGAAACAATGTGTGAAATGATTGACTGTGATTTATATTTGATTATCATTCAAAAAATGCTTAGACATATATTGCTACTTATGATTTTAATCAGTTAATCAAGGGTATCAATCCAATGGTATTGACATGCATGGGGAATGGATGTGAGTAGATTTTATGTAAGAATTTTTAGGTGATATGCTCCTATAGGGGCCAAGATGACATGACTTATTTTTACACTTGTATTAGGGAAGAAGAATCTGAAAATGCTTTCAGGAATCTCAAACACCCTAGTGACATCAATCAAACTCATCTAATTATCATGTAGGCACTTAAAGATACTAATACCAACCAAGTTATTCAATTTTCATAAATACCAACTGTGTGTGCAATGATTATTAATTTTCTAGGTTGGACTCATCATTTATGACTTACATTAATAATCTATCTCATCTGAGAGCAGACATAGATCTATATAAAATAAAGTCGCTAATGCGATGGATGTATCACCGCATAGGGTATACTCCATTTCCATTCATGCATCTATAGCCTCGACTAAGGTTAGCCCCATGATATAAAGACCTAACAATTCTAGGGATTCAATCTCTTCACCCATTTCATTATTTTTTTTTGGAGGGGGAGTTGGGATTTTGCTCATTTTGTGGAAGAGAAAAGGATTTTTACTTTTTTTCTTTGTGGGGGCTTACTCGTTTAGTGGAAGAGCAAGGGGATTTTTTTGAAAGGGGAGCTTGTCCTTTTGCCAATTCTTAATATTATACCATGTGCATGATAGGATGAGTAGGGGAAACCATTCACTTTATGGTGATAGCTACTCATGATTTTATTTTTCCTAAACACAAAATTTTGATTTAATATGTGACACTTGTGCATGGTCTCATAGAAAAATTAAGGCCACCAGGAAGATCTATAGCACTCAAGAACTAATGCCATTCAATGTAGGCTGAATAAGGTACTAGGTATGATTGAATGACTAAAAGTACCTAAAGATTTGTCAAACCATAGACTTGGAAAAGAATAATCTTGTCATAGGGATTATTCTTTCTCTATTTTTGTTTTTTTTTTTAATGAAAAATGATGGAGGGTGGATGGTTTATGTAGCTAAAAGGCCTATAATGAGGAAAAATGCAAGCCACATACCATAAGGAATATGCCATTTATTAATATTTTAAAATCAATCATAACAACTAGATAAAAGCATGCATTAAATTATAACTAAAGTTTTATTGATGAAGATGTAAACTGGGATATATTTGTGAATGCAACACACTTTAGAGTGGTGTGTGATTAGTTTTTATTTTTGTGATTATTTTGAGCTTTTTGTGATTTTGATGATTTTGTGATATATTTTTTTGAATTGGCATTTTTTGTATGTGGGGAAGGTGTGATACCTTGAGCATCCTCAAACTATTTTATGTTTATGATGTGGCTGACGGGGAAGGTGCAATACCACGAGCATCTCCACTATGATTTTGGTGGGTTTCGAGGTTTGAATTGGATGGGGTGGGCGAGTCATCTATGGGAATGGCCCCCTTGTCAATAAGATCTTGTATCATATTTTTAAATGCAAAGTAATTATTAATGTCGTGGCCTGCATGTTGATGATAGAGGCAATAGTGATTTTCCCTATATGACCATGGTTTAAGTCTATTGGGGTCTATAGGGTGTATGTCAGGTAAAATAATTATTTTTACCTCCTACAACTTGAGAAATATTATCGAAATGGACTCAAATAGAGTGGTCCAGGTACGATATTGGTGATTTGAATGAGGTGGACAAGGTGGATGAGTTTTATGAGGTGGGTGAAGTTGATGAGGTTGATGATGTCTCAACTATAGCTCAATTTTTATGAGTCGATTCAATATTTTTTGTAGAATTAGAGGAGTGTGTTGGTGACTCCATCATAGCTCATATTCACCTTTGAATTTATCAAATTGAGGTATCTTTGAATGGGATGGATATGGGGATTATGGAACATATGGATGAATGGGATGATGGTTGAATTACCATAACACTTACCTTTCAAGGGAGTTGATGTGATCAGTTAGTAATTGGTAAACTTCTAGAAAAATCATATTTATTGCCCATCTTGGATTTTGAAGAGGTTGAGGTGGTGGATGTTGATGTTGATGAGGTAATGAATGGTGATGTTGTATTGGACACTTTTGATAATTTTTTGCACCAGACCTAGAGTGGTTAGAAATTTAATTTTTAGGACCATGCATAGTTCCATTATCCTAATGGTGGGGGCGACTGATAGGTTCCACATATGTAGGTGGTGTAGAAGCAAAGAAAACTTGAGTGGGTCATTTATCATAATAAAGAGAGGGATTATTAGAATAAAATGCCCTTAACACATGAGTATATGTGGATGTTTTATTATTATTTTTTCTATTTTTTGTGTCCACACGCTCATATTCATGATTCAACTTGGAGAGCTTAACTATGGTAGCTTTTGTATCCCTATTTTGGTGTAGTGTGTACACTAGTTCTTGAATCAGTGGAGATAGAGGTGATATGGAATGTGAATGCAATATAATTATATTCTATATGATTCAATGTGAGAATATGTGTTCTTATAAAAAGCATGTAAGGTGGCCCCATATGGATAATAGATATCATGATCATCATTGAGGCTTGTAAGTGGATCCTGAATTATGACACTTGGTGTGTTAGGGTCAATGGGTGTTGAGTATGATTTTCATTGTTGTAATTGTTGTCAAACACTTCAGCAATATAGGTATTCATGTCAACACTTTCAAATTTGCAAGCTTCTGCAGATTTGTATTTCATCAAGTTTACGAGATACCGATTAATCACCAATCACAAAAGCAATAGCTTCATTGCTTTTTTCAATTGAAGGTATATCAATGTCAAGAAAAATGAAGTCTCCATCAAGTGATTAGACCATCTCACTATGTTCAGATCGACTCCATCTCAGTCATAGAATTCGTGGCTCATCAAAAGGCCTTACGATTTTCAAGATATCGTAGTTTGAAGTATCAAGGGTACTTGAGGTGTGCATCACGGCCATGGAAAAATAAATATTCCTCAAGACAAATTAAATAGTTGGGATATTTTAAATGTTTATTGGGCATATTTATATTTGAAAATTTGATTTCCTTATAGGTGGAATATGGTTCTAACAAAAAGGAAACCATATGCTAAAATAAAGGAGTGACAACCATATCTTTTATTATGTTGTAAAGCTATTTTTATAACTAAGTTGTTGTAAAAAAGGGAGGTGGCCCTTTTATTATGTTGTAAAGCTATTTTAAATAGCTAAGTTGTTGTAAAAAAAGGAGGTGGCCCTTTTATTATGTTTTAAAGCTATTTTAATAGCTAAGTTGTTGTAAAAAGGGGAGGTGGCCCTTTTTAGTTGGAAAAAGGAAGAGGTGGTCCTTTTTTAAAGGAATGTTGTTAAAAGGAGTATTTTTAGAATTTGAGAAAACCTATAAAAGGAGGGACTTGGAGAAGAATTAGAGAGAAGAAGAATTTTAGAGGAATATTTTAAATAAAAGTGTGGGAACCATGAGAGAAATTTTGGAGAGGAGTTAGAATATTTTGTAAATGGATTTTTGATAAGAAGACAAAGTGAGTGTTGAAAAGAAAAAGATAGAATTTTTGAGAGAGAATTTTTGTGATGAGAAGAGAGGAATAGTGAGAGAAGTGTGCTGCAAAGGAGGTGCTAGTTTTCTTTCTACTCACAGTTTGATTCTAAGGAAGAATTTCAAATTCAGCAATCAAGTGGAGGCAAGAGACATTCGTGTGTTGGTCTCTACCTATCAAAATCAAAGTCCTAGTTGGAGCTTGGCAATAGGGGTTGGTGCTCTTTCCAGTTGGTGCTGGAGAATCAGGGGTTGGTGCTCCTTCCAGTTGGTGCTGGTAAATTAGGGGTTGGTGCTCCTTCTAGTTGGTGCTGGAAAATCAAGGATTGGTGTTCCTTGTGATTGGTGTCACTAAAATTTGTAAGTGTATTACATTTTTCAACTAGATTTAGATGGAAGTCTAAATAGTTGTTTGCACCATGGATGTAGCCAAAAGGTGAACCACATTATATACTGTGTTGTGAATGATTTTGTGAGATTGCATTTAGTATCTTTCTTCTACAAGTTAAAATTTTAAGACATACTGATTCACCCCCCTCTCAGTATTACGGTGAGTTCAACAATTGGTATCAGAGCTAGGCACCACTAACAAGCTTAATCAGCTATGGTAGATCTTGCAGTAACTCACTATGGTGAATCATGAAGGTTTTTCCTCCAACAAGGCACCATTGTTCGATGGCACGAATTACGCTTTCTGGAGCCTCAGGATGAAAACTTATTTAAGTGCTCTGGGATATGACATTTGGGAGAGTGTAGAAAAAGGCTACACCAAACAAGCTACTCCACCTAAGGATGCAGCTGAAAAGAAGCTACTGGAGAATGATGCAAAGGCAAAAAATGCTTTACTATGTGGTCTGGTTGATAGTGAATTGGTTAAAGTCATCAGTTGTGAATCTTCTAAAGCCATATGGGATAAGTTGAAAAGTATTCATGAAGGTGATGACAAGATCAAAGAAGCCAAATTGTAGATACATCGAGCTCAGTTTGAAGGCTTAAAAATGAATGATGATGAGAGCATAGAGTCTTATATGCTGAGAGTAAATGAAGTGATAAATGCTATTCGAGGCCTTGGTGAAAAGCTAGCAGATTCGATTGTTGTTAAAAAGGTATTACGATCTCTTTCTCAAAAATTTGATTCAAAAGTTTCAGCTATAGAAGAGGCTAAGGATTTAAATAGTTTTTCCATGGATGAAATGCATGGCTCCTTAACTGCATATGAAATGAGAATTGGTAGCAATAGAACATCTGAAAAGGTAGCGGCATTCAAAGCTATGAAGAATGTCAAAATTGTATCTGAATCAGAAGAAGATGAAGTTGCAGACAAAATGGAGGCCAACTTTGTAAGAAAGCTGAAAAGAGGAAAAGGCAAGTATCATGGAAAATTACCTTTAAAGTGTTTTAATTGTGGAGGTATTGGACATTTTGCAGCTAAGTGTCCATATAAAGAAAAGAGTGATCAGGATGAACAATCATAGAATGAAAAAAGGGATAGATACAAAAAGAAATCATCAAATTTTCAAAGAGGTAACTTGAAGAAAAGAAGTTTCATTTCAAAGAGGAATAGTAGCTCGTCAGAAAATACTTCAAGTGAAAATTTTGAAGAAGAGAATGATGAAGCTCTTTTCATGGCCTTTGAGGATGAAAAAGTCATTGAAGAGGAAGAGGAAGATGAATCTGAGATAGATGCAGAAGTCGACCTAGAAAAGGAATTAGTTGCTACTCTGGAGGAATTGGATGTTGAAAGGAAAAATATCAAGAGGATATCAAGAAAATTTGAAGAAGCAAACAAAATCATTACGGATCTAAAAGTGCAAATTGAGGAGGCAAAGAAGATTTTAGATGATCTAAAAAATCAGATAAAGACTAAGGATGAAGACTGTTGTAAAGTAGAGGAAGAAGTTGTTTCTTTAAGAAAACAATTAACAGAGGCAGATCTGAAAATCAACAGATACATCAAGTTTGAGAAGAGTTCCATGCAACTGGATGATATTCTAAACAATCAGAGGAGTGTTGATATTAAGTTTGGTTTGGGATACGATAGAAGTTCCTCAAGCAAGCCAAATATTGAAGTTCCAAAGCCCGTGAAGACTGAAGTGAAGAAACCACAAGAAGAGAAGAATCACATGGATAATGATGGCTTCAACTATATTCCACACCAAAGGATGAGAAGATTCAGAGCTCCTACAACTACATGGCAAAGACCACAAACCAGGTTCAATTATTTCTTTTCTGGTTATTGTTTCAAATGCAACTCCTATGGACATAAAATTTCAGATTGCAAGCTCAATGTTCATCCAAGAAATTTTGTTAGTAGAAACTTCTTTGCACCATTAGTGAATTATGATGTAGAATGTTTTAAGTGTCACAACTTTGGACACATAGCAAGATTTTGTAGAAACATGTCTACATCTAATGAAAGAAAGTTTCATCAGAACTTATGGAGATCAAATAGAAAAACTTTAGAAAACACTTCTTATGTTGATGAAAATAAGAAGCCTACTCAACAACCTAAACCAAAAGACAAAAATATTTGGGTAGAGAAACCAAAAGAGGTTAAGGAGTCTCTAATTGTGCAAACTGCTTTTAAAGCACAAAATAAATCTACACCATGGATATTAGACAGTGGATGCTCTAGTCATATGACAGGGGACAAACAGAGATTTGAAAAGCTATAGCAATACGAAGGTGGTTCAGTCAAGTTTGGGAACAACGATGGAGCCAAAATCATTGGCAAAGGTACAGTGAAGATCAACAACGACAAGATCAAATCCGAAGAGGTACTATTTGTTGTTGGTTTAAAGCACAATTTACTCAGCATTAGTCAAATTTGTAATAATGGGCATGATGTAGTGTTCAAGAAACATGGATGTGAGATAAGAAAAACAAATAGTGGAAAAATAGTGGCATTTGGTACTAGAACAAATGGTAATTTGTATACACTTAGTGAAAGTTCACAATATACATGCATGATGAGTCAGGAAGAAACAAGTTGGTTGTGGCATAAGAGATTAGGACATATTAATTTTGACAATATGATTAATATTAGTTCAAAATGAGTTGTTAGAGATATTCCAGTTATTTCAAAACCAACCAACTGTATCTGTGGACCATGCCAGCGAGGTAAGCAAACCAGTTCCACTTTCAAAAGTAAGGAACATTACAGGATGAAACCATTAGAGTTAGTGCACACTGATTTATGTGGTCCTATGAGAACTCAGAGTATAAATGGAGATAAATATTTTATGCTTTGCATTGATGATTACACTAGGATGACATGGGTATTATTTATGAAGCATAAATCAGAAGCACTAGAAATGTTTAAGGTGTTCAAAAATCAAGCAAAAAATTAGTGTAGCAGGAGGATCAAGTGTCTAAGGTCAGACAGAGGTGGAGAATTTATCTCAGAATATTTTACAGAATTTTGTGTTGATCAAGGAATTAGGAGACAATTTTCAGCAGCAAGGACACCACAACAAAATGGAGTTGTTGAGAGAAAGAATCGAACTGTGTAGGAAATGGCAAGAACTATGATGGTTGAAAGTGACATAGCTGATAGATTCTGGAAAGAGGTAATTTATGCAGCAGTGTATATACTAAACAGGTGCATGCTTAGGCGAGAAGAAAATAAAACTCCCTATGAGTTATGGTTCAGAAGAAGAGCCACCGTTAAGCATTTCAAAATTTTTGGGAGTAAATGCTACATCAAAAATACAGAAGACAATCTTGGTAAGTTTGAAGATAGAGCTGATGAAGGTATATTTCTTGGTTACTCTTCTAGAAGCAAAGCTTATCAATGCTATAATAAGAGACTAAGAAAAATAGTCGATACTTCTGATGTAAAATTTGACGAAGGTACTAACAAGCTTTATAATGAGGAGGATGATTATCCTATGTATCAAGAAACTATTGAAGCAGATAAAGAGGAAGGAAGTGACAAGGAAGAAGAGGAAGATGATACCAAAAGATCATTTCAAGGAGCACCAAAGCAAATCTCATGGAGAAATCAAAAGGATCATCCAGCAGGACAAATCATAGGAGATCCACAAGTTGGGGTTCAAACGAGAAGAAGAATTCTTCAGCCACAGAGAAATTCACTTCAGGTACAAGAAAATATTAATTATTCTTTGTTATCTAATATTGAGCCTAAAAATGTCATGGAAGCAAGCAAAGATGAAAATTGGATAAAAGCAATGGATGAAGAGTTGGATCAAATTGAGAAAAATAAGACATGGGAACTGGTTCCAAGACCTGTGAACAAGAATGTGATAGGCACAAAATGGGTTTTTCGTAACAAGCTGAATGAAGATGGAAAAGTGGTCAGAAACAAAGCAAGACTAGTCTGCAAAGGGTATGCTCAAATTGAAGGTATAGATTTCGAAGAAACTTTCGCACCCATAGCTAGACTTGAAGCAATTAGAATATTCCTTGCATTAGTTGTTTACAAAAATTTCAAAGTCTATCAAATGGATGTTAAATCAGCTTTTCTGAATGGTAATCTTGAGGAAGAAGTATACATGGAACAACCAGATGGTTTTCAGATTGCAAAAAATTCTAACCTGGTATGTCAGTTGAAGAAGGCACTATATGGATTAAAACAGGCACCCCGAGCATGGTACTCAAGGCTTGATACATATCTGATTCAGCAAGGTTTCAAGAAAGGTATGGTAGATAGCAACTTATACATTAAAACCAAAAGTGACTATCAGATTATCGTTGTTGTATATGTAGATGATATCATTTTTGGAAGTTGCAAGGATGAAGTATGCAAAAATTTTGCTGAACAAATGAAACATGAGTTTGAAATGTCAATGATCGGTGAGCTCTCTTACTTTCTTGGTTTGAAAGTCAATCAGTTAGATAAGGGTATATTCATATCTCAAGTCAAATATGTGAAAGAAATATTGAAGAAGTTTACAATGGAAGATTGTAAGCCTGTAAGTACACCCATGACAACAGGATGCAAGCTCAGTAAAGATGATAAGTCATCTTCTGTTGATCAAACTTCATATAGATCCATGATAGGTAGTTTGTTGTATCTAACAACCACAAGACCAGATATTTTGTAGGCAGTTTGCATGGTAGCACGATTTCAAGCCGATCCCAAAGAATCCCATGTTACAACAGTTAAGAGGATTTTTAGATATCTGAAGGGGACAGTGGATTATGGCTTATGGTACCCAAGAGATAAATATTTTACTCTTATTGCTTATTCTGATGCTGATTGGGCAGGATGTATAGATGACCAAAAAATCACAAGTGGTGGTGCTTTTTATCTTGGTGATAAACTAGTGGCATGGCATAGCAAGAAGCAAGAATCAGTTTCACTATCTACAGCGAAAGCAGAGTACATAGCTGCTATAGCTTGCTGCACATAGGTATTGTGGATGAAGCAAACCCTGAAAGATCTTGGTATTCATTTCAATGAGCCTATTTCTGTCATGTGTGATAACACAAGTGCAATAAATATTTCCAAGAATCCTGTGATGCACAACAGAACAAAACATATAGCGATCAGGTATCATTTTCTGAAAGACAAAGTAGGTGAAGGTGAGGTAAAATTGGAATATGTTCCTACTTCAGAACAGGTTGCAGATATTTTCACAAAACCATTGCCCAAGGATGTCTTTGAATATCTTCAAAAAATATTGGGAGTGGTAACACTTCCCAAGCACTGATCAGCTATGGGTTGCACATTCTCAAGGGGAGTACTAAATACATATCTTATGATACTCCTTTGGTTTTATCTTCTAAATCATTTTTCTTAAGAATGATGCATATTGTTAGGGGGAGCACTTTCAAAGTTTTCATTTTTGCTCCAATTCAATCAGTTATATCAGTGGTGTGTTTCAGGGGGAGTTGGTAGAGAGGCAAAAATAGCAAAGCAGGACACTCTTTGTCATTGTTGTCAAAGGGGGAGAAAAATCTGGCAACAACGAATGATTGTGTGCAGGTACAATGTTGCAAATTTAGTATTGCTATGTTGCCACGCAGGTGTTGCCAACAATTCCAAAGGGGGAGATTGTTGAGTATGATTTTCATTGTTGTAATTGTTGTCAAACACTTCAGCAATATAGGTATTCATGTCAACACTTTCAAATTTGCAAGCTTCTATAGATTTGTATTTCATCAAGTTTACGAGATACCGATTAATCACCAGTCACAAAAGCAATAGCTTCATTGCTTTTGTCAATTGAAGGTATATCAATGTCAAGAAAAATGAAGTCTCCATCAAGTGATTAGACCATCTCACTGTGTTCAGATCGACTCCAGATCAGTCACAAAATTCATGGCTCATCAAAAGGCCTTACGGTTTTCAAGATATCGTAGTTTGAAGTATCAAGGGTACTTGAGGTGTGCATCACGACCATGGAAAAATAAATATTCCTCAAGACAAATTAAATAGTTGGGATATTTTAAATGTTTATTGGGCATATTTATATTTGAAAATTTGATTTCCTTATAGGTGGAATATGGTTCTAACAAAAAGGAAACCATATGCTAAAATAAAGGAGTGACAACCATATGCTAAAATAAAGGAGTGACAACCATATCTTTTATTATGTTGTAAAGCTATTTTTATAACTAAGTTGTTGTAAAAAAGGGAGGTGGCCCTTTTATTATGTTGTAAAGCTATTTTAAATAGCTAAGTTGTTGTAAAAAAAGGAGGTGGCCCTTTTATTATGTTTTAAAGCTATTTTAATAGCTAAGTTGTTGTAAAAAGGGGAGGTGGCCCTTTTTAGTTGGAAAAAGGAAGAGGTGGTCCTTTTTTAAAGGAATGTTGTTAAAAGGAGTATTTTTAGAATTTGAGAAAACCTATAAAAGGAGGGACTTGGAGAAGAATTAGAGAGAAGAAGAATTTTAGAGGAAGATTTTAAAGAAAAGTGTGGGAACCATGAGAGGAATTTTTGGAGAGGAGTTAGAATATTTTGTAAATGGATTTTTGATAAGAAGACAAAGTGAGTGTTGAAAAGAAAAAGATAGAATTTTTGAGAGAGAATTTTTGTGATGAGAAGAGAGGAATAGTGAGAGAAGTGTGTTGCAAAGGAGGTGCTAGTTTTCTTTCTACTCACAGTTTGATTCTAAGGAAGAATTTCAAATTCAGCAATCAAGTGGAGGCAAGAGACATTCGTGTGTTGGTCTCTACCTATCAAAATCAAAGTCCCAGTTGGAGCTTGGCAATAGGGGTTGGTGCTCTTTCCAGTTGGTGCTGGAGAATCAGGGGTTGGTGCTCCTTCCAGTTGGTGCTAGTAAATTAGGGGTTGGTGCTCCTTCCAGTTGGTGCTAGAAAATTAGGGATTGGTGTTCCTTGCGATTGGTGTCGCTAAAATTTGTAAGTGTATTACATTTTTCAACTGGATTTAGATGGAAGTCTAAACAGTTGTTTGCACCGTGGACGTAGCCAAAAGGTGAACCACGTTATATACTGTGTTGTGAATGATTTTGTGAGATTGCATTTAGTATCTTTCTTTTGCAAGTTAAAATTTTAAGACATACTGATTCACCCCCCCTCTCAGTATTACGGTGAGTTCAACAATGGGGTGATATATAATGTTCAAGTTATGGTGTATGCATTGCTACTCATGTAGGACATGATCTTGTGGATCAACCTAAAATTGATCCATTATTTGTGTTGGTTGAGCAATGTTTGCTCATGATTGACCTTGACTGCATGTCACTACCATAAGCTAGGAAAATGGAGTGCACATTCTAGACTATGCGCACAAAGAAAACAAAAGCAACCAAGCAATGTGCTATTTTGAGATTTGATTTTTTTTGGCATGCTTTATTTGAAATTATATTCCTAAAATACTAACGTCAATGAAATTAATGCTATAGAAATGTAGTTTGTGCACAACCCCTTAAAGAACACAAGCTTATACTGATAGGGGAGGTGAACAGTATAAGACCACTTTTTACTTTTCTTTTCCAAGCAGTATTAATCAATATAACCAATGGCAATATCAATATAAATAACTAAATCAATGCACAAATCATCACACACAATAGAGACATAGATTTAACGTGGTTCACCCAAATATGTCTACCTCCACGGAGAAAATATTTCTTCTAAATATTTCTCAAATTATCTCTTAAGAATCCTTTCCCTATTACAATGTTTATGGATCTTAGTCCAAAAAATATGTTGATATCCTAAATATGGTTTGTGGATATTTATCCATAGGAAAACTCCTCCTCTGCTCTGACTAGTGATCCTCTAGAAAACTACTACCTCCACTGCATTGGCTTGTGGATCTCCCTCCACTGAAGACTCTTGTCCCCACTCATAAGACCTATCCTCACTATTGTAGCTAATGGATATCTATCCTCTGGAGACTATTGTCCTCTCTGCTCTGTCACCTCCAAAGATCTATCTCAATTTTGTACTAAACACAGTCCAGTTGGTCTAGCACAGCTCTGCTCAACTCTTGCATTAAACACAGTCCAGTCAATCAAGCACAAGTTTGCTCAACAATCTCACTCAAATATGTACTAAACACATTTCATTCAATCTAGCACAAATCTGCTCAACTCTTGTACTAAACATAGTCCAATCGGTCTAGCACAAGTCCACTCAAATTTGCACTAATATTCTCAACAGGTCCACTCAGAACCTGCTCAAATCTACTCAATAGGTCCACTCAGAACCTGCTCAAATATACTCAACAAGTCCACTCATAACCTTCTCAAATATGCTCAACAAGCTCACACATAACTTGTCCAAATCTGCTCAACAAGCTCACATAGAACTTGTCCAAATATGCTCAACAAGCTCACATAGAACTTGTCCAAATCTTCTCAACAAGATCACACATAACTTGTCCAATATCATAGAAACATAAAGAGAATTTTTAGAGACTCAATATTTTCTATACTCAATGCTCAATCACTGTCTCAACTCAAATCAATATCATAGAAGCATAAAGAGAATTTTTAGAGACTCAATATGTTCTATACTCAAAACTCAATCACTTTCTCAACTCAATATCATAGAAGCATAAAGACAATTGTTAGAGACTCAATATGCTCTATTCTCAAAACTCAATCACTTTCTCAACTCAACTTCATAGAAGCATAAAGACAATTGGTAGAGACTCGATATGTTCTATTCACACAACTCAATCTCTTTCACAACTCAAATCTGAATATAGAATAGTTTGTTTTATGTAACTTGAACAATCACTTTACTCATCCACTTGACTAGGCCCAATCAACTCTACTCAACCAATCACTCAAGAAACAACTCTTGCTCACAAACCCTAGTCTAATCATGTATCATCCAACTCAAAATGTTTTCAACAATGCTTAACAAAAAATCTCATATAAGAATGATACTCATTTTCTTTTCTAACTCAAGTCCAAGTTCTTTGCAGAACAACCCACTTCAACAACAATGCTCATAAAAAATTCTTCATATAATAATGATACTCATGTTCTTTTCAAACCTAACTCAGGTTCTTCACATAACCAATGGCTTCAACAACAATGCTAATAAAACAAGGTTTTAAACATAACTCTTAAATCCAAAGCACGTTCAAGAGCCAAAAGGCTCTTTCTCCTCCTTAGCTTTTGTGCTCAATGAAAACGTATGAAAAATGTTTCCCTTTGGCGCTCACCACCATGAGTTTTGAATGTTGCACTTGCTTCCTCCAAACGTCTATGCTTTACCACTTTGGCAACTGTGTCTAATGTGCTTTGAAGACTCCAACCTTTCCACTTTATCCTCAATGCTAAATACAAAAATGTTTTTCATCTTCTTCCTCAATGAATCCTTTTGAAAATGCAAACGAAGCTCTTTTATCTTGGCGTAAATATTATTCGATCGAGGGATAATATTTACAATGTCTTTGAGGCCACCTTTTATACACAACTATGTGTTTTCTTCAAAAGTCGATGCTTCCTTTTTTTAATGACATCGACACCTTTAAACACTTTTTTTTTTTAAAGCGAAAAACCCCAATGGTCCGCCTTGGTTTGAGAGACCACGAACGAGGGCTTCTACACCGTCAAAGTCACCTAAGAGTCGCACCCAATCCTGCCCGCACCAACATTATCAATTGGATTTTGGGTACCCAATTCAACTTTTTGGTAGGGTGGAGATTCGAACCTGGGACCTCCCTTGGAGGATTGCCCTCTCCTATCCAACTCACCTATAACACCTGGGTGAGAACTAATTTATAGTGGAAAACACCCCTTTCGGGGTGCCCACTTTCAACAGGTTGGGCATAGGAGGAATGGAGCCTTGTCGGCCTCTACGAGCACATAGGACATTCCTAACTATACCATATATCTACAGGATGGGAGACAAGGGGAATGGAATCTAGGTCGGCCTCTACCAGCACCCAGGGCATTTACCACTACACCACAACAAGCGGATGCCTTTAAACACTTTATAATATATGCAAAGTGCTTAAATTAAATTTGATGACGTCTGCATTATAATTTATAAATATTTTAAATTCAAAAGAATTTAAATTTTATAAATTATAATTATAAGATTTAATTTTTAAAACCTTCCTTTACTTGCATTCCATGGTGTAAATAATATATATTTATAAAATTTAAATTCTTATTGAATTTAAATAATTTATAAAAAATATTATCTCCTTTTCAAATTTACACTGAAACTCTTGACCTTTGTCTGTCTTCCTGGATATCAAATAGCAACTTTGACATCATTCCTTGACAAAAACTTATATCTCCTTTTCAACTTTGCACTGAAACTCTTTACCTTTGGCTTTCTTCCTGGATATAAAATAGCAACTTTCACAACTTCGTTCTAAAATAAAAACCTTGATATTAATTTTAACTGCATTTCTTGACATCAATAGCAATTTTGACTTAGGGACTCAAAATGTCCAACAATCTCCCCCTTTGTCATTGATGGCAACCCACATTCTTTTTACTGAAACCTAACCTTTCTTTTTCTTCTGCTCCCCCTGGGACATTGCTCCCCTTGGCTCAATGCTCTCTTAGATATCAAATCTCTCCCCATTACACAAATATCTCCCCCTTTGACATCAATGGCAAAGGGTCACCTTTGGGGCTTGAGGCTAAGAATGAGCCTCTTAGCTTAGCCCCTCCCCCACCTCCTCATGAGGTGGTTAATTCTAGTGTGGGAGTATTTCTACTCCCCGAAAGCATTGTTCTTTACCTTTATCCTTTTCCCTTATTTTTTGAGTTTTTTGAATCCTCTAACTATTTCTATCCAAGTCATCATCCCTCTTCTTGTCATCATTCCTATTCCTATTCTTGTTCCTATTCCTGTCCTCATCCATGTTCCTATTCTTGTTCCTGTTCCTGTTCCTATTCCTGTTCCTGTTCCTATTCCCTGCTCCTCCCTGCTCCCTGTTCTCTGTTCTTGTTCCCTGTTCTTATTCCCGTGTTCATGTTCCCTGTTCCCGTTCCTCGTTCTCGTTCCCTGCTCCTCGCTCCTGCCTCGCTCCTCGCTCTCTGTTCCTATTCCCGTTCCTCGCTCCTCGCTCCTCTGTTCCTATTCCTGTTCATTTTCATGTTCCTATTCCTATCCATACCTATTTCTAGAATATCTGCTCTACACAATTTTGTTGTGTGACCATCATTATTGCACTTATAACACTTAATGTTATTATTCCTTGGAGGTGCAAATGTCTTAGGATATCTCCTAGTGAAGTCATATCCTCTTCTATAATGAATCCTACAATTCATTGCTTTGTGACCAAATTGATTACATGAGAAGCAATACCCATGGAAAAGTTATTCATTCCCATATTCATATCTTTCATGTGTCCTGCATTGTAAAGCCATGTGCCCAAACCCGTGACATGAAAAACATCTTCCATTGAAGCTTCCTTGTTTTGACCTCATTGGTCTCCTATTTTTTTTTTTATTCCATCTGTATCTTCTTTGTGCATTGTTCCTATATTTGTTGAACTCTCTATTGTCCAACTCTTACTCTGATGTCTAACTTTCTTTTACACTGTCTTCTTCTAAAGTATCTTCATCTGAAGTTTCCTCTTCAAAACTTGAAGTTGACTCTCCTTCCTATTTATTTTGAGTTTGTTCAAAACCAAGACCTATTTTTTTTGTTGACCTTCTTTGTACCTTGACTATCTTATCCATAATATTTGAGCTATTCTTGAATCCTTTCATCTTGATCTTGGAGTCCTCTAAATCTTCTTTTAGTAGTGCCACTTCTTGTGCTAACTTCTCACATTCCAAGATCTTTGCTTCTAACTTATCTTTGAACCTTTTTGCCTTGGCCTTTGATTTTTCTAAATCCCCTATGAGAAATCTTCTCTCTTCATCACATTCTTGAAACTGAATTTCAAGTTTAGAGTGTTGCTTCCTTACCTTCTTTACCATGTCAAGGGCATAGATAAGTGCTCCCTTAAGATCATATCCATTATCTTCTGAATATTCTTCTATTTGTTTGCCTTTTTCCACATCATTAATTTATTTTGGCTTGTCTTCTATAGGATCACTTACTTATTCTTATAAAGCCATTAGAATATTTTCATCTGGTCCTTCAAGTGCATTCTCATATTCATCATCACTGAAAGTATAACCATCCCTTGTACAATCATCTTCAAGATGTCCAAATTTACCACATCTAAAACATTTGAGAATAGCTAGAGTCTTTTTCTTAACTGGTTCTTTTTCTTCAATCATAAATAGGACTTCATCTCTATAATTATCTAAATAACTAGCATCACTATCATTTGAGTGCTTACTTGCATTATTTGCATAGTAGCTCCTCTTTTATATTTGGAAGAACTTTCCTTGTCTATTTTTTCCATCCTTGCTTTTCTTTTGATGCCTATATCTTTATGATTCCATGTACCTGTGATCCTATTTTTCTTCACCATTGTTGTTCTTTGGTTCTTTACAATCTATTGCAAAATATTTGTACTTTCCACAATTGAAACACTTAACAGATCTTAGATCTATGGGTCTTCTGGAACATTTATATCTTCTACCATAATTGGCTTCTTCATCATAAGAAGACTCATTGCTTGATTCTGAATTTTTACCCTTTGTTTCCTTGTTTGCTTTGAATGCAGCCTTCTTTGTAGGGATATGATATTTTGTTCTTATCTCAAATGTTGTAAGCATGCCAAGAAAAGAATTTCTTATTAGAAAATCACTATCAATTAATTTTTCTATAGCAGATACTTTTTCACTGTACCTTTTTGGAAGAGTTCTCAAGATCTTATCACAAGCATCAGATTCATCGACCTTCATTCCAAGTCCTCTCATCTCATGTATAAGTTCATCAATCTTACTGAGATAGTCACAATTTTTTTCATCATCTCGTATTCTTAAGTTTTCAAATTCGCCTTTGAGATTTTTGATCTTAGCTTTCCTGACACCTTTATCTCCTTCATATATGTTATGCAATAGTTCCCACATTTATTTTTTTGTTTTACAATCCATAACCTTCATAGATTTTAATCTATGCAACCCTTTTATAATTGCATTCATAGCTATTGAATTTGCATGCATTAGAATATTACCTTCCTTATTTATAAGAGGATTGATTTTTGGATCATATCCAAATTCCACTACATCCCAAACTTCATTTCCAAGTGCCATCAGGTGAAATCTCATCAGCATACACCAATACAAGAAGTCACTTCCATCAAATACTGGTGTTGTATTATATGAGGACCCATCCCTTTAATCCTTTTGATCCATTATTTTATTGACTACTTTTCCTTCAAGCTATCAAACTCTTCTGAAGTAACCCGCTCTAATACCAATTAAATAACACAAGCTTATACTGAGAGGGGACGTAAACAGTATAAGATCACTTTTTACTTTTCTTTCCCAAAAATTATTAATCAATATAACTAATGACAATATCAATAGAAATAACCAAATAAATGCACAAATCATCACATACAATAGAGACACATATTTAACGTGGTTCACCCAAAGATGGCTACCTCCACAGAGAAAATATTTCTCAAATTATCTCTTGGGAATCCTTTCCCTATTACAATATTTATGGAACTCAGTCCAAAGGAGATGATGATCCCCTAAATTTGGTTTGTGGATCTATATCCATAGGAGAACTCCTTCTCCTCTGCTCTGGTATGTGATCCTCTAGAAGACTACTACCTCCACTACACTAGCTTGTGGATCTCTCTCCACTAAAGACTCTTGTCCCCACTCATAAGACCTATCCTCACTGCCCTGGCTAATGGATCTCTATCCACTGGAGATTACTATCCTCTCTACTATGTCACCTCCAAAGCTTTGTCTTAATTCTATACTAAACACAGTCTAGTCGGTCTAGCATAGCTTTGCTTAACTCTTGCACTAAACACAATCCAGTCGATCTAGCACAAGTCTTCTCAACAATATCACTCAAATCAATACTAAACATAGTTCATTAGGTCTAGCACAAATTTTCTCAACTCTTGTACTAAATACAGTCTAGTTGGTCTAGCACAAGTCCACTCAAATCTGCACTAATATACTCAATAGGCAAATTCATATTCTGCTCAAATCTGCTCAACAAGTCCACTTAGAACCTACTCAAGTTTGCTCAATAGGTCCATTGAGAACCTGCTCAAATTTTCTCAACAAGCTCACATAGAACTTGTCAAAATATACTCAACAAGCTCACACAGAACTTGTCCAAATCTGCTCAACAAGCTCACACAGAACTTGTCCAAATCTGCTCAACAAGCTCACACAGAACTTGTCCAAATATTCTCAAAAATCTCACACATAACTTGTCCAAATCTACTCAACAAGATCACACAGAACTTGTCCAATCTCATAGAAACATAAAGAAAATTTTTAGAGACTCAATATGTTCTATACTCAATTCTCAATCACTTTCTCAACTCAAATCAATATCATAGAAGCATAAAGAGAATTTTTAGAGACTCAATATGTTCTATACTCAAAACTCAATCACTTTCTCAACTCAATATCATAGAAACATAAAGAGAATTGTTAGAGACTCAATATGTTCTATTCTCAAAACTCAATCACTTTCTCAACTCAACTTCATAGAAGCATAAAGAGAATTTTTAGAGACTCAATATGTTCTATTCACACAACTCAATCTCTTTCACAACTCAAATCATAATATAGAATAGTTTATTTTATGGAACTTGAACAATCACTTCACTCATCCACTTGACTAGTCCAAATCAACTCTACTCAACCAATCACTCAAGAAACAACTCTTACTCGTAAACCCTAGTCCAAGCATGTATCATCCAACTCAAAATATTTTCAACAATGCTTAACAACAAATCTCACATAACAATGATACTCATGTTCTTTTCTAACTCAAGTCCAAGTTCTTTGCATAACAATCCACTTCAACAACAATGCTCATAAAAAATTCTTCATATAACAATGATACTCATGTTCTTTTCAAACCTAACTCAGGTTCTTCACATAACCAATGGCTTCAACAACAATGCTAATAAAACAAGGTTTTAAACATAACTCTTAAATCTAGAAAACCTTGAAGCATTCACTCAAGTACTTTCGAAAAGGAAACCCTAATAAAATCCTTTTCACTCCAAAATTTAATTTTTAGTAAGCAATCAATCAACTCAACCAAGAAAGAATTTGCCCATATTTTTGCTTGACAAGGAGTTGATCTCACATATCTGCCACACTCACAATTTCTTCTTTTCCAATCTCAACAAGGGTTAGAGGGTAATAATTTCTTCAACAAAATACAATGCAAAATAATACCAAAATAACACCTTATCACTCCAACTCAAATAATATTCAAATACCCTCACTATAATTTTCTTTAACACAAACCCTTTATTAAAAATCAAACAACACTCAAAAAGTCTTAACCCTTCAATATTTGCAATATAATATTTTAAGACTTTATTAAAAATATTAAATACCAAAGCTTCCTTATTACTCCAAGTAATACCTTCAACTACCAATGATATTCACCAAACACTCTTTAAATAATTTCACATGCAAACCTTATACCTCCAAACACCTTGTATTGAAACCTTAGACAGTAAAATTAATTAAAAAGCTTTTACCTTGGCCACCGATGGGTTTCGAACCTATTACCTCTACCTCCGCAAGAAACCTGTCGTGGTATCCATGACCGCGTGCTCTATGAGCATGTTCAAGAGAAAAAAGGCTCTTTCTCCTCAGCTTTTGTGCTCAACAAAAATGTATGAAAAATGTTTCCCTTTGGCGCTCACCACCATGTGTTTTGAACACAACACTTGCTTCCTCCAAACGTCTGCACTTTGCCACTTGGACCACTGTGTCCAATGTGCTTTGAAGACTCCAACCTTTCCACTTTATCCTCAGTGCTAAAGACAAAAATATTTTTCGTCTTCTTCCTCAACGAATCCTTTCGAAAACGTAAACAAAGATCTTTTACCTTAGCGCAAATATTATTCGATCTAGGGATAATCGTTGCAATGTCTTTGAGGCCACCTTTTATACACAACCATGTGTTTTATTCAAATGTCGGCGCTTCCTTTTTTTAATGACATCGACACCTTTAAACACTTTATAATATATGCAAAGTGCTTAAATAAAATTTGATGACGTCAGCATTATAATTTATAAATATTTTAAATTCAAAAGAATTTAAATTTTATAAATTATAATTATAAGGTTTAATTTTTAAAACCTTCCTTTACTTTCATTCCATGGTGTAAATAACATTTAGTTATAAAATTTAAATTCTTATTGAATTTAAATAATTTATAAAAAATATTATATCTCCTTTTCAACTTTGCACTGAAACTCTTGACCTTTGGCCTTCTTCCTGGATATCAAATAGCAACTTTGACAACTTCGTTCCTTGAAAAAAACCTTGATATTAATGTTAACTACATTTCTTGACATCAATGACAATTTTGGCTTAGGGACTCAAAATGTCTAACACCCCTATTGAGAAATATGACACAAATGCAAAAAATAGCTTCCTATGATAATGGATAGGCGATAGTTAATGCTATAGGAATAATAAATACCACCCAAGGAGGGATCATGTTGTCTAAATCCTGCTACTTTACTAGCCATACTTTTACTTCACACTCGAGTGTGCTTAGATACAAATAATAGCTACATTCCACTGATTATTAAGTCCCATGGTTAAAGGGCATCTAAACTTGACCTACTATAGGATGCACCTAAAAGTAGGGCAATTTTCGGTGATGAAATCTAAAAAGCCACTCACATGGGCTACAATGGTGTGTAGGGATCCATTCCATAGTGGGAGATGAAGGCCCACATCATGTGATTGCTATCGATTATTGGTGATGAAATCCAACTGACCAATGTAAAAGTACCTTGTGAGTGTGTGTGGGTTTTTTTATTTTTACAAAAAAATAAAATCAAACAACATGCGATGACTTTCACTAATGCAAAATGTAATCTAAACATGTAGTATTCCCTAAATTATGTTTTATCTATGGACAAGCAGCAATGCAGGCAATCTAGTAAACAAGATACAAAGATCATCTCTCCCTAAGACGATCACAGACAGGGGACCGTATCGACCTGAGATGATCATAAATAAAGACCATCTCAACTTGAGATAGTTACAGTCTAACTGAATTAAAGTTGAAATATTCTACAAGTATGCTATAAATAAATATTTTTTCTTTTCAACACCAGGAAAGATAAAAAAAACTAACCTTGAAAGCCTACGTTTGTTGTAGATTGAAATATCTGCTAATGTTCGACCTCTGATCACCATCTTGGGTTGATATGGTTGTAGCACAGGGACCATCTCGAGCAGAGATGGTTAAGCCTAAGAGGATATTTTTAGATGATACAATAATTACAAATCAGGGGTATGATTCCCCTCTCTTCAACAAATAATGTATCTGAGTGTAATATAATGATTCCATGCCAGTGCAGTGTTTGAATAGCGAGTTGTCTTACAACCACCACATGAGAGTCAGATCCTGAACCTTTCATTTTCCTTCCATATTGTTGCCTGCACATAATGAAATAAAATGTGGATCAATAGCATATGAGGGGCCCACCAAGGTTGGACCTGTATTCAATATAAAATGCAAAATAAACAGAAAACAAATACATGTATGTGATATTTGAGATCTAAACTAATGTAGAAACCAGAAAGATACATATCTAAGCTATGATGAATTAAAAATAAAAAACTAGTGGTCTATTTAATACCATATCGGTTCGATATGGTTTCGTTTGTGGACCATCTAGGGGTGAGACGATTGATATTATAGGCCAGCACTTCGATTTAACTAGATCCAAAATGTGCAAGAATGGGCAAGAATTTTTTTTT
This sequence comes from Wollemia nobilis, assembly GCA_028583015.1. Lineage (NCBI taxonomy): Eukaryota > Viridiplantae > Streptophyta > Pinopsida > Araucariales > Araucariaceae > Wollemia > Wollemia nobilis. The sequence continues at coordinate 2,438,717 of JAQPPZ010002721.1, forward strand.
GGGTGGATCTTTGATATTGTGCAAGAATGTGCAAGTGGGTGAAAGGATGTGGATGATCAATGGAACACTATGGGTAATATTTCAAGTGAAATGAAAGCGGATTCAAATCCTAAGTAGTAATATCATAGTATTATATGGGTAGTGGTATAACCTAGGATTATTTTTGGCAACACTTCACTGCTCTAGAATTAAAACTTGGTCTATAAAATTGAGAAGGGAGCATCATTTTATAGGTCTAAATGTAGCAAGTGCTAATTAGGGACAGTCAACATGAAAAAGCAAATACATACCACTGAATGACTGCATGAAATTAATTAAATTCTTTCATGCAAAGCATCTGACATTAGTGCATTAAATCATGCATAATATTGATAGGCAGTTTCAACTACTCGTTACATTTTATCTTTTTATTTTTGTTTTTACATGACCATCTTGGGTCAATATGGTCATGAACCTAAGGTCGTCTTGGGTTGAGATAGTTAGGCTTCCCATACAAAAAGTTACCTATTACTAGTGAAAACCATTGAATTAGCCCTAAGGTTGTCCAAGGTGGATGGTGCGTGCTAGAAAGAAGGCTCTTTGGGAGTCTCCTTGTGATGATGCATTTTAGGTGTCTACATATGTAGTAGCCATACTTGAAGTTTTAAATTGTTGGCTAGACCCAAATAATGATTGTGTTTGTAAAGTAGCAGTTGGAGGATTATTTTAAATACCAAATGTTGCTATTTGTTTTACTCTAACTTGATTGTTTGATGATACCATTGGTTGATTATTAGGCACACTATCTAGAAGATAACTACTTGACTAATACATTGTGAAGTGCTTGGAATTTCCTAGTTCATTTGATTTATTTTATAAAATGGATTGGTATGTGTGGTTGTAGGCCCAATAGATTCCCAACCTTGATTTAGGAGGGGAAATGCATAATTGGAAATCAAAGGGTGCCTAAGGATTTTTACTTCTTCTAACCATAAAAATGGTGAAGACATGGTATTATGATCTTGACTTGACTTGTTGGCCATTGGAATTTTTCCTTTTGATGGGATTGGAGTTGGATTCATTTCCAATTCATTTCATTCTTATATCTATGTGGAGTTTTGCTTTTTTTCCTTTCATATTTTTTTGTTGAAATGGTATCAATTTGACTAGACAAAATCCTTTGATTAATTTTTATATCTTATATAATGTATTCATAAGCTTAGATCCTCCCATGTATATATCTACTCAAAAAGTCTTGGTCAAGAAATAAAATAATTACAAAGGGAAGCAGATCACTTTGCCAAGTGGAGTGAATTACTTCCAAAATGAACCTTAGAAGTGTTAGCTTTTGATGTAATGAGCAATGGGAGATAGCAATCACAAGATGTAAAATAATATAAAAGAAATTAAATCTACAAGATGACTAAAGTATGCTATAAATAGAAATAACATAAATGAATACAATGTAGCTATGGAGGAAATGAACACTCCATTAATAAATCTATTGAACTACATTGCACCCATCACCAATACATGGTGATCTACACAGCATTGTACTACTACCTACAAATATGCTCCAACTAGCTCTATCTATCTATCTATGTCCCCCTTGTCATATCTATCTAACAATGAAACCCTTCTTATAGAGGAAGATCGGTTCCTTAGCCAACACTCTACCTAGTTGTGCAAAGGATAACTTGCACATATACAGCTTGTGCATTTATTACATTGCATAATGTAACTAGACAACTTCCACCTAAATTAATCTAATGTCCTAAGTATGTACCTTGGAAGATACATTTACATACCCAAATGATGAAATATACTCTATTTCTAACACCCCCTGTATTACATTTTTGGGTATTAAAGATTTTAGTCTTAAATCTTCTTCTCCATCTTGAACTTTGTACTCTTCCTCTGCATTCTTTGTAACATTTTCAAGAAAATAATTAGTTTCTATGTAATATGTAATATTTTTTGATAGAGCTTTCATCTCATAGTCATATGCGGGTTCTTCTAGTTCTTTAATTTCTTCTATCCTCTGAACCAGGTGTCCTTTCTGATTTCTATTTTGATATTCTACTTGAGGATTATTGGTTGGTCACTACGATTGCTACTGATGAGGGTTACTTTTATATTGTTGAGGTTGAAATTGATTCCCGTTATTCATCTGATTTCCTTACTTCCAATTTTTGGGATTGTATTTGCAATAGTTGGTACTATGACCTTTCTTTTGGTATATTTGACAATACCATATTTTTCATCCTATTGCTAATAAAGCAATATTTCCCTATGGATTATCTTTTTATGCCAATGATGTGTTAGTTATCTCATCTTTCACAGTATTTTCTATTTCATATTCTTGAATTATATTGACTAGGTCATCAAAATAAGTATATTTACTTAAAACCTGTAAAGATGTGAACAAATACTTATAGTTGTCTAGAAGTGCTCTCATGGTTACTTAAGTAAGAAGTTCATCCTTAACTATTTCTCCTAAGGTCAATAATTTCCCTTTAATATCTTCTACCGTCTTTAGGAATAGTTATATGCTTTCTTCACTATTCATCTTTAATGAGAGAAGTTGAGTTTGGAGATGAAGGATAGTTGCCTTATTCTTTCCTTCAAATATTTTCTCTAAGATTGTCCATGCATCTAAAGATGTTTTGTTTGAACTGATATATGGTTGAATCTCATTAGTGATAGCAAATATTATTATCATTAGAGCCTTTGAATCATTTTCCTTAAACTTTAGGATTTTAGTTTCACTTGTGGAAGGTCTCTATATTTTCCCTTTGACAAAATCCTAAACTTTAGGATTTCAGTTTTCATTATCTACTTCCCTCTATCCTTAACTCATGGATGTGGAGGTAGTAGTGTAGTGGATGTAGAGGTTTTTGGCTTAGGAAACAATGACTAAATTTCTTGAGCCTCCTTTCTCAAAGATCGTTTGTTCATATGATAATCAAAAAATTTGTTAATATTGGCCTTTAGAGGATTTTCATCTTGTAAGTCTTTTTTTTGCTTCCAATTCTAATTTTGGAGCTAACCACTTTTATCCATATTATTTAGAGAGAAATTATTACATTTATTTAGCTATACTTAATGTTTTGGTTTTTTTTACTTGCTCCTCCTTTTCTATTTTTATTTTTGTGCTCCTATCTAACTAACAATTTGTATGCTTCTTATAATGTATTAAATTCAAAGAGTTACATGTCCTCTCGAATGTACCAATGTACCGTTGTATCCCGCTAGAGTAATTGAGGATTTTATATCTTTTAGTATCTTAAATGCCTAGTTTTACTACCATGGAAAGGAAAGCATTAATATAGTCTTAAATAGACTAGTATTTACCTTAACGCAATTGCTTCCATTGCATGTATTGGTCTTCATAGGATCCCACAAGAAAATATTATTCCTTGAAGGCCTCCATGAAATAATACCATGTGAATACTAAGCCATCTTCATTTTTCCTCCATAACCCTATTATAGTATGCTTCCCACAAATTTTGAGTAGGTAATGAAGTTTTTAAGAGTGCAAAAGTGATTTCCTGAATGTCAATGCATTTTTTTTATAAAGTATGAAGACAAGTGGTCTAAACAATTTTCTAGGGTATCAACATTATTTTTTCCTTAAAAATTAGTAATATCAATATTCACTTGCACCTTAATGGAATGGGAGCACTAGTATTAAGGCAGTGAGAGGCTATGCAAAGAAATTTGTTATAGGGAGTCATCGAGAAATTTGAGGAAATTGATCCATCATCTCATTCCTCTATTTCACAAGGGCTTAATTCAATATTTTCTTGAAAGGATCAACTATATCAATGTTGTCAATTCTAGTTCCCACTTGAGATCATTTAGAACAAGAGAAGTGGTTAGAAGGATGTTGTGTCAAATACCCAAACATTCGATGTCGTAATATCATATTTATGAACATACATTTAAAAGATAGATCCCTCTAATACCACTAAACCAAAACTTATAATTTTTAGTAAGGAAGATTAAGAAAGAGTGTGGTTTAGAAATAACCTAGTATAACAAACTATAACACAAAATATATAGGCAAAATATCATAATGATTTTATCACTCAAAAATAGAGTACAATGCAATCAATGTCTAAGAAGAGATGTGAAGCTATAAGATTGCATTCTTTACTAATAATTTTTATAGTTAGGGGTGCATATCTTTGTATACAATGGTTAGCATTTTGGAAATCCATCGTATTGAATATGGAAGGTCACCCATATGAAAAAATGTGGTGGTTCATCATCCATGAGTTAGAAAGTCATCCATATAGAAATGTGGTGATTCATCTTCCATGAGTTACAAAGTGCATAACAAATAAAAATTAAATACATATGACTTGTATTTTTGTATTTTATCTTCTTCAAATGTGTCAAGATGGCTAGAGATGCATTTTATCTATGAAAATTTAAAATAGAAAATTACTATTTTTAGTAAATATTTTATTTTACATTTTTTAGGGCCTCCAAATCTTTTTTATAAATTTATTGATAACTTTTTTTTTGATATAGTTGCCTAATAAAATTGGTGTTCTACCTCTAATATTTCTAATTGTTCTTAAATGGATCAAAACATAGTCCTAAGCACAAAGTTATACCCCTAGTAATTTGGTTAGGAAAAAAAAATAGATCTTTGGGTATTTTTGTGCATAAACCCATGCCCCAAAAAGGTTACGTACTTGGATATAATACATACATGCATGTATATCAATTAGATCTAAGCATGTGATATTTTTGGGGCATGGGTTTATGTGTAAAAATACCTAAAGATATAATTTTTTATCCTAACCAAATTACTAAGGGTATAACTTTGTGCTCAGGACTATGTAACCTTTGTGGGGCATGGGTTTAGGTGCAAAAATGCCTTAGGTGTTACCTTATCTACACATAATTCCTTTTTAAGTTTGTTATGGTAATTCCTTTGTGACTTGGTAATCATCCTCTTTAATATCTTGACTATTTTTTTATTCATGGATTATACCAAATTGTTGCCTTAAGGATAGTAATCGGATGCTATTCTTAACATAAAACCCTAATCAAATATAAACTTCATCAGTTTAAACCCTATAAAAATAATAACATTGTTAGCAATCATCATGGTAGAAGTACCAAATATAGTTATAATATCTTCCAAATTTTTGATAATAGCCTCTTAATTTCCTAGTTTCACTAGCGTTAATTTATTCCATATGGTAAAATAGTTAGTGGTAATTAGAATCCATCTATGTCTAGCATTTGATAAGGATTGATATTTTTGATGAAATCAAGGCCCTATTATTGAAAGGTATTAGTAACAATGATGGGATTTAGGGACATAAATATGTTTCTTATCTTACCATTTAAAATATATCAAGCTTTTCATTCCTTAACCCACTAGAAGCACTCAACAAATATGGTATTATTTGATGGGTTGTGGTTTTGTAAAAATAGTGATACCCCATCCTAAGGATTTTATGACTTGTGGTTTGGTAAAAATAGTGTTCTCCTTCATCATGGTATTATTTTATTATAGGTTTTTTACTTTATTTATAAATATATTACAGGAGCACTATGTCATAGCCTTTTCTAAAAATCACTCTATCATACCCTTTTGTTTGAAGCTAGCCCTCTCTTTAGGTGTTAAGTCTTCTTAAACTTGTCCTGATATCATGTATCTTCTAATATTTCCAATAAATATTGATAGATAATAAGGCTTGATCTCTTCTACTATTGCTACTTTACACTTAGGAGCTAACATCTCACATAAATCTTAATCTCTAACTAGTTTGATGGGTTTGATTTCAATGGCAAGTTCATAGATTTTTTAATCCTATTTTTTTCTTCCCAATTCACCATGTAGTACTAAGGGTTGATATTAGGATGTAGCACAAAAATGCTAGTCTTTTTTTAAGATAAACTAAATTTTCTTTAGGCTTTCATCACATAAAACATATAATTTTCTATGAAGGTATACATTTCCTCATAATTATGAAGCACTTGACTCATGAAAGAGATTGGGTGTTCTTCCTTTCTATAATGTAACTGAGTTTAAACTTGACTATGATACTTTCACCAATGCTAAATTTATATAACCCAAAATATTTAGAGAAATTTGTATTGATGAGGATTGGTTCTTTTATGATTTCATCCTTTATATCTTAAAAATCCTTCTTGCCTTCTTTAGTACACACAAAGATAGAATCCTTCTTCAGCATTTTAGTTATTGAACATACTAGTTGCACAAACCTTGTTATGAATGGCTATAAATTATATTTGTTTGAGAAATAACCTAATAAATTTTATGTATATGGGTTATGGTAACTCTTGGATTAGTTTTATCCTATACAAATCTATTACAAAGCCATATTTACACAACCACACATATCCTAGGAGATTTACTTAGTGCATCATAAAGATAGACTTTTTTTATTTTAATGAAATTGCATATTCTCTACAACTTATAAAGACTAATTATATGTTTTCAAATGTTTGTTATTTTTTAAGGAAATATATTTAAATTATATTATGTATATGAGTATGATATCATCTATCAAACCTCTAAAGGCAATATCCATAGCTCTCTAGAATATGACCCTAGCATTTTATAACTTGAAAGGCATTCTCTGGTATACAAAGGTTCCTCATTTTATAGTATATGTTGTATTATATTGATAATAATCCTTAATCCATATCTAATTATACCATGAGAAGCCATCTTGTAGAAACAACATCTACAATCATGTGGTATTTTATAAGATCTAATCTATGGCTAGTAGTGGTTGGTTATATTTTAGTGATTCTTTGTTTAAGTCCTTAAAATTGATATATAACTAGATGTCACAATTTTTCTTATTAATAAGCAATGGATTGGCCACCCAAGTGGAATGCTTTATGGGAAATATAATCTAATATTGTAGAATTCATAGGATTTGTAGCACCCTAAAATTGGTGCAGAAAACTTAGCAATAATTAAAATTACCTTAGTAATAATTCAAATTCAATTTCAACCCCAAAACCGCTCCAAAACCACCTTTTAACCCGTTTCCTCGTTTCCCATGCCATTTTTAGAGTTTGTTTTGTCCGTTTGACGATATCGTCGCCAATCAGATAATATCACCTCATATCGAACGATTTCGTCTGGACTAGGACGTCCAGATGATCTTGTCCCAAAACTGATTTTTCATAGTTAGCTTTTGTTTCAACGGCGTCTCTAAGTTGGGTAGAAGCATGTCTGCACAGTTAGAGACCTCCCCCGTTGGAGATCTTCCAAATTAGGATGATCTCCAACCTCCCAACTTCCCTCCTAAGCCTATTTAAACCTTAGGACCCCCCTTGACTTTCCCCTGGCTGAATTTTCTTGTAACTTGACCTTTACACGCATTAGAATACCCTGGATTACCATCTGCATTTGTGCTTTCCAAGTTTTGTTGTAGGAACCTTATCATTCTTCAGCTGGAGCAAGCTCAAATCATCACAGACGATCCTATCCAATTCAAGACGATTTCGTACCAAGCCGAGATGATTTCGATTGCAGTCAACATTGGGTGCAATCAGTGCCCAGAGTTTGCACTTTTCCTATACTTTGCTGCTATTTTATTCTACATTTAGTCAATTTTATTCTTATTTCCTGTTATCTTGCATCTTGGAGTTCACCCATGTAATTTAATTGCATAATAAGATCATGATTAGATATTAAATAATCGTAATTTACTTGCATTTCCATTCGGGACTATCTTATTAACATTCTTATTATTGTTTCATATCATTTTCCTTTATCAGAATAGTTGCAATTTTGGTATTTTGTATCTATTTCTCTATTTCCAGGTCTCTGACGAATTCGTCTGACGAATTCGTCGAATCTCAGACGATCCTGTCAGATAGGAGACGATCCTATAAAATTCCAGACGATCTTAACTGCTTCAAAAATCAGAACCCCCATCAGACATCCGAAACCAGGTATGCATTTCTTCACTTAATTTATTCTCTTTGTTTTCTCGTTAATTCTATTTTCTCGTATTCATTTAAATCGCATTCCATATAGAACAACTTAGATTCATTTGGCCAAACCTAGGATTTGAATGTTTAAAGATAAAATTGAACACATAAAACACATTCCCAACCTAGGCGTGGAAACTACCACTAAACGTTTCCTGGTGAACCCCACCATCCGTCGAAAAATCACCTTAATACACCTCCCTCGAGAGGCGGGACCTTCCAAAGGCCTCTCAGTCCGAGGTATTGTCCCATACTTTTCACATCTCCCTTCCGGGCATGGATCCTATAGCCTGAAGGTAAGGGTGCGAAAAATTTGGAGCGATACATTTTGGTGAACCCGACGTGTAACTAAAACCTTTTGAAAAAAAAAACAAACAAAAAAAAACATAAATGCATTTAAATCATTAGAAAAATTACTAAGTTGCATATCATGTTTAGATGGTAGCTCCTAAGAAAAGACTAGCAGTTATTATAAATGTTGAAAATCAATTAGCAGCTATAGAAATCAATTACGTGCTTAGTGTGCCTGAAAGAGATAGAAACCAACTTTTGTGGGACGAACTTAATAGGAGACTAGGTATCATTTCATCTAGGTCCACATAACTTAAACAAATCAAGAGGCTTGTCCTAGATAGAATCTTGGATCCTCATCAACTCATTTTTTATCATCCTCCTAAGCCTATTTAAACCTTAGGACCCCCCTTGACTTTCCCCTGGCTGAATTTTCCTGTAACTTGACCTTTACATGTATTAGAATACCCTAGATTAACATCTGCATTTGTGCTTTAGAATACCCTAGATTACCATCTGCATTTGTGCTTTCCAAGTTTTGTTGTAGGAACCTTATCATTCTTCAGCTGGAGCAAGCTCAGATCGTCACAGACGATCCTATCCAATTTGAGACGATTTCATACCAAGCCGAGATGATTTCGACTGTAGTCAACATTGGGGGCAATCAGTGCCCAGAGTTTGCACTTTTCCTATACTTTGCTGCTATTTTATTCTCGCATTTAGTCAGTTTTATTCTTATTTCCTGTTATCCTGCATCTTGGAGTTCACCCATGTAATTTAATTGTATAATAAGATCATGATTAGCTATTAAAGAATCATAATTTACTTGCATTTCCATTCGGGACTATCTTATTAACATCCTTTTTATTATTTCATATCATTTTCCTTTATCAGAATAGTTGCAATTTTGGTATTTTGTATCTATTTCTCTGTTTGCAGGTCCCTGACAAATTCGTTGGATCTCAGATGATCCTGTCAGATAGGAGATGATCCTGTAAAATTTCAGACGATATTAACTGCTTCAAAAATCAGAACCCCCATCAGACATCCGGAACCAGGTATGGATTTCTTCACTTAATTTATTCTCTGTGTTTTCGTTAATTCTGTTTTTTGTATTCATTTAAATCTGCATTCCATATAGAACAACTTAGATTCATTTGGCCAAACCTAGGATTTGAATGTTTAAAGATAAAATTGAACACATAAAACACATTCCCAACCTAGGCATGGAAACTGCCACTAAACGTTTCCTGGTGAACCCCACCATCCGTCAAAATCACCTTAATACACCTCCCCCGAGAGGCGGGACCTTCCAAAGGCCTCTCAGTTTGAGGTATTGTCCCATCCTTTTCACATCCCCCTTCCGGGCATGGATCCTATAGCCTGAAGGTAAGGGTGCAAAAAATTTGGAGCGATACAGAGCTCTTTCTTCATCACTACTTCAATTTTGAGATTGACAAGTCTCTACTTTTACCAAAATAATTTTATAGTAGGTTCTAGCTCTATGGTGTGTTTAATTATGCTTCTATCATACACATTAAGATCTTCATAGGACCATGCAATTATGTCACCATACTTCCCATATAGTTCCTTGAAAATGTTTGTCTCATCTTCATTATAGTATATATAGAATACAAATTATTCCCTTTAGCAACTTTAACCATGTGGTAAGAGGATGCTTTCATAATAATATTATATTTCTTGGCACTATAGTTAGGATCAAATAATATTTTTAGTGTGATTGATTCATTTGGAAGTTGATAAGTCTTTAGTTGTATGCCCCCATATTGCATATCATACCCATACTCATTCTTGTCTTTAACATGTTGAGCTTATTTATTGATAAAATCTATAATCGTTTTATAATTTTTAAATTTTTGTCTATAATCAAAGTTAATAGGGATAGTAATTCTAAAGACTACCTCTAGCTTTGTGTTCTTGTATTGCATATCTACTGTAGGATTAAAATTTAGTACCATTAAATCTCATTCATATGTTGTCTTTCAACTCTTGAGGAATTTTTTTCATCTCATATATGTTGAAGCTCTCTAGCAAATTCTAAACTCAGTATTTGTAAGATATTAAATACTTGTCTTTCATTGCACATTCTAAATTGACTTGGTTTACAACTAGTTTAGAATTGCCAAATATTTTGATGTTCTAAATATCTATATTTTTGGCTTTTATTTGACTCATGCAAAGTGCTTAATATTTAGCCATATTATTAGTGCTTTGAACAATTATTTGCAATCATAATTCATCTAATTACCTTAAGGATTAATGGATTGAGTACCAATACTAACTTCATTTTTTATTCTTGCATCAGTAAAATGCATAACCCATGTTTTGTCAACTCCTTGCACTTGATGGCTAGTCAATATTGGAATATTGTTAGATTCTTTATATATTAAGAAATAATAAAGCTCGATTTCTTTAAAACTTACTTTTGGGTCTTAACAATATTGGAGTACACCTATGATCATATTGATTTCTATCATACGATCACCCTCAATGACCTCATCATCCATGAATTTAATTCATTTAATTCACCACTTCATTATAATTTGAGACTCACTAAATATCATCAATTGTACTAAAGGCATCCTTGAGAAGAGTTGGAATATTGAAGACCTGATTGGAGTGGCAAAGCAAAAAATTCAGCTCTTGGATAATTCACAGGTGAATCACATCTATAGGGGGAACCAAATAGCAACCTTGATGGCTAATATAGGTATCAACCAGGAAGAATTAATAATTTAGGATAAGGATTTCCCCCATGAGCTGTTGAGCATTGCAAATGAGAAACATGATGCAGTTGGGGTGGACACCAATACGTAAGACTATAGTTGGAAGAGATTAAATTTACTATTGTGGAGTAGATTTAGTGATAGTATTATTGTGGATTAGATCTGACGATAGTATTATTGTGGAGTAGATCTGATGATAGTATTATTGTGGAGCAGTTGTGGCAATACTATTTATGTGGATTAGATCTGGAAACAATATTATTATGAAGTAGATCTAGCAATATTATTGTTGTGGAGTAGATCTGGCAACAATATTGATCAAGGATGATAAAGGTGACATCTTACTTGCTTATGCTAAAAATTTGGGATTTCAAACTAACCACTTTGAGAAGGCAAAGACCCTATATCAAGGTGCCCTTCGTCTTGATAGGCTAAACATAAAAAATGTAATCATAGAAAGGGCTCACTAAATATCATCAATTGCACTAAAAGCATTCTTAAGGTGATCTAGAATATTGAATACCTGATTAGAGTGGTGAAGCAAAAAAATTAGGTCTTGAATAATTCATAGGTGAATCACATCTATAGGGGCAACCAAGTGACGTACTTGATGGCTAACATGAGAGTCAAACAAGAAGAATTAATAATTTAGGATAAGGATTTCCCCATGAGTTTTTTAGAATTACAAATGAGGAGAAACAATATGCAGTTGAGGTGGACACCAATACATAAGACTATGGTTGGAAGAGATCAAATTTATTATTGTCGAGTAGATTGAGTGATAGTATTTTTGTGGAGTAGATCTGGTGATAGTATTGCTATGGATTAGATCTAGTGATAGTGTTGTTTTAAAGTAGAGCTAATAATAATATCATTGTGGTGTATATTTGGCAATAGTATTGGAGTAGATCTGCTGATAGTATTGTTGTGTAGTAGATCTGGCGATAGTATTGTTGTGGAGTAGATTTGAAATAAGTAATATTGTGGGGTAGATTTGGTGATAGTATTATTGTGGAGTAGATATAGTGATAGTATTGCTATAGAGTATAACTAATTACAATATTTTTGTGGAGTATATTTAGCGATAGTATTGTTGTGGAGTAGATTTGGCGATAGTATTATTGTGAAGTAGATTTGGCGATAATATTGCTATGGATTAGATCTAGAGATAGTATTGTTGTAAAGTAGAGTTGATAAAAATATTATTGTGGAGTAGATTTGGTGATAGTATTGTTGTGGAGTAGATTTAGCAATAGTATTTCTATGGAGTAGATATGACGATGCTCCAAAAATATAGTAGCATGGTATTTTTTTATTTGGTATAAGAAGGGGTTTTGGAAGGGTCCCCAAACCTTTTACATAGGGGTTTTGGGAGGGTCCCCCAACCTTTACAAACCACAAAGATATTCAAAACACACCAAAGAATATCACAAATGGGATTGCATCCCTAAGGGGAAATTGATTCAACATCCAAAAAATATTGATCCAACATCCGAGATAGTCAAATCTCGTAGATCCAAAATAGATAGCATTCCTACCTAAAATTCAAAATTTAAAATCAGACCTAGAAAGGAACTTCCCACCCAAGCCACCATGGGAGAAGTAAATCTAGAAAATGGGACAGCCATCCATGCCATCTGATGACAATTTAATTTTCAAATTTAAATAGAGCACTCAATTTGGAAAAATTTTGTTGAGACATTAGGAGCGCTCAAAAAAAACATAATAAAAACATTAGGCCTTCCTACCAAGGATGAGAATCCTAATTTTGAGACTAATAGCATGGTATTGTTGTAGAGTAGAGCTTATAATACTAATATTATGAAGTAGATTTTGTGACAGTATTGATATGTAATAGACTAGAAAATAATATTGTTGCATGTTTTGTATCTAGTTTTACAGACTTAGTTTTAATTCGGTAGGACTAGTCTTAGGATATTAATGTTAGATATTTTTTTACATTGTAAAAGGGTTGGGGCCCTTTCAAAAACCCCTTTGCAACCTTAATTAAAAAAATCACTTAGTTTATGGGATAGATAAATTCAATGTAGGTTTATTTTATTATCTTGATCATTTTTTCATCCTATAGTACCTTCATATGTATTCAATCCATCATCAAGTATCCATCCCCAGATAATTTTCAAATCCATTCTCTTGAGAGCAGTATTTTGAAATAAGGACAATTGACATTTATGACTTCTTGAATAACTACTAGATCAAGATATTTTACCACAACCATTATTAAATCTCTTAGAAACCTTATGACACTCACCCTCATACATCCATTTGAATTGGACTTTTGGTTATCTTTGTATATGGAAGTGGAAATTTCTTTTTTTAACACATAAACTTTGGCATCATGGTTATGGTAGCTCATAAATCTATTATGTAACTTCTCAATAAATAATTTTTAATCTTCAATGTTACATAAAACAGTGATGGTTTTAGTGTTTTTGGATTCAAAGCAATCAAAATGTCTAACACATTTACTTGGATGTTTGATGAATCTTCTTCAATCAAATTTTGTTGTTCTATTAGATTAGGTTATGTTTTTTTTTTTGATTCTTAGCATAGTTTTTTTCTTACTCTCTAAGGGCTTCTTGGAGTAAATACCTTTGTCCTAGCAAAGTTAAAGCTTCTAGAATGCCTACTTTGGCTAGCATCTTCTTCATCTCCTCAATTATATGAAACCTAAATTTTATAATATTGATTTCATTTTGCTATGTGAATTTCTTGTATTATCTCATAGCACTTACACATCTCTCACTAGTCAAGGATAGATATTTTAGATGATTTTCAACCTCTTTTGTAACTTTTTCCTTTCCTTCTCACTTTGCTTATCCTTTTTTTCATCTACTACTATCCTTTCCAATATCCTTTTTATGGATTCTTCTCTTTTTCTTCTTGTTTCCCCTTCTCAGTAGGAGTATTAATTTGTGGTGCCACAAGCGTCGCTTTTTTGTGGTCTTCTTGTGTTTCTTATGGTACTTCTAGTAATAGCCTCTTATTATTGACATGTGATGTGGTATTTCTCTTCTCAATACCATAGTATCAAAACTAACTTTGAATTGCTTCTTATGTGGTTCTTGCTATTTTATCATATTTATTTTGTTCCTTGTTCCAATCCCTTGTTCATTAGCATATTCAACATTATTGAAAAATACGAATCCTCACCTTATTTGACAACACCAAAGTTTATAACTATTGCATTATTTGTATTTGGTAAAGTTGGAATCACTTTTTGAATAGGAGATAAAGATTGATAAATTGGTTGATTCATCATAAGAGACTTACAAATTAGTTAATTTATTATGGGTAGTTGGTTTGTTGTTAGTAACAGCTATCCCATAGTCATAGCATATTAAGATTGACATTATTGATCATATTGATTGGTTTGAGAATGTAAAATAGCTATGACACATTTATTAGGGTTATGCCTAGTATTACATGTGAAGCACAATAAGGTATTGTACTCTGAATTTATTTTCACCATGTTGTTCTACAATGCATTGGTAGGTTGCCTTGTATTTTATCAAGGGACCTATTCTGTTGTGAGGTAACGGGTCTTTCATTGTTGTCAATGTTTGCTATTTCCATCCATTGTTTTCTTGTCACTTTCTTTTATCCACCTTTGATTCACCATTGTTCACATCATGTCTACCATATTCTTTATGTGGATATTACATTTCTTATGATCCTAAAAGGTAGTGTTGTTACTACTCTATGATGGAGCTAGTAAAGCATGTACTAGAGTTTGGAAGGAAATGATTGAATGTGTACTTTGACCTAGGAAAGTCATGATGTAAGGGAAATTGGTTTGTGGATAAGCATAAGTATTGGTGGATGGTTAGGTATTTGGAATAGGCCCAATTATAGGAGTAGATCCTAGAATTTGATTATTTTGGATCACATGGATGACATAGCCATAGGTAAGACAAGAGGAAGTTTTCCTACTCTAATGAACACATCTTTTGCATGAGTCACCTCCTCAAATTTTATGGTTAAGATGACATGGTTAGAATTGTAAACCACTAGCACTAAATTAAATCACAATCCTTTATATATTATGGTAAATACTCTTCTTTATTAAGATGCACATTCAATGGGAATAAATACAAAGTCCTCATAAATCTAGTGTTATAATAATGAATATTTTCTTAAGAATATATTTTTATAGAATTGTATTGAAAAAGTATTGAATATCTATTACCCATATTATCAAACCTTCTCATAAATAGCTCCATAATTGATACCTAGTTGGTAACATAATTATCAAGCAATCCTTTATATGATAAAGTAAATTTATCTCTTAATGAGTAAATAAGCATGCATATCATGATGTCTTATTCTTATATGTGATTAATTGATTTCAATGTGTAGATATCATAGATGATCCATTGCCATTTTAGTCTCATTTCCATCAAATTTGGTAAGTATTTTATGGTAGCATCTAGAATGGTAGATTAAGCTCTATAATTCAATGATCCTTGATAGATCCACTTAGGAAGTTGATTTTAAGGTCTAGAGATGAAAGCACCTAATTTTATTAAGGAATTTTACCAAATTACATTGGGTAAGGATACATCATATAATCTTGTGAAGGGGATACATATTCCTAAGGTGGGGTAATATATAGGACTACTTATTAAACAAAATACATGAGGATTATAATATTGTGTTGGAAAAGGAGGTTTTATATTTTGCATAGGGGTGGATTTGGATAAACTTGATTTTAGTTAGGTGGGACTTGCAAATTTTGGATAGGAAGAGGATCTTGCAAACCTTTGTGTAGGATTTGTTGATTGAGAGGAGGCATATGACACTACAAATTTTGCATTGGCTTATTAGCTTAAAGAAATATTTGGTTTGGGGATTCTCTTAAAATTCTTGTGCCCTCATTTGACCAACTAGCACTAGGATGTTCTAATCCATGCCTTGGTTGGTGATTGAAATGTTCATTTGTTTAAAAGGATTACTAGTACCGGTATTGGGTGGAATGGTTCAACTCAATGAGAGAAGATTAATTTGATGGTGAAGGATAGAAATTTACACCATAAAAGTAAACATAAATGCATAAAGCAATAAAATATTGTTTTGTATTAATTTACATTTTAAGGTTACAAAGAGAGTCCTCTTGAGATGAAAAGGATTGAAAATCCAACTAACTTCATATTATTTACAAACTCATTATATAGGCTCTAATGGCCCAAAATACATAACCAAACCCATCAAATCATGGATTTGATCCAATATGCTTAACCATAAGCTACAAAAGTGCAAAGGAGAATGCACGTAACTTCTAAGTTAAGAGGAAAGGAATAATGCTAACTATAAGATCCATTTTAGCTATCTTGAAGTACACACTTCCTACTTTGAGTTCACACTTCCTAACTAACACTCCTAAATGACAACTAGAAGATAACTAGTGCCCACAAGTGCATGTGAGAAGGAGACTCACTTACAATTATTAATTTGCAAGAAATAAACTATGCAAACCTAGCTAGGAACTACTAGAGGGGTCATATGAGTGATCAAACATCAATCCTCATCATGCCTCCCCACAATAGAAGCATTGGCCTCCAATGCTTTCGGAAGAGTAGGAAAGTCACGGGACATCCGATGAAAAGAAATCCAACGAGCCTGATGCGACAGCTGTCCTCATCGAGCCACAAGATATGAGGTGGTAGACCCTTGGTGAGTCTGTCGAGTCTTTGTGTCATAGATCTGATCGAAATCCAATGGTAACTGAGAATCAGGAACCACGTCCACAGGATGACTGATAGCTGGTGCAGTCTCCAATGTAGATTCAAAGTACAACTTCAAAATATCTACATTGACGACGTCATGAATTCCCAAGTGTGTGGGAAGATCAAGGCGGAAAGCATTCTTGGACACCTGTTGAAGAATAGTATAAGGCCCATAGCGAATCGGTTTGATTTTACTATGAGTCTTATCAGTAAAACGCCGCTTGTCAAGATGCAACCAAACTTTGTCACCAACCTAAAATGGATGAGGAATGTGATGTCGATCCATGGCCTTTTTCTGCTGTTGTTGTGTCTTTTGCAAAATCTCAATCACCTTTGATTGAAGATTGTGCAAGTGCTGAATAAATGAGTGTGCCTTGTCTTGCTCCTTCTAAAGATGTGAAGTGACAGGAGAAGGCAAAGACAAAGGTAACTCATAAGGTGCCAAGGGCTGAAATCCCATACAAACCTCAAAAGGTGAGTGACCTGTAGAAGAATGTAGGGCCCTATTGTAGGCATGTTCAATATGAGTGAGACTCAAGTCCCACTTTGTTGGTGAAGCGTGATGATAGATTCATAAACTTTGCACAAGGGTACGGTTTACCACTTCAGTCTGCCCATCGGACTGCGGATGATAGGCGATGGAAAAGTTAAGGGAAACTCCCAAAATTTTCCACAAAGAACACCAAAAGTGACCCACAAAGCGTGAATCACGATCCGATATAATGCTGGTAGGTAGACCAAAGGAATGCCAAATGCTGTCAAAGAACAATTGGGCTAAGTCTGCTGCAGAACTTGTCTTGCGGCATGGAATAAACTTAGCCATCTTACTAAATCTGTCAACCACCACGAACACACAATCATGTTGTCGCACTGTCATGGGAAAACCACTAACCAAATCCATGGAAATGCTTTCCCAAGGATGGGAAGGAATGGGCAAAGGCATGCCTAAGCCAAAATTCCTGTTAGCTGGTTTTGAGCGACAACAAACTGCACACTGTTTGAGAAATCTCAACACATCCCTCTGCATTTTAGGCCGAGAGAAAAATCTTTGCAAGTGATGAAGTGTTTTGTGCTTCCCAAAGTGACCACCATAAAGTGTAGAATGAGCTTCCTTAAGAAGTGACACTCTAGGCTCACAAGGAACACAAACCTTGTCCAATTTGTAAAGAAGTCCTTCTTTGATGTAGAAGTCTTGGAAAGGACGCAAATTGGAAGAGGAAGGCTTACTCACTTGCTCAAATATTTTTCCAAAATCAGGATCCTGTGAATACTGATTAGGCCAAGTCTGAAATCCCAAGTGTGAAGTGGACATAAATGTTAAGGCAAGAGCGGCAGGAGGCCTACTCAAACAATCAACAATAGTATTACTCTTCCCCTTTTTGTACTTGATCACCAAGTGAAATTGTTGGAGGTAAGAGGCCCACTTCATATGTCTTGATTCTTCAATTTTACTTTGAGATTGTAAAAACTTGAGAGGCATATGATCAGTGTGTACTACTGTATCTTTTCCCAAAAGATAATGTCTCCAGTACTTGATAGCTTGAACTAATGCATACAACTCCTTGTCATATGTAGAATAGTTCAACTTAGCAACAGAAAAAGTTTCTGAATGATAAGCAACTGGATGACCATTCTGTTTGAGCACAACTCCTAAGGCAACTTTAGAGGCATCCATTTCAATCTCAAAAGGTTGAGAGAGGTCAGGTAAAGTTAACACAGGTGTTGTACAAATTTTCTTTTTGAGTTTCTCAAAGGCAATCTCTTGGCTTTTCTCCCAATGAAATGGAACTTTAGACTTAGTGAGATAATGCAATGGAGTTGCAAGGGTGGAATATTGAGGAATGAACTTGTGATAAAAATTCGCAAGTCCTAGGAAACTCCTTAACTCAGTGAGAGTTGAAGGAGGGGACCACTTAAGTAAAACATCAACTTTTGTGGGATCTACCTGAATTCCACTTTCACTAATCACATAACCAAGGTAAGAAACTGAAGTATTGCCAAAAGAACACTTGGAAGAATTGGCATATAATTGATTCTTCGCAAGAAGATCAAGTGTATGATGGATATGCCTAAGGTGTTCCTCCCAAGTTTTTGAGAATATCAATATATCATCAAGATATATTATTACAAATTTTTCAAGTACATCACGAAATACATCATTCATCAACCTCATGAAGGTTGCAGGAGCATTAGTAAGACCGAAGGGCATGACCAACCATTCAAAGAGGCCCATCTTCATTTTAAAAGTTGTCTTCCATGTATCCTCAGCTTGGATACGCACTTGATGATATCCACTTTTGAGATCTATTTTTGAAAAGAACTTAGCTCCTTGGAGCTGATCTAATAAATCATCAATGCGTGGTAGTGGATATCTATTCTTTATAGAAATTCTATTCAAAGCACGAAAATCAATGCACAATCTCCAAGTGCCATATTTTTTAAGAACCAACAAAATAGGTGAGGCACAAGCATAAGTACTTTCCTTAATGAAACCCTTAGACAACAAATCTTCTATTTGCCTTTTTATTTCTTCATTTTGCAAAATAGATTGTCTATACATGGGAGCATTAGGTAGTGAAGAACCAGGAATGATTTCAATGTTGTGATTAATTGTGCGAATTGGAGGAAGAGACTTTGGCTCCTAAAATATGTGTGAGTAATTTTGCAATATTTTATCCATTGAAGAGTGTTGCTTTGGAATGGATGTGGATGTAGGAGTGTTTTGAGAGCGAATGAAAATTAGAGCAACGTCACCACCTTTTTTAATTACTCTTTTTGTTTGCTTGGAATTTAGAATGATGTTAGGAGTGTTGGTGCTTTTAATGAGAAAGACCTGACCATATTTTTGAAGTGTGTAGGTTCTTTTGAAAGCATCATAAACAGCTCTCCTATCATACTGAAAAGGTTGTCCAAGCAAAATCCCACAACAATCCATAGGAGTCACATCACAAGTGACTTGATCTATGAAATGTGGGCCAAGTGCAAATTTTAATGTGCAAGTGTGAGTGATTTCTGAGCCCCTTCCACTATCCTTCCAACCCAAAGAATAAGGTTGAGGATGAGGCTCCATAGGTAACTTCAATCGCTCGACAATGGACCTCGCAATTAGATTTTTCTACGAGCCATTATCCACTATACAATCTATTGCAAAATTATGGAGCAAATGAGCTCGAGTGATGAACAAAGCATCACGAGCGCTCCCTGATGAACTTACATTTACCAAGGTAACCTCATTGAGCTTACCTCGTAATTTTGTGTATACTCTACTTTCTCCTACTGACTCAAGGGGACCTTTGGAAGCATCCTCTTCTTGAGTAGTGATGACTAAACTTTTCTTCTTAAGCTTAAAACAATCAGCTTTTTCATGACCTTTTTTCTTACAATAGTTACAAAACTTTTTAGAATAAGAAGAAGGTTTGGAAGAAGAAGAAGAAGGAGTAGAAGCGGAAGGGGAAGGAGAAGAAGGAGATGGAGAAGAAACATTCTTCTTTTGAGCAAAATTCTTCTTTTGTGAGAAAGAACTATTCCCTTTTGATGAGTTTGCAACCACTTGAGTAGCAGGTGCACGGAATGCCTACGAATGCGCCTTAAACTTGTCCTCCGCAAGTTGCGCCTGGTTGAAAATTGAATCCAATGTTTCCATAGAAACAAACATAATTTCCCTATACAAATGTTCCAACAAACCACTTTGAAATTTGAGAATCAAAGCTTTAATATCTTCCTCCACATTCAAAAGTATCCTGTACCTGTTGAATTGAAAGATATATTCCTGCACAGTCATATTAGTACTTTGTCGAAATCGAAACCACTTAATGACCAATTCCTTAGAATAATTGGAAGGATAAAAATTGGTCTTAAGACAGTCTACAAGCTCATCCCATGAGGTGAGTTCATCATGACCTCTTTTTCTTTCAACAAGTACTTTAGCTAAACCAGAAAGTTTTAGCTTAGCATATGGAACCATATCCTCATCTCGAAAGTTGAGTGTAAGAAAACCACGAACTCATGTCAAGAATCCAACTATTCAAGACTTCAGGGTTTCGGGATCCATCATAAAGTGGTACTTCACAACGAACTCTCAGGCGAGAATCCTGAGCAGAAGTTGAAGCATTGTGGAGAGAAATATCATTTACCTTCATTGCAAGGTTACCAAGAACTTCTGCCATGGTAGTATCATTAGCTTTATCTGCTAAAGCATTTACAACATGTGCAATTTCTGCCACTTGGGCAGCCAAGTCGAAGCCATGTGAAACCGGGTATAAGCCATGAGTAAAAGGACAAAAGCACTAAAAAATCAAGGAAAAATCTGAAGGTTCCTTGTTACAATGTTGTGCCCTAATTGAAAAATTACTCCTAAGGCTCAAAATTTTTAAAAATTTAAACTAACCTAAGGTTTACAATTTATATTTTATTAATTTAAAAATAACTTAATTAAAAATTAAATTTTAATTAATCAAAGATTAATTAATTTAATTAAGTTATTAAAAATTAAATTAATAAAAAATAAAAATTACATGCAAAACCTTAGAATAGTAAAATTAAAAAAAATTACAATTATTACCCATGCATGCCAAAGTTAACTGAGTGCAACTGCAAGTGGAAGGAAAGCATGCAAAGTGGAACTCTGCAGTTCATGGATCCCGAGGCGTCTATTTCAGGGCCAAAATCGAGCAGTTGCAATTCACGAGGAGCAGATTGCAAAATGGACGGAGACACCTGCAAAGAACCCTGCACAATCTCGAGCAGTTGCAAATTTTTTTTTTAATTGATTGAATGCCAAATATTACCCCTATTTTGGCCTGACAGGGTCTGGTGCCTGTCAGCCAGGACAGGTGCGAACAGTGCACAATACGAGATGTTTGAAGGTGGACCACGTCCTCCTTGTCAGGCACAATCGTGCCTGATAGCAGCATCGTTTGTGGCTGTCTGTGCGGCAACCAAAGGTGGACAACATCCGCTGTGTCAGGCATGGGTGTGCCTGACAGCAACTGACGCAAGCGTTGTCACCTGACAGCCCTGCGTAGTGCTACCGCCTGACACAGGCTATCGCCTGTCAGCCAAGACAGGCGTGAATAGCCTGTGTCTCGGTTGAGGCGTCCAACGCTCTGGCATGCAAAGTGGAGGGCGCGTTTGCGCTAGCCACTGGTGTCAGGGGGGATATGACGGTCGATGATAGGTCGGGATGCCTCTGCATCATGTGTCAAATTCGGTCGTATGCTGCTGGACACCAGGCACCAGACGTCGAATCGACCAAATTTTTTTTTTTTAAATTTAAATCAAAAAATAAATAAATAAATATATATATATATATATATAGATATATATATATATTATTTATTTAAATTTTAAATAAAAAAATTAAATAACTTTGATTGTTATTTAAAATTTAAAATTTAAATCTGACAATAATTCCAAAGGAAATTAAGGTAATTTTACCTAAGAATTACAAGAAATTTGTAATTTCTTTTCAAACCAGCAAGACCCCTTTAGTAGCTCTCCTTTCAAGATCCAGTCGACACACGACCAACGTTTGAAAGGCAACCAGATCCAAGTCGACACACGACCTAGTATCGATGATGCTCGATCTTCAAGACTCCAAAATGGCAGGAACATCAGGAACAAAAGGCTCCCTAATTCGCATTTCATCGTAGGAGAAATCCAAACTTGCCAAGGGATTTTTGTAAGACAGAAATCGGGGTAAACTTCTCCTATACTCCTTGAGCATACGGAGAAAGTTGGAACGAGGATTTTGACGCCGAAGAAACTTTCTTCTGCGAATGGTCTTCAAGCTCCCCTTGAGCTTGAACCGAGTCCTCAATGAGAAAGAGTTTCTCATAAGAAAACTAACTCCTTTCCTCTCACCTCACAAGCCCTAGTGCAAACTTGAACTAGGCTCTGATACCAATGAAAAGGATTGAAAATCCAACTAACTTCATATTATTTACAAACTCATTATATAGGCTCTAATGGCCCAAAATACATAACCAAACCCATCAAATCATGGATTTGATCCAATATGCTTAACCATAAGCTACAAAAGTGCAAAGGAGAATGCACGTAACTTCTAAGTTAAGAGGAAAGGAATAATGCTAACTATAAGATCCATTTTAGCTATCTTGAAGTACACACTTCCTACTTTGAGTTCACACTTCCTAACTAACACTCCTAAATGACAACTAGAAGATAACTAGTGCCCACAAGTGCATGTGAGAAGGAGACTCACTTACAATTATTAATTTGCAAGAAATAAACTATGCAAACCTAGCTAGGAACTACTAGAGGGGTCATATGAGTGATCAAACATCAATCCTCATCATGAGAGGATATTTTTTATATGATACAATGACTACCAATCAAAGGTATGATTCCTCTCTCTTCAACAAATAATGTATTCAAGTGCAATATAATAATTTATATGCTAGCACAGTGTTCAAAGAGTGGTTTTTATTACAATAACCATGTGAGAGTCAGATTCTAAACCTTTTGATGTCCTTGCATCCTATTTCCTGTTGTTGGTCACAAATCTGCCTAAGTACAAGATTTCATCACTTGTGCACCCTAGACTCGACCAACATTGAAATGCCAAGAGAAAGAGAAGTCTCCCGGGCCAATCTCCAGAGAGGGCTGGCTCCCAAACTAATCTAAACTGGTTTCAAGATAAGGATGCAGGAAAGAAATGGGAAAATGCGAAAAGAAAGGGAAATAATAGAAAGAGATGGAAATATGGCCGAAGCCGATAGTTAATGGGGAGAACAACCTCAAACAACAAATAACCTCAACTAGATCCTGAAGCTAAACAACAACTGATTCTTAGAATGCATATACATAAATTGGATCAAGCATTAGCCGTAAGTTCGCTTCCAATTATACTCCAAACGTTCAAATGCAAATACAGCCAAATCCAAAACAGCAGAATTCAACTTATATTAACACTGGACTAATAGAAGTGACTCAGATAGAAAGCAAAACTTGAACAACAGTTTGGATCACCAACTCCAAAAGACACTAAGAATAGAGCAAAATGCATCTAGGATTTCTGCTTTAATTTTTGCAAAAAGGTCCTCCTCCTTTTGCTTGAGATTTTACATTGGTATTTATAGAGGCCTTCCCTCTTCCTTTCGTATTACAACATTTAAAACATAAAACAAATTTTGAAGAGGCGATCCACAAAATATGCACTTGAAAAGAGAAACAATCCCCCTTAATCTGCCTCGGAGAAATGACATTCCCTGTTTTTATGGATCAAAACTGAAAATTAAACAGAAACAAGGGACCATATTTCTTCATTAAATGACCATTATCGGGGCAAGCCAAAAGTTGTTAGGAGATCACGAACAAGAACTTTTAATACTGGAGGCATCTTTAATTTTGGTGGCGTCAAAAACTGCCTCATGTTCTTCCATCTTGCACACATAGGTAAACAACAACATTTAATCTTGGAGCCTCTTTGACCACGATCTCAAAATCAGTTGGAGAGCTTTTATTTGATCCTTATCTTCTCCTCACGTTCTCCTATGCAATTCCAAAGAAAAATGTGAACAAAACTGTATCGGGCCTTTGTTGTTGCTTCTGTCGCAAAAATGTGACAAGTCGCGAAAATGCGACATGTCACGAAATCGTGACACTTTTACCTTACTGCCTTCTCTTCTTGCCACCAGTCGCGAAAATGCAACATGTTGTGATATCACGACATTTTCTGTTTCCCTTTCCACAACATGTCGTGAAATCATGACATTCTTCTTCGCCTTGCTTTGTTTTCATGATATGTCATGAAATCATACATTCTCCTCTGTTTGGCTTCGTTCGCTGCTCCAAATCACGAAAACTCACCATGTCGTGAAATTGTGACATCTTCCTTCTGACTCCTTTTTTGTTTTATGCCCGTGAAAACGCACCATGTCGCGAAATCGCGACACTTTCCTTCTGCCTTGTACTTTTCAACCTTTATTCCGCAAAAATGTGATAGGTCATGAAAATGTGACATGTCGCGATATCGCGACGTTTTCTCCGTTTTGTCCTTTCATCTTCAACAAGTCACGAAATCGCGACATGTTTCTATCTTCTTGTACTTTGCTACTTTTGTTCCATGAAAATTCGTCATGTCATGAAATTATGACATTTCGTACTATCTAGCTGCTTCTGCACTTTCTCCTCGTGAAAACATGACATGTCACGAAATCATGACATTTATCCTTACTTTGCCCTTTCGTCCCAACATGTCACAAAATCACGACATTCTCCTGTCTTCTCCTTCGTTGCCGCTTCCTGTCGCAATATCGTGACATTTTTCATTGGCGCTCCTCTTTGTTGCTGTATGTCACAATATCACAACATTTTCTTATCACTGTACTCTGTTGTCACTGCAAGTCGCAAAAACGTGACATGTCACGATATCGTGACAACTTTCACTTTACTTTTCCCTCACCGAAACAAGTCGCAAAAATCCAACATGTCGCGATATCGCGACAGTTCCTCTCCCTTGCTTCCTTTGGCTGCTTTTAGCCGTGAAAATGCGACAGGTCATGAAAATGCGACATGTCGCGATATCACGACATTTTCTATACTTAGCTGATTTCTGCATTTGGACGTCGTGAAACTGCAATAGGTCGCGATATCGCGACATGTTTCATTTACTTTGCTCTAACACAAAAATTGTAGAGATTTTTACATTTTCCCTTTCAAAGTGCTTGGAGGGACAAACAGAGGAGTTAGTATCTCTACAACTTGTGCATTCTCTTGCATGATCAGTAACAACAAAAACAATGTGGCAAAAATGCCAACATTCTTGGCGGCTCGCGGGGTATACAGTTCTGTTGTATGCACGAACCTCAGGCCTTTATCCATTGGGCAACAGAGTCAAGAAGCTGGAGGAGCAGAAAAAGTGAGTGTTGGTTGATGCTGGACGTCTCTGCGGGCTGCTGCAACAAGCTCTTGTTGGCGCTCGGCACTCAAAATAGGACCTTCAACAAAAATTTATGGAATAGCAGAACTTCCCTTATTTCTTGAACGACTGCATTTTGCCTAGCTCGGTTGAGCTAGGTAATCACCAGGTGCTATGCAAGGATCTCCATGGCAGTAGTGAAAAGCACCTAAATTGAAAAAATGAAAATGAATGGAGTGATGACCAGCAGATGTGCAGGCCATGGAATGGGAATGGTGAATGATGGAATGGTGGAAGATGGAGGAGTGGAAGTGGTAGATACAACAACTGAAGAGGGGGCCCCCCCCCCCCGAACAAAAAAAAAAAAAAAAAAAAAAGAGAGGGAAGAGGAGAGAGAGAGGGAGGATGGAGAAATGGTCAAAAGACAAAGGATGAGAAGAAAGGGGAAGTGAAGAAAAGGGAACATCAGAGAGGGGAGTAGAAACAACAGTAGTGGCTTGATTATTTACAGTGGAAGAAGGAGTGGGAGAGGAAGGGAATGAAGTAGAGGGGAAGCCACTAACTGCTGGGAAGGAAAAGAAAAAGAAAGAGAAATAAACATACCTGCGGGCTCGCGTGCAAAAGGAGC
This sequence comes from Wollemia nobilis, assembly GCA_028583015.1. Lineage (NCBI taxonomy): Eukaryota > Viridiplantae > Streptophyta > Pinopsida > Araucariales > Araucariaceae > Wollemia > Wollemia nobilis. The sequence continues at coordinate 2,464,991 of JAQPPZ010002721.1, forward strand.
CGAAGTTCAAAAAAAAAATTCTTCTTTTTCTTATTTTTTTTCTTTTTTTTTCCTATGTACAAGGTAACCCCAAGTTTAGCTGTGAACTCTTGGGAGAGACACATACCAAAACATGGCTCTATGATCTCCTGGATCCCAGACCTTGAACACACACTTATTGGTCTCCTGATTGATAATCAACTCGGAGTCACCAAAGATTTGCAACTGTCGCGCTCCAAGTTTCTCATCCTTCTTGAGACCTAGGCATAAAGCCTCATATTTGTTGTATTATTTGTGCAGCTCCAGGTCAACCGATATGAATAGGATCGTTGAATTCCAGAAGGTAATACTAGAACAATCCCAGCTCCAGCGCCATTTCTGCATCGTGCTCCATCGAAATAGAGCTAGTCTGGCATAGAGTCTTGACCAACTTGATCAGGAGGCAACTCTACTTCAACCTCTTCAGGATTTGTAATGGAATAACAACCAATTTTAGTTTCCATCATGGCATTAAAATTGAGCATTGAAAACTCATCCTCTAAGCAAAGCTCATCCAGGACTTCATCCATTAAATCAGGATTGTCCAATTCTTTAGTTATCATGTTGACAGAATGTTTGGACTTTTCTTCTTCTTCCATCTTCTCTATATGAAAAGTAGAAGGCTTCTTATTGTAAATACGGACTCTTCTTCCTTTGAAAGGAATCTCCAAGTGAGAATAATCCAGAGAAAGGTAGCCTCCCAGCTTGGCAGTGAATTCTCTCGACAAACACATACTGAAATATGGTTCCAAATCAACCACAACTACCTCCTGAATTACTATAATTTGAGGCATACTATGTAGAGCAATAGGAACATCCTTGATTACACCCACTATTTTCATGGGAGTCCCATCCAACTGCAAGACACCAGGGCTACTTCTTGTATACTCCATACCCATGACTTCACAAACTGCCTTTGGCATGACAGTTGTCACAGCACCATAATCAATCATGCAGTTGTGCACTATCCAACCCTCCATCCTGAGTGACAAATAAAATGGGGGTGGTCTATTTTTTCCAGTGGCTGAAGAGGTTAGTGTTTGAGACATAACTACCTGGGCTGGAGCCTTCCCCTTACTTTGTATGGTCTTCAAGGATTCTTGTAAGAGATTTACCTGTCCAGGCAGCTGCAAGGTGTCATACAGACTTACTTTAGCTGGTATCCATTTGAGTTCTTCAACGATGTTGTACTCCATCGAGATCTGCTCTTTCCCTCCACTGGTAGATTCAAATTTGCTTCTATATTGTTGGGTGGCCTCCACTCATTGTCGTTTAGTCAATGATGGATACCGCAACGTCTCTCTAGCTTGTTCCTTTGTTTTTGCTTGCGGCTGAGAGACAGAAGCTTGTTCCTTCTCTTTTGCTTGTGGTGAAAGCGGATCCTTCGACAAAATAGGTGGTTGTTGCGGAGCTGGAGGATCATGAGTCTTTGCAAGGATGTGTTGCTTTGTTGCTTGTGTAGGAGGCACTTTAAATGGCTCCATCTTAGCCAAATCTACCAACATTGGTTTCTTACTTTGCATGTCAATACTGCTATGTGTTCCTCAAGAGACATCATGGAATTAAGATCCACCTCTCGAATCATGTTTACATGGCTCCCCGCAAGAACTTGCAAATAATTTTGGTGGACCATGCAAGTGGACTCATCATGTGGATCATTGCATGAAGAACACCAATAAGAAGGCTCATGTGAAACTTCAGAAGGGCCAGCCTCTTCACTTACCAGGATCGCTGAGTTCCTCTTAGGTACTTTCTCCATAGCCTTGCTAGGAGCAACTTGCTCTCTAGTTACCGCTGGAAAAAATATTCGTGGCTGAGAGTTCCTTTCCGCCTCTCTCCGCTCCATAGATGTCACCTTGTTAGTGAGAGCTCTCATGGCCGACTAAATTTCTTGCAAAACAACCAATTGAGGATCTGGGCTTGAGGACACAGGCGGTGCAGGTAGAGGTAATGGAACTGGTGGAGAAGGTAATGCAGGAGTTGGAAGTGGAGAGGTTATCTGTGGAATGGGAATCATAGGTACCAAAGGTATGGGAGGATTCCATGAAGATGAAGGGTATATGGATGGAGCAGTGTAAGATGTAGGGGCTGCACCTGTATGCTGGTATTGTGGGAGCTCGAGAAAAATAGGCATAGTCATTTTTGGAGGCAATTTCCCAACGACAATCAGATCGGCCTCAGCCTTCTATGCCTGGGCATATAGTGCAGGAAAGGTTTGAACATTGGACATCCTAATGTTCATACCAATATCTAAATGGAAAGCCCTAAGAAAGTACAATGTTTCTTGTTCATGAGTAGGGCGAAGACCATCAAGAACTCTTTGCCAAGTTCGGGCAAACCTAACATTGAAATCCACTATCTCCTCTTGAGGATGCCTCTTGATATTATTAAATTGATGCACTAAAGAAAATGGGTCTGCTTGCTCATTGAACCCTTGGATTAGCATCTCTGCTAATTGATCCCATGAAGTTATGGAGTTGGGAGACAAGGATCTATACCAGCACAACAACTTACCTCGGAGTGACAGGACGAGCAATTTGATCATGACATCTTCGTCTGTGATATTATGAATTGAAGCCAAGGTTGCCACATATGACACATGCTTGTACATTGTCTTTCCAGTCCCATCGTATGTAGGCAAGGCTTTTATTGTTGCAGCAAGAACTAGATTTTGAAAAGGCAGGTCCAATGCTCCCGAATCATTCCAAGTAGGAACTCGTCGTGGTGGAGGTTGTTGACCAGCCATTTGCACTGTAGGATTTGGATCTACTAGCAAGCTCGTAGCAGTACTGGGAGGAGTCGGAGATGGCACAAACTGACCCACTACCTGTGAAGAAATAGCAAATGATGGGTTCACAGGACTTACCAATCTTGAGCGCTCCCTCCAGTTCTGAACATCAATCTCGAAGAATTCGACTGGATCTTCCGATTCTTTGGCACTTGATCTCGTGATCATGAAGCAAAGATGTAAAGATTTTCACCAGCTTTAGGATTGGAAATTTCTAGGTACTAAATAGTCACCTTCAGTAGAGTCACCAGATGAACTTACAATCTCCGCTTTGAGGTCAAGACAGTTCATCAAAATCTTGATTCCTCCGGGTGTCAAAAAATGGGACTTGTGAGTCCCACCGATTATGGATCTTTTTGAGACAGAAACAGTCTGTCCCATCGGGCGTGCCAAAAACTGTTGGTCACAAATCTGCCTAAGTACAAGATTTCATCACTTGTGCACCCTAGACTCGGCCAACATTGAAAGGCTGAGAGAAAGAGAAGTCTCCCGGGCCAATCTCCAGAGAGGGCTGGCTCCCAAACTAATCTAAACTAGTTTCAAGATAAGGATGCAGGAAAGAAATGGGAAAATGCGGAAAGAAAGGGAAATAATAGAAAGATATGGAAATATGGCCGAAGCCGATAGTTAATGGGGAGAACAACCTCAAACAACAAATAACCTCAACTAGATCTTGAAGCTAAACAACAACTAATTCTTAGAATGCATATACAGAAATTGGATCAAGCATTAGCCGTAAGTTCGCTTCCAATTATACTCCAAATGTTCAAATGCAAATACAACCAAATCCAAAATAGTAGAATTCAACTTATATTAACACTGGACTAACATAAGTGACTCAGACAGAAAGCAAAACTTGAACAACAGTTTGGATCACCAACTCCAAAAGACACTAAGAATAGAGCAAAATGCATCTAGGATTTCTGCTTTAATTTTTGCAAAAAGGTCCTCCTCCTTTTGCTTGAGATTTTACATTGGTATTTATAGAGGCCTTCCCTCTTCCTTTTGCATTATAGCATTTAAAACATAAAACATATTTTGAAGAGGCGATCCACAAAATATGCACTTGAAAAGAGAAACAATCCCCCTTAATCTGCCTCGGAGAAATGACATTCCCTATTTTTATGGATCAAAACTGAAAATTAAATAGAAACAAGGGACCATATTTCTTCATTAAATGACCATTATCAGGGCAAGCCGGAAGTTTTTAGGAGATCATGAACAAGAACTTTTAATACTGGAGGCATCTTTAATTTTGGTGGCATCGAAAACTGCCTCATGTTCTTCCATCTTATGCACATAGGTAAACAACAACATTTAATCTTGGAGCCTCTTTGACCATGATCTCAAAATCAGTTGGAGAGCTTTTATTTGATCCTTATCTTCTCCTCACATTCTCCTATGCAATTCTGAAGGAAAAATGCGAACTGAGACTGTATCGGGCCTTTGTTGTTGCTTCTATCACGAAAATGAGACAGGTCGCGAAAATGCGACATGTCGCGAAATCGTGACACTTTTACCTTCTTGCCTTCTCTTCTTGCCACCAGTCACGAAAATATGACATGTCGCGAAATCACGACATCTTCTCTTGCTTGGCTCTTCTTGTCTTTTACTTCTGTGAAACTACAACATGTCGTGAAATCGTGACATTTGCCTTCATTTTACTGTCTTTCCACAACATGTCATGAAATCATGACATTCTTCTTCACCTTGCTTTGTTTTCATGATATGTCACGAAATCGCAACATTCTCCTCTGTTTGGATTCGTTCGCTGCTCCAAATTGTGAAAAATTCACCATGTCATGAAATCGCGACATCTTCTTCCTTTTGACTCCTTTTCTATTTTATGCCCGTGAAAACGCACCATGTCGCGAAATCGTGACACTTTCCTTCTGCCATGTACTTTTCAGCCTTTGTTCCATGAAAACGTGACAGGTCGCAAAAATGCGACATGTCACGATATCATGATGTTTTCTCCGTTTTGTCCTTTCATCTTCAACAAGTCACGAAATCATGACATGTTTCTATCTTCTTGTACTTTGTTGCTTTTGTTCCGTGAAAATTTGTCATGTCGTGAAATCGTGACATTTCGTACTATCTGGCTGCTTCTGCACTTTCTCCTCGCGAAAACATGACATGTCACGAAATCGTGACATTTCTCCTTACTTTGCCCTTCCACCCCAACATGTCACGAAATCACGACATTCTCCTGTCTTCTCCTTCGTTGCTGCTTCCTGTCGTGATATCGCAACATTTTTCATTGGCGCTCCTCTTTGCTATTGTATGTTGCGATATCGTGACATTTTCTTATCACTATACTTTGTTGCCACTACAAGTCACAAAAACGTGACATGTCACGAGATCGCGATAACTTTCACTTTATTGTTCCCTCATCGCAACAAGTCATGAAAATCCAACATGTCACGATATCACGATAGTTTCTCTCCCTTGCTTCCTTTGGCTACTTTTAGCTGCGAAAACGCGATAGGTCACGAAAATGCGACATGTCACGATATCGCGACATTTTCTATACTTAGTTGATTTCTGCATTTGGACGCCGTGAAACTGCAACAGGTCGCGATATCGTGACATGTTTCATTTACTTTGCTCTAACACAAAAAATGTAGATATTTTTACATTTTCCCTTTCAAAGTGCTTGGAGGGACAAATAGAGGAGTTAGTATCTCTACAACTTGTGCATTCTCTTGCATGATTAGTAACAACAAAAACAATGTGGCAAAAATGCCAACACTTGCACACAATGAAACAAAACATGTATCAATAGCATATGAGGGGCCCACCAAGGTTGGACCCGTAATTCAATATAAAATGCAAAATAAATAGAAAATAGATCTTTGCATCTGATATCTAAGATATAAACTAAGAATAATAAAATATATTAATTTGTCGACTCAATATTATTACACAAATATTTATAGCTTTTGATAAGAGCTATAATATGTACAAATCCGTTGGAGGATTCTAAGCTAACAAACAAGCCAAGATAAGCTTAAGCTAAGATAAGCTAAGCTAAATTAAATGCTACGTAAATAGAATTCTTTGGAATCCTAACAACATAAAGCTAAACTCTTTAATATTCTAAATACAAATACTTTAGAACTTTAGGATTATAGGGAAATGCTATATATTCCAACATTCTCCCCCTTAAAGTTGATAGGACTGACAAGACAGTATCTCAACTTTATATACTGATCTTTAGTAACTCCTTTGGTGGTTTCTTCTTCTTGTAAGTAACCGAGTCCCTCTTTTGATGAACTACTCCCCTTCATAAAAAGCTCCTTCAAATAATGGAATTTCACATACCTGTACACAGATATTCAACCAAAATATAGCTATGCAATATCTAGTTACAAATGCAACAACAAATTTTTTCTCCTCACACAATGTTTCACTCTTTACTATGGCTTTAAATGATTCCTTCCAAGGAATTTTAAACACAAAATACAGCCAACACATATCCATGGTTTTCATCACCATGCTATACATGTCATTTGCAAATGAAATAACTGCATCCAAATATGTCTCTACAAGACAATCATCTTTCAATAATATCTTTTTAAGACATTCTCCTCCTTTCTTCAAATACATGTTCAAAAAAAACAAATCATTAATCACAAAAATATTACCTTCCATGTGATTAGATTTGATGCTTCCCATAAAGCTATTTTGTGGAATTTCTCCTTTATTGTATGTTTCTTCAAGAACAACCATCGACTCTTCACTAAGAGTTCTCCTCCTTTGTTCAATCCATGTTGGTATGTTGAAACACCATTCTTTCAAACAATCATACATTATTGCCTTTTCAAGACAATTGTTTTCCTTCAATTTAGACACTCCAAGTGAGTGATCTTCAAACAAGAAACTTATAGCTTCCATATCTGTAATGTCCTACCCCTTTCGAAGACAAAAAAAAAATTGCCACCAAAAGAGCCAGGTTTCGATCTTGGGTTCCAAACTGAAAACTTGAGTGTCTTGTTTGCTGATTTGGGTTATTCAGTGTTTTGTATGTTTGGAGATCATATGAACATTCAATGTACTAACTCCAATTTTCAAATATCATATTAACTCATGAATTTTCAACAAGACATTTTGACAAACATTTGTCATGCATACTCAGAAATAACAGGGCAGCTCTCAAGAATGGATCACAACTTGAAAACTATCAATCCAAATGCTACCAAATTCGAACACTAGCTTCTTCCAATATAGATAAACAAACCCAATAAAGGAAATTGCATTAAAAGGAGTATACCCGGAATTGTGAAGGTCTGATACAAATCTGGAAATGTTCATCAGCACACAGAAATCTTCATTTTTTTATCATAAAATCCAATTTACAAACTTCTCCAACATACAACTTATGTTTTTGAATACCCTTTTTGGAGACAATAACAAAGCATGTAAGAAATCCTCCAAAGACTAGGCGTTTGGACCTAGGCAAGCAACTCGTCCCCCAAGAAATGTACGGCCATGCCAAGAGCGGGTATGGCTGCTAATAAACACTACAAAAATCCAATGAAAGTCTCCAAAACCTGCAGAAAAGGTGGCGGCTAGGTCTGTAGTTGCAAGTAGATCTCAAACTTCAACAAACCATTGCTGAGTGTGCATCCAAATCGCTCTATTTTGGCCCTAGATGGTACGACCAGCTGAAGGAGTGAAGTGCAAATGAAATGGAACAAACCCTCTCCAATCTGCTCAACAATATCTGAAAATATCACCTTTATCAGCTCAATTGCATCCACTGAGTATGAATGCTCATTAACCAATCTAAAGGTATCTTTCAACCTCAAGATATGGTGTCCTTGTATGTGGTTTTCGTCACAATACAAGCCTGGAATGACTGAAATCTTGCAACCTGCAAGTCTCACACAATAAGCTTCAAGAATAATAGCCAAAGATGTCACAATCAACTCTTCAATGCCACTTTTATCCTTTCCCAAAGCTGGTTGATCCATTCACTTCTTGAATGTGGGATAATTTGTCTTTCCAAATGCTACGTTGCACCTTGAAGGCATTCTTTTTACCATAAATTGTAATATATTTCACTTATTACTTTCCAAGGAGACCATACCACTTTTATGACATTAGAAATATGAACTTTATAAAATCCCCTTTAATTCAAGTGGTTACATGACCCCTTTTAAGATTAAATTAATGCCCAACATTAATATATTTAACTTTTATATTTAAATATAACATTATAAATCTTCGGGCATTAAAATTATTGCTCTCCCAACATCCAACCACCAAACAACTTACGGAAACGGATACCCATTAAGCCGAAGATGCCAGTCGTACTTTCCATTTCTCGAGAATCCAACCCTAACTGACTTACTAAAAATAGTAAGTCTCTGAAAATACTGCCAGAAACGGTCTTGAAAGCTGACAACTGTGAATGCAGATCGTCCAACAATATCTCCATAACACCTAGTGGTTCCTAAACACTCGACATTGCCTACGGAACCTTATGAATAGGCAAGTCCATATTACGCTCTGTTAGCTGACTAGGATGGGGACATTACAGTCCTCCCTCCTCGAGATTGCTTGTCCTCAAGCAATCCAATCTCAGAACATGACAATCTCAAAAATAATTGCCATGCAATCCCTGGATCCCAGATGAACCGATGAGCTTCATATCTCCAACTGAGATAAATCCTGCACTGCTGACCCTCTGCAAGTGTCATCTCGTGTAGTCCTCTATCCAGAAGTGCAATCAGTCTCTGAAATAGTTCAACCAACTCACAAGTAAACTGCTCTCCACAATCCCGGTCAAGCTCTGTCACCACACTGAAACCGAGCATATCCTCTAAGTCCCAAATCAACATCCTGTCAGAACTAACACGCTGACGCTGTGCCACTCTGATCAAAACCAGAAGCTCATAGTAACACAGCCGCACACACCTCATCTGTATTCCCAGAATGACAACACCCCAAACTAGACTAAAAAACCGGTGTGAGAGGACAAGTAAATCAAGGACGGTAAGTTGAGGAGATGCTGGAATCAACCCCCCAACAACTCCCAACAACCAAAGTAACCGATCCCTGACCAAAAAATCTCTCCAATATTTCTGTTGACATAAGATTGGAGTTAATCGGTTGCTAATCCACAACTGAACAATAATGACCCATCTGGGAGTCTGAACTAACTCCCGCCACCAAATAGCCAATGGAAGTGACATCAAGGCACGATCTCCACAGATCACTGACCTCCATGGGCACACACCTCCCGGATCCCATGGGCCAAAGAATATCCTAGCAGTCATGTCAACTGCCAACTCGGTGAAACAACAACTAAACCACTGACAACTACCTGGATCCCAAATCCATATGTGGTCCCCTGCCATATCGCCCGAACCAAGGAAAAATCCAAGATCCAACACCGAAATATCATAACTGCATACAAGCGAAGAGTTGTTCAGCCATAACTCTGTCTCTGCACTACATCCATCATGTTGAACCAAACAATCATCCCAACAATGAATCACCTTACCCTCTAATGAAGAAGGCATCTCATACCCCGATGAAGTATACAACCCGCTATAACCATCTTTCAACCCACCACTATGTGTCATCCAAAAAAGGTCCACTCATCTACATGTGGGCTGAAATCAAAATGACTAGCATACCTCACTATACAATCCATATGAACCTCACCAACTGAACCCCTGTGAAGCTCCAAAGAATCCCCTGAAGTATGGCTCGCATCATCATCCTCAGGATCGGAATCAGGTAATGTACCATCATCTACTGCACCAAATGAGGAAGTAGCATCCATTAAAGAAAGCATATCATCACTCCGCTTATGCTCATACTGATCGACTTGAGTGAATGCGGAATCATTATTACTAATCAATCCTTCCTCACGTCCAATCTCATGTATCCCCTCAATCAACTGCTTAACCACCATAGTATCCGAATTAGTCTCTGAATCATGTGAAGTGGATGCAACAGATGACTGACTTTTCATTGTGAAAAGGGAGTGATGAGCTAAACTCAACTCAAGACAAAGCTCATCAATCTCCTCATCTTTCCGAGTGAGCTCTCGGGAAGTCTGCTCTGCAAACCGCATAACCCGATCCCTATCAGATAATAGCCTCAAGTAATCTGATTTGATTACCTCTAATGCTCGCTTGATGGCCTGCAAATCTGTAGCAGTAGCTCCAACTGTCAACTGGTGTCGTCTCTCTCCAAGTTGGGTTGTCTGATAAAGGCATTCAACAAACTCATGTGTGCTATTCAAATGTGTCAATGTGTGGACAACCTGCTCATCTGTAACCTGTATGTGATCCTGCAATGAACTGGAATCATCAACACAAAATAAACTCTCAGGTGTATCCTCCAATGCACAATGATCAATCTTAGGCCCTTTCACTGCACTGCACTCACCAACCTCATACTCTGAAGTGATGACAGAACTATGCTCATCCTCTGAATCACCAACTACATCAACAACTGAATCCTCAACCACAAGATCAGCGTGCTCATCAATACACACCTCTCCAATATCCAACACACAAGATGAAGTGACCTCATCCTCATCAATTACTATTGCTGCTTTGTTTTCCCCATCAATACAAGAATCAACCTGAACCTCGGTTATGCATGAAACATTCTCTAAATTTTCAACCTCCTTGTTGTCCTCTTCGCTGTCCACAACTGTGCTTGGCTGCAATGAGTCGTTTCCCTTTGTCCCTATTTTTATTCCAACTGCTAATGGAGGCTTCAACCACTTAGGATGATGTTCTATTATTGTTGTAAAAAACTCATTTTGTTCTTGAAATTTTTGCATCAGCTCTATCATGAGTTCCTGGATAGTAGCCATTACCAACACACTACTACAACTTTGTAACCCTCAGGCTGGCAGGATAAGCTGAGCTCTGATACCACTGTAATGTCCTACCCCTTTCGAAGACAAAAAAAAATTTGCCACCAAAAGAGCCAGGTTTCGATCTTGGGTTCCAAACTGAAAACTTGAGTGTCTTGTTTGCTGATTTGGGTTATTCAGTGTTTTGTATGTTTGGAGATCATATGAACATTCAATGTACTAACTCCAATTTTCAAATATCATATTAACTCATGAATTTTCAACAAGACATTTTGACAAACATTTGTCATGCATACTCAGAAATAACAGGGCAGCTCTCAAGAATGGATCACAACTTGAAAACTATCAATCCAAATGCTACCAAATTTGAACACTAGCTTCTTCCAATATAGATAAACAAACCCAATAAAGGAAATTGCATTAAAAGGAGTATACCCGGAATTGTGAAGGTCTGATACAAATCTGGAAATGTTCATCAACACACAGAAATCTTCATTTTTTTATCATAAAATCCAATTTACAAACTTCTCCAACATACAACTTATGTTTTTGAATACCCTTTTTGGAGACAATAACAAAGCATGTAAGAAATCCTCCAAAGACTAGGCGTTTGGACCTAGGCAAGCAACTCGTCCCCCAAGAAATGTACGGCCATGCCAGGAGCAGGTACGACTGCTAATAAACACTACAAAAATCCAATGAAAGTCTCCAAAACCTGCAGAAAAGGTGGCGGCTAGGTCTGTAGTTGCAAGTAGATCTCAAACTTCAACAAACCATTGCTGAGTGTGCATCCAAATCGCTCTATTTTGGCCCTAGATGGTACGGCCAGCTGAAGGAGTGAAGTGCAAATGAAATGGAACAAACCCTCTCCAATCTGCTCAACAATATCTGAAAATATCACCTTTATCAGCTCAATTGCATCCACTGAGTATGAATGCTCATTAACCAATCTAAAGGTATCTTTCAACCTCAAGATATGGTGTCCTTGTATGTGGTTTTCGTCACAATACAAGCCTGGAATGACTGAAATCTTGCAACCTGCAAGTCTCACACAATAAGCTTCAAGAATAATAGCCAAAGATGTCACAATCAACTCTTCAATGCCACTTTTATCCTTTCCCAAAGCTGGTTGATCCATTCACTTCTTGAATGTGGGATAATTTGTCTTTCCAAATGCTACGTTGCACCTTGAAGGCATTCTTTTTACCATAAATTGTAATATATTTCACTTATTACTTTCCAAGGAGACCATACCACTTTTATGACATTAGAAATATGAACTTTATAAAATCCCCTTTAATTCAAGTGGTTACATGACCCCTTTTAAGATTAAATTAATGCCCAACATTAATATATTTAACTTTTATATTTAAATATAACATTATAAATCTTCGGGCATTAAAATTATTGCTCTCCCAACATCCAACCACCAAACAACTTACGAAAATGGATACCCATTAAGCCGAAGATGCCAGTCGTACTTTCCGTTTCTCGAGAATCCAACCCTAACTGACTTACTAAAAATAGTAAGTCTCTGAAAATACTGCCAAAAACGGTCCTGAAAGTTGACAACTGTGAATGCAGATCGTCCAACAATATCTCCATAACACCTAGTGGTTCCTAAACACTCGACATTGCCTACGGAACCTTATGAATAGGCAAGTCCATATTACGCTCTGTTAGCTGACTAGGATGGGGACATTACAATATCCTCTTCATCTAACTTTTCTTGCGGATCAACATCCCACATCACTTCATTTGTCCTTTCAAGAGAGCACACATCCATTCCAAGTGAATGGTCTTCAAGCCAATGACCCTCCATGAACATTACTTCTCCATCATCATTCTCTTTATTATCCTCCATGAGAATTGTAAGTGCATTCTTCATAATACACTTTTCATCATCTAGGTGGTCTTCAAGCAAGGAACACTTCAATGCGAGTGTTTCTCTTCCTTCATCTTCAAATTCTTCTTCCACTTTTGAGTGGTCTTCACAACAAGACATTTGGGCAATGGTCTCTCCATTGAATCATCCATCCTCTATTCTATCAATGTTAATGATTTTCAAGCAAGTCATTCCTACAAAAAAATCATTAGTACACTTTTTCTTTTCATATTTTTCTCCTCCTAAAAGAAATAATTGACTATTACAATTTTCCATGCCTTTACAAGACATGTCTTCAATGATGGGTGTCTCACAATGACTCTCTCCAAGGAAAATTGTACAAGGCTCCTCCTCTTTCTCATCCTCTTCTCTATGAAGGGATTCCTTATCTTCTTCTCTCTTCTCTTCAAGAAGAATTTCATCATCACTCTCTTCCTCACAAGGATTTTCTTCAAAAATGTCATCCTCTTCAAGGAATAATTCACCATCATAATAATGTATGTCTTCTTCAAAAAACATATTTTCATATGATTCTTCACAAGACTCTTCAAAAAATCCTTCAAAGGAGCAAGGCTTCTCCTTGCCAGTCATATCACTTGATCAATAAATATCCAAAATCCAAGTGTCATTTGGATTTGATTCTCCATAAGCAAATAACAAAGTTGAAGTTTCTTCTTCCTCTCCATAGTTTCCATATTGATTACCTTGCCCTTCTTGTGAAGGTTTAGACCAATAATCTCTATAAAAGTGACCAAGCTTACCACAACTGTAACAAGCTTTATTTAATTTGTCACCTCCTCTTCCTTTTCCTTGATTGCCTCCTCTTGATCTATCTCTTCCTCTTGATCTCCCTCTTGAATATTGGCCTCTCCATTGGCCTCGTCCTTGTCATATTCCTTGTGCATTATCATGAGTCTCATATTCTTTGGATGAGAATGCTTTGTCATCACCTCTAAAGCATGATGATGTAGCACCCTATAATATTTCTTCATGAGACATCAAAGAACCAATAAGAGCATCAAAAGTTAGAGTAGACAAATTTTTAGACTCCTCTATAATGATTGCAATATGATTCCATTTAGGAAGAAGTGTTCTCAACACTTTCTTCACAACTACTTTAGTTTTGATGTCTTCTCCAAGGGTTTACATTTTGTTTACAATGGCTTTTAGTCTAATACAATAATAACCTACATTTTCATAATCTTGCATTTTTAGATTCTCAAAATCCCTCTTCAAGGTTTGAAATCTCACTTGCTTCACTTGATCACTTCCTTGATAGCTATATTTCAAGGCTTTACATGCTTCTTAGGTTGATAAACAAGAGGCAATCCTTGGAAATATGATGGGGGGTAGAAGAATTCTTCTTTTGTTCATCCTTCTTGCCGATTTTATCTGCTGCACTCAAGGTTGTCCAATATGCAGGTTCTGCATAACCTTCCTCAACTATATTCCATATCCCTTTTCCAATGATTAAGGTCCTCATCTTGATGGACCAATACTCATAATCTAACCCATTAAATTCAGGAATGGGTAGATTATTATTTGTTGCCATTGCATTCTACAATATGTCCTCAAAAAATAAAAATTAAAATGAGCAACAAATAAAAAAAACTTTTGTCTCTGTTTTCAAGCTTGACAATAAATAGCAGCAATGTCTTTTATTACTACACTGCTCCTGTCAACTAAATTCTTATAGTCTATCAAATAGGCAAACTATCAACAACCAGCAGCAATATTAAATACAAAACTAAAAACACCTCTCTGTTCTCCAATGCTCTCCAATATTATAGATGCTCTTCTCCAATGCTCTCCTCTCTGTTCTCCATAGCATAGATGTGTTGTAGTCTAGAAGCACTCACCATTGGGATTTCTTTTTAAATAAGCTATCTTACAAGATAGCAGTAACACTCAACGTGAAATAAATCTCAATTCAGATTTTATGAAAAAAGATACCTCTATTGTTTTAGACTTCTCTTCACTCCTTCAGTTTATAAGGATTGATTTCTCCTCATGTACTCCTTAACTCACAATGCAAGATACGGCTCCTTAGAAGTTTTGTAGGATCTCCTTCGTCGACTTAGTTCCTATCCCAATCATTAACTCAATAGATCTTTATTACTCAATGTGTGCTCACAGCAATACACATCAAAAATGTTGACCGAGTGAAAAGGAGCAAAAAGACCTTCTTTAGTGATCTTTCCACGTCTCTACGATTGTGTATTTTGTAATCTCCTCTCATAGCACGTCCAAATGCAATTTTATCTGCAACAAATGGATCATCCATGAACCTTCATTTTAATTCGTCAGTCACCATTTTCTTCGATCAACCATGCAGCAATTTTATGCGTGGTCTTCACGTGGAAATTTATAGACTAAATTAAAACATTCTCCTTGTGATATTTTCATAGGCTATTTTAGTTATTCGAGTACGCAGCACATTCAACTCCTATCAAATGTCAATTAGGTTCCTGTAATCATATACTAAGATAGTTTGGTCACATATGCACTCAACACATCTTCCACTCAACAATATTTTAATATGCAGAGTCATCTTTGCAACACGCAGGCAGAAAGGATTTATGTCTCATGCTAAAATAGTGATGTCTCACATTGATTTAAGCAGCACAAGTCTCTACCTTCTTGGGACATCTAAGTAATTTGGAACAATGCGTAGGCTATATTTCCACCTCTGTAATAAATTGCAAGCTATCTCTTGAATCACCTATCTCACAGCAATAGGCTATATCCACACAATGATCTTCTTGTAGTTTTTTTTTAAATGTCAAACTATCAGGCTATTCATGATGTCCTCCTCACACCTTTCATATTCATAGTAATGAATCCTCACTATGAAATCTTGTGAATCACCTTTTACATATTCAACCTCCTCATGTGTTCCTCCACACAACGCTCAGCACGTTTCAGGCTTCATCATAGATATTACCTGTCGATCCTCCAATGGTTGTTCTCCAAGATGCAAGAGACACTCACGTCATAGCAACAAGAGTTCATATCACACAATGCTCTATTAAATATTGTTTTGTGTCATCTTTTCACAACAAAGCACATCGAATCTCCATGATTCAGCTTACTACAAACTCTCAACATGAACGCATAAATTTTTGTGGGCTTTTCTTTGTGGAGCACTCCTCACACAATGATTTCCTCCACAATGTGATCTATGCAGGTAACAAGGCCTTCCTTTTGCATGTACTTGAACCAACATGATGAGATCCAAAAATCAGTCTCCACACCATCTGAATCTCTGTAGCACATCCATAGTACTTGTCTAGCACTCTGTAGGTTCCTCCAGATGCAAACATGTATATTTACAACTCCTTATCAACCAACCAAATCTCTTGGTTATAGCTAATAAACCAACCAAGAAGACCATAGATATTCTCCTCTCTACTTACTACGGAGTACTCTCAAACACAGATCTAAACTCACGAATGATGGATAGACCTTGTTCCTCACTTAACTCCTCGTGCTCTGATACCAATTGAGAATAATAAAATGTATTAATCTACAAACTCAATCTGATTACACAAATATTTATAGCTTTTGATAAGAGCTATAATATGTACAAATTCGTTAGAGGATTCTAAGCTAACAAACAAGCCAATATAAGCTTAATCTAAGATAAGTGTTGAGTGGTATTTTCACCCGATTGTGAAAACACACTCTCCGATAGGATTCGGGTTCCAAATCCTCTACTTGCAAAGAAATTAAATAAGTAATTTCTCCAAGGTCTCCGCTATATTAGCATTTGGCATAAATAGTAATATTCAATTTGAATGCTCGGAATACCTTAGTGGTTGCAAGTAACTGTTAACAAGGGGCACTGTGGTTTATTTTATTTGTAATGATTGTTCATGTAATCAGAATGAACTCAATGTGAATTAATCTTAATGATGAAATTATTTTATTTTCGATTTCGGTAGATTTTCAAGTATTTTATTTTAATGATTGTAAATTAAACTAAGGTTAAACTTTTGGGAAAATAAAAATGCAGAGAATTTGAAGAAATGAAAATAAAATGCAAAGAGACTAAAACTAAAGTACATTCAGAGTGTTACGATTCCTATTTTGACAAAACCGAAGATAATGAGGTTTTCTGCATACAACCTAACCTATTGAACCTGCAAACTCGCACAATCCAGATAAGTTAGGTGCTGGTTTCTGGGATTTTAACTGTGATTTTCAGATTTAGACATTCGCATGAAGCAACCAAGAAAACTTGCATTAAACTTCACCTATAAGCCTAAAGATCTGAAAAGGGGAAAAATGAACATTAAATCTAGCATGCAGAAAATAACTCCTTCTTTCTTGTCAATGAGATGCAACTCTCTGTAATTCTGTATTAAAAATAATGTATCAGTTTACAAGAAACGAATGTTTCCAGTTTTAACAAAACCGGACAAAAGTGGAGGAAAACGCTCCAAAAGCAGGCCCAGAATGGCCTATCACCTTCAGCTCTGCAACTCTGCCCGCAGCGGTTTTCGACCCTTGTACCAATCTGTGCTTCTGCTTTTAAACTTTTTGGCAATGCTCTCTGTTTTGCCCTGTGATGCTTCGCTTCATCTCCCAGATCGCTTCGTTTCATCTTCCCCGCCTCTTCATCGTTTTTGACTTTCTGCTCGACGTCGAAACGTTTGATCTTCTCTATGAACTGTAATGCTTCCCATGATTCTTACACCTTTATGCCATGTGTTCAGCACTTCCCCTATATATTCTGTAACGGCCCGCCATGAATCGCGACAAAAATAGCATGTCACGATATCGCGACATTTTCTATCTACAGCTTTGTTCTTCCACCTGTATCGCGAAAACAAGACATGTCGCGATATCGTGACATTTTTATACCCGCAACTTTATTCGTCTTCAAGCACCACAAAAATGAGACATGTCACGATATCATGACATTTTTTTATCAGCAGCCTTGTTTGCCTTCATGCATCACAAAAATGAGACGTGATATCGTGACGTTTTTCTCTTTCACTGTGTTTTGTTGTACTTAGCTGCGAAAACATGACATGTCGTAAAATCGTGACACTTTTCATTCTACCATCTTACTTCAAAATCGTGACTTTTTCTCTTCTCTATCTTTCTTTGGTCATGAAAATCCAACATGTCGCGATATCGCGACACTTTTCTCTATTTCACTTTCTCTCGAAACTCGACATGTCACGATATCGCGACATTTTTTTTCTTTGCCCTTCATCTCGTCTTGATCACGAAACGTACATGTCGCGATATCGTGACAACTTTATCTTCCTCTTTGACTAGTTTGACCGCGATTTTGTGACATGTCACGATATCGTGACATTTTTCTATTTCTTCTCTCTCCTCTTTGACCCGCGATTTCATGACATGTCGTGATATCGCGACAATTTTTTCAACACTTCTTCCTCTTTACTTTGACCATGATTTCATGACATGTCACGATATCGCGACATTTTTCACTTTTTTTTTGCTCTTAGCCGAAAATGCAACATGTCACGATATCGTGACACTTTTTCCTTTTTGATCGCGAAAATACATGTCGCGATATCGCGACACTTTTCTTTTTTTTGCGTTTTGAACGGAAAATGTCGCGATATCGCGACGTTTTTCATTTTGGCCGCGATGGAGCAACATGTCGCGATATCGCGACACTTTTCATTTTTGCTTTTCTTTGCTCTTTTAACATCTGGGCCACTGCAATCTTCTTGGAAAGTGTGCAAAAAAGGTGGGTCCCCAATTTTGGGGTGTGTTGTGGAGCAGCCACAACAAATGGCGACTCTGTTGGGAAATGCTCCTGAGCATTTCGGTGAGAACCTAACCTAGAAATATACATACTTGAATACAGGCGTTAGCACATAAAACATAAACAAATGTCGATAGATCAGAAATACATGAAACATTAGAATCATTAAGTATCAGCTCGGTGTGTGCAATGTGTTCCATTTTCTATCGTTTGAAATTGATCAACATTCCATTGTCAGTTTTACATGAATGCATATGTGAGATTGTGAATGATTTGTGTAACCTGATAAATATGCTTAGAGATTTTGCTTTTATAAAGGCTTAGACCTTCTAGTATCATACACAAACATTTAAGATTATCAAACCCTCTTAGGATCAACTATATGTATAATGAATTGCTTTATTAGATCCCAAAGTTGGTTATGAGTCACTACTATCTTGAACCCATGTGCAAGTGAAAGTGAAATCGAGCTTTGGGAAATCGGACTCCCAACCTAATCGAGATGGGAGTTTAACCCTATCCTTACTACTCTGATTTGGAATTCATTACCTCACTTTGAGCAAAATAATTTAACCGGTTATGGATGAAATGGTCATGCTAGTCTATCCGTTTGAACAGTCAGTGGTCTTATTTTTAGACAAGACATGTTGCCACGCATGGGCATACTTAACCCCATAATCCATGATTTAGCTTCATTTCTTTATTTCTTGGACCTTGGGGATGACTACCCATCCTTTGCAGAGGACATGTAGTACGATCCTTCCAATCCAATATAAAGATGAAATGGGAAATATTTAGTTTTTATTTCTTGGACCTTTGGGATGACTACCCATCCTTTGTAGAGGACATGTAGTACGATCCTTCCAATCCAAGATTTATGAAATGGGAAATATTTAGTTTTTATTTCTTGGACCTTGGGGATGACTACCCATCCTTTGCAGAGGACATGTAGTACGATCCTTCCAATCCAAGATTTATGATGAAATGAGACATAGGAGCTTTGGGGAATCAGATTCTCAACCTAGGCGAGATGAGAATTATGCCCTATCCTTACTACTCCATGTAGGTCAAATCAGAGCTTTGGGGAGTTGGATCCTCAACCTAAGTTCGATGAGGATTTAACCCTATCCTTACTACTCTGATTTTAGGCTTTAAGCTTTATGGAAGTGGTAAAAACCATTGTTTTAAGGATCATGTTGCATAATAGGATAGACATGAAATACTTCTTTCGCTTGACCTTTTCTTCCAAGCAAGGTTTTGATCATTTTGCTCAAGATCCTTTTTAATGTGTATAAAATGTGCTTGGTTCTAGATATCTCGGGCCTCAGTTCCCAACCTTAGGATTTTTTCTTATTTATGTTATAGCATAACCCTAAGAGGATTTGACACACTTTAATGATTTGTATCTGAAATGCATATGCAACTAAGATGGCATGTATATGCAAAGTGAGATGTAATATGAATGCATTGCCCTTTGAATTGCAGATGGAGTATTGCCATAAAAAATATAAAACTGACTACTTCATGCACCACAAGTTTCAAACGATATTATTAAACTGTTTGTGTTTCTTGCGGAGCTTTCTACAACATAATTCCAATGTTCCATATTTCCCTGATCTAAAGCATAAGTTAGCATCTCAAGACAACTTTTTCATCATTTTTTTTTTTTATAGACAAACAAAACATGTCAAATAAACACACAACTTAAATAATAAAAAGAAACAAAAACTTGAAAATTCATACCAAAACAGAAAGATATAATTCCAATCTCCTACGACTTAAGGGCTAAAATAGTGCTTTAAAACATGCCCATTAACTGGTAACGTCAGATCCTTCCCGTCTAAAGTTCTTAATCCGAAGGTATTTTTCCCTAGGATTTCCAAAATCTGATAAGGGCCTAACCAAAGACAATCAAATTTTTGATGATTCCCCTTTTCTTCATGTCTTTTATCCCACAGTAAGACCAAATCCGAAATTCTGAAGGACTTAATTTTAGCTCTTCTG
The DNA here is from genome assembly GCA_028583015.1 of Wollemia nobilis. Classification (NCBI taxonomy): domain Eukaryota; kingdom Viridiplantae; phylum Streptophyta; class Pinopsida; order Araucariales; family Araucariaceae; genus Wollemia; species Wollemia nobilis. Next base: position 2,485,281 of record JAQPPZ010002721.1, read on the forward strand.
TCAAACCATCTTTTAACAACCTCTTGGTGTTTACTCATGTGAATCATGGCTTCCTCCCTTTTTTCATCGAGGTGCAGTAAATGACTTAATCTAGCTTCAGTGTGGTTATCTGTTCCCAAGTATTCTTGCATGAAATGCAAGGTTTGCAGCTTCAAGTTTGCAGGAAATATTGGGTCTTGTCCATAGACCAAATGATAGGGTGTGTTTCCTATTGAGTCTTTTATTCTGGTCCTATCTGCCCAAAGAGCAAACTTTAACTGGCTGTGCCAATCTCGAGGGTTCTTTTCCAGTAATTTCTTAATGATATTCAACAAATTTTTGTTTGAGGATTCGGCCAAACCATTTCCTTGAGGGTAATAATTAGATGCAAATTTTAAACTCACTTTATTGTCGTATGCCCAATCTGCAAATTGCGTGGAAACAAAAGCTTTACCATTATCACTAACGATAGAATCGGGCATTCCGAATCTTGTTATGATGTGATCCTCAAGGAATTTTATTACAACGTCTGTAGTGGCATGTTTTGTAGGAACTGCTTCCGTCCACCTTGTACAATAATCTGTAGCTGTTAGTATGAATTTATGGGAATCTGAAGAATTTGGGTTAATAACCCCAATGAAATCTAATCCCCATTGTGCGAATGGTCTCATCTCAACTACAGGTTGTAATGGCATGGCTGCGTTTCTTTCTCTGTTGGCAGCTACTTGACAAATGTGGCAAGATCTCACATGGGCATGTGCATCTTTAAAAATGTGAGGCCAATAGTATCCTGCTCTCAGGATTTGATGCGCTGTGGCATTTGCCGCACCGTGGCCAGTTCCATATTTCCCATGAAATTCTTGTAGAACCTTGGCAGCTTCTACTTTATTCAGGCATCTCAAGTAGATCCCCTCATGATTTTTCCTGTACAGAACACCAGATCTAATCAGATAATTAACAGATTTAAGTCTTAAAGCCCTTCTTTGAGTGGAATTCAAATTGGATGGACACTTACCATTTAATAGAAAATGCACAATGTCAACATACCGGTCATCCTTAGAAATGTATTCTGCATTTGAATATTGGCATGTCATTTGCGGATTATTCTCAGCGATCGCCTTCACAAGTCCCTGTCCTCGAACTAGTTTCATAGGTTGGATTTCAAGATCAAATTCTTGGATGGTAGAAATCCATTTACCTCTTTTCTCGCCTAGCTCATTCTGTAAAAACATAGTCTTGACAGCAGGGTCAGGCACAATGGCAAAAACTCTGTTGTGCACAATGTAATGTCAAAATTTTTTTACCATTTTAAACAGTGCGTACATCTGCTTATCGAGGATGGAATACCTCAATTGAGCATCTTTTAGAGGAGCACTTAAAAATGCTATGGGATTTTCAGCGCTATCTTCACCTTTCTGAGTCAATACACTCGCAAAAGAGTGTTTCGATGCGAAAGCATAAATATAGAAAGGTTTAGAATAGTCTGGACTTATGAGGGTAGGGGCTCTGGAAATGGCATCCTTAATGTTTTGAAAGGCCACCCTACTTTCCTCGTTCCATCTGACATCTACATCCTTCTTGAGCATCTTGTTCAACGGTTTGGCTATCTCAGTGAAGCTTGAAATAAACTTCCTCACAAAATTAATTTGCCCGAAGAAAGATCTCAACTCCTTTTTACTACCCGGGAGAGGCAAGTTTTGGATAGCTTCTATCCTTTTCGGGTCAATGGATATACCTTCTTTTGAAATGATGTGACCAAGTAGTCTTCCTTCTGTTACTCCAAAGATGCATTTTTTTGGGATTTAAAGAAATTCCATGCTCTCTGCATCTTTGAAGAACCCTTTTCAAATCCTTGACATGGTCTTCTCTTTTCTTTGAAAATACTGGAATATCATCCACATACACAATGATACACTTGCCTATAAGCCCTTTGAATGCATAGTCCATGGCGCGTTGAAATGTTGCACCAGCATTTAACAGTCCAAACGACATTCTTCTGTAGGCAAATGTCCCCCATTTGGTTGTGAAGGCTGTTTTCATCCTGTCATTGGGATGAATAAGAATTTGATTATATCCAGAATATCCATCAAGAAAAGACATCATTTCAGATCCATTCACTTGTTTGCAAGATTTCATCAATGGATGGCAATGGATAGTTATCCTTTTGAGAGGCCTTGTTAAGATTTCGAAAATCTATACATAGCCTAATCTCTCCGCTCTTCTTTCTTACTTGGAACGAGGTTAGCAACCCAGGTTGAGTGCCTAACAGGAAAAATAATCTTTGCTTCCAATAATCTCTTGACCTCCTTTTCTATTAAGGGCTCCAATAGCGGGTTAACAACTCGTTGTCTTTGTCCGAAAGGCTTGGAGTCCGGCTTTAGAGGGATGGTATGTGTAATGACGTTTTGGTTGTATGTTTTCAATTCGTTATAATTCCAAGCAATGCAATCCACGTAGTGTTTTAGTGCATGTATTATATTTTCTCTTTCTTCAGTTGTACATGCCTTTGCGATGTACACTTCCCGTGGATTGTCTGCACTCCCTAGATTAATTAGATCACATGCATCTTTGGGGAGTGGAACCTTTTTTCTTTTCTGGCCTTGTATCCCATATCGAACATTTTCTCCAATGAAACTATGTCTTTAGGTATTTTGTTGGATTGACATGTAGTTTCACTTTCGTTTTCTGCTTCTTCTTGCCATCTTTGCTCCTCATCAATCACCTGGTTTTCAAAAATACCCGAGTTCATGACAAATTTGAATATGTGTCTGTCATTTTCAAAAACTTGGAAATTCTTGACATTATCAGGTATCGATGGACAAGGAACTAATTCGATGGAGAACTTTTTACACCTTTTTATATCAACTGGATTTAACATGCCTGCGATGACTGCAAGAGAATATGCTATGCGATTTCCTTTTCTAGAAATAAGGGCTATATTGAAAGCGTCGAATTCCTCAATGAGGTCCATTACCCTAGTTCTATAAAGGCTCGGTCTCTTATCGCGGCATGTATATTGTCCTTTAATCTGTTTGACTACCAGTTCAGAATCTCCCAATACTTTCAAGCATTTAACCTTTTTGCTCAACGCCAGTTGTAAACCAAAAATCAGTGCTTCATACTCTGCCACGTTATTCGTGCAAGGAAACTGTAACCTATAGGCAGCAAGTAAAGGTTTACCTCCTGGACAAGTGAGCTCGACTCCGGCTCCTGCTCCCTGTTTGGATTTGGATCCATCAAACCTAAGCAACCATATGAAATCATTTTCCTCAAGAGAGCTACCATGAAATGTTTCCCCTTTAGGCTCTTCAGTAGCCTCTTCAACATCAAATGCATAAACCCCCAATTCTGGCTCAGAAAACTGAACTTCATTTGGCTTATTAAATTCGGTTATGATTTCCTTAAGCCTCGGTTCATTTACTACTCGATTTGATTTGCTATTCCTTTCCGGGGTAGCCACATATGTGAGCAATCGGTTGAAAAATATCCATTCAAGGTTTTCATCCAATCCCTTGCAAGTAGCATTCCATATCTACTTGGGATATTAACAACCAGAATGTCGACCACTTGTGGGTTAATAATTTAGTTGAATTTTGACATCATATAGGGTCCCTACCACATTTACCTCCAGATCGGTCCAATTGCAAAACCTTGCATTTGGATGAAACAGGCTGTAGACCTAGCATTTGACATATCTCTGAAGGCATGAGATTGCTCGTGGCACCCGTGTCCACCAAACAATTATGCAAATTCTTACCAGCAATCCTCAGAGTCAATAAGAATGGCGGGACATCCCGTCTCTCCTTTCGTAAAATCAAATGAGACTCAACTTCCTTTCCCTTCCATACTTGATTAGGTGAGTTCAGAGCCTTTATCAATGCTTCTTTTTGGCCAGGCAACCTAGCCGCCTCTAGAAATGAAAGGCTCGACTTGGATTTCCTTAGATCCTCCACTATGTCATAATTTGACTTTTCAAGTTTGACTGTCTTTTGCGTGTCCTTAGACGTTTCTCTTCCTAGTGGAGGAGGAGGATTATTATCCGCCTTAGTATCCGGAGGAAGGATAGAGTTATTTGGTGGTGTTGATGATGTTTTAGGGGCTTTAGATTTACTTCTCAAATGATATCCGTGATTCCCCTTTCTAAACTCTCGAAAAGCTTGCACCTCCTGTTCCAAAATTTCATCTTCCTCTTCCTCACTCTCACCTTCTTGACGGTATAAAGTTTCCACCACCATAATGTTGTCATCTTGATGTTGGGGTGGACCATCATTTGGCACAAGTTCCAGGTCATCTACTTGGGCTTGGAGACAATGAGTGTATCTTGCGATTTCAGGACAATTCCTCTCATTGTGCTCCTTTGTATTGTGCAATCTGCACCCCTTTTCCCATGCAAAATCGGAAAGATTCAGAAGGGAACTGGATTGACTGGGTCCTGTAGAAGTATCTAGTTGATTGGCAATAGGGGCAGGTACGCCTCCATTGTTTGGCTTCGTGTTCCAATGTCTCCCTCTATTGTTAAAATTTTGACTTGGGTGAGGGGCATGGGACTCATACTTCTATTTTTGGACCATGTCATTACTCAGTTTGTGAACTATCTTCTTGAGCTCTTCAACATCCGAATAAATCTCTTTCGGTGGAGCTACATTATTGTTAGTTCCCGTTGGGTTTGCATAATTCGTGGGATCTTGATTTAACATTTGAGTCGGATTTTGAGGAATTTGGTTCATGTATGGATTTACACTTTGGATCGGAGTTGGATTTGGGAAAGGAACTATAGCCTGAGAATTAACTTGGCTGGTTCCTTGCATAGTCGATTGACTATTTTGCAAAAATGCGGGAACGGGTGGAATGGATGTGATCGGTTGGATCGGAATGGGTGCATAGGCAGGTGTTGGTGGATATGGTTGTTGATATGGGAAAGCATTCATGTTTGGCATTTGCGGTGCCATGATCTGATTTACCATGGGAGCTTGACCATATGGAGCATATTGTCCCATCATAGGCATCTGGGAAACCCATAGCCCTGTGGTGTCATTTGTTGCTCGATGGTCATAGCTTCGTTGTAAGCTAAGGCGAGCGTGGTGACTTGAGGATTTCGCCTGGCAAACATCGCTGTCATCGGATCCAATGCCCCAAAATAGATTTGTAAAGCTACTGCGGGGTCTATGGCAAAATGCCGAACTGCTCTATTATAACATTTTTGGAATCTCTGATTAAAGGTTCTGATTGGCTCACCTTGGCCCCTTTTGCAAGTAATGAATTGATTGTAGATGGTTGCGGGATCCAAAGGTGACCTAAACTGATTGACAAAGGCATTCTCCATTTGTGTCCATGAAGTGATCGAGCCAGTAGGCAGGCAAATATACCATTCATAGGCCACTGGGTCTAGGCTCATGGGAAAAAGTCTGCAAGCCACATCTTCATGTTGGACTTGCAACCTTATCAAAACATCCCTATAGGCCTGGATATGCTCCTCTCGCGGTCCTTGGGCCATCTGGTTTATATTTGGGCAAGAATATTTCTATGTTCTTAGGGATTTCATGGATATCCCCTGCAATATTCAAAGGGATATTATTAGCTCCGTACCAAGGAGCTGCTGGAGGTTGGGCCATCTGATTTAAGATTGATGAGGATAACCCTACAAGCACGGTGGAAATGGTACTAACAATAGGTACACTGGTGGCAATTGATACCATCGGTGTAGGTCCGCTCGATGCTTCCTGAAACAGAGAGGTCTTCTATGACAAGGCTATCCGGAGGTTCAAGCCCTCCTTCTAGCGCCAATCTGTTGAGTGGTATTTTCACCCGATTGTGAAAACACACTCTCCAATAGGATTCGAGTTCCAAATCCTCTACTTGCAAAGAAATCCTATAAATAATTTCTCCAAGGTCTCCGCTATATTAGCATTTGGTATAAGTGATAATATTCAATTTGAATGCTTGGAATACCTTAGTGGTTGCAAGTAACTTTTAACAAGGGGCACCATGGTTTATTTTATTTGTAATGATTGTTCATTTAATCAGAATGAACTCAATGTGAATTAATCTTAATGATGAAATTATTTTATTTTCGATTTCGGTAGATTTTCAAGTATTTTATTTTAATGATTGTAAATTAAACTAAGGTTAAACTTTTGGGAAAATAAAAATGCAGAGAATTTGAAGAAATGAAAATAAAATGCAAAGAGACTAAAACTAAAGTACATTCAGAGTGTTACGATTCCTATTTTGACAAAATCGAAGATAATGAGGTTTTCTGCATACAACCTAACCTATTGAACCTGCAAACTCGCACAATCCAGATAAGTTAGGTGCTGGTTTCTAGGATTTTAACTATGATTTTCAGATTTAGACATTCGCATGAAGCAACCAAGAAAACTTGCATTAAACTTCACCTATAAGCCTAAAGATCTGAAAAGGGAAAAATGAACATTAAATCTAGCATGCAGAAAATAACTCCTTCTTTCTTGTCAATGAGATGCAACTCTCTGTAATTCTGTATTAAAAATAATGTATCAGTTTACAAGAACAGAATGTTTCCAGTTTTAACAAAACCAGACAAAGTGGAGGAAAATGCTCCAAAAGCAGGCCCAGAATGGCCTATCACCTTCAGCTCTGCAACTCTGCCCATAGCGGTTTTCGACCCCTGTACCAATCTGTGCTTCTGCTTTTAAAATTTTTGGCAATGCTCTCTGTTTCGCCCTGTGACGCTTCGCTTCATCTCCCAGATCGCTTCGTTTCATCTTCCCCGCCTCTTCATCATTTTTGACTTTTTGCTCGACGTCGAAACGTTTGATCTTCTTTGTGAATTGTAACGCTTCCCATGATTCTTACACCTTTATGCCATGTGTTCAGCGCTGCCCCTGTATGTTCTGTAATGGCCCGTCGTGAATCATGACAAAAATAGCATGTCATGATATCACGACATTTTCTATCTGTAGCTTTGTTCTTCCACCTGTATCGCGAAAACAAGACATGTCGCGATATCGCGATGTTTTTATACCCATAGCTTTATTCGTCTTCAAGCACCGCAAAAATGAGACATGTCATGATATCATGACATTTTTCTGTCAGCAGCCTTGTTCACCTTCATGCATCGCGAAAATGAGACATGTCGCGATATCGCGACGTTTTTCTCCTTCGCTGTGTTTTGTTGTACTTAGCCACGAAAACACGACATGTCACGAAATCGTGACACTTTTTCATTTCGTACCATCTCGCTGCTTTCTGTCACGAAATCATGACACTTTTCTCTTTCGAGCTGTGCAGATGCAATCTGTCACAAAATCGTGATGTTTTTCTCTTTAGCTCTATCTTCCTGCCTTTGGTCACGAAAATCCAACATGTCGCGATATCGTGACACTTTTCCTCTATGTTCACTTTGGCTGCTCCAGGTCGCGAAACTCCGACATGTCGCGATATCGCGATGTTTTTTCTGTTTGCCCTTCATCTCGTCTTCAGATCGTGAAAACATGACATGTCGCGATATCGCGACAACTTTAGTGCCTTGCCCTGTTTGACTGGTTTGACCGCGATTTTGTGACATGTCGCGATATCGCGACATTTTTTTATTTTGTCTTCTCTCTCCTCTTTGACCCACGATTTCATGACACGTCGCGATATCGCGACAATTTTTGGTCAACACTTCTTCCTGCTTGCTTTGACCGCGATTTTATGACATGTCGCGATATCGTGACATTTTTCACTTTGTGCTGCATTCTGTTGCTCTTAGCCGCAAAAACGCGACATGTCACGAAATCGTGACACTTTTTCGTTCCACTGTACTTCGCTTGTCTGGGCCGCGAAAACGCGACATGTCGCGATATCGCGACACTTTTCATTCGGCTGTACTTTTGCTATTTTGAACCGAAAAATGCGACATGTCACGATATCGCGACGTTTTTTCATTTTGGCCACGACGGAGCAACATGTCGCGATATCGCGACATTTTTTCATTTTTGCTTTTCTTTGCTCTTTTAACATCTAGGCCACTGCAATCTTCTTGGAAAGCGTGCAAAAAAAGGGGGTCCCCAATTTTGGGGTGTGTTGTGGATCAGCCACAACAATAAGCTAAGCTAAATTAAATGCTATGTAAATTAAATGCTAAACTCTTTAATATTATAAATACAAATACTTCAAAACTTTTAGGGTTATAGGGAAATGCTATATATTCCAACATAAACTAATGCAAAAATTTAAAAGATACAAATATAAGCTATGATGAGCAAAAAATAGAAAAATAGTGGTCTATTTGAAACCATCTCGGGTCGATATGATTTTATCTATGGATTTTCTCGGGGTGAGATGATCGTTGTCATGGGCCTATGCTTTGGCATAACCAGATCCAAAAAGCATCTTGGATTGTGCAAGGTGTCATTTTAGGTGGATCTTTAAGAATGTATGAACATGTGAAAGGATGTGGGTGATCAATGGCACAATATGGGTAATCTTTTGAAGGAACTGAAAGTGACTTTAAATCCTAAGTAGAAATCTCACAATATTGGATGGGGAGTAGGAGAACCTAGCAGATTTTTGGTAGCACTTCATTGCTTTGGAATTCAAAACTTGGTCTATAAAATTGAAAAGTGAGTGTCATTTTATAGGTCTCTTGGCTAGACGCTAAATATAGCAAGTGCCAATTAGGGATAATCTGCATAAAAAAGCAAATACATGCCACTAAATGATTGCATATGATTAATTGAATTGTTTCATGTAGGGTGTTTGGTGTCAACACATAAAATCATGCACGGTGCTAACAAGTATTTTTGACTATAGGTTATCATTTTATATTTTTATTTTTGTTTTTATGTGATCACCTCAAGTCGAGATAATCATGACCCTAAGGTCATCTTAGATCGAGATGATTAGGCTTCCCATAGAAAATATTGCCTATTTCTGGTGAAAAACATTGAATTAGCCCTGAGTCTACCCAAGGTGGATGTTGTGTGCTAGAAAGAAGGCTCTTTGGGAGTCTCCTTGTGATGACACATTTTAGGTGTCTACAAATACATCTTTTTGGGATACTTTATGCAAAAGCACAATGCAAAGTAAAAGTAGATGATCTAAAATGATTGAATTGATGATGCATGATGAAAATAAGCTCAAAGGGGAGTAGTGGAATATGGTCAAACATAAAATCCAATGTGGTATTCCCAAAGCATGGAAAAATATGCACATCATCAAGTCATTACTTTTGACAAAATGAAGAACTTAATTTTGGTAAATCTTTCAGTCGTGGGTAGACGTTATTAGTCTTACAAGCTTTAGACTTTAGGTATACCAAATATTTATTGGTTTAAAATTTTTCTTGTTGTTTGCCCCAAAAAAAAGAGCTTATGATAATATTTGGTAATGATTCTTGGATGTGCACAGTTTCCAGTCTTGAGTATTTGAGTATTGGCTTGATTTGATATGAGAATTTATAGGTAGTATCTACTCCCTCAAGTGGTGAGTCAATGGAGGGGATGTGAGATGATATAGTGATGAAGTGATTGATAAATTTGGGATGGTTAGTATGGTTTCCTTGGGTAAATATGAAATGCAATGACTGTATCAACCCGATATGGTTTCTTTAAAAAAAAAATTAATGAGTGATATTATGATAATCTATCCATCCTACCAGATTGTATGGATAACCAATCGATGCAACCACCAGGTGACTTGAGTAGATCACTAGATATGAGGTTCACTTGAGGATATAGGCTAGCTAAGTTATGATAAAAAATCAAACCCTAAGCTATTGGTGGAAAGAAAAGCTATTATAGATTTTGACCAGAAGGGTTTTGTGTCTTTGGATCTTTTGAATTGAAAGTGACCAAAGGGGATTGGTACTTTTAGAACCTTTTGAACTGGATTGACCAAAAACGTATCTCCTTTGGGACATTTTGACATGAATTGACCAAAGGGGTTTAGTGCCTTTGGATATTTTGAATTGAATGTGACCAAAGGGTGTAGGTGCCTTTGGAGATTTTGAATTGAAATATGACCAAAGGGGTGTCTCCTTTGAGGAATTTTAAACTAAATTGACCAAATGAGTGTTTTCTTTGGAGCCTTTTAAACTAAATTTCATGAAATCTACCCAAGTTTCTGTTGACACTTTTTGTCACATTATACAAGGGGTAGAAGAATAGTAGAATTTTGTATAGTATTTCCTTGTTGAAAGTTTTCTTTTATTTTAAGTTACAACAATTTTGACTCTCCCTATCATAGAATGAAGAAGAAAGAGCTTCGCTACCAAACAGGCCAAGGAAAATTGCTTCGCCGAAAGAAAAGGAGGAGGATGTGGAAAGAGCTTCGGGCCCGAAGCACTTCAAATCACCACTTCGGGCGAAAACCTTGCGAAGTAATTTCACCGAAGAAAATACAAAGATAACGCTTCGCACCCGAAGCATTTTCAGCAGCCGCTTCGGGCGGAAGTTTTGCGAAGCAGCATCCAAACGACTTCGCCGAAGGAGGAGAGCATAATCCAAATCCGCCAAGGCAAGGAAACTACTTCGGGCCCGAAGTATTTCCGACACCTACTTCGCCGTTTTCACCCGAAGCGCTGATGCCCGAAGCAAAATGACAATGTGTCGAAAGCAGAGAAATGCTTCGGGAGGATATTCCCCGAACCACAGTTTTGAGAGAGAATCGGGCCGAAACATTTTCCAACCGAAGCAGTTTCACCAACAAAGGACAAAGAGCCCCATTTCAAAGATGAAACCCGCTCGGCAGTCAACATCCCCGAAGTAGTTTCTGCGAAGCATTATTTTGCGAAGAACAAATCAAGGAGAATCTACTTCGGCCCAAGGCTTCGGCGAGGCGGATATGTAGCGAAGCACTTTTGGGCCCACGTTCCAAGGCGGGCAGCTTCCCAAGGTGATCGAAGGCCCCTTACAAGTACCCCCTTTCTTGCCCGATAAGTCCGCTGACCAATTCTGGCAAACGAAAGGGACGTAACAATCCTCGAAGTAAAACCCGACGGGCATAGCGATCACTCAAGCACAAGCATCCGAAGCCGGGGACACTCGGGCGGCGCATTAAATGAAGGTTTCCATGGTTGACCCGGTCACAGTTGCCAGCTTTGGTAACCGATTTGAAAACTCGCCGCAGCAGACCGCGAGGAGCCGATTTCTCGAGGCCCGAGGACGTACTCCGTCATTTTGTAATAATGATTCAGAGGGCCGGGTCCTCTATAAAAACCCAGGCTTTGCAATGTAAAAGGGGGGGAACTTTCTGCTAGAAAGCTCTTGTAACTTGATGTCCTGCGTCTAATACTAAAGATCTTTTGTGCTCCATTTCTCTCTTTTATGCTACCTTCTGTGCTTAATTCTTTTGTCTGTCTGCACTCGTATACTGAGACTCTGAATCCTGAATCCGGTGTGCGATTGGGGACTGTACCCTAAAATTCGCCCTGAAGGATACATAGGAGAGGAAAAACGTCCCTGTTGCTTTCTTTTATGCTGCCTGGTGGATCGAGGTTTCTGTTATTCCCTCGTCTTAATCGTTGTTACTCTGAACCCTGAATTCCAGCGAGAGAGAGAGGAGAACCCTGCGAACCCGTCCAGAGGATACATAGGAAGGTCGACACTGCGTTTCTTTCATCTATTCTTGGTGTTCTTTGTTGCTATTCGAGTTATTAGTGAGTGATCGTGCTTCCTGTTCTTCCCCACCTTGAATCATCAATCTCTAACCCTTACCCCTTTTTATTTCTTTCTCTAACCCGAACTCCTTTTATCTCTTTCCTGCACTCTTATCTCAAACCCCAAAAGTAGATTAGTATAGGAGCCGGCCTTCTCCGGAGATTGGCACGAGGGGCATCTCTTCCCTTCGGCCTTTCAATGTTGGTCGCAGGTCCAGGGCACGCAAACCCACCGAAAGTCCTTTCCTGTGCGGATTTGATGACCAACAGTTTTTGGCACGCCCGATGGGACCCAAGGTCCCATATTTGAGAAAATTTCTAGCCCGTCTTCACCGGAGCTCAGTAGTTCTAACAAAGTTCCCGGTGAGATCCGGTCAGTCTCATCTTCTGAGTAGTAGTGAGAATCGATGCTCTCATTACCAAAAGACTCTTAGCATCTGGCGACTCTGTTTTACCCGAAGAATCTCTAAAGTCGTAAAGACCAATGCCTAAACCTGGTTTTCGTAACCAGGAGCCCCCGTGTCTTAAGAAGGTCCGAGTTCGGTGAATCTCTGGCCTGTCTTCATCTGATAAAATCACCTGGCGACTCAGTTGAGCTGAAGATCCAGATTTCCTGGTCGTAGGCGCCTTTCAGATCCGAAAGAAGATATCCCGGAGGAATCAAGGTTCGGTGAGCAGCCTTGACCTCACAAGCGGAGAAAGAATGTTCATCTGGCGACTCCGATTTAGCGGCGATAACCGTGATCTCTGCAGACCACTGCTATAATGGCAGGGGTAAGTTTTCCCAGCTGGGATGACCGAGGCCCCTTGAATCTTCAAAGCTACCACAAGATCCCCGAGATCGCCTTGAAAGCATTGACAATATATGATGGCACCACGGGGATGGCCCGAGAACACCTTGAAGTTGTTGCTGCTTTAGCGTTCCTCTACGACATAATCCACGAAGATGTCATGGTCCGACTTCTGGCTGCGTCTCTGGAAGGAAAGGCGCTACGGTGGTATAGACTGCTCGGGTCTAAAAGCATCTGTTCATGGGATGACTTGGCGGGAGCACTATTCGAAACATTTGATGGCTCTCAGGATCCCTTCCAACTTCTGACGTACTTCTCCACCATTAAGAGAGCACCCTTGGAGAGCGTCACGGACTTCAATGTCCGATTCTCCAGAACTTGGAAGAAAGTTCCAAGGGAGATTCAACCAACGCCCGCCCAAGCTCACCTCTACTATGTTCGGGCTTTTCACCCGGACATAGGCCTCCTCTTGCTGCGATCAGGCGAACAAAGATTCCCTCAGATTTTTGAGGAAGCAGTACGAGCGGAGCAGTTTCTATCGAGAAAGTGGCAGTGGGGAGAAGCCCCATCACTTTCTTCGATAATCGCTTCTCCTGTCTGCCCAACGCAATATTCTTCATGGCAGACTCCTCAAACTGAGCAGAAGCCTGAGATGCAGTCATGTGGAGCTCGAGAGGCAGATCCCATCCAAGTCCAACCATGGCAATTTGCAAGCTTTGCCCCAACGATGAACAATATGGGTGCTTGCGATCTCCGTCAGAGGACAGGCCAAGAAGAGAAACAAGCTCGAGTGATAACGCCTGAGAACGAAGAGGGAACATTTTTGCACCCTTTTTGTATCCCAGAGCATGGCATGCAGGTGTTCAGCCAGAATCCATCAAGCTTACTTCAAGAGGCTGAAGCCGAAGAGATCATAGAAGTTTGCTCTTTGCCGAAAAAGCCCTATTACAGCATCAAAGAGGTGAAAGAACCTGTACCCAGCCCACAGTTGCTAGACTCTTCGGTATTTCGGTTCCAGCCATCACTACAACCAGTACCCCAAGAGGGCCCGCATATGGCAAACTGCTTCGCCACCTCCTGCATCAGCAGCGCGGGTACTGGTAAGAGCGGCGAACTATTGTATTGCTTTCGGTTCGTAGCATGGAGAACTTCGGAGAGGAGCCGTCCGGACTTCAAGGATCAACTAAAGTTCAATTTGATCTGGTCCGGGCATTGCAGATTCACCGGATAAACATCCGAAGCTGAGTTTGTGGTGGCGGCATGCCCATTATGCCGCAAAGCCTGTGTGAATATTGTAAAAAATTTGGCTATTAAATAAAATGCTGCTCAGAAACTCACGTTGAGTTTTATCTCGACAGCTACTCCAAAAAAAAAAAATATATCCCTCGGGAACTTGGCTTGCGAAGTAGAAGATGCGAAGTGGTTCGCAGCGAAGTGCGATCGGCCGAGCAAGGTTCCGACTAAGGTATGAAAAGGTTCGCCTCGAAGTATGTCAGCTCCAACTTCGGCTTCGCTGACCCAAAGATGCACAAGGCCAAAGCATTTATTGCTCGCCTAGAGGAATGTGCATACAGTCACCTTCAAAAGCGTCCAAAGCAAGCGAGTTAAATGAAAAGGCATCGGGTACATACTCAGGGGATTCGGCTGAGAGAAAAGTCTACCCCAGGTACCGGGTGGTAGCTGGCTGCGTTCCCAAAACAGCCGCAATCATCATAACGCATGGCCCATGCGTTATGATCTCTCAGGTGAGAAGTACAGGATTAATTGTGGCACATGTCATAAATGCGGGTAGTTGTGTTGGGCGGTTATATAACACAGACTCTGAGTAGCCAAAGGATTACTCGCTCAACGACTCATACAGACCCCACTGCCAACCTGCAAGCTTTTCCACTTCGCACTCTAAAGCTTCGACGCCAATTTTCTCCATACTGCAAATTTCGTCGCCCCAAGTATTAACGATGGAAAGTTCCAAGGAGAAGGGAAAAGGGCTAGAAGTAGTAGCCCCCGAGAAACCAAAGGTAAAAGGCCATGGAAAAGGGCCGAAGCCAAGGCCCGTTGATTCGGGCCTCCGCCCAGATAAGCGTGTCATGGAGGAAAAGGGGGATTTCGAAGATGAGCAACCCCTAGAACCACCAGTCGACAGGTGGGAAAGAATCAGGGATACGGAGTTGTCGAAGAGCGTAGCTGAGCTCAGAGCCACCATTGAGCTCATGATAAGCAAGCTCCCGATGGAAAGTAGAAAAGCTGTCGCGTACTACTCCCAGGTATACTGGTATCTGGTGCCCCCCACACACCATTGCCCGGAGCTGGTCAATGCCATTGCATAGAATTACCAGCCCGCCACCAGACAGGTGTTGGACGCATCTGGCCAAAAGTTATTCTCAATTTTGAAAGAAGACGTACAGGCAGCTTTTGCGCCACAACAGGGCCCACCCAAGGGATGTATAGTTCGCAACGTTGTTTTGAGCGAACAAACGGATAGGTTCACGTCTGCTGGCTACATGATCAATTTTTTGTAGCAGAGCCTCAAAAGCGGGCTCCCTTCGGGCAGACTGCCCCAAATGCCCCTTCCCTTGGAAGCTTTTAACAATGTCGACCTCTTCTCCATCATTGCATGGGTGGCAGGCCTATCTACCGACGCTT
The DNA here is from genome assembly GCA_028583015.1 of Wollemia nobilis. Classification (NCBI taxonomy): domain Eukaryota; kingdom Viridiplantae; phylum Streptophyta; class Pinopsida; order Araucariales; family Araucariaceae; genus Wollemia; species Wollemia nobilis. The sequence continues at coordinate 2,500,314 of JAQPPZ010002721.1, forward strand.
CGGTATACCCATGGCAGGTGTCCCTGGCCGAATGCATTTCCAGAGGGGAGTTCAATGCCCCCGATAATTCGAGGCCCGGTTCCAATCCAGTCTTTGTAGACTGGGCAGAATGGGTGGCCAGGGGCTTGCACGCGCAACTCACCAGCATGAAGAATGTTGGGACCAGCCAGCACTTCGCACCCTGCTCCTTTCTTGTTTGGTTACTTTTCTTTCATGTACATAATAGTTTTCCTCATGTTGCCATTGCGGCAAGTGGCAAGGATGGAGGTCCTTTGCCCGTATATCAGTGGACTCCCCTACTGTTGAGATCAGAGTCCTACTATTCCTTCAATCAGCAATTCTTGGGACCCGCCATGCGCATGTTAGCGGGATCCTCCCCGCGAGTCCCCCTCGGCTTGAGAAACAAAGTAGTCCGGGAGAAGAGGGGAGACATTTTTTGTCTAACGCAGGGGCTGGTGATTCGCATCTTCGGTTTCATAGGGAAGCCCTTCATACTGCCAGTTTACCCCTCCGAGTATCAGTTCGCGTTGGAAGTCGCTAGGCAGAGCGATGCAACCAATGCCATCTATGGCAAGGGTCGAAAATGGGCCCACACTTGCGACTTCCCTCTCAAGATAGGAGTTGTCGAAGTGTTCGCCCTGAATCAGAACGTCTTCTTGGAAGAGAAGCTTGCTAAGTTCGGCCTTCTCCAAATTCCCCAGCAATGGCTTTATGATCCTTTGGGAGTAATGAGGGACCATATACGGGTCAAGAGCTTCCATGTTTGCCCCTATCCAGAAATTGTGAAACAAAGGAATAATCCTCGGGGAAAGGATCTGGAATGGCATCTGGAGAGGATGGAAGCCTTACCTCCCTGGCACGAATTCTACCCAATGGAGGTCGCATATGACCCAGATCGGCATTCACTCCCGAGCCCCAACTCCACCTTCTGGAGGAAAGCGAAAGATGACTTGAAGGAGGGAGTAAAGGATTGGGACGCGGCTCAACTGAGAGAATGGTGGATAATGAGGGTCCACCGACAGAAAATGAGCTCTTATGGATTCTTGGCAATGGACAAGGACTTCGCAGAAATTTATGAAGCCAACATTGGAAAATGGAAGCCTTCGTCCTTCGCCACCCTCATCCCTCCAGCTATCCCAGGTTCGGGCGAAAGCCCAAAAAGAGATGATACTACTTCGGGGAAGGAAAAAGAGGAAAGGGCCCAAGCTTCACCTCCAAGATCACCTCAGGGGCCTGTAGGAGGCCACGACTCGGGCACTGAAGGGTCGAAACAACCGCTGGTAAGGAGGAAGAGGAAGAAGCAAGAACAGACCCTGGTACCCCCAAAGCACCCAAAGCGACCTCGCACAGGACTTGTAAGCCCCTCCACTGGGCGACTGATATCAGACCCATCCAAAGCAAGTGTCGAGGTCGCAGCCCTGCCAAGTGCCGAAACCGAGAAAGAACAAGATGCGGCTGCACCAAAAGTCACCACTGCCACAATGCCAGGAGGGCACGCAGGTACGCATTCTCCACCCCTTGCCCTAGCCTCACACAGTTTTGTCGAAGCCCCAGCTGGAAGTTCTCGCCAGTCTCCCTTGCATAGCCCATCACCCCATCACACGTCACCTACCGCTGGTCCAGCCTCATCCCATGATCATGACAAGGGTAAGACCATTTCAACGCCGAGTCCCACCACATCTGTCGTCGAGCCTTCTGGTGAGGCATCCCCCACACATTCTTTATATTTGTTTACTCCCTCGACTGGAGATCTAGCCTTGTCTAAATCAGAGATGTCCTTAATTAAGGACCGCCCCCTTGCCGAGAAGCTATTCCAAGCACGACAAAACACTGAGCAAATACTAAGGGAGGCAAGGAAAAGAAGAGGGCGCTCGACGACATCAGTTGAAAAATGCATCATTTTTTATTTAGAGGCCGGAAAGGTGCATAAAATCAAGAAGGTCCCCAAGGTACAAAAGCCTCTGGATGAAATGACTCCAGCAGACTACGATTATCAAGAGACACCTAAGGACCTGGAACACCTGAATGTTGATAATGAATCGGCATCCATGCATGTCCGAATTGAGACCTTTAGGGCTCATGCAGTTATCGCCAACCAGCGCAGGATTGAGGCCGAGGCCGCCAATGTTAAGCTGGAGGAAGATTTGGCGAGGGTCCGCTCCAAGTTGGCAGAGGCCGAGGAGCAGTGCAAGGCAATGAAGAAGGAGACGTTCGACCTAAAGCAGCAGGTTCAACAGCTCCAGTCTACAGCCGAGAGCCAAGCACAGAAGCAGGCCGAGAGTGATCTGAAGGCCAAGAAGCTTGAGGACGAAATCTTGCAGATGCAAGCTCCGCTGCACGCAAAAGAAGATCTGACGCTGTTTGACAGGAGCAGAATTAAGGAGATTCGTGCCCATTTGCTAAAAAATTTTAGGTCTCGATGTTCCAGTGCTCTCACAATATTGATCTTCATCACCGAAGCAAGGCGCGCTATTGCCGAAGGAGGGCCAATCATAGACGAGGTCACACAGAAAGCCAGGAGCCGACTCAAGCTAGCGTTCGATGTCCAGAATGCTAGATATCAAGACCTGTAGGTCACTGCAATGACCCGGACAGCTAGGGACTGGTCCACAGCCCAGGCCACGGTTCGCACCTTTTTCTCCAAGGTGCGAAAGGCTCAGAAAGCCAGGAGCCTCCAGGACATTTTTGACAATGAGCAGCGCGCCTCAATAAATTATTTTTAGGACCTTTCTTCCTTGGGTTTCCCGAGTTTCACGGACGATGACGGAAATCTTCTCAGCAAGGATGACCTCAAACCAGTCTGGCTGTAGTTCGAGAACGATGTCTCGGAGATCGATGGCTGGGAAGAACCAATCACAGAAGGGCAGGTGACAGATTTCATCTTGAGATACTGTAAGATCAAGGCTTGCCTAGATGATCTGTTCACCAGGGCCAAACATGCTGACATCGGGCAAATTGATCGGTTTCGCGTTTTAGTAAAGGCATTACAGGATCAAGAACCATTTCAAAAGAGTGCCTGGACTCATGTCCGAAAAATGATGAAACGCATCCGTGAGCGCCTCGAACCATCTCCACAGCCAGAAGCCGTGCCCGAGGAAGAAGAAGAAGAAGAAAGAGAAGAAGAACAAGAAGAAGGACAGACCGTAGAAGCAGGGTCTGGGGAAGACCAATGACTCCGTAGCCCAATGGATCAGGGCTAAAGGGTTCTTCCGTCGAGACGAGCTCGTCACCCCGCGAGCCGCCAAGAATGTTGACACTTTTTGCCACATTATACAAGGGGTAGAAGAATAGTAGAATTTTGTATAGTATTTCCTTGTTGAAAGTTTTTCTTTTATTTTAAGTTACAGCAATTTTGACTCTCCCTATCATAGAATGAAGAAGAAAGAGCTTCGCTACCAAACAAGCCAAGGAAAATTGCTTCGCCGAAAGAAAAGGAGGAGGATGTGGAAAGAGCTTCGGGCCCGAAGCACTTCAAATCACCACTTCGGGCGAAAACCTTGCGAAGTAATTTCACCGAAGAAAATACAAAGATAACGCTTCGCACCCGAAGCATTTTCAGCAGCCGCTTCGGGCGGAAGTTTTGCGAAGCGGCATCCAAACGACTTCGTCGAAGGAGGAGAGCATAATCCAAATCAGCCAAGGCAAGGAAACTACTTCGGGCCCGAAGTATTTCCGACACCTACTTCGGCCAGTTTTCACCCGAAGCAGTGGTGCCCGAAGCAAAATGACAATGTGTCGAAAGCAGAGAAATGCTTCGGGAGGATATTCCCCGAACCATAGTTTTGAGAGAGAATCGGGCCGAAACATTTTCCAGCCGAAGCAGTTTCGCCAGCAAAGGACAAAAGGCCCCATTTCAAAGATGCAACCCGCTCGGCACTCGACATCCCCGAAGTAGTTTCTGCGAAGCATTATTTTGCGAAGAACAAATCAAGGAGAATCTACTTCGGCCCAAGGCTTTGGCGAGGCGGATATGTAGCGAAGCACTTTTCGGGCCCACGTTCCAAGGCGGGCAGCTTCCCAAGGTGATCAAAAGCCCCTTACAAGTACCCCCTTTCTTGCCCGATAAGTCCGCTGACCAATTCTGGCAAACGAAAGGGACGTAATAGTCCTCGAAGTAAAACCCGACGGGCATAGCGATCACTCAAGCACAGCATCCAGAAGCCAGGGACACTCGGGCGGTGCATTAAATGAAGGTTTCCACGGTTGACCCGGTCACAGTTGCCAGTTTCGGTAACCGATTTGAAAACTCAGTCGCAGCAGCCGCGAGGAGCCGATTTCTCAGGGCCCGAGGGCGTACTCCACCATTTTGTAATAATGATTCAGAGGGTCGGGTCCTCTATAAAAACCCAGGCTTTGCAATGTAAAAGGGGGGGAACTTTCTGCTAGAAAGTTGCTGTAACTTGATGTCCTGCATCTAATACTAAAGATCTTTTGTGCTCCATTTCTCTCTTTTATGCTGCCTTCTGTGCTTAATTCTTTTGTCTTTCTGCACTCGTATACTGAGACTCTGAATCCTGAATCCGGTGTGCGATTGGGGACTGTACCCTAAAATTCGCCCTGAAGGATACATAGGAGAGGAAAAACGTCCCTGTTGCTTTCTTTTATGCTGCCTGGTGGATCGAGGTTTCTGTTATTCCCTCGTCTTAATCGTTGTTACTCTGAACCCTGAATTCCAATGAGAGAGAGAGGAGAACCCTGCGAACCCGTCCAAAGGATACATAGGAAGGTCGGCACTGCGTTTCTTTCATCTATTCTTGGTGTTCTTTGTTGCTATTCGAGTTATTAGTGAGTGATCGTGCTTCCTGTTCTTCCCCACCTTGAATCATCAATCTCTAACCCTTACCCCTTTTTATTTCTTTCTCTAACCCGAACTCCTTTTATCTCTTTCCTGCACTCTTATCTCAAACCCCAAAAGTAGATTAGTATAGGAGCCGGCCTTCTCCGGAGATTGGCACGAGGGGCATCTCTTCCCTTCGGCCTTTCAATGTTGGTCGCAGGTCCAGGGCGCGCAAACCCACCGAAAGTCCTTTCCTGTGCGGATTTGATGACCAACAATTTCCTTATGGTAATCTACTCATCCTATCGAACTGCATGGATAACCAGTCATTACAACCACTAGGTGACTAGAGTAGATCACTAGATATGAGGTTCACTTGAGAATATTTTGACCAAAGGGGTTTGGTGCCTTTGGAGCTTTTGAAATGGAAAAATGACCAAAGGGGTTAGGTACCTTTGGAGCTTTTGAATTGAAATGTGACCAAAAGGGTTTAGGTGCCTTTGGATATTTTTAAGTGAATTGACCAAAGGGGTGTCTCCTTTGGAGAATTTTGATCTAAACTATGACCAAAGGGGTTAGGTACCTTTGGAGCCTTTTGATTTGAAATGTGACCAAAGAGGTTAGGTGCCTTTGGAGCCTTTTGATTGAAATTGACAAAAGGAGTTTGGTTCCTTTAGAGCCTTTTGATCTGAACTATGACCAAAGGGGTTAGGTGCCTTTAGATCCTTTTGAATTAAATTGACAAAAGGGGTTAGGTGCCTTTGGAGCATTTTGAATTGGATTGACCCAAGGTGTGTCTCCTTTGGGTCTTTTTGAATTGAATTAACTGAAGGGGTTTAGTGCCTTTTGAGCTTTTGAATTCAATGTGACCAAAGGGTGTAGGTGCCTTTGAAGCTTTTGAATTGAAATGTGATCAAAGGGGTGTCTCCTTTGAGGTATTTTGAATTAAATTAACCAAATGAGTGTCTCCTTTAGAGTCTTTTGAAGTGAAGTGCATGAAATCTACCAAATTTTCCTTATCGTAATCTACCCACCCTATCAGAATATATGGATATCCAGATGCTACAACCACTAGGTGACTATAGTAGATCACTACATATGAGGTTCACTTGAGAATATTTTGACCAAAGGGGTTTGGTGCCTTTGGAGCTTTTGAAATGGAAAAATTACCAAAGGGGTTGGGTGCCTTTGGAGCTTTTGAATTGAAATGTGACCAAAGGGTTTTAGGTGCCTTTGGAGCTTTCAAAGTGAATTGACCAAAGGGGTGTCTCCTTTGGAGACTTTTGAATTGAATTGACCAAATGGGTGTCTCCTTTGGAGCCTTTTAAACTGAATTGACCAAAGGAGTTAGGTGCCTTTGGAGCTTTTGGATTAAAATTGGATTTTTACCTATGGTAAATTGTATGAATGATAATCTAAACAAGTTTCCTTATGGTAATATACTCATCCTACTGGATTGGATGGATAACCAGTCGCTACAACTGCTAGGTGATTAGAGTAAATCACTAGATATAAGGTTCACTTGAGAATCTATACTAGTGAATCTAGTATATAAATGCAAGAAAAAAATTTTGGAAGTGTGGGTGAAATTTTGTGCCTCTTCACCCACTCTTATTTTTTGAATATGCTGACATCTTTGAGCCTACCAATTTTGGAGCATTTATGGAAGAAGTGGATTTTTTAAATTGAATGGACAGCAATGAAATAAATATTACATTCTGGGGTTGAACAAAAGAATGGATAGGGACATGCTCGAAGGAAGACCCAAAATTCCTGCCTTGACCAATGGACGGAAGAATGGGATGCCAAATCCTTGGATGGAAGAATTGAACTATGGCTCAAAGGTCACAAGTCCTAATTTCCCATCCCCAAAGCTAGACAAAACTTTGGGAAAGCAGTATCAAAGGTTCGAGCTAAATATTTCATCCCCAAAATATGATGAGCAAAAGGCTAAGAAGATGGTGCATCCCTAATCAAAGTTAATGTCAAATGAAAGGAAGCTTAGAACTAGGCCATAATAATCATAGCTACCCTGGTACAAGCTAACAAGGAGCAAGTGGAAGTACATAGAGCTTGTGATAATCAACTAAACTTCATAGATTAAATTTATTGCTTTAATAGGACCAAAAAGAGTGATCAAGGGCCCTGATCTATGCAAAAAAAAACTAACTTCCTCTGGATAGCCGCCATTCTTCTGAAGAGTAGAATATCAGTTGATCTTCTAATTGTTCCAATATGATCCTCCCACCTAATTCCATCAATGCTTGAATTTGAATTCAATGTAAAATTTTCTATAAATAGCAGAATATTTGTCATTCCTAAGGGTAACTCTATGGCTTTTACAATTCATATGTAATTCTTCATTGCTTGTAAATAATAGTAAATCACTATTTGGTATTTCAATGTCTTTCATTCTACTTTTGCCTTTGTGTGAATATTTATTTTTGTGATGGCAATCTGAGTTGTTTCACTTAATTTTGCTATCTGGATTTCATGAGTCTAGATGGGCAGTTCTAGAATTTGCCTTCACCACTGGGTATTACGGTTTTTTCTATTAAAACCAATCAAGTGGGAGCACTCTAATTCTATTTCCTGGATTTCATGCACCCTCTAGTTGGTTCTAGAATTTATCCCTACACACCGAGCTAAAGGAGAAGTGAAGATGGGGTGGGTTGATCTGTTAGGTGGTTTATTATTGTTTACATTGGCGATGTTGAAGGAGTGATTCTTAATGTGGCCATACCCTATCTTTTTTAGTTTTAGCTACAACCTCATTTACTTTCTTTCTCATTCCCTTTTCCCCATTTTCTCCTTTACGACTTAGGTATCTGGAACCAAAGGAAACGACCTTGTATGAAGATCGATCATCTCTGCATCTCTTGAGCCAGGTAACTGTTCAATGCTATTTGAGAAACTCTGTATGCACCTCCTACTCATCTGATGTTAGTTTTTACACCAAAATTTTGTGGTGACTTTTTTGGGGAACTCATTAAGTTTTTGTGTGTTTTAGTAAATTATATTTCAGTGATACTTTGATTTACCCATATCTTTGTAAATCACCTAGAGACTTCAACTGTGCAACATCTCCACATCATGAGATTAGTCATATTTTTGTATTGAAGATTTTTCATTTCTTGAAGTACCCAGGTCTATTGAGAAACCCTGACCTTGCTAGCAGAGAAAGCATGCTCATATGGTGACTCCCACCTGGCAGTGTAATCTAAAGGTTTTAAGGGACCAGTGCTTTAATGGTCCAACCAAGTTTCCCTGGCTGGAATGATCAAGGTCCCCTTTGCCTTCCCCATTTGCATGATATCACTAAAGCTACGCTAGAATTTTTACCAAGTTATGATGGTGTTAGTGGATGTGTGAAGGAGCACTTGGAAAATGTGGCTTCTTTGGCCACCCTTCACAATATCATGCACGAAGATATGATGATTAGGTTTCTAGTCACTTCTCTTCAAGGTAGAGCATGGGACTGGTATAAAATCCTACAACCCAGGAGCATCTTCGCACGGGTAGATTTGGCTAATGCTCTCCTAGATATGTTTGGTAAACTCGAGGATATCTTCTAGCTATTAACTCAATTCACATTTATCAAGAGGAGCCCTCTTGATAATGTGGTGGACTTCAACATCCAATTTGGTGGCAGTTTGGAGAATATTTTGAACCTACTCCTCCCATCCTCATCCCAAGTATACCTATTTTACATTCAGACCTTCAACCCTAATATGGCGTTCCTCCTATGTCAATCTAGGGAGAAAATATCTACCCAATATTATGACTATTGGGCACTGAATTGCATCAATTTTTACTCAATATTGCGGTTTTCTATCTTCCTACTTTCTGTCCAGGCATGCACCTGATATCTATAGCTCAGCACTAAACATTGGATGGACTAAAATAGGGTTTCAAATCCAACCTCCAGAGTAGGTTAGTTCTTTTTCAACTTAAACAGGGTGTTGACACAATTATGCTCACTTAGGGTTTTAGAGATTAAGGTTAAAAAAGAGATTATGATTAGAAAATGTGAACAATAGTGGATGGATAGGCTAGCAGTAATTTCACTACGAAAAAAAGCTCCCATGAACTATCTCAAGGTACTCATTACTTCATATCAATATTATCTCAAATGAAATTAACCTGCATATATTAAAGCACAGCAGAGAAATATTGAAGATAGCAATTTCAATATCCAAACAATGATAATCCAAATAACAGACTTCATCAACATTCATATTTTATATAAATGCACTCTCTACCAATATGGATCTAATAAGAAGCAGATTTCAATTACCCTAGCAGTTAGTAATCCAATAAACTAGAAAAAAACTAACCATTCGAATATTGATAGAAATGCAACTCCAGATTTTGAACCTCCGATACGAGATAATGAAGACCAAAATTTGAGGCAAAAATCAATGTAATGCTCCTTTCATTAGCTTATAGGAAAATTTGCAATAGTGCAGGCAAACACACAAAATCTAACCTCAAAAAATGAGAGTTCAACTTCTATTTATAGTTTGAAAATTAAATAATAATAAGGAACATTACAAAGATTTGTTTTTCAACAGCTCAGTAGAGAGTTCTTATTGGCACTTTCTTACTAGTTTGACCTTTGGGAAATCTGTTGCAACTAGATCACCATGGCAGCTCAGAGATATTGCAACTCGCTGGTTGGTTGACGTCATTTGGAGTTCAGGTCGTTAGATACTACATCTACTTCATGAACTTTTCTTGGAAGCTCATATCATCATCGATATGCAACTACCTCTAGTTCTTATTTCTTGAAACCGTCTGACGCTTCAACTTCCAGTATTCAAATTGACTGTGTTTGAATCCAGTGAGAAAAATCCTTTAAATACTTCAAAATCATCAGCAAAATCTTGAACATTGATCTTCCCCATCGAACGGCTACAATTTTATCTGGAACATATTTTGTACAATGACAGGTAAATACCAAAGCACCATACCAACATAAAATACACTCAGAATTAAGCGAGATGAAATCCGCTTGTCAACCTTACCTTTTCCTTTTGGAAATTTGAAGCAACCAAAAATCCACATTACAAAAGTTGTTGACGTCATCTTTGCTAAAAAAATTTGTGGAATTAGGAATCCACACTTGGGCAAGTGTAAATCTTCCCTCATCTCCAATCTGCACTTGCCATAGTGTAAAATAGCTTTTTCTCTGTTTTGCACTAGAGTTAGTGTAAAATGCATCCTTGTCTACAATCCAAAAATAAGTCTGTTCAAAATGCTTCTTTGTCTCCAATCCGCACTTCTTTCATAACTTTCCACCTCTTCGTTGCCATTCCAGAACAAAATACTCTATAAGCTCATTAGAATTAGCCTCTTCGACACTTAGCCACTCGGAGGATATCAAAACAAATAAGAATTTTATATTCCACACTTATCCTTGCACTGACATCATCTTCGCCCAAAACTTTTACGAAATCGAAATGCGTTGCCAATCCACTACCAAATACATTATGAATTGTGTAGAATTTCTCCAAGTGGAAAATACACTAAGTTTTTGGCTTATTAGAAAACCCCTGTTGTGGATCCACTCCAAAATGCAGTGAAAGTTGTGCGAAATCAAAACTTCATACCTTTGATAAAATTTTCAATGTTTTCTAAGGATTTGGTCATTTTGGGTCTACAATGAGGAAGCCATAAAAGCTAAACATATGTTAATAGGAAAGCAGTAGCCATCATAGCCCTGCATGAGTATCTCCTCTTCATAACTCATTCCAAATTAGAAAATGGGGTTACCATAGAAATAGAAACTATCCATGGGACTGGTGCAACCGGTCTTGAAAACCTGTCCCCTGATAGGTCACTACCTAAAAGGCAGAATTAGGTGGCAAAATTCAATGTCATATTAATTTTTAAGGGCCTGAGCACAAAAGATCTTAGGAAAATCAAGAAGAATTATAAGGCTATCATAATTCTAAGCCCATGCAAACAGTGCCCATACAAGCATAGGCTCAAATTTGGCATAATTTGGTCTAGCCATTACAAATTTAGAGGATGAATGCCATAGACAACCTAGGCTCATGCATGCCTGGCACATTGTATTTTTATGGAAATTAAATAAAGTTGTGCCCTATGCATAGCCACTTGTGATGGGTCATCATGCTCTTTGGTAATTGTAGGGATTTTTTTTTAGGAAAAAGTTCCTCAAAAAATTACCTTAGAAATATAGCAGTCCTCCTCCATCTCTGTGTTGTCCTCTTAATTCTCATTTCTTTCATATATTTTTGTTGTGACTCTATATCCCAATGGATGTATCCAATAACTATCAGTCTCTTATATCACCCATAGGAGCTTCAACAAGAAGCCTTGGGACTTTCATATGTAGGTACAAGTTGAAGCAAGTATGCTATAAATATCACCCTATGGGTAGATGTAGATGAGACCAAAAAATGTAGACTGCAAAGTGCAATTGAAACAGAATGACCTCTCAGTTTATAATAAGAGCACCATTATTATATTGCGTAAAGAAGAAATCTTGGAATAAAAGAAGAGAGTATCAATGGTAATATATCTACTCTTGGAATATCTCAAATCGTCAGTGGGCTATAGTTAAAGGGATTCAACCCAAGAAAGTGCCTCATCGAGAAGGACTTATGTCCTATCAATTTCATTCAATAAAATGTAGGTTGTTTTTCCCTTTGTGTCTCCCATTTTCTCCATCCTTCTCTTTATTCCACCTTCCCCTTCCCTTTTTTGCTTGCATCTCTTCAGGTTAAATATAAATGCTTATTTGTCTCAATTATTTTTTGGTCTCCCCTTCCCCCTTCTATGTTTTTGCTTATTTTTTCCACCACTTGTCTTCCTGCTACTCTTGTCCACCGTAGTCCTATTTGTTTTTTTTGTATCCTTCCCATTCCTTTGGATTTCTAGTCTTTTTTATTTTCTTACCCTTATTACTGCACGCTTTTCTTTCATCCTCGTGGTTTCCTTCTCATTTTCTCTCTTTGTTTCAATTGTTATATCTCCTTCTCCTTCTGATTTTCCTATTTCACAAGTTGAAAAATCCTTGTAAGTCACCAAGAGTGTGGGTGAAATTTTGTGCCTATTCACCCACTCTTTATTTTTTAATATGATGACATCTTAGAGCCTACCAATTTTGAAGCATTGATGGAAGAAGTAGATTTTTGAAACTGAATGGACAACAGCGAAACAAATATTCAAGTATGGGGTCGAACATAAGAATGGATAGGGGCATGCTTGAAGGAAGACCCAAAATCCCCACCTTGACCATTGGATGGAAGAATGGGATCCCAAATACCTGGATGGAAGAATCAGAATATGGCTCAAAGGTCATAAGTTCCAATTTTCCATCCCCGAAGCTGGACAAAACTTTGGGAAAGCAGTATCAAAGGTTCAATATAAATCTTTCATCCCTAAAATATGATGAATAGAAGGCTAAGAATATGGTGCATCCCTTACCAGATTTGATGTCAAAGGGAAGGAAGCTTCGAGCTATGCCATTAATAATCATAGCTACCCTGGTATGAGCTAACAAGGAGCAAGTGGATGTACATAAAGCCTGTAATGATCAGCCAGACTTCTTAGGTGCTTGAAGGGATGAAGTAGATGAAATTTATTACTCGAATAGGATCAATAAGAGCGATCAAGGTCCTAGATCTACGTAGAAAAACCTAACTTTCTTAGAAAATGGCCATTCTTCTAAAGATTAGAATATCAATTGATCTTCCAACTGTTCCTATATGATCCTCCCGCCTAATACCATCAATACTTGAATTTTAATTCAATGTAAAATCCTCTATAAATAGAATAATTTGTGTCATTTCTAAGGGTAACTCTATGGCCTTTACAATTCATATGTAATTCTTCATTGCTTTTAAATAATAGTAAATCACTATTTGGTCTCTCAACCTGTCTTTCATTCTACTTTTACCTTTATGTGAATGTTTATTTATGCGATGGTTATCTGAGTTGGTATGTTTAATTTTTCTATCTAGATTTCATGAGTCTAGTTGGGTGGTTCTAGAATTTGCATTCACCACTGGGCATCAGGGTTTATTTCTATTAAAACCAATCAGGTGGGAGTGCTCTAATTCTGCTACCTAGATTTCATGCACCCTCTCACTGGTTCTAGAATTCACCCTTGTACGCCGATCTGAAGGAGAAGTGAAGATGGGGTGGGCTGATCTGTTAGGTGGTTCACTGCCATTTGTACCAATGACTTTAAAGGAGTGTGTCTTTATGTGGCCATACCCCATTCTTGTTAGTTCTTTCTATGGTCTCCTTTGCTTTCTTTCTCATTATCTTTTCCCCCTTTTACCCTTTGTGATGTAGGTAGCTAGAACTAAAGGAGCCATCCTTCTCCAAATATCGACCGCCTCTATCTCTCTTGGGCTAGGAAGCCACTCAATGCAGGTCAAGAATATTCGGGTATGCCTCCCACTCGTTCGGTGATGGTTTTCACATCAATAGAAATTAAAATAGAATTAAATGTACTATGTCTATGAATGTGAGGCAAAGGGTGCAACCTTTGACAAAAGGACACAACATTTTAAATCTAGTAGTTGATTTATTTATTGATTGTGAATGCATGGCAAAGGGTGTAACCTTTGACAAAGGGATGCAACCTTTTGAACCTTGAAATTGATTTATTGATTGATTATAAATGAAAGACAAAGGGTGCATCCTTTGATAAAAGGACATAACCTTTTACACCTGGTAGCTAATTTGTTGACTGGTTATGAATGCAAGGTAAAGGGTGCAACCTTTGACAAAAGGGTAAAACCTTTGATAAAAGGATGCAACATTTTAAACATAGCAATTGATTTGTAGATTGAATGTGTGTAAGCATTGACAAAACCATACCAAAGTCTTGATGGTGAGACAAAAGCACTTGATTTATTGATTGAGCCTTTTTTGGATTGGTTGAGTTGATTGATTGGTAGGGAAGATGTGATACCTTGATTGCCTCAAGTTATTTGATTGTTTGATGGATTTTTGGGGAAGGTGTGATGTATTGAACACCCCCAAGTGGATTGATTGTTTGTTTTATTGATTATTGAGGGAAGGTGTGATGCCTTGATTACCCGAAGGTTGGTTTATTGCTTGTGATGTATCTCATATGTGCTTTGGATGTGGCAATTGATTTATTTATTGATTATGAATGTAAGGCAAAGGGTGCATCCTTTGACAAAAGGATGCAACCTTTTGAACCTAGCAGTTGATTTATTGATTGATTATGAATGCAAGCCAAAGGGTGCAACCTTTGATAAAATGACATAACCTTTTGAACCTAGCAGTTGATTTGTTGATTTATTATGAATGCAAGGCAAAGAGCACAACCTTTGACAAAAAGATACAACCTTTTAAACCTGGTAGTTAATTTTTTGATTGAATGTGTGTGAGCATTGACAAAACCAGACCAAAGTCTTGATGGTGAGATAAAAGCACTTGATTGATTGATTGAGCCTTTTGTTGGATTGGTTGAGTTGATCTAATGGTGGGGAAGGTGTGATACCTTGGTTACCCCAAGTTGTTTGATTGTTTGATGGATTTTTGGGGAAGGTGTGACACCTTGAACACCCTCAAGTGGATTTATTGTTTGTTTAATTTATTATCGAGGGAAGGTATGATACCTTTATTACCCCAAGGTTGGTTGATTGCTTGTGATGTGTCTCGTATATGCTTTGGATGTGAGAAAACAATGTTGGAAATTATTGAATGTGATTTATATTTGATTATCATTCAAAAAATGCTTAGACATATATTGCTACTTATGATTTTAATTAGTTAATCAAGGGTATTAATCCAATGGTATTGACATGCATGGGGAAAGGATGTGAGTAGATGCTATGTAAGAATTTTTAGGCGATATGCTACTATAGGTACCAAGATGACATGACTTGTTCTTACACTTGTATTAGGGAAGAAGAATCTAAAAATGCTTTCAGGAAGCTCAAACACCCTAGTGACATCAATCAAACTCATCTACTGATCAAGTAGGCACTTGAAGATACTAAGACCAACCAAGTTATTCAAGTTTCACAAAGACCAATTGTGTGTGCAATGATTATTCAATTTCTAGGTTGGACTCATCATTTATGACTTACATTAATAATCTAGCCCATTTTCTAGGTTGGACTCATCATTTATGACTTACATTAATAATCTAGCCCATCCAAGAGCTAACATAGATCTATATAAAATAAGGTCACTAATGTGATAGATGTATCACCACATAGGGTATACACCATTGCCATTCATACATCTATAGCCTCGACTAGATTTAGCCTCATGATCTAAGGACCTAAGAATTCTAGGGATTCAAGCTCTTCACCCTTTTCATTCTTTTTTTTTCGAGGGGGGATTGGGATTTTGCTCATTTTGTGGAAGAGAAAGGGATTTTTACTTTTTTTCTTTTTGGGGGATTACTAGTTTAGTGGTAGAGCAAGGGGATTTTTTTGAAAGGGGAGCTTGTCCTTTTGCCAATTCTCAGGGTTAGACCATGTGCATGATAGGATGAGTAGGGGAAACCATTCACTTTATGGTGATAGCTACTCATGATTTTATTTTTTCTAAACACCAAGTTTTGATTTAATGTGTGATACTTTTGCATGGTCTCAGATAAAAATTAAGGCCACCAAGAATATCTATAGCACTCAAGAACTAATGGCGTTCAATGTAGGCTGAATAAGATACTAGGTATGATTGAATGACCGAAAGTACCTAAAGATTTGTCAAACCATAGACTTGGAAAATAATAATATTGTCATAGGGTTTCTTCTTTCTCTATTTTTATTTATTTTTAATGACGAATGATGGAGGGTGGATCGACATACCATAAGAAAGATTCCATTGATTAATGTGATAAAATAAATCATAACAACTAGATAAAAGCATGCATTAAATCATAACCAATGTTTTATTGATGAGGATGTAAATGAGATACGCTTGTGAATGCAACACACTTTGCATTGGTGTGTGATTAATTTTGATTTTTGTGATTATTTTGAGTTTTTTGTGATTTTGATGATTTTTGTGATCTTTTTTTTTAATTGGAATTTTTGTGTGTGGGGAAGGTGCGATACCTTGAGCATCCCCAAACTATTTTATGTTTGTGATGTGGCTGACAAGGAAGGTGAAATACCATGAGCATCTCCACTACGATTTTGGTGGGTTTTGAGGCTTGAATTGGATGGGGTGAGCAAGTCGTATATGGGAATGGCCCCTTATTGATAAGATCTTGTACCATATTTTTAAATGCAAAGTAATTATTTATGTCATGGTTCACTTGTCGATGATAGAGGCAATAGTTATTTTCCCTATATGACCTTGGTTTAAGTCTATTGGGGTCTATAGGGCGTATGTCAGGTAAAACAATTATTTTTACCTCCTACAACTCGAGAAATATTATCGACATGGACTCAAATAGAGGAATCAAAGTACGATATTGGTGATTTGAATGATGTGGACAAGGTATATTAGTTTGATGAGATGAGTGAAGTTGATGAGGTTGATGATGTCTCAACTGTAAATCAATGTTTATAATATTAGAGCTCATCTTCACATTTGAATTATCAAATTGAGGTCTCTTTGAATGGGATGGATATGGGGATGATGGAACATATGGATGAATGGGCTGATCATTGAATTACCACAAGACTTATCTTTCAAGGGAGTTGATGCGATCAATTAGTAATTGGTAAACTTATGGCAAAATCATATTGATTGTCCATATTATATTTTGAAGAGGTTGATGCAATGGATGTTGATGTTGATGAGGTAATGAATGGTGATGTTGTATTGGATACCTTTGATAATGTTGTGCACCAGCCCTAGAGTGGTTAGAAATTTATTTTTCAGGACCATGCATAGTTCCATTATCCTAATGGTGGGGGTGACTAAAAGGTTCCACATATGTAGGTGGTGAATAATCAAAGCAAACTTGAGTGGGTAATTTATCATACGAAAGAGAGGGATTATTAGAATCAAAGGTCCTCAACACATGAGTAGATGTGGATGGTTTATTGTGATTTTGTCTAGTTTTTATGTCCATATTCTCATATTCATGATTCAACTTGGAGCGCTCAACTATGGTAGCTTTTGTATCTCTATTTTAGTGTAGTGTGTACACTAGTTCTTGATTCAGTGGAGATATGAGGTGATATGGAATGTTAATGCAAGGTAATAATATTCTATGTGATTTAATGTGAAAATATGTGTTCTTATAAAAGGCATGTAAGGTGGCCCAATATGGATAATCGATATCATGATCGTCATCAAGTCCTGTGAGTGGATATTTAATTATGAAACTTGATTTGTTGGGGTCAATGGGGTGATATATAATGTTCAAGTCATGGGGTATGCATTGCTACTCATGTATGACAAGATCTTCTGGATCAACCTAAAAGTGATCCATGACTTGTTGTGTTGGTTCAGCAATGATTGCTCATGATTGATCTTGACTGCATGTCACTACCATAAGCTAGGTAAATGGAGTGCACATTCTAAACTATACACACAAAGCAAACAAAAGCAACCAAGCAATGTGCTCTTTTGAGTTTTGATTTTTTTGGCATGTTTTGTTTGAAATTCTATTCCTAAAAGACTAAGGTAAATGAAATTAATGCTACATAAAGGTATTTTTTGCACAATCCCTATTGAGTAATATGACACAAATGGAAAAAATAGCTTCCTATGATGATGGATAGGCGATAGGTAATGCTATAAGAATAAAAATACCACCCAAGAAGGGATCATGTTGTCTAAATCCTACTACTTGCCTAGCCATGATTTTACTTCACACTCGAGCATTCTTAGATACAAATAATAGCTATGTTCCACTGATTATTAAGCCTCATGGTTAAAGGGCATCTAAACATGACCTAATCTAGGATGCACCTAAAAGTAGGGGGATTTTCGATGATGAAATCTGAAAAGCCACTCAGATGGCCTACAATGGTGTGTAGGGGGCCATTCCGTAGTGGGATATGAAGGCCCACATCATGTGATTGCTATCAGTTATTGGTGATGAAATCCAACTGACCAATGTTAAAGTACCTTATGAGTGTGTGTGGGTTTTTTATTTTTGAAAAAAAATAAAATCAAACAGCATGCAATGACTTTCACTAATGCAAAACATAATTTAAAAATGCAGTATTCCCTAAGTTATTTTTTGTTTTTGGACAAGCAGCAATGCAGGAAAGCCAGCAAACAAGATACAAATACCGTCTCTCCCTAAGACGGTCATAGACAGGGGGTCGTATCAACCTGAGGTGATCATAAACAAAGACCATATCAACTTGAGATAGTTACAGTCTAACTGACTTAAAGTTGAAATATTCCAAAGTATGATATAAATAAATATTATTTTACTTTTCAACAATATGATAGATAAAAAACTAACCTTGAAAGCCTACGTTTGTTGTAGATTGGAAGATCTGCTACTGTTCGACCTCTGATAAAAGACCATCTTAGGCTGAGATGGTTTTAGCATGGGGACCATCTTGAGCATAGATGGTTAAGCCCAAGAGGATATTTTTATATGATACAATAATTACAAATTAGGGGTATGATTCCCCTCTCTTAAACAAATAATGTATATGAGTGCAATATAACGATGTCAATTCCAATGCAGTGTTTGAAGAGTAGGTTTTCTTGCAACCACCACATGAGAGTCAGATCTTGAACCTTTCATTGTCCTTCCATCCTATTGCCTGCACATAATGAAATAAAATGTGGATCGATAGCATATGAGGGGACAACCAATGTTGGACCTGTATTCAATCTAAAATGCAAAATAAATGGAAAAAAATACATGTATTTGATATCTGAGATCTAAAATAATGTAGAAACCAAAAAGATATATATCTAAGCTATGACGAATTAAAAATAAAAAAACTAGTGGTCTATTTAAGACCATCTTAGTTCAAGATGGTTTCATTTGTGGACCATCTAGGGGTGATATGATTGATATTATAGGCCAGCGCTTTGATGTAACTAGATCCGAATGGGCGAGAATGGGTGAGAATGTTGTTTTGGGTGGATCTTTAAGAATGTGCGAGAATGTGCAAGCAGGTGAAAGGATGTAGATGGAACAATATGGGTAATATTTAAAGGGAAAGGAAAGCGGATTCAAATCCTAAGTAGTAATCTCATAGTATTAGATGGGCAGTGGTAGAACCTAGCATTTTTTTGGCAACACTTCATTGCTCTAAAATAAAAATCTTGATCTATAAAATTGAGAAGGGAGCATCATTTTATAGGTCTCTTGTCCAGAGGCTAAAATTAGCAAGTGACAATCAGGGATATTCAACATGAAAAAGCAAATACATACCACTGAATTACTGCATACAATTAATTAAATTGTTTCATGCAGAGTGTCTGACATCAGTGCATTAAATCATGCATGGTGCTGATAGGCAGTTTAAACTACCCATTACATTTTATATTTTTATTTTTGTTTTTACATGACCATATCGGGTCAAGATGGTAATGACCCTAAGGTCATCTTGGGTTGAGAAAGTTAGGCTTCCCATAGAAAAAGTTACCTATTACTAGTGAAAACCATTGAATTAGCCCTAAGGTTATCCAAGGTGGATGGTGTGTGCTAGAAAGAATGATCTTTGGGAGTCTCCTTGTGATGATGCATTTTAGGTGTCTACAGATGGAGTAGCCATACTTTAAGTTTTAAATTGTTGGCTAGACCCAAATAATAATTGTGTTGGTAGAGTAGCAGTTGGAGGATTTTTTTAAATACCAGATGTTGCTATTTGATTTACTCTAACTTGATTGTTTGATGATACCATTGGTTGATTATTAGGCACACTATCTAGGAGAGAACTACTTGACTAATACATTGTGAAGTGCTTGGAAATTCCTAGGTCATTTGATTTATTCTATAAAATGGATTGGTATGTGTGGTTGTAGGCCCAATGGATTCCCATCATTGATTTAGGAGGGGAAATGCATAATTGGAAATCAAAGGGTGTCTAAGGAGTTTTACTTATTCTAACCATAAAAATGGTGAAGACATGGTATTCTGATCTTGACTTGACTTGTTGGCCATTTTACTTTTTTATTTTGATGGGATTGGAGTTGGATTCATTTCCAACTCATTGCCTTCTTGTACTTTTTCCTTTTGATGGGATTGGAGTTTTGTTTTTTTTTCCCTTTCATGTTTTTTTTGTTGAAATGGTATCAATTTGACAAGACAAAATCCTTTGCTTAATTTTTGCATCTTATACCATGTATTCATAAGCTTAGATCCTCCCATGTATATATCTACACATAAAGTCTTGGTCAAGAAATAAAATAATTACAAATGGAAGCAGATCACTTTTACAAGTGAAGTGAATTGCTTCCAAAATGAACCTTAGAAGTGTTAGCTTTTGATGTAATGAGCAATGGGAGATAGCAATCACAAGATGTAAAATAATATAAAAGAAATTAAATCTGTGAGATGACTAAAGTATGCTATAAATAGAAATAACATAAATGAATACAATGTAGCTATGGAGGAAATGAACACTCCATTAATAAATCTACTGAACTACATTGCACCCATCACCAATATACGGTGATCTACATAGCATTGTAATACTACCTACAAATATGCTCCAAGTAGCTCTATCTATCTATCTATTTCCCCCTTGTCATATCTATCTATCAATGAGGCCCTTATTATATAGGAAGATCGATTCCTTGGCAAACACTCTACCTAGTTGTGCAAGAGATAACTTGCACATATACAGCTTGCACATTGACACTTGTGCATTTATTACATTGAATGAAGTAACTAGATAAATTACCCCTAAATTAATCTAATGTCCTAAGTATGTACCTTGGAAGATACATTTACATAACCCAAATGATGGAATATACTCTATTTCTAACACCCCCTGTATTACATTATTTGGGTATTGAAGATTTTAGTCTTCAATATGGATCTTCTTCATCTTGAACTTTGTACTTTTCCTCTACATTATTTGTAATATTTTCAAGCAAATAATTAGTTTCTATGTAAAATGTAACATTTTGTATAGATCTTTCATCTCATAGTCATCTGCGGGTTCTTCTAGTTCTTCAATTTCTTCTATCCTCTGAACCAAGTGTCCTTCCTGATTTCTCTTTTGATATTCCAGTTGAGGATAATTTGTGGTCACTGAGATTTATGGTGATGAGGGTTCCTTTGGTATTGTTGAGGTTGAAATTGATTCCCATTATTCATTTTATTTCCTTACTTCAAATTTTTGGGATTGTATTTGCAATAGTTGGTACTATGACCTTTCTTTTGGCATATTTGAAAATATCATATTTTGCATCCTCTTGCTAATGAAGCAATATTTCCCTGTGGATTATATTTTGATGCCAATGTAGTGTTAGTCATCTCATCTTTCACAGTATTTTCTACTTCATATTCTTGAAGTATATTGACTAGGTCATCAAAATAAGTATCTTTACTTAAAACATGTAAAGATGTGAACAAATACTTATAGTTGTCTGGAAGTGCTCTCATGGTTACTTAAGTAAGAAGTTCATCCTTAACTATTTCTCCTAAGTTCAATAATTTCCCTTTAATATATGCTACCTTCCTTAGGAACAATTCTATGCTTTTTCCATTATTCATATTTAATGAGTGAAGTTTGGTTTGGATATGAAGGATAGTCGTCTTATTCTTTCCTTCAAATATTTTCTCTAAGACTGTCCATGCATCTAAAGATGTTTTGGCCGAACTGATATATGGTTGAATCTCATTAGTGATAGATAATATAATTATCATTAGATCCTTTGAATCATTTTTCTCAAACTTTAGGATTTTAGTTTCACCTGTGGGAGGCCTCTATATTTTCCCTTTGATAAAATCTCAAATTTTTTCATATACTAAGATTGCTTTCACTTTATTTTTCCAAAATAAATAATTAGGATTCTTCAGTAGTTGAGATTCTACTAGGAATAATTTATTTGATGCCATTTAAATTTCCCTAATATCAATCCTTATATTTTGTGGACTTCCTTATGTCTCCTTAGAGATTTTCAGAATATGATATAGTGCTTTTGTAAAATGATGAGGCTTGGAAATGCCTCAATCATAGCATGTTTTGAACATTGAAACTGCCTAAAAAATATTGTGTTTAATCTAATATGCTAGTTAAGTTGATTTAATATGTTGTGTATTAATTGTTTGCATGATCAATGTGTTAGAAATACTATATTATGATTTTTACAGTTTTTTGCATAGTTTTATGTTACTTTGTCATGACTTGCTAAATGAGAAGTATGCTTAGGTTGATAGCAACACTTCAATAGTTTTGTTTTGATGTGTTTCAAGAATTTATTTATCTAAATCTATCAAATAGTGTAAGAAAATTGTTACTGTGCAGTAGAAACTAGTTTTCTAATGTAAATTCCAGCCAGCTGTCAATGAATGGCAAGGCATGGAATTCACACATGGAGAGATATGAAGGCTATTGCAATCTGATCCTGAGAGCTAACCCCCCTAATAAATGCAGATGAAATCACTTGAAGAGCACATAGTTGTTCATTTTGAAGATATTTGGAATGAGCAGACATCTTCGGAATGAGAAATACAGTCTCTTCGAAATGAGCGGACATCTTTGGAATGAGAAATACAGTCTCTTCGAAATGAGCCACTTATATTCAAAATGAGAACAGAAAGAATTTTTTGACTTGTTGACTGATTTTTGATGATGAAAAAAGGGAAATAAGGTTGAAAAGGTTAAAATAAAATATCTCCCATCTGATTTTGTCGTCCTTGCTGTCTAAAGCCACCATTTATGGAAAAGATCAATTTTGATCCTCTTCTAGGATAAACCCAAGAAATGTTGCAGCATAATAGGAATAGATCTATAATATAGGAATGAGATATTCTCAGTTTGCAAATATATTTTAGGATATCTATAAATAGATAGCTTTCATCCAAGTTGAGCTAGGTAGGGAAAATAAGCAAGAAGTATAATAATAAGAAAATAGCAGAAAAGTGACTATTATAGTCCTGTAACAAGGTTTTTAGCAGCAATACTGTAATTATGTTCTTGAATCAATAAAGTGCACTACTTTTTCTATTCATGTTGTTGTGAATGAGTGTGAGTAATATCTAGAGAGAGAAATACTCGTACCTTCTTCTGTACAAGGAAGTTGGCCACTTCCAGACCTAGGAGGAGGACTACTAGTAGGTTTTTATTCTAATTTTGTTGCAGCAGAATAAGTTGTAAAACTTGTCATTTCATTTCCTTGTAAACGACTAACAGTATTTGCAATCTTAGTTTATTTCATGATTAGTATGATCTTGTGATTAATGATATTTTTGGTTGTAATCTCCATTTTCAGCAAGCTTTCAAATTACTGTAGATTGTCATTTCCAAAATTTACTGTTTTTCACAATTTACAGCATTTTGTGTTTTGTTGTCAACCCCTGCACAAAATATTGACAACCTTCTATTACAGAGCATTGATAGGACTTAATTTCCATGTTATAATCAGGTTTCCATTACTCCAAAAGTAAATAGACTTCCTTTCTGCAATCATAATTAGATTTCTAATTCTGGCAATCGTAACTAGGGAGTTATTTCTACAACATAATTAGATTTCATTCTGTAATTGTAACTAGGATTTCATTTCTGTAGTTAGTAATTATTTTTCATTCCTACAATTAGATTAAAGTTCAATTTATGCAATTTAGAGATAAAAATGTCCTAAAATCCCCACACAATCAATTTCACCAATAAGACCTGTTGTTCCCAAATGACCTAAGTTATAGCCCTATTCACTCCTGTAGGCAATTTTGGGTTTGAGATCCTAGCTTCTTGTATATGAGTTGTCATTGATGTCAAAAGGAACTGGCATTAATGTCAAGAGGATTTATTGGCTTCAAAGGTTGAATATTCCAAAGAATTTTTTCTATAAAATTCCGGAGAGATTCCATGTGGCAGATGAAAAGGTTTTTATCAAAACCATGGCAGGTTTAAGGGTTTTTATTAAAACCAGGTGGATGCATTAAGGGTTTTTCTCAAAACCACTCTCAACTTAATGCAAAGGCTAGAGACACTTATTAATTAAATAACTTAATTAATAAAACCTTTTTAAGGTTTTTTAATTAATTATTTAATTGATTTAGTGATTAAATTATTTTAATAATTTAATGGGTTCACCTAAGGTCTAAGGTCTAAAAGACCTTTGATTATATTTTAAATAATCAAAAGGGTTTCATAAACCCTAAAGTTGTTTCAAAGGCGCCAAAATAATATTAATTCAAAAAGTTCGAATTATCCTCCCGCCGACATCGTGCATAGCATGGAAGTTTGGCTATATAAGCCATAACCTATAGTCCAAAGCAATGGGGTGAAAGAAATTCGAATTGCATAAAATTTGGGAAGTAAAAGCTACGGCTATCATTTTTTTGCCACGTTTATCCACCGCCAAAGGGTTAACGAGAAGGAGACTCTTGCTAGCCTTCAAGCTAGCATCGTTGGCCTCGTGGCAACGACTCTTTTGCGAAGGCACTTGAATGGAGGTCAAGCGTTCGACTCCCGCCATGGAGTGTGAGAAGAGTTTTTGCGCTCCGATTTTTTCGGAGGCACTGTTGACCCACGATTTTCAAAAGCATTTTTTTGGTAAGGTTTTTTAAATAAAATCTGCATTTTGTTAAAGAAGAAGTGGTTGGGCAGATTTATTTAAAATTATTATTAAGGTTAAATGCTTCTTTGGAGATATAAGGTTGATAGTGTGTGGTTGAGATTTTTGGCTTGATTGTTGAGTGAGATTTGCTTAGAAGCTATTATTCCTTGAGCATGGTTTAATTAATTTGGAGAAATAAGGTGTAAAAGGATATATTGTTTTTGTATGCTTTATATTTTTTGGTAGTTGACTTCTAAGGATTGGAGTCATAAGGTGTTTTATGGAATAAATATTTTTGTGGTTACTTTTATGTTCTAACCCTAACTTTGTGGCAAAGTTAAGGGTGGTGTTGGTAACAAGTTGAAGAACTATTCTCTTCTTCCTCAAACAAAGGTATGGTCAACTTCTTCCATTTATATTTTTGATGGTGTATTTTCTGAAATTGAGTTTGGAGTGAAAAGGTTGTCTACTAGGTATTCTTGTTGGTGTAAATCCTATTTTCTGGATATTGAATATTTTTTATGCATTAAAATCATTGATGAGTTTTTGGGTGAATGCATAATTCTGGTTGAGGAAGAGGAAGCATTTTTGCACTAGGGTTTATGTTAGTAAGTCTTGCTACTTGCATTGAGATGGTGAAACCCTTAGTTGGCTGTTTTGAGATTGATGGTTGAGTTGCTTCCATAGAGGTTTTTTTGATCAAGTTAATGCTTTACTTGATTCATGTTTTGGGCTTACTCCATTGAGATTGATTTGAGCAAGTTATTCTTTGCATTGGTGATTTATGTTGGTGGCTATTTTGTTCAAATATATTTGGAGGGAAAAGGATGTCTACTATTTTCCTTTTCATGTAGTGATTGGTTGAATGCTTCAAGGTTAATGTTGAGTTGAATGATGTTGGTTAAACCTTTTCTATAATCATTGTTGTTAAAGCCCTAATTGGTAGTGAAAAGATATTGGTTGTGGAAAGAACATGAGTATCATTGTTATATGAGTTATTGCATGGTTGGCAATTGTTGGGTTGTGTTTCATGTTCTTGAGAAAAGCATACTACATCTATCTTATTCTTTTGAGATTGAGATTGAGTTGATATTGAGATTGGGAGTTAAGTATAGAACATATTGAGTCTTTAACAATTCTCTTTATGTTTCTATGAGATTTGAGATTGAGATTGGGAGTTAAGTATAGAACATATTGAGTCTCTAACAATTCTCTTTATGCTTATATGAGGTTGATGAATCACATTGGGTCTCTAGCAATTCTCTTTGTGGGTTCATGCTAAGCAAGTTTTTCTTGATGAACTTGTGAGCTGGTTTGGACAGGTTCTAGTGAAGACTTGTGAGCTGATTTGGACAGGTTCTAGTGAGGACTTGTGAGCTGATTTGGACAGGTTCTGGTGAGGAATTGTGAGCTAATTTGGACAGGTTCTAGTGAGGACTTGTGAACTTATTTGGACAAGTTCTAGGGAGGACTTGTGAGATGATTTGGACAGGTCCTAGCAAAGGACTTGAGGACAGAGTTGAAGTGGTTATTTGAGAAGAACCTGAGGATAGTTTTGAAAAGTTTTTGAGAAGGCTTGTGTGCAGCAAAGATTGATTTGTTCAAGCTTTATAATTTGATCTTGAGACAGATCTGACAGAGTGAGGAAGACTTGTGCTAGATCGACTAACTGTGTTTAGTACAGGTTGATGAGTTGATGTGGAGGTGATCAATGAGGACAGATGTCTCTTGAGGCTGAGCATTGAGGACAGGAGGTCTTCTGTGGAAAGGAGTTCCACGTGCTAGCAGAATAAGAGGTAGGTGATCTTCTAAAGTATCATTACTAGAGCTGAGGGGAAGGATTTTCCTTTGGGAAGGATGCTCATAAATTCATGTTGAGGGGAAGGATTCTCCTTTGGGCAGGAGGCTCATAAATTCGTGAGGAGGGGAAGGATTCTCCTTTGGGTAGGAGGCTCATAAATTCATGAGGAGGGGAAGGATTCTCCTTTGGGTAGAGGCTCATAAATACTTGAGTAGGGGAAGGTTTCTCCTTTGGGCTGAGGCTCATAAACATTGTAATTGGGAAGGATTCCCAAAGAACTTTGAGAAAGCTTTTTAGAGAAAAGTTTTGTGGATGTAGCCCATGTTGGGTGAACCACATTAAAATTGGTGTCTCATTGTGTGTTGCTTTATGCATTGCTTTGATATTGCTATTGGTTCATTGCTTTGCGAAGTTGAAGTTAAATAGAGAAAGTAAAAAGAGGTCTTATACTGTTCACCCCCCCTCTCGATATAAGCTTGTGTTCTTCAATTGGTATCAGAGCGAGTTCCTTTGAAAAGTTTAACAGCTTGAAGGAAAATATTTTAAAGAACACAATGGAATCTACAAGTGGTAATGCATCACCTATTCTTGATGGGGCAGATTTTGGGCTTTGGGCTGCTAGGATGAAGGTTCATCTTATGGCTCTTGGAAATGAAGTTTGGGAAGTGATTTAGGATGAGTATACCATTCCTGAGTATGGTCCTTCTACTAAGGAAGAGAGTCTCCTACATCATAGCAATTCAAAGGCAATGAATGCAATCCTGAAGGGTTTATAGAAGGTAGATCTTAATAAGGTGATTCACTGCAAGATAGCTAGTGAAATGTGGAAACAGTTGAAGGTGGTTCATACAGATGATGTAAATGTTCGAAAGGCCAAGTTGAGACACTTCAAAGGTATTTTTGAACAACTCAAGATGAATGATGAAGAAAATATTAGTGACTATATGCTTCGTATGGATGAGATTGTTAACTCTATGAAGGAACTAGGTCTTGAGCTTGCTGAAAATGATATTTGTGATAAGATTTTGAGGTCTCTTCCAAATAGATTTAGTGAAAATATTTCTGCTATTGAGGAAGCTAAGGATTTGGATAAGTTGAAAAAGGATGAGCTTCATAGTATACTTGTAGCATTTGAGTTGAGAACTCAAGTGAAGGTTGATGTTAAGAAGGAGGCAACTTTCAAGGCTACCAAGAAATCCAAGGGTAAAGAGCTTCAAGATAGTGATGAGTCTTCTAGTGATGAAGAGGCATATTACAGCAAGAAGGGCAAGTTCTCAAGAAAGCACAAAGGTATGAAATATGTCAAGTGTTTCAATTGTGGAAATTTTGGTCATTATGCTACTAACTATACTATTGTCAAGGATGAAAGTGATGAAGATAAACAGGATTATAAGAGCAAGGATTCTGAAAGGCACAGGAATTAAAGGAAGAATAAAGATGAGCAAAGCAATCAAGGAAATAGGTACTCTCACAAACACAAGAAAAGTTTCTACCTAGACAAGGCAAGTAAGTGTTCTAGTAGTGATAGTGAAAGTTCTTCAAGTGATGTTGGAAATGAGATGTTGTTCCTAACAGAAAAAGAAGAAGAAAAGAAACATAGATTTGTCCTTATGAAATGTTTTAGATGTGGAAATTTTGGACATCTTGAGGATGATTGCACAAATTATGGATTGATTTCTAGTTATACTATGTATGAGGATGCTTCGGAAAATTGTAAGGAAGATCTTTGTATGGCTTTAGAATAGGGTAGCACATCTAGTGATAAGAAATCTAAAAAAGTCATTGATGTTTCAAAAGGCAAACAAATAGAGGAAGTTATAGAGGATGGTGAAGTAGATCTTGAAGCTGAACTTGTTAGTGCTCTTTGTGCTTTGAAAAAGGAAAGAAAGAAGAATGCTAGACTCAATGATAAATTGGATGAATGTTGTATTGAGAGAGATGAACTTATAGAAAGTCTTGACTTCTCTATAGCTAAGACACAGAAACTTAAGGATAAGTTAGAGTCTAAGGTTCTTGATTGTAGAGAGTTGGAACAGAAAGTGGCTTCCTTAAAAGAGGAAACTAAAGAGTATAAGGAGAAGCTTTACGAGTTTGAAGATAGCACCAAAAAGGTAAAGTCAATCATCAAAGATCAAAGAAGGACAACAGATAAAACAGGTCTTGGTTTTGGTAAGAAACACATGGAACAGGTTGGCGACTCTGCTGGGGAATCTAGTAAAAGATTTCAAAAGGAAGAGAGTTATGATGAGGAAAGCACTTCAGAAAAAGAGTCCTTGAGTGATAGATGCATAGTATCAGAAAACAGGAATCAAAAAAAGGGGAGAAATTTTACAGGACCTAAGAGGTCAAATCAAGGAAATTTTAATGGCAGATGTTTTGCTTGTCACAAGTTTGGGCATATGCCTTCACATTGCATGACTCAAGTGAGGAAGGTAAATGATAGATTCAGAGGTGGTAATTTCTTTCAAGGGTATTGCTACTCTTGTAAATAGTTTGGGCACAATGTTGTTTATTGCAAGGCTAATAATAGGAACAGGGTTGGTCAGAACAGATGGAGTCAAAGATCAGGTATGCCTCAAAGAAATAACATTGTTAGTTGTTATAAGTGCAACAATGAATGTCACATAGCTATACAGTGTAGAGATGAAATTCCAAGGTACAAGAATAGGAACATGGGTATGAACAGGCACAAGAATCAAGACATGGATAAGAACAGGAATGATAACAAGAATAGCAACAGTGACATGAACAGGAACAGGAATATGGACAAGGAGAACAAGAGAAGACATGGTAAGGCAGCTATAGACACTGATGAAGATCAGTGCCTAATGGGAGTTTTACTCCCACCTCGGAATTAATCACCTCAATAGGAGGTGGGGGAGGGACTAAGCTAAGAGGCTCATTCTTAGTCCCAAGCCCCAAAGGTGACCCTTTGCCATTGATGACAAAGGGGGAGAGATATGAGTAAGGGGGAGAGCCTCAAGTTAGGGGGAGCTGATTTCTATATAGCAGTTTTGAGTTTCAGTGTTGTTGAGAAGCATGGTTTGCCATCAATGACAAAGGGGGAGATTTTTGGCAATTTTGGGTTTGAGATCCTAGCTTCTTGTCTATGAGTTGTCATTGATGTCAAAAGGAACTGGCATTAATGTCAAGAGGATTTATTGGCTTCAAAGGTTGAAGATTCCAAAGAATTTTTTCTAGAAGATTTTGGAGAGATTCCATGTGGCAGATGAAAAGGTTTTTATCAAAACCATGGTAGGTTTAAGGGTTTTTATTAAAACCAGGTGGATGCATTAAGGGTTTTTCTCAAAACCACTCTCAACTTAATGCAAAGGTTGGAGACACTTATTAATTAAATAACTTAATTAATAAAACCTTTTTAAGGTTTTTTAATTAATTATTTATTTGATTTAGTGATTAAATTATTTTAATAATTTAATGGGTTCTCAACCTAAGGTCTAAGGTCTAGAAGACCTTTGATTATTTTTTAAATAATCAAAAGGGTTTCTTAAACCCTAAAGTTGTTTCGAAGGCGCCAAAATAATATTAATTCGAAAAGTTCGAATTATCCTCCCGTCGACGTTGTGCATAGCATGGAAGTTTGGCTATATAAGCCATAACCTATAGTCCAAAGCAATGGGGTGAAAGAAATTCGAATTGCACAAAAGTTGGGAAGTAAAAGCTACGACTATCATTTTTTTGCCACGTTTATCCGCCGCAAAAGGGTTAAGGAGAAGGAGACTCTTGCTAGCCTTCAAGCTACAGTCGTTGGCCTAGTGGCAACGACTGTTCTGTGAAGGCGCTTGAAGGGAGGTCAAGCGTTCGACTCCCACCGTGGAGTGTGAGAAGAGTTTTTGCGCTCCAATTTTTTCGGAGGCACTATTGACCCACGATTTTTGAAAGCATTTTTTTGGTAAGGTTTTTTAAATAAAATCTGCATTTTGTTAAAGAAGAAGTGGTTGGGCAGATTTATTTAAAATTATTATTAAGGTTAAATGCTTCTTTGGAGATATAAGGTTGATAGTGTGTGGTTGAGATTTTTGGCTTGATTGTTGAGTGAGATTTGCTTAGAAGCTATTATTCCTTGAGCATGGTTTAATTAATTTGGAGAAATAAGGTGTAAAAGGATATATTGTTTTTGTATGCTTTATATTTTTTGGTAGTTGACTTCTAAGGATTGGAGTCATAAGGTGTTTTATGGAATAAATATTTTTGTGGTTACTTTTATGTTCTAACCCTAACTTTGTGGCAAAGTTAAGGGTGGTGTTGGTAACAGGTTGAAGAACTATTCTCTTCTTCCTCAAACAAAGGTATGGTCAACTTCTTCCATTTATATTTTTGATGGTGTATTTTCTGAAATTGAGTTTGGAGTGAAAAGGTTGTCTACTAGGTATTCTTGTTGGTGTAAATCCTATTTTTCTGGATATTGAATATTTTTTATGCATTAAAATCATTGATGAGTTTTTGGGTGAATGCATAATTCTGGTTGAGGAAGAGGAAGCATTTTTGCACTAGGGTTTATGTTAGTAAGTCTTGCTACTTGCATTGAGATGGTGAAACCCTTAGTTGGCTATTTTGAGATTGATGGTTGAGTTGCTTCCATAGAGGTTTTTTTGATCAAGTTAATGCTTTACTTGATTCATGTTTTGGGCTTACTCCATTGAGATTGATTTGAGCAAGTTATTCTTTGCATTGGTGATTTATGTTGGTGGTTGTTTTGTTCAAATATATTTGGAGGGAAAAGGATGTCTACTAGTTTCCTTTTCATGTAGTGATTGGTTGAATGCTTCAAGGTTAATGTTGAGTTGAATGATGTTGGTTAAACCTTGTCTATAAGCATTGTTGTTAAAGCCCTAATTGGTAGTGAAAAGATATTGGTTGTGGAAAGAACATGAGTATCATTGTTATATGAGTTATTGCATGGTTGGCAATTGTTGGGTTGTGTTTCATGTTCTTGAGAAAAGCATACTACATCTATCTTATTCTTTTGAGATTGAGATTGAGTTGAGATTGAGATTGGGAGTTAAGTATAGAACATATTGAGTCTCTAACAATTATCTTTATGTTTCTATGAGATTTGAGATTGATATTGGGAGTTAAGTATAGAACATATTGAGTCTCTAACAATTCTCTTTATGCTTCTATGAGGTTGATGAATCACATTGGGTCTCTAACAATTCTCTTTGTGGGTTCATGCTAAGCAAGTTTTTCTTGATGAACTTGTGAGCTGATTTGGATAGGTTCTAGTGAAGACTTGTGAGCTGATTTGGACAGGTTCTAGTGAGGACTTGTGAGCTGATTTGGACAGGTTCTAGTGAGGACTTGTGAGCTAATTTGGACAGGTTCTAGTGAGGACTTGTGAGCTGATTTGGACAAGCTCTAGTGAGGACTTGTGAGCTGATTTGGACAAGTTCTAGGGAGGACTTATGAGCTTATTTGGATAGGTCCTAGCAGAGGACTTGAGGATAGAGTTGAAGTGGTTCTTTGAGAAGAACTTGAGGACAGTTTTGACAAGTTTTTGAGAAGGCTTGTGTGCATCAGAGATTGATTTGTTCAAGCTTTATGAGTTGAGCTTGGGATAGATCTGATAGAGTGAGGAATACTTATGCTGGACCGACTGACTGTGTTTAGTATAGGTTGATGAGTTGTTGTGGAGGTGATCATTGAGGACAAAGGTCTCTTGAGGCTGAGCATTGAGGATAGGAGGTCTTCTATGGAAAGGAGTTCCACGTGCTAGCGAAATAAGAGGCAAGTGATCTTTTGAAGTATCATTTCCAGAGCTGAGGGGAAGGATTCTCCTTTGGGCAGGAGGCTCATAAATTCATGCTGAGGGGAAGGATTCTCCTTTGGGCAGGAGGCTCATAAATTTGTGAGGAGGGGAAGGATTCTCCTTTGGGTAGGAGGCTCATAAATTCATGAGGAGGGGAAGGATTCTCCTTTGGGTAGAGGCTCATAAATACTTGAGTAGGGGAAGGTTTATCCTTTGGGCTGAGGCTCATAAACATTGTAATTGGTAAGGATTCCCAAAGAACTTTGAGAAAGCTTTTTAGAGAAAAGTTTTGTGGTTGTAGCCCATGTTGGGTGAACCACGTTAAAATTGGTGTCTCATTGTGTGTTGCTTTATGCATTGCTTTGATATTGCTATTGGTTCATTGCTTTGCGAAGTTGAAGTTAAATAGAGAAAGTAAAAAGAGGTCTTATACTTGTTCACCCCCCCCTCTCAGTATAAGCTTGTGTTCTTCAACTCCTTCTTCCACAAATAGCCTTGTACACTACCCTGGATTGACAAATTTATTGAGAATTAATGATGTGCATAACAAAAATGCATCATTTTGGCACTGTTGTCAAGGAATAGTGTTGCTCGAAGGTGACAACAGTCTAATAGTTGTTAATTAGACTGAGCTATGAAAATTTAGGATAAAATTTGAATATAACAACTGGTTAAAGTAACAACTATTGACCTATAATTTATGTCATTCAAGAGTAAACATGAATGAGTAAGTCTAGGGATGAAAAAGGTAGAATTACTCAAAAGGATCCCTGGCTTGTTCCATTAAGAGGATCTTCATGCCTAAGGGGTGAATCACTTGTGTTTGAACTACCAAAAAAATTTAAACAAAAATCACCAGCTTCATCATCATTAGAACATCTTGAAGAAGAAAAATAATCAGACTCATCATCAATAGAGGATTCTGGACCTCTTAAGAGTGAAATTTGGATAGGTTTAATTGTTCCCAAGGAACAAGAAACTATGGTAGAGAGAGGCAATCTAGATGGGGATGGCCAACATGGTTGTGTCCATAATGAAGGAAATGATTAGGATATGCCCCAACCTTCCAGAATATTTGAATATCCTATCCATTTGAATCCAACACAAAACTCCCCCATGAAAACCATTTCACCTTCAGTACTTCCAACCTTTCAAGGTGTTGTATCTAAAGATCCTGATCAATTTTTGTTTGAATTCAAAGTAGTGTGTCAAACCTATGACTATGTAAATGAAAATCAAAAACTTAAGGTTTTTCCCTCAACACTCAAGGACTCAACATTACGTTGGTTCATGAGCTGAGAGCCAAATTCCATCCGAACCTGGGATCAAATGGAAATTGTGTTTTTAGACAAATATTAGGAGTATTGTCGTGTAAGGAATAGGAAATATGAGTTATTCAGGATTAAGCAGGAAGATGATGAAACATTAGAATACTATCTTGATAGGTTCTCCTTTGTTCAAAGGAGATGTGGACTTGTAGAACCTGAGTTATGCAAAACCATATTTTTGAGAGGATTACAATATGAATCCAAAGAAGTATTGGATTTTATGGGAAAATAAGATGTAAATACTCTCAAATTTGAGGAAATTGTGGATATCTGTAGGAATTACTCTCACACTAAGTAGGGAAGAAGAAAAAAGAGTACAAATGGCACTGATGTGAAGGACCTAATAGAGGAACTTGCAAATTTTAAAATAGATATTTTGGTGCAATTGAACACAACTTTGGGAGAAATGTCTGCAAAAGCAAAAACCATAGAACCTTTGGCAATTTATTGTCCAAGATGTAGAAATAAACATGATTTGCAAGAGTGTCCTTTGAATAAAATGTCTATCTCAGCCATTTGTAGTATTTGTTCGAAGTAGCATTTGACTGATAAATGCCACCTGCTACCACAACTCAAAACTGTGTTAGAGAGTTAGACTGAGGAACTCAACTATGTTGGACCAAAACAAGGGGAAATTTCTCTCAGTACCAAAATTCCCCTCATTTTTCTACAAACATAATCCTTGGACTATGCCTTGGGGACAATCAGAACCACCCCAACGTCCTTGGAATTATTCTCAATGGATAAATTCCCAAGAATGGCCACAAGTAAGTTGGAGTAATCCAGCCTGGAATCAGAATCAGAATAACCTATCATGGAATCAAAACAACCCACCCTGGAATCAGAATTAGACTAATCCACATTGGATGCAAAATCAACCACAGTCGAGTCAGCAATACCAGTCCTATCCAAGGAAGCAAAGAAATAAAAGGTCAAACTCAACATTTGCTGCCTGCACCTAATCAAAATTTTCAAGAAAAATAGAACCAACCACAACAAACACAATAGGTGAAACAGCATCAACTTCTAGCTCAACCAGTCACTAATCCAAACATGAGACAGGCATCCCCTGTCTATGTGGCTAAAGCTAACAAAAATGATGAAATAAATGTTCTTGATTGTAGTAACATCCAACTTCATTCAGGAAAAGTTGCACCTGAACCTGTTTCAACTAAAATCAAGGAAAATGAAAATAAATAACCTTTGGGACCATTTAGAGTTAAACCAACAATAGATAAATAAGAAGAAAAAACATAACCACACGCAGAACAATTAACTTCATCAAGAATAATTCCATATCCTAAAATATTCAATACCACAGCAAAAAATTATGAGTCAGACCTGGTCAAGGAACTTAGAAAGTTAACTATATCATTGCCCTTATTACAAGCCATTAAGGATATACCAGTGATTAAAAGTACTATCCGAGATTTGTGCATTAGAAGAGCAGGAAGAAAAAAGAAAACATTTCCCAAGACTGTTCAGGTTGAAGGAAAGATAGTTGATCTCTTGTCCAAAAAATTAGTACCACCAAAGTATAGTGACCCAGGGAGTCCAGTTATCACAGTTACCATAGGCTCAGTACCAATATCAAATATCTTAGTAGATATAGGAGTTGCAATAAATGTCATGACCAAGGATATAATAGAACAATTACAGCTGAAACATCTTAGTCCCACATTTACAATTTTAGAAATGGTTGATAGGTCAGTTGCAAAACCTGAAGGTATCATTGAAGATATCCCTATAAAAGTCTCTTCTTGGGAATTCCCTACATATTTTTTGGTTTTATAGCCAAGAAATTCAGCACATGGATATCCCATCATTCTGAGAAGACCTTGGCTTGCAACTGTAGCAGCCTTCATAGACTGCAGATCTAGAAAAATGACCATTTCAAATGGTATTGATCTAAAACAGATTTCTTTGTATCCTCCTGCAAGACCCTCTAGTAATTTTTTATGTCATTTTTGGTTTCCTGACTTAGATGAAGAACCAGAAGAGGTTATTTCCACACTAGCCACCATGGTAGTAAGGGAACACACAGAAGACCTCCATGACACAGAAACTTTAGAGAATGAAATTATCCTAATGAATATTCTACATGAACAAGGGTTAGAAGAGGAAGCAGTAAATATCCATCAGTTGTTAGGGAATGAGGAGAACCAAAATTCTAAAGGTGAGCCATTTGTACTATCACAAGAAACATCTATTTCACTACCACATGGGTGGCACCATCACCTGATTTTCCCTTCTCACTGTTCCATACAGGATATGCTTCCATTAGAAATCAATGAAACATAAACTTCTTATTTCCTCCCATATCATCATTGCCCTCTTAACTCCCTAATCACCAAGTATGAAGAAGTGAATTCAGTCCTTCCAAATACAAAACAAATAGAAGTCCATCCAGGCAAATTTTTGAACATTAACAACTGGCTTACTAGGGAAGAGGAAGAAAAATTGATAATTGTTTTGCAGAAGCATGTTAATGCTTTTGCTTGGGACTACAAATATATGTTAAGGATTCACCCTGATATATGCACCCACAGGATTTATACTGAAGAATTCAAGCCAGTAAGACAACCCCAAAGAAGACTGAATCCTGCCTTGAGGGATATTGTAAAGGAAGAAATTAAAAAAATTCTGGAGGTAGGATTCATTTACCCAATTTCTGATAGCCGGTGGGTCTCTCCATTGGTTATAGTTCCTAAGAAAAATGGAAAAATGAGAGTATGTGTAGACAATAGAGAGCTGAACAAAGTGACATACAAAGACCATTTTCCATTACCTTTTATAGATCAGGTGTTAGATACCCTTACTGGAAAGAAATACTTTTGTTTTCTTGATGGATTTAGTGGATATAATCAAATTCAGGTTGCACCTAAATATCAAGAGAAAATAACCTTTACCTATCCATGGGGAACATTTGCCTATAGGGTTTTACCTTTTGGTTTGTGTAATTCCCCAGCAACATTTCAGCGAGAGGTCTTAGCAATTTTTTTTTATCTGACTACCAACAGTGTTGAGATATACATGGATGATTTCATAGTATGTGGACAGAATTTTGACTTTACATTAGAAAACTTTGACAGAGTTTTAACTCATTGTGAAACATACCAGTTATCCTTGAATCTAGAAAAATGTTTTATGATGATGAAGGAATAGTTCTTGGTCATCACATCTCTCTTCAAGGGATCCATATTGATCCAAAGAAGGTGGAAATTATCAAGAATATTCTTTCTCCTAAAACTCAGACTAATGTCAGAAGCTTCCTAGGACACATTGGTTTTTACCGCAGGTTTATTCCTAGCTTTAGCACAATAGCCAATCCCATGTTTGCCCTATTGACTAAAGATTTTGAATTCTCCTGGACTGCAAGGTGTCAGGAATAATTTGAAGATCTGAAAGAGAAATTAGTAACTCCACCTGTGTTAAGAGGACCTAATTGGACATTACCATTTCACATACAGGATGATGCTTCCAATACCGCAATTGGAGCAACATTAGGACAAATTGACAATGGTGAACACTATGCCATCTACTACATTAGCAAGAATTTGACAGGAGTTGAGAAAACTTATACCACAACTAAGAAGGAATTATTGGCAGTAATTTATGCCATCAAAAAATTCAGGCATTACATCACAGGTTATCAAATATTCATTCACACAGATCACACAGCCATTAAGTATTTGATGAATAAGCCTATGGTAAGTGCAAGAATTATTCGTTGGTTACTGTTGCTGCAAGAATTTGACATCACAATAATCAACAAACTAGGAAAAGCTAATGTTGTAGAATATTTCTTGTCCAGGTTGCAGAACACAGAGGAAGGGGAATTAGTTGAGGACATTTTTCCTGATGAAAAATTATTTGCTATATCCGTCCAATCACCTTGGTTTGCAGATATAGCCAATTATTTGGTCACAGGGAAAGTTCCTCCATATTTCACTTCAAAATAGAAAAAACAATTGATCAAACAGAGTTTTTCCTTTGAGTGGATTAAGGGTATACTTTTTAAGTGCAGTCCTGACCATGTGTTATGTAGGTGCATCCGAAAGGATGAGGTATATGATATCCTTAGGGATTTTCATGATGAACCCTTAGGTGGAAACTATTATGTAAAAAGCATAATTAGAAAAATTTTAGGGATAGGATATTATTGGCCATCTCTTCACAAGGATGTGAAAAAGCACATCAGGCATTATGATGCATACCAAAGAATGGAGAAACCCACTCATACAAATGAAATGCCACTACAGCCTCAATTGGTTTTAGAGCCATTTGAGAGGTGGGGGCTTGATTTTGTAGGACCTATTGATCCACCTTCTCAAGGAAAGGTGCATATTCTAGTATGCACTGATTACCTGACAAAGTGGGTAGAGGTGCATGCTTTCAAACATGATCGCAAAGAGAAGGTCATTGATTTCTTGTATACTTAGATTTTTTAGATATTTGGAGCTCCACGGTCTATCACCACAGACCAAGGACCCCAATTTGCATCTAAAGTCATTGAGGATTTTACAGAATTATATGAAATCAAACATAGGAAATCATCACCTTACCACCCACAAGCAAATGGCCAGGTTGAGGTAACAAACGAGGAACCGAAATGAATCTTGACAAAAATAGTAGCTTTTCATAGGAGAAATTGGCTAGATAAATTACCTAAAGCAGTTTGGGCTTACAATACTACTTGGAAATCCACTACTAGATTCACACCTTATGAACTAGTTTTTGGTAAAAATCCCCTCCTACCTATTGAATTTGAGCTACTAACATTGCGCACAGCATTGAAAATTAGGATTGAATTGTCACAGGCACAAACAAATAGGATTCTACAGCTGAATGCATTAGATGAACTTCGGTTGGATGCTCTGCACCAAACTGAAGTAATTTAGGAGCAGAGGAAGTTGTGGCATGACAGTCACATTCAACAGAGGAAATTTCAACAAGTATATTGGGCTTTTCTATTTGATTCTTGCTATGAGGACTTCCCTGGAAAGCTGAGAACTAGATGGCTTGGACCTTACCATATTGAAGAGGTATTTGACAATGGAGCAACTCGTTTATCTCCTATTGATGGGTCACGAAGAAAGTTGGTAGTGAATGGACATCACCTCAGGGTGTACCATACACCACTGACTAAAGAGGAATTCTTGCAGTAGCTTGACAGTTTGCATGCACAACAGTTGGAAGATATTCCCTCTTCCACTTCAATAAAATCAGCATGATCATGGATTTCAAGAAAAGCAAAAAAATAAAAATAAAAATCAAAAAAAGCAGGAAAAAAAAAAAAAAAGATGAATAAATTCTGATTGTGAATTCCTTCATGGGCATGATTTCAAAGAAATCATGAATTCCTTCATGGGCATAATCAGAATATAAAAAAAATAGAGAGAAAATGAGAGGTAAAAAAAAAATAAGAAAAATAAAGAGAAAAATGAATAGCTCAGCAGTGAAAACCTTTCCTAAGGCACTACTGAGTTGGTATGCGTGAAAACCAGTTTTTTGGCATTCATAACCTTGAAAATTTCTGAATCATCATTGTACAAATTCACCAAATATACTTGTTTTGAAATATTGTAGAAAATCTCAGCAGAACATCAACATAAGCAGTCATTATTCAAAACTTGCATTAACTTGTTTTAATCAGGTATATATTTCTTACATTTCTTCATTGTAAATGATTGGTATGTAGTATATAATAATTAACCATTAGCATAAAAGGTATCCATAAGAGTTGGCATACTTAAAACATGTTTTGAGAAGGAGAATATTGGTTTCTGCTTAATCTTCGAGATGAGAATGCCAAAAATAGTGTTTGCTATCTTCTTCAGAATGACTATTGTATTGTCTTCAGATTGACTGTTGTATTGTCTTTAGATTGAAATTGTCTTCAGAATGACTGTTGCACTTTGTCTTTGGAATGAAATTGTCTTTAGAATGATTGTTGCACTTTGTCTTCGAAATGAAATTATCTTCGAAATGATAGTAGAATGAATGTTGCACTTTGTCTTCGAAATGAAGCTTTGTCTTCGGAATGAGGAATTGTCTTCAGAATGAAGCTTTGTCTTCAAAATGAGGAATTGTCTTTGCAATGAAGCATGATCTTCAGAATGAGGACTTGTCTTTGGAATGAAACTTTATCTTTAGAATGAGGAATTGTTTTCGCAATGAAGCATAGTCTTCGTAATGAGCATTCAACATGATATTTCCACGTGGCATCCAAGGATGGGGAAAATATATGATCAGTAGAATTCTTTTCCAGCATATGATAAATGATATGTGTTAGTTGAGATGTGATTTGTCTTATCTTGCACCCATTAATGAAGTACCAGAATCATGGGGAAGTGACCAAAAACATGCCACCATTTTTCGACGCTGATAACCATGCACGTGAGAACTCTATGGGCAAAAAAGATGAGCCAAAAATAAGTAAGGTGGATCTGATGGCAAGGACATCTGTGCAATAATTAACGAATAGGTGTTCAGAGCAAAAATAGATATGTGTGCCACCCTTTCTTCCAAAGACATAATTTCTAACACAAAATTATTATGACGTACAGTGTCGATATTGCAGTTCATTCCAAAGAAGACAAAAAAGGCAATTGAAAACCTGAAAACAAAACCTGCAAGTCTGCAAGAACCAGAAACCAGGGATCCAACGAAAGAGTAGCAACAAAGGTGGGTGGTTTTTAATATACCAAAATAGAAAAATGGGATGAAATACAAATATGGAACCAGTAGATACCACCCACATTCGATAAAATCCATAAGTGCTGCAAATTTTTGAAGATGGAGGGCTTATGCCATTTTTGGACAAATTTGATGGGTCCTCTGAATATTTGGCCGACATGTTCGCTCACACATTCATAAATAACCAAGCACACATTAACGACATGACAATTGAGGTAACCCCTAAAGTTTTAAGTCAAATTACTAAGCTTCCATTAGAGGGTCTTCAAATTTCTAGAACTAGCAAAAATACACTGGCAAATGTAGTTAGTCAATTTTTGGAAGAAAATGATAGGGAGCCAGAATACTTAATACACAACAACACATGCAAGGGGGTAAAAAGGTCTAGCCTACAATAACCCTGGAATGAAGTGGCCACATGGGTGATAAAATTTTTAACCTGTGAAGGGCAATATGTACTTTTATCAGGGCATCATTTCAAAATTTTGAACCACCTAAGACATGGTAGGCAACAGCCAGAAGTTAGGGTAAATCTTCCCCTGTATCTGCACCAGGAGTTGAAAAATATGGCAAAATGATATCAGGAAGGAAAATGGAGACCTTGCCACCATGGTCTTATTAAATTAATCTATCAACATCATTTTAGAGGAAACCCTAGAAGCTTTGATAGGTTTTATGAATGATGTAGTTTTGGGAAGAGATGATGAGGAGGAGGAAGAAATAGATGCTATCATAGATGTTATTGTAGAGGATGAAACACACCCAACAAAAGCAATAGAGCACCTTTCTCCAAAACCTTCAACCTCACAAGCTAAGAAACAAAAGAAGAGAGGGCTTGGAACATGCAGTCGAAAAGAAAAATAGAAGAAAGTTCATTTTTCTAAAGATATTGCTGATCTATCAGAACAGGGGAGTGAAGTGCCTAGAAAAACAAGGGAAGAGACAACAAGGGAAATAGAAGCACTCCCACCAGAATCTGAAACTATCCCCACAGCCCCTACTATCATCAAAAAATAGGGCAAGAAGAAAAAATTTGCATCAGGAACTAGAAGGTCTACAAGACTCCACTTGAAAGAAATAAAAGAATAGGTGATAGAAGAAGAAGGTGGACAAGGTAGTTTAGATGTTACAAAAGTGCAACCAGACCCTGAATATTTTTCAAAATTCCCTAAACAAATGATTGAGGAAGAGACTAGGCAAGACAATTTTGAAGTTGCTATAGTTCAACAAGCCACAGAAGATGTGGATGCAATCATAGATAGTTTCATGGAACCTCCTGAACAAGAGTAGATAACTAAAGCAGAAGATGAGATAGTTGTTAAGAAATCGACTACATATTATTTATCTGCATCAAATTCTGAATCAGAAACAGAGGAGGTGGACATCACAGAATAGCTAAGAGTAGCAAAAAGTGTTATCA
Source organism: Wollemia nobilis (assembly GCA_028583015.1). Taxonomy (NCBI): domain Eukaryota; kingdom Viridiplantae; phylum Streptophyta; class Pinopsida; order Araucariales; family Araucariaceae; genus Wollemia; species Wollemia nobilis. Next base: position 2,541,741 of record JAQPPZ010002721.1, read on the forward strand.
AAACACAAACTAAATGGATTGAAGAAAAAGAAAATATCATTGAAATACAGGAAAAGAAGATTGCATTATTACAGTAGGAAGTGGTAGAATTGAGGAAGAGGTTGTCACAGTATGAATAATAGCCAACTGTATCTATTGATGAGGATAATTTGGCTTAGTTACTTATGGGATTATCTAGGGTAGATGACTCTTTTACTTTGATTGAGGTATCTAAAACTTTGACTAAATACATAGGTGCTCAGTCTGAAGCAGCACCCTTTCATTCTGAAGAAGTGCCCTTCCATTCTGAAGCATTGCCTTCTCATTCTGAAGATGCTCTAGAATTGATAAAAAGCATAGAAAAGAATATTGGAGTTGAGTCACTGTAAGAAACACCAGCATAGGAGTAGTTTAAATAGCAACATGCAATTGTTCAAGTAAGTACTCCTTCAAATGAGATTTCTGTATTAAAAATTGTTATACCTTCAATAAAAGTAGAGGATAAGGGGGTACAAGTAGAATTGATGTCTGATGACCAACGAGTGGAAATAACAAAAAAATGGATATAATTAGAATTATTATCATATGACCAACCAGTGGAAGTAGCAAAAAAAGGGATTTAGGTAGATCTACTACCCAGATTTCCACATGTAGTTAGACCACCCAATACTGTATCCCTAGAGAAATATAATACAGACATAGCTATTTGGGTGATCATATATTAAAAACTTGCCACTAAAGTTGAAAATTTTAAATTGGAAGGTAAACAGTTAGAAGCAAAAGAAACAGAAATCAAGGCATTGAATGAAAAAGTGACTGGTTTATGTCAGATTGCTGAGTTTTTGGTCCAATTCAGACGACCGGCCAGATTTTACAATCTCATTCTGAAGGAGAAATATCTTAGATGGTAGGTCATGAGGATTAGATCAGGTATCCCATACAAATTGGACACAACTACAAATTTCTTAGAAGCCTATTTTGACAGCCTTGTAGAACAGAAAAATATCTTATGTGAATTATTTTTACATAGCTTCTTTATTCCAAAAGAGGTAGAGTTTCACCCTCAAATTTACATAGGAGATGTTCAACTGAGAGCATTCATGTCCACTTTACAAAATCAGTTTTACTGGGACCAAGAGAAAAGACAAAATAAAGAAATTGAATTAAGAGCTAAATTGTTAGTCAAAGCAGTTCAGCCAAATCATCCACTTATCACCAGACAGCATTTCACCATGATGAACAGGGAAGATGTAAAAAGGATGTACTTGAAAAATTTGAGGGACTGTGTGACCAAATTCCAAAATTTTTGTAATGACAATTTTGTTCCAGCATTATCATTTTGCAGAAACAGATGGGCAGAACTTTCCATTTCTTTATAGAAAAGGGAACCTATCTCCCCCATTAACCTAGAATGGTCTAGAAGAAGGGTAGAAGGAGTGATACAGTTGATTGAAATCATGCAACATCACTGGATAGGTCTTAGATTTAGGCCTACAAACATCATTTCTCCAGTTCCCTTCTATTTTGAAGAAGATTCTCAACCTGATGATCATTTTGAAGAATGGCTCAGAAACCTTCAGGAGAACAGGGGATATTATATAGGCACCAAATTATTCTACAGATCATGGAATTTGAATATGGATATATGTGATTCTATAGCTCATAGAATGCATGAGGACATGCATTAATATAAGTTGGGGGGGAAATGATGAGGCCTGGAAATGCCTCAATCATAGCATATTTTGAACATTGAAACTGCCTAAAAACTCTTGTGTTAAATCTAATATGCTAGTTAAGTTGATTTAATATGCTGTGTATTAACTGTTTGTATGATCAATGTGTTAGAAATACTATATTCTGATTTTTATAGTTTTTTTCATAGTTTTATGTTACTTTTTCATGACTTTCTAAATGAGAAGTATGCTTAGGTTGATAGCAGCACTTCACTAGTTTTTTTTTTATGTGTTTTAAGCATTTATTTATCTAAATCTAGCAAATAGTGCAAGCAAATTGTTACTATGCAACAAAAACTGGTTTTTCAATGTAAATTCTAGCCAACTACCAATGAATGGCAAGGCATGGAATTCACACATGGAGAGAGATGAAGGCTATTGCAATCTAAACCTGAGAGCTAACCCACCTGAGAAATGCAGATGAAATCACTTGAAGAGCACACAGCTGTTCATTTTTAAGATCTTTGAAATGAGTAGACATCTTTGGAATGAGAAATACAGTCTCTTCGAAATGAGAATAGAAAGCATTTTTTGACTTGTTGACTGATTTTTGACGATGAAAAAAGGGAAAGAAGTTTGAAAAGGTTAAAGGAAAATATCTCCCATCTGACTTTGTCATCCTTGCCATCCAAAGCCACCATTCATGGAAAAGATCAATTTTGATCCTCTTATAAGATAAACCCAGGAAATGCTGTAGCATAATAGGAATAGATCTGTAAGATAGGAATGAGATATTCTCAGTTTGTAAATATATTTTAGGATATCTATAAATAGATAGCTCTCGTCCAGGTTGAGCTAGGTAGGTAAAATAAGCAAGAAGTATAATAATAAGAAAATAGCAAAAAAGTGACTGTTACAGTCCTGTAACAGGGTTTTTAGCAGCAATATTGTACTCATGTTCTTGAATCAATAAAGTGCACTATTTTTTCTATTCATGTTGTTGTGAATGAGTGAGTAAGATCTAGAGAGAGAGAAAGACTCATACCTTCTTCTGGACAAGGAGGCTGGCCACTTCCAGACCTAGGAGGAGGACTAACATTAGGTTTTTATTTTGATTTTGTTATAGTAGAATAAGTCATAAAACTTGTCATTTCATTCCTTGTAAACAGCTAATAGTCTTTGCAATCTTAGTTTATTTCATGATTAGGATGATCTTGTGATTAATGATAGGTTTGGTTGTAATCTCCATTTTTAGCAAGCTTTCAAATTACTGTAGATTGTCATTTCCATAATTTATTGTTTTTTGCAATTTATTGCATTTTATGTTTTGTTGTCAACCCCTGCACAGAAGATTGACAACCTTCTATTATAGAGCATTGACAGGACTTAATTTCCAAGTTATAATCAGGTTTCCATTATTGCAAAAGTAAATAGACTTCATTTTTGCAATCATAATTAGATTTCTAATTCTACAACTGTAACTAGGGAGTTATTTCTGCAACATAATTAGATTTCATTTTGTAATTGTAACTAGGATTTCATTTCTGTAGTTAGTAATTATTTTCCATTCCTGCAATTAGATTAAAGTTCAATTTATGCAATTTAGAGATAAAAATGTCATAAAACCCCCACACAATCAGTTTCACCAATAAGACCTATTGCTCCCAAATGACCTAAGTTATAGCCCTGTTCACTCCTTCCGCAAATAGCCTTGTACACTGCCCTGTATTGACAAATTCATTGAGAATTAATGATGTGCATAACAAAAACGCATCGTAAAATATAGTTCAATTTTGGTTGATTTTGTACAGTTTTTGTAAAGATCAAAAATCAATTTTTTAACACCTTATTACTCCTAATGAACTAAGTACTTTTCTATTTTGAAGATTTTTAATGTTGGATTTCTTTTGTCCCTTTTAAAAATATTTTGAGATAAGAATATTATCAATTTCCAACATTAGAAAAAATCTTAATAACCTATTTTTATATCCCTTAGAATTTTATTTAAGTGTTTCTAATTTCCAATAACCTAGTTTGGTGTTGTAGCCCTTATAACTCCCAAATTTGGAATATTAGAAGACATTAATATTTGCAAACTTTAAATGAATTAATTCCAATTAGTATCCCTTATTTCTCCTAGGTTGTGTTTTACAAATATTAGTCAACTTTGATATTTAATTTCCCTAAGTTTTACTTTCAAATAAAGATTGATTTCTTTTAATACTTCAACCTTATAATATAACCTTATAACTCCCTTTTTAAAGAAAGCAAATTAGATGGGTAAATTGTACCTTAATAAGGCTTTAAATCCTTATGAAACCAGTGATAGTCTATCCTTATTGGTCGCTCTGAGTAATGATAGATTCTCTCACTTGCTATTCACTTCAATACTTTATTTAATGCTTCCTTGACCCATATGACCAAGAGTAATATTCTTCACCACTTTAAAATACTCCCAAATTGCTCTTTGATTTGTTGTCGAGTTGTTGCCATGTTGTTGTCGAGTTGCTTGTCAATTTGCTTCCAAATTGCTAGTCGAGTTGCTTCCAAATCACTTGCCAAGTCGCTTCTAAATTGTGTGATGTCGTTGTTGTGTCCAAGTCATCTTTAATAGGTGATAAATAGAGTGACAAGTGTCACAACCATTTTTCAAACACTCCAAGAATGCTTCGAGTGTTTTGTGGAGACACCAATCTTGTCTCAACGCTTGTGACAAGTGTCACCTTTGCTTGAGATATTTTTCTTCACTCTCTCTTCGTGCATTGTCCAAGAGATATTTTTCTTCAATGTATATCATGTTGTAATTCTTATGGTTGTATGTAAATCCTCTACCACCAAGATAATACTATAACATCTCCTTCGTGGGAATTTTTTAGGGTTATTTTGGAGAATGACAAGTGGCACCCTCTTTTCCTTTGCATGCCATTGTCTTATCAATGTCTTCTTGTAAGCCCTTGTTCTTTGATGTACTTCATTGGTGTTGATATATTTCCAGCCAAACAATGATTATGGTGGATCTTTGGTGGAGATATGGAGGAGCTTTGGTGGAGCTTTGGTGGAGCTTTGGTGGAGATTTGGTAGAGATATGGTAGTGAATTTATGAAAACTTTATGATGCTCTACTTATGGTAGGAATTCTCATTGATTGGACATATGCTTGCTTTGATTTCCTTTGCTTATACACTGCTTTATTTCTCCCTGGCTTTATGCCTTATCTTTTGCATGTTCGACCATCCAAGATACGTAGAATATGAGCCTATATGAGTGGCTCTTTGCTATGGTTGGGAGAATTCTAGTTTTCCACCACCTTTGGCTAGTTCAACCTGCTTATATTGTGCCTATGAGGTACTTTCCAATCTACCATTTTTCCTATGTAGATTGATTTATATAAGTGCATGAAGAACACAAGCTTATACTGAGAGGGGGGATGAACAATATAAGACCACTTTTTAATTTTCTTTCTCAAATAGTATATTATGCAATGTATAGATAGTAGTATCAATAACAGTAATCAAGCAATGCATAAAACACCATACACAATAGAGACACCACATTTTACGTGGTTCACCCAATGTGGGCTACTCCACGAAGAAAATATTTTACTAAAACTTTCTCAATAAATTTATTTGGGAATCCTTCCCAATTACAATATTTATGGATCTCTATCCAAAGGATATGTTGATCCCCTAATCTCAAGTTCATGGATCTCTTCCACAAGAGAACTCTTTCCCCTTCTGCTCTAGCTAGTGATCTTCTAGAAGACTTTGTCTCTCTACTGCACTGACTAGTGGATCTCTCTCCACTTGAAGACTCCTCACTTAGATCTATCTTCAGTTGTGTTGGCTACTAGATCTCCATCCACTGAGACTCTATCCTCTGTACTCTATAACCTCCAAAGCTCTGTCAATAGGCTCACTCAGAACCTACTCAATAGGCTCACTAAGAACCTGCTCCACAATCTCACATAGAACTCATCCAAATATTCTCAACAAGCTCACACATAACTTGTCCAAATCTGCTCAACAAGCTCACATAGAAATTGTCCAAATCTTCTCAACAAGCTCACACATAACTTGTCTAAATATGCTCAACAAGATCACACAGAACTTGCCCAAATTTGCACTAGCAAGCTTACCAAGAACTTTTCCCAAATATGCACTAGCAAGCTCACCAAGAACTTGCCCAATAATTCAATCTCATAGAAGCATAAAGAGAATTGTTAGAGACTCAATATGTTCTATACTCAAATCCAATCTCAACTCAAATTAATCTTATAGAAGCATAAAGAGAATTGTTAGAGACTCAATATGTTCTATCCTCAAATCTCAATCTCAACTCAAATCAATCTTATAGAAGCATAAAGAGAATTGTTAGAGACTCAATATGTTCTATCCTCAAATATCAATCTCAACTCAAATCAATCTTATAGAAGCATAAAGAGAATTGTTAGAGACTCAATATGTTCTATCCTCAAATCTCAATCTCAACTCAAATCCAGAATATAGAATAGTTTGTTTCATGGAACTTGAACAACCACTTCACACAATCACTTGACTAGGCTAAAACAACTATTCTAAACCAACTACCACAAGGAACAACTCTTTCTTACAAACCCTAGTCCAAGCATGTATCAACCAACTCAAATGTTTCCAAAAATGCTCAACCACAAATATCACATAACAATGATACTCATGTTCTTCTCAAGTTCAAGTTATTTGCATAACCAATGGGCTTCAACAACAATGCTAATAAAACATTCTTCACATAACAATGATACTCATGTTCTTTTCAAGTTCAAGTTATTTGTATAACCAATGGGCTTCAACAACAATGCTAATAAAACATTCTTCACATAACAATGATACTCATGTTCTTCTCAAACCCTATCTCAGGTTTTTCACACAACTAATGGCTTCAACAACAATGCTTATAAAACAAGGTTTAATAGCAACTCTCAACCCAGAAAACCTTGAAGCATTCAACCAACTACTTTCAAAAAGGAAACCACAATTAATCCTTTTCTCTCCAATGCTATTTCAGAAAACAACCACTATAAACAATCAATAGGAGAATGTGCCCATACCTTTTATGAATATGAAGAAGCCTTTTGGTTGTCCACAAAATATGTCTCACTCAACACACTTTCTTTTTCAACTTTCAACAAGGGTTAGATATATTGATTAATAACACAACAATAACATCCAAATAACACCTTATTACTCCTACTCAATAACATACACCATGTCACTTCATAAATGAATTAATCTCTTTTGAAAAAATAACAAAGCAATCTTCACTTTTGAACCTCTTTACAAAATCATAAATATCTCTTTACACACACCTTATTTCTCCCTCTAAGCACATTAATCAAATAGCTCTCAGAATAAGCTTTCCAACGATATATAAAATGATATAATTCTAAAAAATAAATCACCAAAAATCTCTCCTTTTTTAAGCATGCATCATAACCCTTATTCCTCCTAGGGAAACTTTAGAAAAATAAAATATATCTAAAAATTATTAACTTGCCTCTATCCCTGACGGGATTCGATCTCGTGACCTTCCTTTCTCAATGCCTTAACCACAACCAACCTTTCATTGGGCCACACACCCTCACGTACTCAAAAGGAGCACACAACAAAACCTTATGCCGTGAATATTTGTGCCCTTCGAAAACAAAATGCGCTTCACACGTTTCAACACAACAAAACACCTACGACAAGAATCGAACGCAGGACCTCCTGCTTCACACATAGTGCACGAACCACTAGGCCAAGGAGACCTATACATTTGGCTTTACTCCATAATATCCTCTTCAATGAATGCAAAAATCGTAAGCTTTTTAAAACCCTTTTCACACACACTTTGACACACGATAAACAGGCTCTTTTACCACAAATATCAAATCGAGCGCTTAGGAAAATAAATCAAAACTTTGGGCATATATATATATATATATATATATATATATATATATATATATATATATTATATATATATGTCCTCCTCCTTTCCTTTGACATTGGAACTATAATTTAAATATTATTTTTATGCCTTTTCCTTTCTTTGACGTCGGCGCTATAAATTAAATTTTAATTTTAATTTTAAATTTTAAATTTAAAACTTAAATATTTAAAATTAAATATCTCCATCACTGGGGCACCTTTTTCTATGAAACAAAAAGCCAATCTGGGTTTTAAGAAAAACCCATTTCAAATCTGCCATCCATGGTTTTAAATAAAATATTTTATTTTTCCTTGGTTTTCACAAAAACCCTGTATATATCCATGCTCTCCAAAATTATAAATGCTCATTTATGAAATGCTTTGGCCACAAAAACTCAATGTGATCCATGTGATATCAATGATTCATGTAACATCAATGACAACATAAAATCACTCAAATTTCCAACAGTGCAACCCAATGTGACAATATTTGTAAATAAGATGTCTTTTGCACCCTTTCTTACACTCCTTTTTGCAGGTCTAATATTGTGATTTATATGGTAGAATTTTTTAATGCAATATAGGGGTTTTGAGGTTGTCTCTTTGCTTAGACACCTTCAACTTTTTTCTTGGATATTATGATGGCAAATCCAAGCTTAGATAGAAGTAGATAGAAGCTCCTTATATGATGCAATTTTTTGTACTTTTCTCCTTGCAACTAACCTTGTAATGCTTTAGATTTGAGACTCACCAAGTCTCAATCATTGAAGATTCTATTTCTAATTTTGGTTAGTCATATTCTTCTCCAAGTTTTGGAGGATTCTAATCTATTTTGGTGGCTTCACTTGGCAACTATGTGTTGCATATTTTTGTGCACTAATAGTGTCTTTAGACACTTTGACAGTTTTTTATTTTGTGCCCTTCTCGAGAATACAAACAATAATCCTTTTGAGAGCAATAAAATAGTGCAAATGAATATACTAGACTTTATTTTAATGCACTAAAAATTTCACCTTATCACTCCAATCAACTCTCAAATTAATACACTTAATCAATTTACTACAACTAATCAATAATAATATGTAATGAATCTTCAAGATTTATTCTTTAATTTCACTACAACTAATATTGTAGGACTTAGTCTTCTTTTTCCTTTTCCAAAGTAGATGATAGGTAGTTGGTAGATGTAATTCTGAAATCTAATCAACTCCTAATTAATGTGCAAATGAACCTTAAAAATAAATTTTCTCTTTTTGCACTTTACAACACTGTAATCCAATTTTTCTTCTTGCAACTTTAATCCAAATTAAGGTGCTTTAACAAATCTGATAAGTAATCCAATTAATGAATCTAATGGCACCAAGAGTTGCTTACCTTTTTTAAAGTTTTTGTAGCTATTTTTTTGCTTTTGTAGAGGATGTGGATCTTGGTGTCTAAGATCACCAAGTTGCTACTTCGAGTAGGATTTTTCAGCTCTTTGTAGACTGTCCTGAATAGCTCCTTCTTCACCAAAATATGGTCTCAAAATTTCTTTCATGAGCCTATGATTTTGTGGTTTGTTCTCCTCTTATGGTCTCCTCCTTCTACTGTAGATTTGGAGAAGTCTTTATCTCTTAAGTGGTGCCTTCTTGATGTGAGAGGTAATCTTCAAATCTCCAAGGTTTGGTGAGCTTCTTATGTCTTCAAGTCTTCTTATTGAATTCTGATTTCAAGCAAGATCTTCTTCTCAAGATTATAAGTGTCTTAAGGACTTCACTGGATTCTTCTTCTAGGATTTGGCATTCCTTGCAAAATTATTTGTCTCAAATTTGGCACTCCTTGCTAAATTCTTCTTCTCTTGGGCTTGTTGTTGGATGGCGATAATTTTCCCAAGTCCTTCACTATCAGGGGCTTCTCCTTGGTAGTGGATTTCTCCAATGAGTTATCCTTTGAGGATTTCTTCAGTAAGGCTCTCCTAGCCTTTTACTGGATGCTCAATGAGACCTTTCCTAGGTCTTTGATCTTGCAGCTTCTACTGGTCTTCCTTGAGAGCTTTTATTCAACCTTCTACTCTTGGAAGTGTTGGTAGTGAGATCTTATTCTAGATCTCTGATTTTGCTACTTTTGGATTTGAGAAAGATTCTCCTAGTCCTTATTCTTTTTATTCTTCCAACACTAGAATTTCTTCAATGATATCTTCTCTTGACCTCCTTCAATTTTTCTTTAGTTGAATTTATTCTGAAGAAGATACTCTTCCTAACTTTCTTGTAGGAAGTTTTCCAACTCACTGAATCTTCTTTTCCTGCAACAAAGTATTAGTACTAAAATCTTAATTTGCTTCTAAATCAGATACTCTTTTCTGAATTATTCTTCAGGATCAAGGCTTTTGTGTCCTTTTTTCAGTATCTATGCTTTTGTGGCATTTTTTTTAGTATCTAGGCTACTATGGCCTTTTCAATATCAATGCTTTTATGGCCTTTTTAGTATCAAGGCTTCTATGGCCTTTTCTAGTATCAAGGCTTTTGTGGCCTTTTCAGTATCAAGGCTTTTGTGGCCTTTTCAGTATCAATACTTATGTGACCTTTTTAGTATCAAGTCTTCTATGGCCTTTTATAGTATCAAGGCTTTTGTGGTATTTTCAATATCAAGACTTATGTGGCTTCTTCTTCAAGGCTTCTATGCCCTTTTATTCAAGGCTTCTATGATGTTTTCTGTATCAAGGATTCTATGGACCTTTTCTTCAACTGTGAATTTTTTTAATCTAGAAATGGAGATCTTTAGTATCCTAACTTCACCATGACTCTTCACCAGAAGTCTTCTTTCATAGTTTTCTTCTCCACATGAGGAACTAATATCTACACTATGAAGGCAAGTCAATCTTTAGGCAATAAAGTTGGAGTCTCCTAGCTTTTTATTGTAGGGGTCCCAATCATTTGAGAATTAATTTTTTGCAACAAAAAATATTTTGGGCAATAGTTAACAAAATTCTAGATATCTTGAATGATCTTCACTAGATTATTTTTCAATCTAGTGGATTGTATGTTGAGTCCTAGTATTCACAAGTTTTTCCTACAACTCTGTGGAAAGACTCCAATAAAATGTAATCTCAGTATTTCTAGAACTAAGATTTCTTTCTGTCCTAACTTGTGTCTCTCCCTAATTCTACCACCTAGAATCTTCTAAGATTTTTTTATAATGGCTGGTCCAGCAGCACATTAGGTTGATAAAAACTCAGGATAAATGATAATGGTGGTTTTCCTATTGATCTACCATGGCTTTGATACCACTGTTAGCTTTTGATGTAATTAGCAATGGGATATAGTAATTACAAAATGCATAATATTATAAAAGAAATTAAATCTGTGAGATGACTAAAGTATACTATAAATAGAAATAATATAAATGAATACAATGTAGCTATGGAGGAAATAAACACTCCATTAATGAAGCTACTGAACTACATTGCACCCATCACCAATATATGGTGATCTACACAACATTGTGCTACTACCTACGAATATGCTCTAATAAACTCTATCTATATATGTCTCCCTTGTCATATCCATATAACAATGAGGCCCTTCTTATATAGGAAGATAGATTCCTTGGCCAACACTCTACCTAGTTGTGCAAGGGATAACTTGCACATTGACACTTGTGCATTTATTACATTGCATGAAGTAAATAGATAAATTCCTCCTAAAGTAATCTAATGTACTATGTACCTTGGAATATACATTTACATAACCCAAATGATGGAATATACTCTATTTCTAATAAAAATAATTTCTATAAGGAGGGTTCCAAGTTAATAACTCTTGGTTTTTAGATGAGTCACTTCATTATTTCTAAGCAAAATACTCCTTTAACAATACTTAGGGAAATTTTACTTTCAAGAGATTTGCTCCAAATGGAGTGAATTATTCCTTGGATAAATAAGTTGTAAAAAGAATTCTAACTTTGTCAAATCACTTCAAAGATTTACCAAAATGAAGAGATTAAATTATTTTGAGTACCTTCACTACCACTTCATAAAAAAATAAGAAATTTGATGAGATTTGACATGAAGTAGTTATTTTTAAAGCATCTACAAAGTTACATGCAAAAATTAAAGAGATGCAAATTTAGTTTTCAAAAGGTACTAGGCTCAATGTTATCCTAGAATCAAGCCCCTGACCCCACTAGGCATGCCATAAATTATTGAATTGTGGAAAGGACTGAATTCTTGTTCTCTAATTAATTACATTCGACAATTGGAAGAAGGGATAGTGTACCCCCTTCAACCTCAAAATTTAGGCTAGCTCCTCATTATTCTTGCTTAATTAATCTAATATAATCTAAGTACTAAAAATATATGCTAAAATGAAATGTATAAAAGTAAAATATTGGATTTAATGAAATTTTTGTAAGTAACCTACTACTAAAATAAATCTCATACACAAAATACTAAAAAATAATTAAAATACATGTAATAACATAATAACACTATGCCAAAAGTAATTGCAGAATTGAAACAATCTCACAAATAACTCAAAATCGCAGGCCTCTTCGAGGGGGCAATCTCCTTCAATATTTTATTAACTTGCAAAATATAAATTTTCACATGGCTTCATTCCTTTTAAATATAAAGCTACATACAATCCTACCTAAAGGCTCAAGATTTGGCTTACATGAAAAATGCCACTCGAGCTAGAATCTTCTACCACACATTAGTTACAATCTTGATAACGGTTACATGTGATGGCACCACTTGGCTAGGTACCTTACTTGCCACATACATTACAAAGTATTACAAAATAACATTATAATATAATCCCCCACGTTGGAAGTGGGTCATTACATAATAATGAGAATTACAAAATAACGTTAGGATGGGATCCTAACAATTTTATACTCTCTACAACTTATAAAAATTAGTTCTAGATTTTTGATATGTTTTTTTTTTTTTTTTAGAAAATATATTTAAATATTCTTTTGTATATGAATATGATTTCATCTATCAAACCTCCAAAGGTAATATTCGAAGCTCTCTAGAATATGACCCCAACATTTGATAACATGAAAGGCATTCTCTAGTATGTAAAGGTTCCCTTTTTTATCATGAATGTTGTCTTATATTGATCATCATCCTTAACCCATATCTAATTATACCATGATAATCCATCTTGTAGCAACAACATCTTCAATCCTGCTATGTTTTGTAAGATCTAATATATGGTATGGTAGTTGTTATTATAGTGACTCTTTGTTTAAGTTCCTAAAATCAACATATAACCAGGTTTCACCATTTTTCTTGTGAATAAGCATTGGATTGGTGACCCAAGTAGAATGATTTATGGGAAATATGATCCAGACTTGTAGAAATCATAGGAGCTCTTTCTTTCACTACTTTAATTTTGATGTTGACAAGTCTATATTTTTACCAAAAATAATATATAGTAGGTTCTAGCTCTATGGTGTGTTTAATGATGTTTGTATCATAAGCATTAAGATCTTTATAGGACCATGCAATGATGCCACCACACTTACCTTAGAGTTCCTTGAACATGTTTATCTCATATTTAGTATAGTATTTACCTAATAATAAATTCTTCCCTTCAGCAACTTCAACTAGATGGTAAGAGGATGCTTTCATCTTAATATTAGATTTCTTGGCACTATAGTCAGAGTCGATTACACTTTCTAGTGTAATTAGTCCATTTGGAAGTTGATAGGTATGTAGGCACTCAAAAGTAACACATTGCCACTCTTCCCATCATCTCTATTGATCAATTTGTAAAACCTACCAAATTTGTATACATTATCCTCAAAACACTATTTATTCATCAAAATCATTATTCATGCACTATTCATAAATCCCCTTGGGCCACTTAAGCCCTTTCTTATGCTTAACTCTAGGTCCCCATGTGACCATCATCTTTGCCTAACCTTGGTTAATCTCTAAGTCAAAGGCACTTCATAGTCAAAATTCTAACAATGGTCAACATAACTCATGGCCACCTCACCTAGTCTACTCTTTGACTAGCCTAGGTGCCACCTCATCCATTTAACCTTGGTCTAATCTAAGGTCAACCTAAGTAGTTTTAACATTAACCCTTGCTCCACACATCTCCTCATGTGCATTTAAGGATTTAAATGGATTTTGGATAATTTTATGCTCCAAAGCATAGGTCAAAGGTGAGTCACCATACACCTCACCTAAAAATTCAACAACTAACCTAGGCTTAACCTAACCCTAGTCACAACTAACTCTTGCTCCATTCAAATGCCCATGTGCATTTAAGTCCATAAATTATATTTGAGGACTTTTTTGTTTCAAGGTATGGGTCAAGAGTGAGTCACCTTCCACCTCACCCACGTCAATCCTTAACCTAGGGTTAACCTTACCATAGATAGAGTTATCCACTCCACATCCCCATGCTCATTCATGATAGGTATATGGGTGAGGGATTCTCTCACCCAAATACACTAATAAGGTATGCCATATCAGGGGACCTCATAGGGGACACCTCATGGGACACCTTAGCCTTCCCTAACCTCTCCAAATTCAATAAATAAAGGTCCTCTTCTTCTATTCTCAATAATCAACCATTTGCATATCCAAACTCTTCCAAAATCAACCTAGAGGCCACCTAATCCCTCACTCACAATAAACCGCCATAGAGGAAAATTAAACCCTCTTTTGCTACCGTAACAAACATCTTTTTGCATCCTTTTTGTGTTCCAAATTGGCCTATTATACAGGATGAGGATAGAAACTCCAACAGTTGCACAATATCATTATGAATTTAGCTAGAATATCACAATCATGATCACATACCTTGTGACCAAAAACGATCACACCCTACCCTATGACCATTTTCAAAGGTCAATTTTAGGCATCAGTAGGTTATAAAACCCTACAGATAGGTAAATATCACTAAATTTACTTATTTATAGTAATTTCTAGCAACTTTAATTATGCATTAGAGTAGTTCGATGTATTTTGTTTGTGAACACGAGGGGTCTAATCAAGATAGGCTCCCAAATATTCTAGCTCCTTTTTTGTAGGTCTTGCAGTTCTTTAGGATAGGCTTGACCGACAGTGGCACATGAGAAATAAACCCATTTCAATCGAGGACTTTTGAAAGACCCTTGAGGTGTTGTTGACCTCCTTATTGAATAAGGGGTTTCACCTCAAAAAACCTCATTTTATGGCCTTGAAAGGCATTTTTGTAAAATGAACTCCCTTGTAACCCCCTTTTAATCATATTTTACAAACAACACCGGTTTGTGCAACCATTTTCAGTCATAGGGTACCCTGTGATTGAACCAAATTCTCCAAAAAGTAGTTCAAAAACTAGTCTCTACATAGCCAACAGGAACTCCATAGTTGCAAGTAAGTTTAGGGGCCTTATCTCCCTTGCCACCATATAGGAAGAAAAATACTTATACTAAACCAAATTGCTCAAACTTCTTTGTATAATTCATGATAAATTCTTGGTAAGTTTTAGCTAAATATCATAAGTAAATAAGTCCTAGATACTCAATGATATATCTAGTAACAAGGATATTTGGGTCATCTGTAATAGGGAAAGTCCTCTTAAAAGAGAAATCCTTAGGATTGGTAATAAACTTCAATTCAAGTTGAGAGAAAAAATTTCTCTAATTAAAAAATGAGCTAATTCCTTCTCTCATTGATATATGCTAGAGCAGTTTGTGTCTAGCAATGTTGTGTAAATTGAAAATAAAAACCAACTACCTTTTTTCAAATCTCTAATACAAGACCATTTTCTTATGAAATAATTGTATGTCTCCTCTATAGGTATATTATAATCTTCATAATCCAAAAACCAACCGAAGATGATTCCAAGCATAGGCTCCACAAGTGGTTGAAACGTGTGGTGAAACTCCTTAAAGGAGGAATTATACTTTATCTTGTTTCTCCATAAGTAAGTCTTTCATTAAATTAAAAATGTAGAAAGGAAAAGAGAAAAAACAAAGAATGAAATACCCAACAACAAAAGAAACATGAAAAGGACCCAAGATTCTTCATTTTTATTAGTCCATTTCTTACATCTATCATAAACATTTCCATCATTTTCAACATTTCCATAATTTTCATTTCCTTGGATTCTTTCTATTGGGGAACTCACCACTATACTAGGATCTCTGAAGAAAGAAAAGGAACTTAAGTATAGAAATCCAAAATATATTGAAGTAATAGAAATGTCTTTTGTTTTTTATTTTTCACAAAGAAACTAAATAAATTTATGTGTTCCTTTTATTTGGTTGGCTTAACCCCCTCAGATCGGTTGTTCCATGAGGTATCTGAGATTGAGATGGTATCGAACTCAATAATTGATGAGTTCGCCTTATTTTTTAAAAAGGAAACACAGAACGAGGATGTCATTGGTAAGCTCAGAGAGGAGCACCGTTCATGGAACGAGGTCTTTCCTAGGCTGATGAATAGGTTCTTTTTCTTCATTGATAAGAGGTTATGGTCCCTCTTCGAATCAGAGAAGAACGAACAGATCTCTGATCAAAAAGAGGACGATAATTTTGAAAAAGAGAGTTCTACCCATATTTTATTGTTCCATTGGAATTATTTTATCTAAATTGAGGATTTATCTTCTTTAGTTTGTGATCAAAACAAGGACCAATGGAAAACAATTATGTTAGAAATAATAAATCAATTGAATCTATTAATGGCTAAGTCTAGTTAGGTTTATAATAATAAATTTACTTTTGATGTTGATTATAATATGAATCAATTTTATGAATTGAACAAGAGTACCCTATCAGTAGGCACAAATTTCACAAAAATCTAACTTTTTATTGAGTCAGAGAGTAGGGTGCAACCATTCTACATCGTAGGGTACCCTGTGACCAAAGCTAAGACATAGTTTAGCCATACAAACATAGTCACAAACACTTCTAGAATCTGGAGACCATAGGTAAGTCTAAAAAACTTGTCTTTCTAGTTAAAAAATAGTAACTTTAGTTAGGATATCTAACATCTCTCGCTTTTTCAAAAGCCCCAAAATCGTTTTGGGAACTTTAAAAAAATTATTTCTAATAGGGATTAGTATAATAAGTTGTTAGCTAAGGATAAGCATTGCAACTAATCATATTTAATACATTCTTATCAGTTGTAATGCCTTGTAATACCTATTTATAGGTACCTTTTGATATTATAATATAGTTTTGGATTATCTTCTGATATTCGTATCTGTTTTCTACCCATGTGTCCTATATGGCCTTGTCTTCCACATCCATGCTAACTATGTCAGTTGTCATCTAGTCCCATAGCATTAGCCACCTTACTGACATCATGCTAACCCATAAATTTTTGTGCCAAGTTAGCTCCACATGCCTACCATTCCATCTATTTCATTATCTTTGTAGATTTTTGCACTTATTAGTGTCCATTCTCAGATTTCGTCAGATTCAGTCAACAAGCTTCCCAAGTTAGCATCTGGTGCTGATCTCATATATTGTTCCATCAATCAACGTCTCCATAGTTCATGTCATATGATTTAATTAGTGTTAAGTCAGTCTGATCTACCTATTTCGTTCGTCTATCGAGTCTGAAATTAGCACCTCATCATCCTAACCGTTGGAGTTTGTTGGTGTCCATGCATTCCATTGCTTAAACCCACCCTTTTTAAATATGTAACCCATTCAAACATTAAATTAAATTAACTTATCCTTATTTTAATTTAAATTTTCCAATAATAATTTATTTTAATGCGCAGCTCTGCTTTAAAACACCATTCAATGCATTCCACCAATTTCCATTCAATGCATTTTCTTGTTGTTGTTTTCATTTAATGTATTCACAATTTTCCACTTGGTATCATTTGTGCCCTTGGTTCATGAAATATTTTTCTGAATATTCTTTGACATCTTTACTGTAC
This sequence comes from Wollemia nobilis, assembly GCA_028583015.1. Lineage (NCBI taxonomy): Eukaryota > Viridiplantae > Streptophyta > Pinopsida > Araucariales > Araucariaceae > Wollemia > Wollemia nobilis. The sequence continues at coordinate 2,559,215 of JAQPPZ010002721.1, forward strand.
CACCAATGCAACTTTCTTCTACCAATTGAGGTACCCATTTTAGCTATTTGTTGGTATAGCAATGTTTACAATCATTAGAGAGCATTTTTTGAGCCTAACTTAGATCCGGTACCAGTTTTTAGTTTTATGAAGACCTGTTCAAATTCATCATTTTGGTCTTCTTATTTTTGTAACAAGAGTGCATTTTTTGTTGTACCCGACACTCTTCAACTACCCATCTTTCTCTTCCACACTTGTACGCATTGGGGACCAATGCTTTCTTAGTGGGGAGGAATGATAGGGATTAGTATAATAAGTTGTTAGCTAAGGATAAGCATTACAACTAATCACATTTTCTTATCCATTGTAATGCCTATTTATAGGCACCTTTTGATATTATAATATAGTTTTGGATTATCTTCTGATATTCGTGTCTGTTGTAAACTAATTCCTTATCAATTTATTTTGCTTCTTAGCTTTGCAAAATTCCCCAAATCCATTTGGTAATTATTTATTTTGTTTTTTAATTACTTATAAAATATCCAAAATTATTTTGGTCAAATTTTCAAACCTCTTTCTCACTTCTATACATGTTAATTAGTTGCATAGTTGCATTGTTTAGACTTAAAAAACTTGCATAAGGTGTGAATATGCCTTCAAATCTCTTCATATCTATGAGTTGAGAGAAATATTCTAATATTTACCTCATATATAAATCTCTAAGGGACATCTAGCCATAACCTTAACAGGCATATCTTGGCTAGTGTAAATAGATTTATGCCTAAGCAAGTCTTAGAATAGTTCACTGAGATCAAGCAAATTTCTTTATTTCTCCTTGGCATAATATTTTTGTTCTCACAAAATACAAATTACATGATTTATTTTGCATTATTTTCATTCTAAAAGGAATTTCATTTCATAAAAGTCAAAAAAAAATCAAAAAAGAAAAAGGCTTTACTTTTATTAGTTTAGTTTTACTTTTTAGCATTTCTAGATTTCCTAAGTAGAGTCCACAAACATTTTCTATTTTCTTTCACATTGGTAAGGTTGGATTTCATCACCAACCCCCAATAAAGGCCATAAATTTTGGAATTCATCTTGGCTCACCCCCTAAACACCATAGTAGCCCCCGCGAGTGGTTTTCTAGATTTCATCACCAGAGAATCCTCTACTCTTGAGCGATCCTTGGGGTAGGCTAGGATTAGACACCCCTACTCATAGGGCTTCATATATTTGTGATTATGTAACTATCATTTGTGACTAATATTATCTGAGGATGAAGTGAAAGCCTGGCTAGGCTAGTAGTAGGTCTTAGATAGAGCTACATCTTTCTTAAGAGGTTTTATATATCTCCCCTCTAGGTTTTTTGAGCCATCATCTTCATTAGAAGCCTTTCACCTATTTGTGTATAGTTACCCCTTGCATACCTTTGGGTATAATAGGAAATTATGCATGAACATACCTTCATAGGTTACATCTATCATCTCTTTCTCTATTTTAGAGTTTGTTCAAACATCTTAAACACACTTTTACAAAAAAAATCATGTTTATTATTTTGCTTGATTAATTAGGTTGATTTTTGCCATAAGATCTCTTACAAAACCTCCAAAACATGTTGCAAAACCTTAAAAACAACTTTCTAAACATATTTGGACATATTTTAGGCAACTTTTCCACCTTTGTAACCAGTTTCATCACAGTTGTAGGATAGGATGCAACCCAAAACAAATGTAGAGTACCGTACAATCAAAACCTTTGTTTCATAAAAAGGCTTTATAACTCCATAAACACTCAATAGCTGCCATCTTAGCATGAAATTATCAAAAACTTAATTTTTCAACCTATTGCTCTTCAATCATTGTCCTTACCTAAGGCTTAATCTTGAGTGCAAACACTCCTAGCTATGGAGGTTTATCCCATGATCCCTTATTCTCCAACCAATTAATCATGGAATTCAAAGGAAATCACCTCCACCCATTCTTGAAATCTAATTTTTTCCTCTCTGTAGCCCAAAAATTCTTGCACTCCTTTCCTCAAGGTTGATGGATCTGTGCCTCAGAGGGGAATGGGAGAATGGATGGTCTACACCTCAGAAGAGAAGTACTTGATCGTACTTTCTTGTGGTGATTTTTTGATGAATTGGGTGGGTTCACCAGGAAAGATTTTATGGTAGTTTTTGAGCCTAAGTTTTGGGATTTTTTTTATGTGTTCCTTTTATCAAATCACGCATACATCTAGTTTGGCCAATATACAGTTACACTAATCTATACATAATTTTGATTTATGTGTAAGCAATAAAAATAGAAAACAAAATATAAATAGGTAATGCATTGCTTAAAAAGTGATTTAAAATACTTACTTGTGTCTAGAAGTCTGAAGATGATTTTGATATTTGATGCAGGCAATATCAAGAAAAATCTAGCAAATCGACCAAAATCAGGCAATATCAGGTGACCCGATTATGCAAAAAACCAACCAATCTTGACTAAAAGCTGTAGTTTTATAATTGGATTCAAAAAATAACAATTTCACAGAGAAACATGCATTTGAATGGACTGAATTACAATGAGCAATGGTCTTAAAATAATAATGAAAGGATGTTCATATGCATATCTATGCTAAATACTTGAATATTTATGAGACAATGAAGGAATATGCCTATTAAATCCAAAATGATAATAGTAATGAATTGAAATTGATATAATGGATATGAAATACTAATTCTAAAAAATAGGGATGGAGAAAGAAGATGCAAACTCTGAGGTCTGGATGCCCCCAATCGGCTAAATTGCAGCAATGCGTGTTGTAGGCAAAATCGGGCGCTTTTGTGCAAAATCGGGCAGAACAATATCACGATCGGGTGATCTGATATCACTTAAATCCCACTGATGCACAATATGAACCTACAAAAACACAATGAAAAGGCAACAATACAGCGTGAAAGCATGTGGGAGTTCCAGGGGGAATTTGAGGTGAGGAGCCTGGATTAAAAAGGAGTCAGGTGAGCTGTTGGGCTAGAAATGGAAGAGGTTACAACTTCTTCTAATCTGGTCAAAATCGGGTGAAACGATCCCATAATTGTTGTGCAGTTGCCCAAATAGAGACAAGGAGTTACAACTTATTTTGTCACCTTGCTAAAGCAGATATTTTTTAGTTTTGGGCAAAATTGGGTGACCCGATTTCGCGTAGAGGTTAAAAATAAACTTTGTAACGGGCACGAAAATCAAGGTAACAAATTAGAGGTGACAAGTTTGATTTTTCAAAAAAAAATTACCTTAATTTTAATTAATGTGAGTCATTTTTAAGGTGCTACATTTTGCCCCCTCTTTAGCACATTTTTGAAAAAAAATGGTACACTTTATGAGAAAGCAAAAATTTTATTGTAAATTTGTTGATGGTTTCAAGTTTTGTTGTTAAACTATTTTAGATATAATGCCCCCTTTAATTTTTTGTATCAATTCCAATTTTGGTAAAAAAAGTCGAAATTTGCATCTTTTATTAGAGTGAATATTAATAAAATCATAAAATTAAGGTAAAACCCTAATTAATTTTAACCACGCAGTTACTCTGTTTTTAGCTCTAGAGAGAATAAAATGGCAGAGGTTCCTCATCGAGCAGATCTGGTGCACAGAAGGGCTGGCCAGATATGGGTAAGGATCTTTTAACTTGTTTTTAACTTGTAATTTGTGATTTTGATATTTAATTTAAGTTAATTTTGGATTTTTAGGGCATGGCTATCATGTTTTCACTGCGTCAACAAAATCGGGTTGATTTCTATGATATCGGCTCGATTTCAACGATATCGGTCAAAAATTTGACCAATATCGGGAAAATGAACCGATATCGTAGAATATCACCCAATATCAAACAAAATATACCCAATATCATGGGAAACATGTCAATGTCGGATAAAATGTTCGATATCATGAAAAACACGTCAATATCAAATAAAATGTTCGATATCGTGAAAATCTAACCGATTTTAGATGACACTTTTGATTATTAAGTTATTAATTGAATTTTGATTTTTTTTTATTTTTAACAAAAAAAGGAACTAAAGGATAGGGAATGGCGGTACAGGGTATTCCAAGATGACCTAAATGCCCTAACAGTAGTAGATAGGGATATCTTATCCACTATGGGATTACGGCACATGGCGGAGTTGCCACAGGTGCCTATTGATATGTGGCTACTAACCGCATTGGCTGAGTGATGGTACCCTAGATCTTCTTGCTTCTGGTTACCAACATGGGAGATGACTCCCACACTAGAGGATATTTGGAGGATCCTTAGAGTACCCATCAGAGGGATGTTTCTTGTTGTGTCTGGCAACCAGATCCAGGCACTTCAGAGACCATACGATGATCCTAGCTTTCCTTTGGGTAGTGGGGGTATTGAGGTTGAGCTTTTGATTTAGATACCAAGGGTTGATCTTTTGAGCAGTGAGATGGCTGCTCTACGAGCCGATATTACTAGGTTGAGGGAGGAGACTACCTCTCAAAATACCAAGATTGAGACTTTGGAGGTTGAGCTAGCACATCCTTGGGCACAGGTTGGATAGGGATATGGAGCTCAGGAGGTTGTGGTTCCTACTCCTACATATTCACAGGTGACTCACTCTAGGAGGAGTGGGTCAGGGGCTAAGCTAGTACAGTCTATACGACAGACCACATTCTATCAGACTTTATATTTTATGGTTGTACCAACTGACCATAGATAGGAGATACCTTTATATATTGTAGGTCCTATTCAGATAGGCTCATCATCTTGATCTACTTCTAGGGTGACCTCCTCTAGGACAACTATAGTGGGAGGGCCATTCCGATCGCCATCGCCACCACCTGGCAGAGATGATGATACTGCGAGCTCTAGATGCCAAAGAGGGGTCTAGGGATGACCTAGTTGAATCTTTTTACAATTTTGATGATTGAGTATGTCGATGATAGATATTGTGGCATATCAGTTGACCTTATATTGTATATATACTTTTTGATGATATATATATATATATGGATCATTTTTTTTTATGCGCCTTCGTGTATTTTGTTTGATTAATTTGCATTTTAATTTTGTTTGGAATTTTTGGATGATCATGTTTGATTATGGAATTGATGGATATTTTAATCATGCTTAAATAAAAAAAAATGGTTTGATTTTTGAAAAAATGTGTTTTTGTTTGAAACGTGTGTTTGTATGGTGAGATATTTTGATAGATTTAGCAATAGATCTCGAAGGATGTTATGTTGTTATATGATTGTTTGGTGGAGTTCAAATATCACTAAGTCATGAAGCTAATCCTATTTGTGAGGAGGATTTTGATATTTCTAAATAAAATGGTCATGTGCTTAATAATAATCTTAAGGCTTTTATGATGAAATGAAATGTTTGATGTTGTTTTGGAACAATGTGTTTGTGAAAATATAATGGTTTAAGCATGAAAATTTTGAAGGATGATTTGTGCTAGACATAAAATTTCTAAGTGTGAAATTTGGAAATAAATAGTTACTTAGGAACTATACCATCATCGTGAAAATCAAGATGAAGTACAAGATGATATGAATTTTGTTTGTTCTTTTAAAATGCGAAATTAAAATCATTATGTCACATGTTCAAAAAAAATTATAATTTTATAAAAATAGATGGAATAAATTTTGGGCATGAAAAATTCGAAATATGACTTGCGCTAGGCATAAAATTCCTAAGTGTGAAATTTGGAAAGAAATAGTTACTTAGGAACTATACCATCATCGCGAGAATCAAAATGAAATGCATGATGAAATATTTTTAATTTTGCAATATTTTAATTGGTAAATTATTGTGCTATGATGATAAAATAGATTTGTATAAATTAATGTTATGGATTGATATTAAATATCTAACAAAAATCCCAAATAAATATGTTAACTTATTCCAAAGACAAATTCAAATTTATCTAGAAGTGGATTCATTATCCATTTTGATTGTTATAATGATGCAAAATCTCTCAAGTGACAAATGTGTGTGCTTTGTAAAGTTAATTCACCAATTTTAAGTAAGATAATGATAAAGCAAACTTGAATGAACCAATGTGTGTGCAAATGAGGTGTTCATTAACCATGATTTTGTGCATGCATTGGTATTGAACTACTATGTAAATCAAATTACCAAAAGCTAGCTAATCCATAAGAAAACATTGTTCTGTACAAAATAAGGTCTCTAATGTGACAGACATATCGCCACGTGAAAGGAATTACCCAAGGCCAAGCAATTTTGGCACAAATCACCTGTTATGGGGCTTACCTCATGGTTTTTGAATAACTAAGAAATTCCATGGATTCAAGTTCAATACTCCCTTCTTTTCTTAAAATTTTTGGAATAAGGATTTCTTGTCCATTTCTAAACAAAGGGATTTTATTGCTTTGTAATGGAATATTTTCCTTGATTTTTCTCTTTTCTTTTTCTTTTTCTTTTTCTTTCTTTTCTTTTTTTTCTTTTCTCTTTCTTTCTTTTTTTTTCTCTTTTTTCTTTTTTTTTCTCTTTTTCTCTTTTGGGATACTTGCTCAGATTATATGTAGAGCAAGGGATTTTATTCGGCTAGGGAGGAGCTTGTCCTTTTGCCAATTTCCCAGTATTCTAGACCATGCACATGATAGGATAGCAAGGAAAACTTTTCACTTAAGGTATTAAGACTTACTATGTAGCATCATTTTTCGAATTTGTAACAAATCATTTTAAGATGTGAAAGTGTGTTCTTGGTTCATAAAGTAGCAAGATCATTCTCAAAACTCAAAATTATTTAATGAAGTAATAGTGTTCTTTGGTACAAGAGAGATTTATAATCAAAATAACAAAATCAAAATCATTTTAAAGTTGTGAAATTTAGTGCATGGTTCAAGATAACTTTTGAATTTATCTGAAGTAAACTAAAATAGAACTTGCAATCTTGGCAGATAATAGATGCAGAAATAATGCTCTAATAATGCTTTGGAAATATTTTTGTAGATATTCATATTTTATGATTTTTTTGGCTAATTTTTTTTTTTTAAATAACATATTAGAAATGCATGAAAATTTATTTACAATTATGTACATTGATGAGACTTTTGGCTTTATGCATAATATCTTTTTAGGTGCATAATATTCATGGGTTCCTTGAGATATTTTCCATCCAAAGTAGACAATCTGTATGCACCTAATCCAAACTTAGCAATAAATATGAATGGTCCAATCCAATTAGGTTGAAATTTTCCTTTAAGATCTTTTCTTCCATTAGTATTTTTTTTATTTTCTTTTAAGACTAAATCTCCAACTTCAAAGGATCTATTGTGAACTTTCTTTCCATATGATTTTTTAATTTTGTCTTGGTAGGGATGAAGATGTTCTAAAGCTTGGATGCACTTTTCATCTAGAATTTCTAGCTGACTTAACCTGCCAGCGCGATATTCATCTCCTACTTCAACATCTTGAAGTAGAAGAGCTAAAGAAGGAACTTCTAACTCAAATGGAAAAACTGCTTCGGCACCATAAACCAAGACAAAAGGTGAAGCACATGTAGGAGTCCAAACACTAGTTTGATAAGCCCACAAGGCAGGATATAATTGTATATGCCAGTCACGGCCTATTTTATTAACCAATATTTTTAGTATTTTGATTAATGTTTTATTAGATGCTTCAGTTTGGTCATTTCCTTATGGATAATAAGGAGTAGACCATCTATGTTGGATTTTATATTTTTGACATAATTTCTTTATATATTTATTTTTAAAACATGTACCATTGTCAGAGATGAGATTATATGGAATTCCAAATCTGTAGATAATTTGATTGAAAATAAATTTAGAAACTTGAACTCCTGTACAAGAAGCTAAAGGTATAGCTTCTACCCACTTTGTAAAATATTTTGTTGTTGTTATTATGAATTGATGACCATAAGAAGAAATAGGATTAATTTTACCAATAATTTCTAAACCCCATTTAGAAAAGGGCCAAGTAAAGGCTATGGATTGGAGTTCCTGAGCAGGAGCATGAACAAGGTCAGCATGTCTTTGACACTTGTTACAATGACGCACATAATCATTGGCATCCTTTTCCATGGAAAGCCAAAAATATCCCATTCTAAGGATCTTTCTAGCAATGGTACTTCCACTAAAGTGTCCTCCACAAGATCCATCATGGGCTTCACTTAAGGCTTTCTTAGACTCTTCTAGGTTAAGACATCTTAATAGGATACCTTCAAAATATCTTCTATATAAGGTATTACCAACAATTACAAAGTGAACATCTCGCTTACGTAATAACCTACGTTGGTTTCTATCTAGTCCTTCAGGGAAGGTCTCATTCTGAATAAAATTAAAGATATCTACATACCAAGGCTCTGGGTAACTTCATTAATAAAAAATACATCTAATGGTTCTAAGCATGACTTAGAAGAAGTAGGTTCTTAGATTTTATGAATAATTATAGTAGCATACTCATCATCCAACTCCAAATGCAACAAAGAAGCAGCCACAACCATAGCATCGGCAGTGTGGTTGCTAGTTCTAGGAATAGCTTCTAAAGTTTTTTTCTCAAATAATGATATAATTTTAAGCATATATTATTTATAAGGTCAAATTTTCTCATCTTGTGTTTGATTAAATTCATTGATTTGATTTTTCATGAGCTAATAATCTCCAAAAACTAATAAAACTTTAATTTTTAAAGCTAAAGCAGCTCGTAATACAAGGATTAGAGCCTCATATTCTGCAGTATTATAAGTACAAGCAAATTGTAATATAAAAGATAAATTTATAAGGTGCTTTTGAGGAGATATTATATAATACCTGCACCTGCACCAGTCATACATCTAGCTCCATCAAAAAACAATGTCCAAGTTTCAAAATGATATTCTTCTAAATTAAGACACTCATCAGGAAATTCAATGTTTATAGGATGAGTAGACTCTAAAGGCGCAGCAGCTAACTGATTAGCTATAACTTGACCTTTTATGGATTTTTGGTCGATAAATATGAGTTCAAACTCGCTAAGAGTAAGAACCCACTTAGTTGTGTGTCCGTATAAATAAGGTCTACTCATCAAGTACCTTAATGGATCAGACTTAGAAATAACATATGTTTTCTGACTTAGCATATAATTACGCAACTTTTGTGTAGAAAATACAACTGTTAGACAAAGCTTTTCTAATGGATTATATCGGGTTTCATAACTTATTAAAGTTTTACTTATATAATATGTGGCTCATTCTTTCTTTTCATCATCAATTTGAGCTAACATAGCTCCAAGTGCAAGTTTCAAAGCAGAACTATATATAATGAAAGGACAATATGGTCTAGGCGGAACAAGAACTGGAGGGTTGAGGAGATATTATTTAATACTATCAAAAGCTTCTTGAAATTCCTTATCGCATTGAAAGGAAATGTTTTTCTTGAGCAATTTAAGAAAAGGTTTTGTTCTATCTGCCAATTTATCAATGAAGCGATGAATAGCTTGTAATTTATCTTGTAAGCTTCTTAATTCTGATATGTTTTTAGGAGATGGTATATCATCAATAACCTTAATTTTTAGAGGATCTATTTCTATGCCTCGCATAGAAACAATGACTCCTAATAATTTTCTAGATTTTACTCCAAATACACACTTGTCTGGATTTAAACGTATCAAATATTCTCATAATCTATTAAACATTTTTCTTAAACCATTAATGTGATCATCTTCTTTTATTGATCGAGCTATAATATCATCCACATAATAATGCAAAAGATCATACATAATATCATGAAAAATATATGCCATAGCTCTCTGATAAGTTGCACCTACATTATTTAATCCAAAGGGCATTACTTTCCAACATAATGTTCCCCAAGGAGTAATAAAGGTTGTTTTAGCTTGGTCTTTAGGAGCTATTCTAATTTGGTTGTATCCTAAAAAACCATCCATAAGGGACAACATCCCACTCCCAACTGTAAAATCTATGATTTGATCCATATTAGGGAGAGGAAAGTCATCTTTAGGGCATGCAACATTAATATCTCTAAAATCCATGCAAACCCTAATCTTAGTAGCTTCTTTCTTAGTTACTGGAACAACATTCGATATCCACTCAGCATAGTCAATAGTTTGTATAAAATTTACATTCAAAAGATTTTCTAACTCACTTTTAACTAGTAGTGCTACTTTAGGATGCATTTTTCTAAGTTTTTGCTTTACAGGTTTAGCATCAATGCACGCTACTAAATGGTGCATAACTACAGAAGGATCTAGGCCTGGCATATCTGTGTATGTCCAAGAAAAGACATCAAAATATTCTATGAGGAATTCAATATATAGATTTTATTTTTCTTTACTTAACTCTGATCCAATCTTGACCATGTTAGGGTTCTCCTCTGTCCCAATATTGATTTTTAAAATATTTTCTACAATAATATTTAAATCTCTTTCAAATTTGGGTGGTGTTGGTGACACACCCATTTCTTGTAATTCTTCTAATGTGCATTTAGCTAACTCTTCTTGAGGAGTAGTAGCTTCTATATGAGCTATACATGGCATTGATCCATCAAATAAGAACTTATTTCTTAAAACTTGATCCAGAGATATATCATGACAGATATCACCTTCTAAACATTCATCCATAGAAGCAATCATTTTTGGGTAAACCATAGTCAACATATTACAAGGATGTACCTGTTTAAAAAACTCTTTTTTCCATATATTCTTGATATGTTATAAGATGATAATCATCTTCATATGGGAATGGTTCTATTTTTGTAGGAATATAACCAAGACCACATCGGACCGACCATTCTTCGACTTCCAAAGGTTCTTTTATACCATTTTCATGAGGTCCTAATCCTTTACCTCTATATCCCATATTACACATCATTGGTTTTGATTTTATATATCCATTAGAAAAATAACACTTAGCAAATCCATCCTGATCAATTGTAAATTTTATAATTGAAATTTCACCCCAATCATATCTCGCATATACAAAGGCACAACTCCCAATATGATAAATGCTTCCCTTATTTGGCAAGCCTAATGTTTGGGGAGATGGTGGTAACTTAGATAGCACCAAGGAATCTTGGGTAGCAAAATTAACTTCTTCTGTAGTTGCAAGCACTGAAGATAAATCTAGTAGTACTTCATCCAAAATGGCATATGAAGTAGATGGAATATCCTCCTTAACTGGTTCTTTAGATGTTGTAAATTTAAATGTTGTAGACTCAGGAGGTGGATCTGCTATTATATATTTAGGAAATGGGTTAGATATAGGCTCAGAAGGTGATGATGATAATGATTGAGAATTTGTTGATGTTGATGTTTTAGAATGTGTTTTTAATGATATTGATTTAGAAGGTGATGTTGATTTATATTTAGAAGGTTTTGATGATGAGGGTGTACTAGGACGAATAGTAGATAGAGCAAGACATAATGGAACTCCTATAGATTCCACCATAGCACAAATGTCAAATGGCCTAGGGTCACCATGAATGGTGACTAAATAATTTTTAAACCAAATTTAACACATTGATGTAATGTGGAAGGTACTGCTCTCATTGCATTAATCCAAGGTCGACCTAAAGAATATTATAGGATACAAAACAAGGTACAACAAACACAGTCATATCCAAAATCCTTGGGCCAACTTGTAATGGGATTTTCATTACTCCACATGTTTCTTGATTTTCATCATCAAATGCTTTAATAATCATTTCAGTATTTTTCATATCTTCTTTTTTAAATCCAAATATTTGAAAGAAATCATATGTGCATATATTTAATGATGATCCATTATCAATTAGGACTCTTTTAACTCCTACATCTCCAATAAATGTTGTAATGTATAAAGGATTATCTCCATACAAACTTTGAGGAGGAATATCTTTATCACGAAAATCTATGAAATTTATTTCATCCAAAGTTACAGCATTTACTATAGCATTAGGTTCAATATCTTTAGGTACCATCATCTTACTTAAAGTTCTCATCAGTTCTTCTCTATGTACGGAAGAAGTTCTTAAGAGATACAAAAGATGAATTCTAGCTGTAATGGTAGCTAATTATTCATTAACATCATATGGAGATATTTGTTGTGAACTTAGTATGTTATTTGCTTTAGTAGGAGCTTTTAATACAAATGGAATTGTTTTCTCATTTTGAATTTGATATTGAGAATTTTGATTTTGTGCTTTTTGTCTTGTAATAGCTCCGATGGTACCTACAATATTACTATATCGAGGATCACCAAAACAGGGTCTAGCATTTTCTTCTTTCTCATTTGAAAGCCATTGTTGAGATGATGGTCTAGTAGTTACTCTTCTTGGAAATGGTTCTTCTAGAACTGATAAGTTTGTAATAGGAGTGACTTGATCTGATTCATACTCATAACTATTTGAGGCAATTTCTAATTCACTCCCTATTTCACTTTCTGTGTCACTTTCTAAAGATGTACTTTGGCAATTCTTTAGAGGTCTAATAGTGACTAGAGATTCAGTAGTTACACATATTTTTTACAAATCTTGATGTGGTAGAAAACTGCTAATATTTCCTACATATCAAGTTGGATGAGGAACATTGTGATGTTCTACTTGATTTACAGCTTCTTTACCATGCTTTGGTAAAGGGTGTTGAAAAATATCCAAATTTTGATTTGCATTTTGATTTTGAGGTTTCTGTGTATTATTTTGAGCATTTCTTGGAGGGAAATTTTCTACTTCCATTTTTCATTGTCAATTAAATCTTGTATCATGTGTTTCAATATTTTACATGAGTTTGTTGAATGACCATCAACTCTATGGAAGTTACAATATAAATCAACTCTAAATCTAGCTATGGTTGTATCAGGTTGTCTTATTTCAGGCAACCGTATTAAGCCTTGTTCCAATATTTGAGGTAAAATCATAGTTAATGGCTGATTTAATCTTGTAAATTCTCTTGGTGGTTTATCGAGAACCTTTAATACAAACTTCTTCACAACTTCAACAAGGTTAACATTTGAGTTGTTTCTACTATCAGTAACTCCATCACCCACTACTTTTTTATTCTTATATTTATTCTTAGAAGTTTTGTCTTCATCCTTCTTCTTAAATTGACCTCTTCTAATGAGGGCATCTTCTACCCTCCTTGCTAAATCGATGGCTTGATCAAAGGATGTTACTATAGTAGTAGAAAGTTCATAGGATAATTGTTCTTACAAATTTCCTATGAATATGTCCAACATTTCACGATGAGGTAATTCAAAGTGTAAATTTACCCAAAATTTATCTCCACTTAGCCAAGAATTCAGTGAAACTTTCATCTTTTCCTTGTTTCAAGTTGTATAAATCTTTAATAGTCACATGCCTCTCTATGTAGGCACCAAATTGATGGACAAACATTTTTGTTATCTCCTCAAAATTCCTTAGAGAATTAGTGGGTAACTGATAATACCACTCTAGAGCCATACCTCCCAAACTCTTAGGGAACATCTTTAGTAACAACAAGTCATCATGAGAAACATCATGACATGTTGTCCTAAACATGCGAAGATGCTCAATAGGATATTCAGTTCCTTTATATATCGGGAGGACAGGCATAGGGAAATGTTTAGGGTAAGGTTGAGCTACCACAATAGGATCTAAAGGTTGACTACACATCTCTTGATAACTATATGAGGGACGGTAGGGATCCATCTGGTCTAGAAGAGAAGCTAACTATTTAACCATGGCTTCAAGTCCCTGTTGTTGTCCACCAAACTGATTTTGTTGTACCATATTATTGTGTCTTTTATAAATTAATGTTGTTGTGTAAGTATTTCCAACTGAAACACTATTGTGTAAATTTTGTGAGGGGGCAGTATTATGGAGTTGATATGAAATCTTATTTTGTTGGATTTTCTATTGAGGATTGGTATTTTGCACTTGTTTAGATTTTTGTTGATTTGACATTTTTTGATTAAGAGCTTGAGTGAATATGGATGTGAATGGTTGTTTTTGTTGTTTAGGATTTTTTTTTCGGTTGCTAGCAACAATCTTGGATGATTGTGTCATTGGTTTTTGAGCATTTTGATTTAAAGGTATCATGTTTTGATTAGATGGTCCTGCTTTATCATTATCTTGGTTTTTTGAGTTCATGTATGATAATGGATTTGTATGTATTCAAAAATTAGATGCTAAGGCTGCTTCCATATCACCTTCTCCTGAATTATCAATTTGTACTGCTTTATTAAACTCTTCTATGTGGTTTTTATAAATTGGGTAAATTTTCTAAGAGATTTAAATTTAACATTTCCTTTCTCATATAATGTAGGTTCATCAGGATCTTCTATTTTTTCTTCTCCATTATCACCTTCATCTTCTGAAGGTACATAATCTTTGAGTGCTCTATCCTCAATATTTTCTTGTTCTTGTTCTCCCATATTATCATTGTCTACTTGTTTACCACTTCTTAATATAGGCATTTTGTTTTTAGAATATTTTTCTCTTGTAGATATATATTATATATATGTGCTAAAAATTTTAGGGTATATATGCTATATATATACCTAACTAAAAATAAACTAAAATAATATGATTGTTTTTAGATTTTTGAGTTTTTAAATTGCAAACAACAAAGCAAACACAACTATAATATTATAGATAGTATACCTTAATTTTCTTGGAAAAGCCTATAGATATCATTAATAGGTTCAAGTTGGTCTAGTGACATGTAGTGTTCTTCTTAAACTGGAAGTTGGATTTTAATAATTTTATGAAGTGTGCTATAGTGATGCAATCAACTTCACAATTGGACATATAAAAGCGTAATTCATGATAGTAATCTCGATAAAGCACAACTCTAGGAACTTTGTTAAATATTCTCTTATCATCTAAGACAATCTCTTGATTTTCCACTCATGATAGAAATTGATGTACTACTATTGCATTCTCAAGATAATCTTCAAAGGAATAAATACTTGGAGAAATTACAGCTCTCCTATCGGCTAACCACCTATCACAGGCTCTTTGAAGGTCAAAGTAAAAAGGTGCACTATCTGGATCCAGGATTCTAGACAAGTCAAACCTTATGATTTTCTTAAGTTCAGGTTCTTTAGCTCTTATAATCTCTAACCTTCTCCAAATCTCAGGGTATGGCACACTACCTAAAGAAGAAAATTCTTGGTTTGCTAGTACTGTACTAACATTGATTCGAACGACTCTCCTTATGTTGTAATCTACCATCTATGAAATTCACTAAAATGTGCAAATATAACTAATAATTTTGTTTAATTTTTTGGTTTTTGTTTTGTTTTATAAATAAAAAATATGCCTAATGTTTTCACGTCGGGTTCACCAAAGAATGTAGCCCAAAAATTCTCGCACTCCTTTCCTCAAGGTTGATGGATTCATGCCTCAGAGGGGAATGGAAGAATGGATGGTCTACACCTCAAAAGAGAGGTACTTGATCGTACCTTCTTGTGGTGATTTTTTGACGAATTGGGTGGGTTCACCAGGAAACATTTTATGGCAGTTTTTGAGCCTAGGTTTTGGGATTTTTTTGATGTGTTCCTTTTATTAAATCATGCATACACCTAGTTTGGCCAATATGCAACTACGCTAATCTATATGCAATTTTGATTTATATGTAAGCAGTAAAAATAGAAAACATAATCTAAATAAGCAATGTAATGCTTAAAAAGTGATTTAAAATACCTACTTGTATCTGGAAGTCTGAAGATGATTTTTATCTTTGATGTAGGCAATATCAGGTAAAATCCAGCAAAATCAGGCAATATTGGGTGACTCGATTATGCAAAAAACCAACCGATATTGACTAAAATCTATAGTTTTATAATTGGATGTAGAAAACAACAATTTCACAAATAAACATGCATTTTAATGGATTAAATTACAATGAGAAATAATCTTAAAATAATAATTAAAGGATGTTCATATGCATATCTATGCTAAATACTTGAATATTTATGAGACAATGAAGGAATATGCCTATTAAATCCAAAATGATAATAGTAATGAATTGAAATTGATATAATGGATATGAAATACTAATTCTAAACAATAGGGATGGAGAAATAAGATGCAAACTCTGAGGTCTGGATGCCCCCAATCGGCTAAATTACAGTAATGCATGTTGCAGGTAAAATCGGACAGAAAAATATCGTGATCGGGTGATCCAATATCGCTTAAATCCCATCGATGCACAATCTGAACCTACAAAAACATAATGAAAAGGCAAGAGTATGGTGCAAAATCATGTGGGAGTTCCAGGGATAATCCAAGGTAAGGATCCTGGATTAAAAAGAAGGGAGTCAGGTGAGCTATTGGGCCAGAAATGGAAGAGGTTACAACTTCTTCTAATCCGGTCAAAATCGGGTGAACCGATCCCACAACTGTCGTGTAGTTGCCCAAATAGAGACAAGGAGTTACAACTTATTTTTTCACCTTGCTAAAGTAGGTATTTTTCAATTTTGGGCAAAATTAGGTGACCCGATTTCGTGCAAAATATTTTGATTTTGCACGAAATCGTGCGATTTCACACAAAGGTTAAAAACAAACTTTGTAACGGGCATGAAAATCGAGGTAAAAAATTAGGGTGATAAATTTGATTTTTCAAAAAAAATTTACCTTAGTTTTAATTAATGTGAGTCATTTTTAGGGTGCTACACTCTCATTCCTCATGCTTGCCTCATATGTCAAGTCATATAATTTTATCCTATGATCATGATCTTAGGTATCAAGCTAGTCGTATTGCTTCTCATGTGAGCTCTCACATGGGAACTGCTCTCTCCTCTCCACATCAATCTCCATAACATCATTAACACCCCTCTCAAATACCACCTTCTCCACCTCTTCTTCCATCACCTCTTTTTCTATTCCAACAAGGCCAATCAATGGGTATACCCCATCCCCTTTTTCTCCCTTTTCCTCCTTGATCTTACTCATGCATATTATTTTCCATATTAATCAACCTCAGTCCCTCATTTGATTGATATGCAACACATCTTAGAGCATTTCAACATTCTTTAGTTGTAGATGAGAGACTGTAGGTGTCACACACCCACCCATCATCCAACCATGTGAGGTCTTATAATGCCTCCATTTCAACAAAATCCTAACCCTTCACGGTGGGGTCCTTCACAATCTTGGCAAGCAATTACCCCATCACTACCTACTCAGTATTTCGAACAACTATAATGACTTTCTCAACCACCCTATAATTGGAGTCCCATATCAAAGCCATTTGTTGATGTCTTTAAGAAGTTATAAAATGTAGGTCACATTATCTTGCCTGATGTAAGACCAAAATATCCAAATAAAGAAAAATCTAAGTCTTATAATGCACAATAAATTTTCTCTTACCATCATCAATAATGGTATGACATCAACCATTATCACACCTTTAGGCATCAGGTTCAAGATCTAATCAATCAAGGAGTCATCCAAATTGATAGTCTCCTCCTCATCCCCCAATCAAAACTCTTCTTCCTCTCTCTACTCCTCAACTCTACTTCTTCCTTCTTACTCACCCCCTCCCACTCTTTCTTTCATAAAGTTTCATGTCATTATTGTACGATCATGCTTTGAGCGGATACGTACCTATGAATGGTATTTTTCTCCTATTTTTCCTCTCTTCTTCTATTTTACAATCTTCTTCCTCCCTTATCTTCCTTATTCTCTCTCCATTCGCCTACTTTTTATCATCATTTCTACATCTTCACACAAATCACATGACAAGGGAAGTTCCTCCTCTTCCAATATTTTTTTCACAATTGATGGAGTTCCTCTCCTTCTAATCAATTTCTTATGACTGGAAGTTTCTTCCCCCTCAAATACTTTCATGACTAGGGTACTTCACACTCTTTTATACCATATTTCTATCTGGGGAATCTCACACCCCTTCTCAGAAATTTTGTGATTAGGAAAGTTGACATTTCTTTCATGTATTGTCATTTAGCATGTACTCAAATAAAATCAATCACCAGGTTCAAAAGGTTGCACCCTTTGCCTCACCATATCATGATGAATCAATCTCTAGGTTTAAAAGGTTGCATACTTTTTTCAAAGGTTGTGCCCTTTGCCTCACCTTCATAAAAATAGCTTTCCAAAAATCTCATAAAATTTTTGGAAAGGTTTCTCAAAAAAAACCTAAATTCATTTGGACATTCTTTTTAAAATCTCTTAGGAAAATAATTTCCCAAAAACATCAACAAAATTTTGAAATTTTTTCTCCAAAAAACATAAATCCATTTGGAATATTCTTTTTAAAATCTCTTAGGAAAACGGTTTCCCAAAAACCTCAACAAAAATTTGGAAAGGTTTCTCCAAAAAACCTCAAGCCATTTGGAATATTCTTTTTAAAATCTCTTAGGAAAACGGTTTCCCAAAAACCTCATCAAAAATTTGGAAAGGTTTCTCAAAAAAACCTAAAGCCATTTGGAATATTATTTTTAAAATATCTTAGAAAAACAGTTTCCAAAAAACCTCATCAAAAATTTGGAAAGGTTTCTCCAAAAAAAACTAAATCCATTTTGACATTTTTTTTAAAATATCTTAGGAAAACGGTTTCTCAAAAACCTCATAAAAATTTTGGAACGGTTTCTCCAAAAAATAACTAAAGCCATTTGGACATTATTTTTAAAATCTCTTAGGAAAATGATTTCCCAGAAACCTCATCAAAAATTTGGAAAGGTTTCTCCAAAAAAAAACTCAAGGCATTTGGACATTCTTTTTAGAATCTTAGCAAACAGGTTTCTCTAAAAACCTGAAGGTATTTGGACAATACTTTTTAGAATTTTAGCAAAAAGGTTTCTCCAAAACCTCGAGGTATTTGGATAGTTCTTTTTAAAATCTTTTAGCAAATACCAAGTTCAAAAGGTTGTGCCCTTTACCTCACATTCACATCTCAAATCAAATCAATCACCAAGTTTAAAAGGTTGTGCCCTTTGCCTCACATTCACATCTCAAATCAAATCAATCCCCAAGTTCAAATTGTTGTGCCCTTTACCTCGCATTCACATCTTACACCAAATCTATTGCTAGGTTCAAAAGGTTGCACCCTTTACCTTGCATTCACATCTCAAATCAAATCAATCACCAAGTTCAAAAGGTTGCACCCTTTACCTCGCATTCACATATCACACCAAATACATCGCTAGGTTCAAAAGGTTGCACTCTTTACCTTGCATTCATGTACCAAATAAAATCAATCCACAAGCTCAAAAGGTTGTGCCCTTTTCCTCACCTTCATCAAAACAGTTTCCCAAAATCCTCAACAAAAAATTGGAAAGGTTTCTCCAAAAACCTCAATGCATTTGAACAATTATTTTTAAAATCTCTTTCAACAAATAGGTTTCTCCAAAAACCTCAAGGCATTTGGATAATTCTTTTTAGAATCTTAGCAAATAGGTTTCTCCAAAAACCTCAAGGTATTTGGACAATTCTTTTTAGAATCTTAGCAAACATGTTTCTCCAAAAACCTCAAGGCATTTGGATAATTCTTTTTAGAATCTTAGCAAATAGGTTTCTCCAAAAACCTCAACATATTTGGAAAATTATTTTTAGATCTCTTAGTAGAGGTACCAAACCCCTTTGATTAAATTTCAATTTCATTTCACAGGCTTAAAACCCCTTTGGTCAAATTTTCATTCCATTACTTAATTCATCGTCTTAGCATAGATCTTGTACATTCAACATTCAACAACAACAAAATTATAAAAATAATAACAACAATAATAAAAATACAAATAATCAAAATTGTCCATCAATGATGTATATTGCATTTCATTTTCCTCTTTTCCCCTTTGTCTTCTACTTCCTTTTCCTCCACATCTACCTCATTTGGATCTATATCAATGTTGTATGGTCACACTTTGAGTGGCTACATACCTTTGATTTAGTCCTATTTTCTTCTTGTCTTCTTGTTCTTTCTCTCTTTTTGTTTTTGATCATTGTTGTATGGTCACACTTCGAGCGGCTACATACCTTTGATTGGTTATAGTTCCTTTGTTTCTTCTTCCATTTCTTCAAATTTTTCTTTTCTTTATTTCTTCTCTTTCCATTTCCTATTAGTTTCATAGGTTTAATTTCTAGTCTCTTCCATATTCATCTGCACTCATCAATCATGTTGATGCCACCAAACATTGGCATTCAACTCTCTCATCATATACATCCATGCATACCATCATGATTTATCTATATCAATTGGATAAATAATTTGGATTCATGAATTCGTGTTAAACTATCTCACTTGGTTTTATTACTCAAGAACAAGTTGGTCGTGTTTTAGTTTGCATTCATAGGTATTCTATCATGTCACTCACCCATATTTTCCATCATATTTCATTGTTTGTTGTCACATCAGCATATAGTTATGCTTGTACATATGTATACCATATTTTGCATACAACAAACCATTGAAGTGTTAAACATGCATTTGTTAGCATTCTTGTAGTGGTATCCAAAACCATTCTCAATCATGTGGTAACAAGAATGTTTTTGTTACTCAACCATTCATAGTCATTCCAATCAACCTCTATTAAACAGTATCAAATTCTAAAGTATCTAAAAGCTTTCCCAATTTCACTTGAGTTCTTTCATGGATCAATCATGCATCTCACACACTAAGCAAATTTTGAGTCTAGGGAGGACAACACCTTACATAAGCCTTTCCATAAATCATATAGTTTCCCCTACTCATCCTATCATTTGTGTGATCCAAACCTGAGGATCGACAAAAGGATAAGCTACAAAAAAAAGAGAAAAAGAAAAAAAAAATAAAAAAGGCAAAAAACAAAAGCAAAATCAAAAGAGCACCACAAAAAGAAACAAAAGAGCACTATCAAAAATCTTGAATCCCTAAGGTCCTCACATCCATATATCATGGGGTTAATCTCCATCGGGGCTATAGATGCCTAACTAAAAGTGAAGCATACCTTACAAGTGGTGACATGTTTGTCACATTAGTGACCTTCTCTTGTACAAACCACTACACACTTATGGATGAGCTAGCTTATTCAGCGAAGTTTACAATTGGTTAGTCCAACCTCACTCAAAATAGATAAATAAACATCATGTGCACACACAGGTCCATGATAGGCTTAATATTAGTCAATATAGTCAAGAAATATGTAGGGTATTGATTGACTACTAGATGAGTTTGATTGTTTAAACTATGGTGTTTGAATTTCTTAGAATTCTTCTAAACATCCAACAATCCTAAGAAGGAGGAGTGAACAACATCATCGCTAGCTCTGCCAATAACAAGTATCCTCTTCATCACATTTGTACATTGTCATTTGTCACATATTCAAATCATAATTTTTATTACCTACATAGGTCCATTTCAAATTGCATTCATCATACACATTTCATGATTGTCTGTTTCATAAAAAGGTACACAGTCAACGTGACTATTCCTTTATCTTTGATTAATTCAGTCATTTGAGATATTCAAAACCAAATATAGGTTTCCAAAAATGTGATCACATACAAGCATCTCAATTGTACATACAAAACACTTCTCACATCCATACATTTATATTTTGATATATCTACAATACATCAAATTAATGCTACATGTCATATACTATCTATCAAAAAACATCATCAATGCATACTCACATGTATTAAATTACCACAAACATGCATCATTCACAATCAATACATATCACATCATTGTACATCATCAATAAATCTTATCATATGTATATCATATCATAAATAAGTTTTACATAGTCAAAACTTCCCATAGGGTACATCCATAAGCATCATGTTGTATGTCATTACATATGCAACTATCATAATATACAAAAATGGTAGCACACTTGCCACATAAAAAAAGAAAGAAAAAAAGAGAACAATCTCAGCTCTGCTACCCACTAGGAGTCTCTCCACTCCCCTCATGTCTTCTATGGGGCTCCTCATCCCTCCTTGAAGATATCTCACTACTCTATCTTGGGTAGATCCCTCTGCCTGTAGTACTACTCACTCAATTGTTTAATGCATCAATGCAGTAGTTAACTGTGTGCTCCTCTTCCTTTTATAATACTAGGATCCAGACTCGATATATGTTGGGATATCTATTTCTTCAGTCACCAATCATCCCTTAAACCTACTCACCGTCTAGCCCTTTCTATAGAAAAACTACTCAAATTTATCCTTCACTCAACGCATCTCATCCAGCTTAGCTCGTAAAGTAACCAACTCACTCTAAGCCCCTTGTTGCTCTAATTTCTCATGCAATCTAGTCAACTCATCTATCATCACCTCATGTTCAACCTATTTCTACTTTACCTCCTCACACAATTTTGTCATCTTAATTACTGTTACCTCACACTAAGCCCCATACTACTCTACCTCCTCACACAATATGGTCATCTCGATCACCATTTCCTCATGCTAAGCCCTCTACTACTCTACCTTCTCATGCAATCTAGCCATCTTAGTTGCCATTAGCTCATTTTGAGCTATTGTTGTTTTACCTCACACAATCTAGCCATCTCGATTGCCATCACCTCACGTTAAGCCCCCTACTACTCTACATCCTCATATAATATGGCCAACTCTATTACTATTGACTCATGTTGATTCCTCTGCTACTCTACCTCATGCAATTTTGCCATCTCGATCATCATTACCTCATGTTGAGCCCTCTACTACTCTACCTCCTCACATAATCAAGCCATCTAAGCTGCCATCACCTCACTTTGATCCCCTTGTTGCTCTACCTCCTCACACAATCTAGCCATATTGGTTGCCATCACCTCATGTTGAGCCTACTACTATTTTGCCTCCTCATATAATTTGGCCATCTTGGTTGCCATCATATCACACTGAGCCACCTCCTCACATGATATGGTCATATTATTCTCCATTGCCTCACATTGAGCCCTATATTGCTCTACATCCTCAGACAATATAACTATCTTAGTCAACATTACATCATGTTGAACCCTCTACTACTCTGCCTCCTCACATAATTTGGTCATCTAAGTTGTCATCACCTCACTTTGAACTCCTTGTTGCTTTACCTCATGCAATTTGGTCATCCCGATTGCCATCACCTCACTCTAATCCCCCTGCTATTTTTACCCTCACATAATCTAGTCATCTCAATCATTATAACATCATGTTGATCCCCCTACTTATTTACATCCTCATGCAATTTAACCATCTCATCCACCATCGTCTCACATTGAGCCCTCTACTGCTTTACATCCTCATGTAATCTAGACATCTCAATTGCCATCGCATCACTCTAAGCTCTTTTCTACTTTGTGTCCTTGCATAATCTAGTCACCTCAACCACCATCACCTCTTGTTCACTCTTCTAGCTTTGAGCCCCCACCATATCTCTCTCTCGCTCCATTGTTGTTACATCTCTCTCTATTGCAATAACATCACCCTCTCATTGTAGCTCATCCCCTTGCCCTCTAAGTCTCTCCACTTTCTTCCTATCCATCATCTTTGTAGATGCTACAAATTGATCCACTTTTCATAAAAATCCATTAATTCACCTCATACATTGATTGTCTAACCATCCATGATAATTTTCCCTATA
The DNA here is from genome assembly GCA_028583015.1 of Wollemia nobilis. Classification (NCBI taxonomy): domain Eukaryota; kingdom Viridiplantae; phylum Streptophyta; class Pinopsida; order Araucariales; family Araucariaceae; genus Wollemia; species Wollemia nobilis. Next base: position 2,582,708 of record JAQPPZ010002721.1, read on the forward strand.
AAAATCCTAAAATCCAACATTTATCACCTTAAAAAAGTTGGTCATCTTTGACCTTAATTTTCCCCCAACAAAACTTCTCCAAATTTCATAAAACTACCACAATTGGATTGGGATCAAAAATATATTTTTTATGATATATAGTTTACCTATATTCAGATATCATTTGGTCCTCCAAAATACAAAAATACTACACATGGGTCAAAAGTCGCAAGCTACCCTATGACCATTTTGGGTCACAGGGTACCCTACGACCAAACTTAATCTACTTCAAACTTTGCCTACTGGTATAAAATAGTGACCTTCACTTTATTTTCATGCAAATTATCAATTTTCACTCCATTATAATGTGATTCAATACATTCTATCACCCCATCTCCCACTTTATCAAGTGTTTTGTTTTTGCTTCAAACATCTCCTCCCATCAATTCATTGCTTGAGGGGGTAGACATAATACAAAAGTTACCTTGTGCATGATCAATAAGCAAATACTCAATCTTGGAAATTATTTTTGTACAAGAACTTTGCCTAAGACTATCATAAGTCCTCCTTTTTTGGGGCAAATAAAGAGTAAAACTTCTCTTCTCAACAAAACTCCAATCCAAACAAACATTTGGTATGCTGCGTTAGTAGTTATAGGTTTACTCAGGTGTGTATTACTTCACCAATGCCAATACTAATCCCACTAAAGCAATCATGAGTATGTCTACACATACTTGCACTTTCACTTTGGTGAGATGATCAAAGTGATGTCAGCACACCTGCAAATGGTTGGACGGTTTACCAAATCAAATCAAGCTTAAATGCTTGTCAAAGGAAATGTTTCAAAAATATTTGCTCCTTTCAAAATTAGGGCATCTTACATTGATCATCGCTAGTGAGACAATCATGTGTCTCCTCCTTAAAAGGAATCATTATGGCTTAACACAAATTCCGTAACCAACCACAATCACTCATCAATTTCACCATCCCTAGCCACTACATGCTCATCCAATGACATTTCATTATCAAGTGATTCGTCGTTGTATTTCACTTCTTCACCCATCAAATCATTGCTTGAGGGAGGTAGACATCAAAAAATCTACCTTGCACATGATCAATAATCAAATTCAATCTTGGAAATTAATTTTGTCCAAGAACCTTTGCCAAAGATTATATCAAGCCCTCCTTTTCTAGGGTAAACAAAAGCAAATTTTCTCTTCTCAACAAAAATCCAATTCAAACAAACATTTGATAGGCCCAATGCCTAAGTCTATAGGTTAAAAATGGATTCCCTTCCTCAAAGTGGCAGTCATAAGACCATACATGAATGAAGCACCTAATAAAAACCTACCAAGGGTTGAACAGATTACCAAATCAAATTAGGCTCAATAATGCATCAAAGGTAAAGTTTCAAAGACACTCATCCCTTTCATAATTAGGGCATTTTACATTGATCGTGACAGTAATACAATCTTACATCTACTCTCTCAAAAATCATTATAGCATGATAAATGCCAATATCATCTACAATCATCCATCAATTCATCTTCTTCAAAATCAAACCACCAATGTGGGGTTACAAGTTTTTGCATTGCACCGTGTCTCCACACAATACAGTACAAAAAGGGGCAAAATGTACACTCAAAAATCGCACATTTCCACTCTTCCCATCATCTCGATTGATCAATTTTCAAAACCCACAAAATTTTCATACATTAGCCTAAAATACTATTCATTCATCAAAATCACTATTCATAAGTCCCCTTGGGCCACTTAAGCCCTTTCCTATGCTTAACTCTAGATCCCTATGTGACCATCATCTTTGCCTAACCCTGGTTAATCTCTAACCTAGATAAAAATCACTTCATAGTCAAACATCTAACCATGGTCAACATAACTCATGGCCACCTCACCTAGTCTACTCTTTGACTAGAATAGGTGCCATCTTATCCATTTAACATTGTTCTAATCTAGGGTCAACCTAAGCAAGGTTAACCTTAACCCTTGCTCCACACATCTCCATGTGTGCATTTAAGGCTTGAAATGGCTTTTTGAGACTTTTATGCTCCAAATCATGGGTCAAAGGTGAGTCATCCTCCACCTCATATGATAAATCAACAACTAACCTAGGGTTAACCTAACCCTAGTTACAACTAACCCTTCCTCCATTTCAAATTCCCATGTGCATTTAAGTTCATAAATGACATTTGAAGACTTTTTTGTTTCAAGGCATGGGTCAAGGGTGATTCACCTTCCACCTCACCCAATTCAATCCTTAATCCAAGGTTAACCTTATCGTAGTTAGGGTTAGACTCTTACTCCACTCCACATCCCCATGCTCATTCATGACAAGTAGATGGATGAGGGATTCTCTCACCCAAATGCACTAATGAGGTATACCACATTAGGTGACACCTCAAGGGACACCTTAGGGGACACCTCAACCTCCCCTAACCTCTTCAAATTCTATAAATAGAGTACCTTTTCTTCTATTCTCAAGAATCAACCATTTGCATACACAGACTCTGCCAAAATCAACCTAGATGCCACTTAAGCCCTCACTCACCATCAACCACCATAGAGGCCACTTAAGCCCTCTCTTGCTACCATATTAAACATATTTTTTCATCCTTTTTGTGTCCCAAATTGGTCTATTTTGTAGGTTCTAAAGGTGACCTAACAAGGATAGAAGCTCCAACAGCTATAGAACATCATTTTAAATCACCTAGCATTCGGCCAGAATATCACAGTTAGGGTTGTAGGGTACCCTGCTATCAAAAACGGTCACACCTTACCCTACAACCATTTTCAAAGATCAATTTTAACATCAATAGGCTACAAAACCCTTCAAACAGGTAAATATCATTGTATTTTCTTATTTAGAGTCATTTCCAACAACTTTATTATGCATTAGAGTAGTTTATTTTATGTTTTTTTTTCTGTGAACATGATGGATCTGATTAATACAGGTCACCAAATATTCGAACCCCATTTTTTGTAGTTCTTTTAGGTCTTGAACATAGACTTGACTGATAGTGGCACACAAGCAGTAAGCCCACTCCAACCGAGGAATTTTGGAGGACCCTTGAGGTGTTGTTGACCTCCTTGCTGAAGAAGGGGTTTTCACCTCACAAAACCCCATTTTGTGGCCTCTAAAGGCACTTTTGTAAAAGGGACTCCCTTGTAACCCCTTTTTAATCATCTTTTGCAAACAACACCGGTTTTCCATCATCTCAAGGTATTCAACTTAATGACCCCATATTTTATATCATCCCCATATTCATTCTTGTCTTCAACATGTTGAGTCGGTTTAATGAGAAACTCTATAATATTTTTGTAACTTTGAAATATGTGTCTATAATCAGAGTTATCAAGGATAGTAAGTCTAAAGACTACCACTATCTCCTTATGCTTGTCTTACATATCTAATATAGGGTTAAATTTTGCTACCATTAAATCTTGTTTATATGCTTATTTTTTGAAATCTTGAGGGATTTTCTTCATCTCATATATGGTGAAGATCTATAGAAAATTCTAAACTTAGTGTTTGTAAGACTTTAAATACTTATCTTTGATTGCACATTCTAAATTGACTTGGTTTACAAATAGTTTAGAATCACCAAATATTTGGATGCTCTATAACCATAGTTTTGGCTTTTCTTTTATTCATACAAAGTGCTTCATGTTTAACCATATTGTTAGTGCAATTGAACAATTATTTGCAATCATAACTCATCTTGGTACCTTAAGGATAAATTAGTTGAATACCAATACTAATTCCATTTTTTATGCATTGTTGAGATGCATAATCCATGTTTTATCAGATCCTTGCACTAGATTTCTAGTCAATGTTGGAATATTGGTAGGTTCTTCAAAAATTAAGAAATTATCAAGCTCAATTTCTTCAAAACTTACTTTTGGTTCTTCATAATATTGGATTAAACCTATGATAATATTTATTTTTATCATATAGTCACCCTAAACAACCTCATCATCCACAAATTCAAGCAATTCATTCATTTGCTACTCCATTATCATTTATTTTGTGTGAGATAATTACATGCATATTTATTTTTCTATCGTGATCATTTTTCTGTCCTAAGGTACCTTTATATGTATACAATCAATTATCAAGTATCCATGCCCAAATAATTTCCAAATCCATTCTCTCAAGAGTAGTATTTTGAAAAAAGGAGGACGATTGACGTTTATGACTTCTTTAATAACTACTAGATCAAGACGTTTTGTCACAAACATGATTAAATATCTTAGATTCCTTATGACATTCACCCTAATACCATCCATTTGAATTGGATTTTTGGTGATTTTAGTATATGGAAATCCCATTTCTTAACACATAGACTTTGATATCATGGTTATGGTAGCTCATAAATCCACTAAGTAACTTCTCAATAAATAATTTTTAATATTCAATGCTAAAAACAATGATGGTTTTAGTGTTTTTGGATTCAAGTCATTCAGGATGTCTAACACATTTACTTGGATGTCCGATGAATCTTCTTTGATCAAATTTTATTTTTCTATTAGATTAGGTTATGTTTTTTTTTGTTGATTCTTAGCATGATTTTTTCTTGCTATCTAAGGGTTTATTAGAGTAAATCCCATTGTCTTGGCAATGCTAAAGCTTCTAGAATGCTTGCTTTGGCTAGCACCTTCTTTATCTCCTCAATGATATTAAACCTAAATTTTGTGATATTGCTTTCATTATGCTATGCAAATTTCATGTATTGTCTCATAGCAATTACACATCTCTCACTAGTCAAGGATAGGTATTTTAGATGATTTTCAAGCTCTTTTTGCAACTTTTTTTCATTTGTTACTATCCCTTCCTATAATCATTTGTATGGCTTCTTCTTTTTTCCTTCTTGTTTTCCCTTCTCATTAGGAGTATTATTTTTTGGTACCACAAGCAGTGCTTTTTTATGATCTTCTTGTGTTTTTTATGTTATTGCTAATACTGGCCCCTTATTCTTGACATATAATGTGGTCTTTCTCTTCTCAATACCATAGAGTCTAAACTAACTTTGACTTGATTCTTACATGGTTCTTGCTATTATGTCACCTTTGTTTTGCTCCTAGTTCTAATCTCTTGTTTATTAGCACATTCAACATTATTCAAAAATAGGAATCCTCACCTTTTTTGATAACATCAAATTTTATAAAGATTGCATTATTTGGATTTGGTAAATTTGGAACTACTTGTTGAATATGAGCTAAAGCTTGATAAATTGGTTGATTCATCATAAGAGACTAATATTTTGGTTGATTTATTATAGGTAGTTGGTTTGTTATTGGTACCATCTCCCCATAATCATAGCCTATTAAGACTGACTTTGTTGGTCATATTGATTAGGTTGAGAATGTCTAATAGCTATGACACATTTAATAGGGTTATGTCCCATATTATAAGAGAAGCATCATAAGGTATTGAACTCCAAATTTACATTCACCATGTTGTTTTTCAACTCATTATTATTTTTCCTAGTATTTTTTCAAGGGACCTATTCTATTGTGAGGTAAGGGGCCTTTCATTATTGTCAATTTTTGTTATTGTCATTCATTATTTGCTAGTCACTATATTTTCTCCACATTTGATTCACCATTGTTCTCATCATGTCTACCATATTCTTCATGTGGAGATTACATTTATTATGATCCTAAGAGGTAGTATTATTACTACTCTATTATGGAGCTAGTAAAACATGTAGTTGAATTTGGAAGGAAATGATTGAAGGTGTACTTTGACTTAGGAAAGTCATGATGTAAGGGGAATTGGTTTGTGGGTAAGCAGTAGTATTGTTGGATGGTTGGGTATTTGGAATAGGCCCAATGGTAGGAGTAGATCCTATAATTTGAGGGTTTTTGGTCACATGGGTGGCATAGCCATAGGTAGGACAAGAGGAAGTTCTTCTACTCTAATGAAAATATCTTTTGCATGAGTTGCCTTCTCAGACATTATGGCTAATATGACATGGTTAGCATTGTAAACCATTAGCACTAAATTAAATCATAATCCTTTTATATATTATGAAAAATACTTTTCTTTATTAAGATGCACATTCAATGGGAACAAATACAAAGTCCTCATAAATCTAGTGTTTTAATCATGAATATTTTCTTAAGAATATCTTTGCATAAAATTTAATTGAAAAAAAACTGAATATCCATTATCCATATTATCAAACCTCCTCATAAAGGGATCCATAATTGATGCCCAATTAGTAACAAAATTATCAAGCAATAATGTATATGATAAAGTGGCTTTATCGTTTAATGTGTAAATAAGCATGCATACCATGATGTCTTTTTCTTGGATGTGATGAATTGATTTCAATGTGGAGAGGTCTTTTAGATGATCCATTGTCGTTTTAGTCCCATTTCCATCAAAGTTGGTAAGGATTTTATGGTAGCATATAGAAATGGATATATAGAAATGGATATTAAGCTCTTAGATTCAAGGTTCCTTGATATATCCAATTAGGAAGTTGATTTTAAGATCTAGGGATGCTAGGGATGAAAGCACATAGTTTTATTGAGGAAGTTACCCAAATTGCATTGGGTAAGGATACATCATATAACCTTGTGGAGGGACTACATATACCTAAGGTGGGGATAATATATGGGACTACTTATTATCAAAAACCTAGAGGATTGTAATATTGTGGTGGAAAAAGAGGTTTCATATTTTGCGTAGGGGTGGATTTGGATAAGCTTGATTTTAATTTGGTGGGACTTCCAAATTCTGGATAGGAAAAGAATTTTGTAAACCTTCTTGTAGGATTTGTTGATTTAGAGGAGGCATATGGCACTACAAATTTTGCATTGCCTAATTATCTAGAGGTAACACTTGGTTTGGGGGTTCCCTAAAATCCTTGTGCCCCCTTTTTACCAATTGGCAGTTACAAAGTCTAAGCCATGCCTTTCTTGGTGATTGGAATGTTCATTTGCTTAAAAGGGTTAATAGTATCAATATTGGATGGAATGGGTTAACTCAAAGGTAGGGGATTGATTTGAATGATTAGCCATACTTGAAGTGTTATATTGTTGGCTAGACCTAGGTAATGACTACGTTAGAATAGTACCATTTGGAGATAATTTAAATACTAGATGTTGTTATTTGGCATACTCTAACTTGATTGTTTGATGATATCATTGGTTGATTGTTAGGAATACTTTTTTTTTTATTTGTGGAAAACATCCCAAAAGGGATGCCACTTTCGGGTAAGACCCAAGGAGGCAGGGGTATCCATTCCGCCAAAAATGCCCAGGACTCGGACCTGGCCTACCACCTTTGACACACTCAAGGAGCAAACAAACACACAAACCCAATTAAAAATAAGTAAATAACAACAAAAATAATAAAATAAAATAAAAAACATGCTCCTTGAGTGTGTCAAAAACAAAAGCACAACCAAACACGCACAATAAGATAAAAGAAACCACAACACAAACCACATAGAAAAACACAAGAAACACATAACAAAACACAAACAAGACAAAAACAACAGAACACTACAAAGACATAACCCAAAAAAAAACAAGAAAAATAAACACAACCAAAACCTAAAAAATTAAAAAATAAAATAAAAATAAAAATAAAAAACAACCAACAATAGACAATAAACAAAAACAAAAAATATAGAAAACACTCACCCATAAAAACACGAAATAACACAAACAAAGAGAAACCCAAGAACAAGAACGAAAAAAACACAAGAACAATAACAAAAAACATAAAAAAAAAACAAAACAACAAAAACACAAGAACAACAAAAAACAACACAAAGAACACAAAAACAAAACAAAATAAAAAAAACCCACCCACCTTAAAAAACTAAACAAAAAAAAACAAAAAGGAAAAAAGAAATAAAAAATGAACAAAACAAAGACCTATCTAGACCAGAAGACTATTAAGGCAAGAATCAATAGAGGAAACAAAATAAAGAATAGAATGAGCTAGGGAACTAAAAAAACTGAATGAACCAAAGAGAAGCAAAAAAAAAAAACAAGAAGAAACTAGGTACCTTCAGAACTGGAGCCATCCAAAGAAATGATAGAAAGAAGAGCTTCCTTAATTTGAGAAGCCCACCATATAGGAGGGTGGCCATAACAAGTAAGATCACCTTTGTCCAAAGCCCAATTAGCTAAAGCATCAACACTCTTGTTTTGATCTCTGACCACATGATTGTAATCAACTTTCAAAAATCCCATCCTGGATTAACCGAATCTTCTCAATAATTCTTTTTATTCTCCAATCCACCTTATGATTCTTAGAAGGATTCTTCAAGAGATTAATCATAAGTTGAGAGTCGGACTCAACTAACACCTTTTCCCATCCAACCTTAGTAGCCTCCGAAGACCTCCGAGGATACCATACCCCTCAACAAGGTTATTGGAAAGAATACCCAAATTCTCAGCAAAAGTAAAAACCAGGGAGCCATCCGAAAGTCTACCAATTCCTCCCACACTGGCTTTTCCAGGGTTCCCTCTAGAGGCTCCATCAGTATTGACTTTTCCAAAATCCTTAGGAGGAGGTTGCCAATTTCTATTCCTATCCAATTTACTAATACTCACATTCCCTTTAAGTTGGTTGCCCTTAGAAGGTTTAATCTTCAATCTTTGCATCACTTGATCCCATATTTGGTGGGAGTTTTGGGGGTGATTAAGGAGATGATGGACTGATTCAACTAAGTTGGCTATGGTCTTTTGCCAAATATAGTGAATATCCTTCCTATCTTGATTAAAAATTTGGTTGTTCCTTTCATTCCAAATATTCCAAAGAAGAATGGTAGAACCCATCCAAACTAACTGCCTAATAAAATGATCAACACCCTCTTGATTAGGCCAATCCCTCCAAAGTTGTTCAAAAGTAAAAAATTGGACCATTGTAAGCCAAGTAAAGTGGCCATTCTCCTCCATAGCTCAGAGGCTAAAGTACACTCAATAAAAATATGGTTGATATTTTCTACATTCTCTTCACACATTTCACATCTAAAAGGGCCATGAAAACCACGCTTCATAAGTTGCTCACCTAGTAAGCACCCTACGATGCAATAAAAGCCAATTAAAGAACCTCACCTTAGGCCAGAGCTTTTGAGCCCACAATTGAGAAAATATGTCAGAAGAATGGTTGGGATTATTATGGCATAAGGTCAAATAACCTTGAGCAACTGAATACTCACCCTTAGTAGTGTTGTTCCATCCAAAACAATCTTTTTCATGGGACCAAGAGAGGGATCTCATATGAAGGATGCCTTGGATATCTTGTCTTTGCCTTTCTGGGATTTGAATAGGCCAGTCCTCAATAGGGATCCAATATCTACCAACCTTTGAATTACCAAGTATGGTACCGACAAGTAATTAGCCACCTTTATCCAATTAGCTCGGTGAAGCTCCTCCATCCAAGGCCTCCAATCGGGAAACCGAGTTATCAAAGGCTTGTGACCATCCCAAGAATCTGTCCAAAAATTTGCATGTTGACCATTATGAATGATCCAAAATAATTTTTTCTTTATCAAATCCTCACCAGTCTTAAGAACTGCTAAAATGGGAGAACCTTTGGTAGGAAGTTGATAGCGAACAAGGTCTTCAGGACTTTTGTTCTCAACATATTTAGCATGGAGATTATTGGCCCAAAGAGCATTGGGGTTATGCAACATCCTCCAATATAATTTAGCAGCTAAAGCTTTGTTGTTATTAATTGAAGACCGTAAACCTAACCCCCCTTCACTCTTAGGAAGACATAAAGTATCCCATTTCACCAAGGCCCATTTTCTTTTCTCCTTAGTACCACTCCAAAGGAAACGATGACTGATTTGATCCAATTCTCGAAGAACAACCTTTGGGATATTCAAAATGGAAGAAACATAAATAGGAATAGCTTGAAGGACTGATTTTACCAAGGTGATTCTACCCCCATAAGAAAGCCACTTGTTGGTCCACTTTCCAATTTTCTTCTTGACTTTGTCCAACAACCAATTCCAATCTTTATTTTTCTGCCTTTGAATATTTATGGGAATACCTAAATAAGTGATTGGAAGAGAGGTCTTCTTATATCTTAGCTTATCCAAGACCATGGATTCCTGTCTAGCAGAGCAGATGAAAGAAAATAACTTTAGATTTGTCTTCATTGATCAACCGTCCAAGTAGCCTTAGAAAAATAGCTAATGATTTGCTTAATATTAGAAGCTTCCTTAACCGTAGCTTTACCTAAAATAGTAGAGTCATCCACAAATTGAAGATGAGAGATAGGTCTAGCTCCATGAGCAATGGTAACTCCCTCAAGGGTTTTGTTTTCCCTCTTTTTGGTTATAGTCCTACCCAAGCATTCAACAAGAATGATGAATAAATAAGGGGATAGCGGGTCACCTTGCCTAATACCTCTGGAAGTCGGGAAAGACCGAGAAGGCCCCGCCATTGATAAGAACTAAGTAGGAAACTGAAGAGATACATCCCATAATCCAATCCATCCAATCCTTAGAGAAACCAAATTGCCTCAAAACTTTGATAAGGAAGTGCCAATCCACTCTGTCATAAGCTTTGGATAAGTCTAACCGAATGAACATGGAAGGAGAATTTTGCATATCCATGGAATGGATGGCTTCCTGAGCAAGAACTATCTCATCTACTATTTGACGTCCTTCCACATAACCCCCTTGCTCTGGGGAAATAATCTTATGCAAAAGAGGCTTCAACCTTTCTCGCCATGATTTTAGTAATGATTTTGAGAAGAACATTACATAAAGCAATAGGTCTAAAAGCTGAGATATGATCAACCTCTTGAGCTTTTGGAACAAGAGTAATATAAGTTTTATTGATAACCTTCAAAATTTCTTTGGCTTTCCTGGCTTCTTCCACCACCTCTAATAAATCAACATGAAGGATATCCCAAAACTCTTGGTAGAACTCAATAGGAAAACCATCAGGACCTGGGGTTTTCCCTTTTGCATTTTAAAAACTACTTGTTGAAGCTCATTGATAGTAACAGGAGCAGTCAAAATAGAGTTCTCCTCATAAGTGATAAGAGAAGGGATTGCTTGAAGAACATTATATTGTGAAGCTGAGTCAAGGGGAGTAGCAGCAAAAATATTGGAAAAGTAATCAACAACAATAGAGTTCATGCCATCCCAAGTATAAACAACATCTCCAGAATCTGATTTTAAGGAAGAAATAAAGTTGTGAGATCTTCGAGCTAGAAGAGATTTGTGGAAGAAATTTGTGTTTCGATCTCCTTCTTTGAGCCATTGAATTCTAGATTTTTGCTTCCATAAGATTTCTTCTCTTTTTTCCCATTCCTCTAACGGAGTTGTGAGTTTAATTTCATCTCGCACTTCTCTTCTCTGTGAGGCCATCTAAACGGATTTTCTTATTCAAATTTTCAAGATGAGCAATAACTTCATGTTTTTTTTTATGAACATCCCCAAATTCTTTCCAGCTTCCAAGTCTTGATTTTGGATTTAATGTATTGCAGTCTTTTGACAAAACAGAACATCTTAGTCCCATGCCTAGGTTTACCTTCCTTCCACCATTGTTGCACATGAGGTCTGAAGGAAATGTCTCTAAGCCACATTAATTGAAAACGAAAAGGAGAGAAACTCACATTGGTTTTCCACATTTCCACCATGACTGGCCAATGATCCGAACCAACATTATTAAGAGTCTTCACTTTAGGAATGTGACCATGGATTAAGAAATTTTTAGAGAGCAAAAACCTATCCAATCTCTCCATTATACAAGCTAAGCCTTGCCTTCTGTTAGACCAAGTCATAAGGCCATTATCTGGTTGGATATCCACAAGATGGAGGTTTGCAATATATTCGCTCATGAGGTCAGTGCTTTTGTCCAAATTTCTATTTCCCCCCATTTTCTCATCCAGAGAGAGGATGGTATTGAAATCTCCTCCGATCAAGATCCAAGCTTTAGGAAAATGAGAGATAATATGAGTAATATCCTTCCACTGTCTTCTTTTTTCCTCCAAAGAAGTTGGAGCATAAACAATAATGCAGAGCATAATCTGGTTGGAATGTCTACTTTGAATAGCTATAGCCAACAAACCCCAACTGCCAACCATATGGTGAATAACTACCTCTTTTGGATCCCAAAGACAAGCAATGCCACCCGAAGTCCCTTGGGAACTGAGGGAAACCACTTTTCCAACTGGCCAAATTTTACTGGCAATTAAGTCCATATCCTCCATTGACATCTTAGTTTCTTGAAGGAAAACAAGATGTGGATGATTTACTTGAATCATTCTTCTAATTTCATTTTGTTTTGAAAGACTCCCTTTGAGTCCTCTAATATTCCAAGTGATGATCTTCATTAATACCAGGGCTAAAAAAGTTGGGAAGGGCATTAATCTTACCTTCCTCTACAAGCTTTTCACCTTCTTTTACCATATGATATTGATTGGTCTTGCGACCTACTTTTTGATTAGAATCCATCTTCAATTTTTTTTTCCTGTTTCTTGACTTATTCCAATTGAATCTGAGATGGCTTCTAACCTTGAAGAATGCTCGTACACAACCAAAATTTTACTAGATGGTTCAATAGAGTCTATATTGGGACCCGCATTATTTGAAGTTTTGACATTTGAAATATTGTTTTTCTTGTGTAAATTTTCTCCTTTTTTTCTGTTGAAAACCTTTGATTTGTTGGTTTGTCTCCGAGTTCTTCCCTTCATATTTAAATTGTGTTTCTAAGATTTCAGTTTCCATTATTTCCTCTTCCTCACTTGGGACATCATTTGTGGAAAGGATTTCAAACATATTAGCAGATGACTTTGATTGATCCTTCATAACTGGTTTTTTTAGTGTTCTTCTTCTTAGGTATTTGGAAACCTGCTAAGTTTATATCTTCTTTCTTTTGATCAGGAATTTTATTTGGGCAAGCATTGGCCAAATGACCATATTCATGGCAAATTCTACAACGAAAAGGAATGTTCTCATAGTCCACTACTTGCTCCCAAGTGTCTTCCCCAAATTGTAATGTGATATTTTTAGGTAGGGGTTTGTCAAAATCCATTAAAACACAAATCCGAGCATAAATAATATGTTCAAAATTTTGAGTACAATCAGCAATCATCATAAAAGTTCCTAAAGAGTTTCCAATTGAAGAAAAAATAGTAGGATTCCAAAATTCAATAGGGAGGCCAAAGAGTCTAACCCACACGGGAGCAATAGAAGGCATCTCTTCTTCGACTTTAAATTTAGTATGCCGGGGCTTCATGAAAAGCCCCGCCCTTCCAAAAAACCAAGGACCCCCTTGAAAAGTTTTCTCTCTATCTTCATTATTAGCAAATAAAACAAGAAAATAACCATTTGGATAAATAGAGATTTGTAACTCACCTTTAGTTTTCCAGACTTTTGCAGCCCAGACTTTGAAAGCGAGATAGACTCGGACGAAAACCCACGAACCGACAAATTAGTCCTCTTTTTTCCAAATCTTCAATGCCGATCTGAATGTTATCCATATCAAGCTTAACAATAGGAGTTCCATCACCGCTTTAAGACATCCTGACTCCATTTTCCTGGGATCAATCTTAGGCATTCTTAGAGGTTTATGGGAAGCCCTAATATTGATATTAGCATTGGGTTGAGGCTGTCCACCACGAAGGGCATCCCTAAAATTCATTTTTGGGACCGAGTCTTCAAAATTCTTACCCTTGATAGGGGTTTTCACAAGAGAATTATTTTGTGGGTGCACCTTAGCACCAGATTCACTTGAGATATGAGCCATTTTTTGATCAACTGCTTGAAACTTGTTTCGTGATCTCTTTAATCCTTGCCCTAGACGCCGTGGAAAGGTATGGTTTTCACTTTTCTTTTGTGCAGCAAATTGGAAGCCGTTGTCACTCAAGTTCACAGTATGATCTGTTGAAAGACAAATTTCTAACCCATCTTGTATCCCCTGCAACATTTCCTGCTAAAATATTGAGAATAAACCACAAAAATATTGGCCGCTAGGGCCCGAAGGCCCTAAAAACCAACCTCTGGAGCTGCTTGCACTCAACCCAGATGAAACCCTCGCATAGCCGCTTGCCAAATATGTCGTTCACACATAGGGATGTGCTAGGATCTGTGTTGCTCCAAATGATATGAAAATTGGTGGAGACGTTCTAGGGTTTTTCAGGCATCTACCCTCAAAATTTTAGCTCAATCCGAGTCCGGATGAGTGAGATATGACCGAAACGAGTTCGGCAGTTTGGGCAGTCCTACGAAAAACTGATTGTTAGGAATACTAGCTAGGGGTAAACTACTTGACTAATAGTTTGTGAAGTGCTTGAAAATACTTAGGTCAATTGAGGCATTCCATAAATGGATTGGTATGTGTTCTTGTAGACCCAATGGATGCCCAATTTTTATTCAGGAGGGGAAATGCATAGTTAGAAATTAATGGGTGTTTGAGGAGTTTCACTTCTTTTGACCATAATAAAGGTGAAGACATGGGATTTTGATCCTAAATTTATTTTTTGGCCATTGCAAATTTTCCTTTTGATGGACTTGGAGTTGGATTTATTTTCATCTCATTGCCTTCTTATTTCTATGTGGAAATTTGGTTTTTTTCTCTTTCATATTATTTTGTTGAAATGGTATCAATTTGACTAGAAAAAATATATTGCTTGATTGTTGCATCTTAGAGCATGTGTTCATAAGCTTATATCCTCCCATGTATATATTTACACATAGAGTCTTGGTCAAAAAGAAAAAAAAATGCAAAGGGAAGTGAATCATTTTTCCAGGTGGAGTGAATTGCTTCCAAAACGAACCTTAGAAAAATTTTGACGAGGGTTCCAAGCGAATAACTCTTGGTTTTTAGATGAATCACTTCATAATTTCCAAGCAAACTGCTCCTTTAGCAATACTTAGAGAAATTTTATTTTTGAGTGATTTGCTCCAAATGGGGTGAATTGCTTCTTGGATAAAGACTTTGTAAAAGTTTTTCTAACTTTGTCAAATCACTTCAAAGATTTACCAAAATGAAGAAATTTTATGATTTTGAGTACTTTCACTAATACTTCATAAAAAATTAAGAAATTTGATGAGGTTTGAAATGAAGTAACCATTTGCAAAGCACCTACAAAATTGCATGCAAAAAATAAAGAGATGCAAAATTAGCTTTCAAAAAGTACTAAGCTCAATTTTATCCTATAAATTAAGACCTTGATCCCACTACGCATGCCATAAACTACTGAATTGTGGAAAGGACTAACTTCGTATGCTCCGATTAATTCAATTTCAACAATTGGAACAAGGGATATCGTGCCTCCTTCAACCTCCAAATTTAGGCTAGCTCCTTATTGTTCTTGCTCAATTAATCTAATATAATCTAAGTACTAAAAACAAATGTTAAAATGAAATGCATTAAAGTAAAACTTTGAATGTTAGAGTGTGAGAGATTAAAATAAATTGCATGAAAATAACGTATGAACTTCGCCATAGCAAGGAGAGTGTTTGATCAGTCAATATATGAGCAAATCATATAACAATAATATATTCCATGTGTGTGAAATGGAATTAAGGAATGACAAGAGAACAAAATGATAGTGCCACAATCATCACATATTCCACAATCCAAAATAGCGATGCCATTTTTGGAAAGAAAATTGTTTACACAATTTCTTAGCAATTGGGATTCATAGGTGTAGATTTTATTCTCTTAAGGCTAAAATATATTTGCAATGGATTCCATGGCTCCTATTTATAAAATTAATTCACCCTTGAGTTACCTTAGGTGAAAAGTTTCTACTTATACTAAAAGAAAATATTTGGGGGCATCTTTAGTAGATAGAAGTACCTCAAAATGTTACATGTCTCTAAATACACTCCTAAATGACGTAGAAACCTTTTAAAATAATTAGTGGCGCCACTAGATGCCAAAATGTAGCTTTTCAAATATCTTCCTTGTAATTTCCACATGTTTGCCCCACTTTACTAGCCAACGAGAAATTTGTTCCTAGAGGATAAGAGATTCACTCTTGGCTAATGAGCAATTCATTATCATTGGGGCAATCACACCTCTTCGAGTGGATCACACATCTGGACTAGATTTTGTAAACTTAGCTCCTTGGAAGTTTCAATTGGTCAATATTTTAGTACATCTCCAAAATGGGAACCCCAAAGTAGTTACTAAGTTACTACAATTACTCATCTAAATATGTTTGCATAAGTAAGGATTTTCAAGCTCATGCCAATAAGTGAGAACACTTTTTTTCAAGTGTACAACTTCAAATATATAAAGTCCTTTGTGGGCCACATGAAGTATTGTTAGATAAGTCCTCTAAGATACTCTCTTATCTCTTTGTGAAACTTCATGAGTATGAATATTAGAATGCCACTACTTAAAATTTAAAGGTATGCTTTGGACATATGCTCTCAACAATGATTGGGCAGTGCAATCATGGCCTTTTTTACCTTCTAACTCCTTTACCATGTGTCAATTGATGCTTATCACTAATAGCACTCAAATTTATCTTGTTTGCATGTAACTAAACTAATGTAGACATGGGAATTTATGTTCTATATTGTTTAGTAAGAAATTTGTACTCAAACAAATCTTGAGAGCAATGCATGTTTAGTACTATTGCGTTAACCCAATGATTCCATGATTTCCAAATAAGATTTTTTATTATCACCTAAAATGAAACTTGTGAGACCATTTTTCTAACATAAGTAACCTTCTTGATTGTTGCTTAAGTTGTAAGTGGACATATGGAAAATCATCCAAACCCCACCCTAAATTCAATGATAAATTGAAGGTGTCTTCTATTTTAAGAGTATTCTTAAGATTTAAAATGGAATAACAATATGGTATTATCTTTGATAAACTAAATAGTGAAGCAAATATGGAAATATCCCAATGAAGAAAATAAATAAATAAATGATGAAATTAGGTCCCTTGAATAAAATATATTTTTATATAATTATATCTATCAACTTATCACAATTGGATTAAATCCACAAGATTGTTTATAATATATATTTGTGAATCAGGTGGAAAATCTTTAAATAGACTTTATTTTAAATTATATATAAAGTATAATTCAATACTTGACCTACCTCCAAGGATGGCTATTAAAGGAGATCGATCTTAAGGGATATAGAGAGCACTCTTAATACATATTCTAGTGGTTTTTTAAGAGGTCGTTTATGTCTCGAATTTGGTGTAACGATGGGTACGCTTCCTCCCTTTAAGGCCCAACATTTATGCACCTTGAAATGAAAATTCATCAAACATGCATTCTTATATAATATGCCCTTTTAAAAATTAATATATATATATATATATAACAACTTTAAAAGCTATATGAAAGGTTAACAAGAAGGAGTGCACTTCCATTATCATGTTATTACAATAGAAGACTGATTCTAAACCTTATCACCATCTCCATCTTCATACTTATATTGCTCTCATATCTAAACACCTATATTGATAATATTTCTCCATTTAATGTCAAAACTATTTAAAACACATCAGAATAAATGAATCACATGTACTTTATTTTTCCTATTCTAATCAAGCCTTTTGTTAAACACTCTCCTACCACCCAACCCTTAATCTTCATAATGGTAGAGACTTTGGAACTTTGAATAAAGGTCTAAGGTTTAAATCATTCATGGGCTTGATTTGTACACTATACTTGTATTAGTAATATGGTTAGGTAACCATATATTTTAGGTAAACAACATCCTCTATGAGAGTTGTTTAATGTAACATATGGCATTTGAATGTTGAAAACTACTTTACCCTTTAAAAATAAAAACAAGGATAAATAGAACATATAAATTTATCATCTTTCTTTGACCTTTCTTTAAATTCCACACATATTTGATCCCTTGCCTATTTGCACAACAATTAACTAAAAGCCTAAAATAACCAAAATCAATTTGAAAAATTTATGAAAAATGATTGGAAAATCCCATCTAATTAACATTAGCATGCATGGTTTCGAGGGGACAACACAACGTTTTGGGGTTTGGTTCTTCTTTAGAAGGTCCAAGGTTAAAACTGTGGTGTGTGTGGTTGTGCGTTAAATCTCCTATTGATAAGCTCAACTCTCCCCTTTATGAGAGGTCATGGTGGGATGGATATGCCCAGCCCTGAGCATCACTCATAAGGGTTTCTCACATTAACTAAATAAATAAATAAAAACATTGGCATGTATGAGTCTAACAAGGACAGAGTAGTGGTTATGGCTTTGACCACTCTTTGAAGAGGTCCAAGGTTCAAACCATAGTGTACCAAAACAAAGATAGACTGAATGGTAGTGACATAGTGTTTGTTAGGTACTTGCTCCAATTCAATGCCCTTAAGGATCGAGGTCTTGTTGACTTAACTAACAAAATAGGGTTTATAATGACAACACCTACTGGTGTTACCGATTCCCCTATATATTAAAATAAATAAATATTAATATACATGAGAGCCAAGAAGGGATATTGAGATACCATAGTGATAAGTTCTTAGGTTTTCATTTAGAAGATCCAAGTTCAAATTCTAATACAAGGGGGTCGAAACCCCTTATAAAAACATGTGCTCTACCGTAACACTTTGTTGCAAAAAAAGGGATAGGTCGGTTAGTAACAATCAAGTGCTCGGTGATAAGCTACCCTGATTTGATTCAACTATCTTAAAGTCAAATTCTTGTTGGTAGGCTACCCTAATTCGATTCTTAAAATCAAATACTTGTGGATAAACTATCCTAATTCGATTTAACTTTATCTTTACCTAAAAAACTTAAAATTATAAAAGTTCCTTAACACAAAGAAATATTTATATGCATGACAGTTGGAGACGTGCACAACCCACATCTCTACAATACTCGCATTTAAAACCCACTTTCAAATTCCTCTCTTGGATTGTCCCCCATCATGCATGCTACTTATTTCAATAGATTTGATGTTACCCTGTCTTACAATCTTTCGTTCAATGTTCCTATTATCCTTCTGGAAGGGTTAATATGTTTCATCGAGCTATTCTAGACATCCATGTTAGATTTTAAAGCTATTATTTTAATTAGAACTTAAAAGCTCTTGTTAAACTATCATCTCACATCTACCCCTCTTGCCTACACACATTTGCCCACACCACATTTTACACCTTGAACCTCCCGAAGAAGATCCAAAGCCCGAATGTTGTGTTGCCCCCTTCGAGACTAAAATTTTAGGTTAGTGTGAGAAACCCCTACAACCAATGCACAGGACTGAGCAGTCTCCTCCCAACCATGACCCCTCACAAAGCCGAGAGCTATACTTATCAATAGAGAATTTAACACAAAGCCACCACACACCCACCCCTTCACACACTCGCCCACGCTACGGTTTGAACCTTGAACCTCACGAAGAAGAACCAAAGCCCGAACCATTGCGCTGCACCCTCAGGTGCTTTTTTTATTATTTTATTTTTTAACACCCATATATATTTTTTCATAATTATTGTATTTTATTATTAAATTTATTTTTTTAATACTATTTTTTCATTTTTTTGTGTAGTGTGAGAAACTCCTACGACCAACTCGCGGTCTCCTCTCAACCATGACCCCCGTAAAGTTGAGGGCTATGCTTATCAATAAGGAATTTAACACACATCCACCGCACCCATCCCCTCATACATTCACCCACGTTGTAGTTTGAACCACTATTTTTCAATTTAAAGATAAAATTTCGAAAAAAAAATAATAATAAAATTATATATTTTTTAAATATTATATTATGAAAAAAAAAGGTTAGAACACTTATCCATATGTAAGTATATAAGTGTGATTGAAAAAAATAGTGTGATTAAATTTTTTATTTATTTTTTTATAAATGAAAATTTTCAATCTTAAATTTGTTTTTTTTAATATAAATATTTTAAAAATTATTGTTTCAATTTATATGTATGTATGATTTTTTTTTTTTAATTGGTTATATGAGATTAAAATAATATTAAATTTTTATTTATCTTTTTAAAAATAAAAAATTTTAATCTTAAATTTGTATCTTTTTATATAAATATTTTTATATCATTATATATATAAAGTAACAAGCAAAATACCAACAAAAAGAGCAGAGATAGAGGAACATAGAGCATCACACATTTCTAATGACTCGTGAGGGAGATTCCACAAGATAAATTTGTGGTTCTAGAGCTCCATAGTGGTGGCACTATAGGAAGAGATAATTTTGGTGGCAAGTGTTTAGGTTTGGAGTAGTTGGTGAGGGAGATTGTGTAGGAATTCAAGACAAATTTATTGTTACAAAGCTCCATAGAAAAGGTTCTACAAGAGGTGATAGTTTTGGAGTAGCCCAAGGTTGTTTTTTGGTGGTAAGTCTCAGATTTGTCGACTTATCTGTTGAGATAATGGATTGACCATTTCCAATAGCTAGTGAAAGAGATTGCATAGGATTTCAAGATAGATCTATGGTTCTAGAGCTCTACAATGGAGGTGTTGTAGGAGGTAACAATTTTGGAGTAGCCCAAGGCTATTTTTTGATGATAGGTTTTAGATTTGTCAACTCATTTATTGAGATAATAGATTGACCATTTCTAGCAGCAGGTGAGGGAGATTGCAAAGGATTTCAAGATGAATTTGTGGTTTAGAGCTCCACAATGGTGATGCCTCAAGAGGAGACAATTTTAATGGTAATTTTTTAGGTCTAAGGTAGTTAGTGAGGGAGATTGCACAGGATTTCAAGATGGTTCTATGGTTCCAAAGCTTCGTAATGGAGGTACTACAAGAGGCAATAGTTTTGGAGTAGCCCAAGACTATTTTTTGGTGGTAGTTTTTAGATTTGTTGACTCATCTATTGAAAAATAGATTGACCATTTTTAGAAGTTGATGAGGGATATTGTACATGATTTCATGACAAATCTATGTTCTAGAGCTCCATAGTGGAGGCACTATAGGAGCAACAATTTTGGAGTAGTCCAAGGCTATTTTTTTAGGGGTAAGTTTCAAATTTATGTGATCATCTATTAAGATAATGGATTAACCATTACCAACAACTAGTGAGAGAGATTGCACGGGATTTTAAAAAAATATGGTTCTAAATCTCCACAGTGGTGGCACTATAGGAGGTTAGGTCAATGACCTTTCTTTTCTCTAATCTATAATTTTTATGATATTTTTTACCCATGAGAGTTGTAATGGTTTAGGTGTGAAGATTACATGAAGGGAAATATTTATTGTGTGATTATTTCCTATTTTAAAAATGGAGATTTATCGGCTCATTTATTACGATAATAGATTGAGCTAAGTTTAAAAATAGATGTTTCTTTTAAATTGTTTACAAAAAAAGAAAAAATACCATCAAGGAGAGACAAAACCTGAGAATGAAAGATGATGAGAGGGAAGAAAGGTTTAAGGCTTTACTAGAACAAGGGTCTAAAGAAGAAGCAGATGATTATTCAATGGATCCTCATATGATGGTCTCATTATTTGGTAGTGGAAGGAATTTTGGAAGAGGGGAGTCACCTTTCGAAGAGTTCAATAATGGGTCTAATAGGGCACTGATTTTGTAGGAGGACTTACAATTTTTGGATAGGAGTGGATTGTGATTCAACTTTTTTAGAGCAATATTATCGAAACATGTCATAATTCTTTGAACAATATTGTGAGTGATGGAAGAAAGGTAAGGAACCTTATTGTTGTCATAGAAGAAGAATTTGGTAGGATAAAACTCAAAGAAGAATCCCTTAGAAGCAAATAAAAATGTGACTAGGTGCATTCAAAAGAAGAGTAATTGAGCAAACTTAGTCCTAGGAGAAGATGTGAAAATAGAGGAAGTTATTAAATTCTTTGAGAAAATGCTTACTAGAAGATTCTATAGGTGTAAGTGTAGACACCAAAATGTGGTCACCCACAACACCACATTTGCCATCCCACATCAAATCCTGCATAATAAAGTTATATGCCTAAGTTTAAACTTAGGCATATAAATCCTGCACCATTATCCTAATTTCTAGATTTATTAAATCTGGGAAATTAGCCTAGGATACCTTGTCTACCCACTATACATGTGTCCTGCCACCTCACCCGACATCTTTGCCACATCTCATCCACCCTTGTCCCCTTTGTCCCTTTACATGGGGTAAAATCCCACACATTACTCCACTTGCAGCAACATCACCCTGGTTAAGTGAGGCACACTAGGTGACTCACTATAACTGCCCCCTCCATTTGGCATCCCAGGATTACCACTTGGCAGTCCAGGCTTACCACCTCTCATTCCCACGAAAACCCTAAGGAGCCTATAAAAGTACCTTCACCCCACCAAACTAAGGGAGCTGAAGATTGACACTACTAGGCTACTGAAATAGATTCAGATCTCTACATGCATTTCGAGAGACACCATCACCAGAGTTCAGAGGCCCATTTTTTGAGGTGATCTATTATTCAGATCAAAACCGTTAGTCCCTCTTAGTGGTTGTGAAAAAAAAAATAAAACAAACAAAAATTTTCCAACCCCTCTTAGTTGTTGTGAAAAATAAAAATAAAAATTAAAACAAATAAAATTTTTCTAGCCCCTCTTAATGGTTGCAAAAAAAAAAGAGTAATAACACAAACAAAACCCTAAACTAAGTGTTTAGTATACCCACCTTGGCATAGCGGATGTCAGCTTTCGCTCCAATTGAGCCACCACCACCCGCACCTGCATCCGCACCACTGCCACTCCCTTCACCGACCTCCATCTCACCCATCCTCACAAAATCCAGAGCAAATTTCATAGCTGGAAAAAGAAAATAATGAAGTGAAAATGACCCGCAACTCTTTAAATAGCTTCTTTTCACAATGAAAATCATGTGCTCATATTTTGTAGAGTGTGTAAAATCGTCAACCCATGGTTTGTGGTGCAAAACATGCATCCGTGTTTCATGAAGCACATAAAAACATAGACTCACGGTTTACAATGCACAATGCGAGTACACGGTACAAATGAAATAAAACCGTACACATGCAGTTTAAAAAAAAAACAACAAATCCACTTCATCCAC
Source organism: Wollemia nobilis (assembly GCA_028583015.1). Lineage (NCBI taxonomy): Eukaryota > Viridiplantae > Streptophyta > Pinopsida > Araucariales > Araucariaceae > Wollemia > Wollemia nobilis. The sequence continues at coordinate 2,605,679 of JAQPPZ010002721.1, forward strand.
AACATCATCAGCAAAATCACCAACATAAATATGTTAGTGAACCTTGTATCAAGTTGTTTACCCTAGAAACCTAGTGGTTGCAGCGACTAGCAATCCATGCAATCCGGTAGGATGGATAACCAACAATAAGGACACTAATTCATCCTCATCACCATGGCATTAGATAAACAAACCTCTAAATATTGGAGCTTAGTTGAGTCCAAACAAATTTGCAAGAGGTTGTCCTTAAACCCTTCCGTTGGATCAAAAACAGAAAAAAAATCAAATCATGGTGTAATCAAAAACCGCTGGAGTAACAGATTCTCGAATGACTCATTCCTTGAAGTAATCATTTGAAAGGAATTCGTGAAAGTCATAGTGGAAGAAGAACTCCGATAGTGGCTGAATATTTTACCACAAAATTTTGTGCCTCATCGAAACCAAAGGTAAATTTACAAGAAGCAAACAGTCCTAAACTTGGGGCATCAAGCTGATAATATCATATATTTACAACACATTCACATCAACCACAATTCACACCAACAAATCATCCAAATTCAGTCAATTGGCTCGTGGGTTTCATCCTTTACCCATTCACCAATTGAGGTGGTAAGCAAACAAATCAAAATTTTCAAAATTTTCAAAATATTTATATATATATATATATATATATATATATATATATATATATATATCATCATTCAATCTTGTGCGTCGAGAAGAATTGAGTTTATCCATCCAATAAAGACAGGTTTCATTGGTTTTTGCACATCGTGTTTGATACAATGCAGTACAAAAAGGGGTATCTATAGACACCAAAATTTGGTCATCCACAAAACCACATTTGCCACCCCACATCAAATCCTGCATAATAAAGTTATATTCCTAAGTTTAAACTTAGGCATATAAATCCTGCACCATTATCCTAATTTCCAGATTTATTAAATCTAGGAAATTAGCCTAGGATACCTTGTCTACCCACTAGACATGTGTCCTGCCACCTCACCCAACATCTTTGCCACATCTCATCCACCCTTGTCCCATTTGTCCCTTTACATGGGGTAAAATCCCACACATTACTCCACTTGCAGCCACATCACCCTGGTTAAGTGAGGCACACTAGGTGACTCACTATAACTGCCCCCTCCATTTGGCAGCCCAGGATTACCACTTGGTAGTCTAGGATTACCACCTCTCATTCCCTCTAAAACCCTAAGGATCCTATAAAGGTACCTTCACCCCACCAAACTAAGGGAGCTAAAGATTGACACCGCTAGGTTGCTGAAATAGATTCAAACCTCTACACGCATTTCGAGAGATATCCATCACCAGAGTTTAGAGGCACATTTTTTGAAGTGATCTATCATTTAGAGTAAAATTGTTAGTCCATTGTTTCACAGTTGAAACCACAGCCACACGATTTCCCCACCTCATACGCGCGGTTCACTGACCCTCACCGCACACCTATAGTTTACCAGATTTGAGCGTAATACAGTAACCCAATCAATAATATTGGAATTTGACAAGGCATTGGATTTTTACTTGTTTCTACCTTTTATCTTACATGGTTTCCATATGCAGGGTTTCTTTTTTATAGCATCATCCTTTCATTTAAATTTGCAGGTGCTACTAACCCCCTTTAGAATTTCATGTGTAGAAGATAGGTGTATTGCAGGAGCTGTTGGAGCTAGAGTGGTCCCATGCTGGATACCAAAGCCCACTCACCTTTTTCAAGTTGTAACGAAATATTGAAGAACACTACACCTTGTTGAAAATATGGAAGACCCCATTCCTTTATCAAAAAATATTGTATCATACAAAGAGACATTGTAACATTGCTCCCAAGGCACTTGGGGTAATTCAAAAGTTGTAAACATTATATCAAAATAAATCAATAGAAGAGCAATTTTTGTCAATTCTTCTGTCTCTATGTATCTCTATTTTGTGTGTTCATATCTTTTTGTTACAGTGAGATTTCTAAAAAATCCTTGGTAGACTAGATGGCTAGGGAATGGGTGAAAATGCTAAGGCATGTGCCTAGTTTCTTGTTACTAGTAAGAGGGTGGTTATCATTTTAGTTCAGGGCTAAAGAAGATTCAAGAAGATTTTTTCAGAGAAATCATTTTAGGGGTTAGCTTTGTTTAACCTCAAATTATAGGATGCTTATTTTAATCCTATGACTAATCATATACCTGCTCACCCTGTATGGGTAAAGTTACCGGCTTTACCACTAGAATTTTGGTCTAGATATGTTTTCTAAGCCATAGGCAATTACATTGGTTCTTTCTTGGAGGTGGATGAGAGGTATCAATCCTCATGCATGAGAACAATGACCAAGATACTTGTTGATGTGGATTGAAGAGGCATATTGGTGGGGGAAATTATGTTGAAGTACAACAAAGGGATGCATGTTCAAACTTTGGACTACATTGGAGTACCTTTTAGGTGTGCACATTGTCATAACTATGGGCATATTGCAAGGGACTATTCTCTTATTTTTTGAGGAATATTTGGCATCATAAGGCAGAGAGAGGGATCTTTAAGGTCGAGAATGAGATGCAAAATTCTCTTCTAGCACTTGATTCACTAACTAGATATAAAATTGAATCGATGCATACGGAACATAAGCTAGAGGAATCAAGGGAAAGAAAAAAATATGCAAAGAAGGTGGAGATAAAACGTTTTGAACCAAATCAAGTGATGGATTCAAAACCATCTCAATTTGAAGCAATGTTAGGAAGCTCAGAGCAAAATTTGGATATCATGCTTCTAGATCCATATACAAGCTTACTAAGTGAAACTATTACCAAATCTAATTTTTCATTTGGAGTCACAGGTAATTCTCCTTTGGATCTATCAACTAACCAATAGCTAGACTTATCAGTCTATAAAAATAAGTCTCCCCTAGAAGGCTATAAGAGTGGAGTTGATATGTAAGTTGATGGTGGTGGATTTAAACCTTGGTTTAAACTCAACTTTGATTTTGCGATCCCACTTCATTCTACTTGTAGTTATGAAGGTTCTATGTCCTAAGAACCCATAAGCACCCCCTATGATCCTCGAAAGGAAGACTAGGACTAGGGTAAGGATTTGATGGAGGCCTTAGTTTAGATGTGGGTATAGGGATTCTCTTTGGTGGGAGGGATAAAATATACCTTCTTTCATTGGCTAAGAATAAAGCTCTCCATGAAGTTTAGCAAGGAAAGCAATCTACTTTAAAAGGCATCCTTATAGTAGGGAAGATACTAGACATAGTTAAACAATAAAAGTTCTTTCTTTTAGTATTCATGGAATGGACAACTTGGCAAAAAAATTTGCTCTGTGAAGGCTGGTAAAAATTTATAATATGGAGATATTTCTAATTCAAGAAACAAAAGGGTTATCTAAGAAAGTGATGGAAGATCTTAGTAAATTGCTTAAAGGATGGGATTTTCTGTACCTTGATGTTGTAGAGGCTTCAGGAGAAGTACTCACGGGGTGGAAGGCTAATCAGTTAGACTAACTTTACAATGCTTGACTTAGGAGTAGGGATTGAATTCTTTTTAGTGGAGCTTGGGGAAATAGTGGCAGTGGTGAATATTTATGGTTCCTATAGACAAGAAGCAATTAAGGTAATTGTTGGCAGTTTTGCAATACGCCACATTAAAATTTTGATGAAATTGTATTGATGTAAAATCAGCAAATATCGGCAAAAAATATTAATATTATGTTACAACATTCTGACCGATACAATATATTGCAGTTATGTTTTATTTTTCCTTCTTTGTTTTCATGTAACTTTTTTTGGCTTGGAAATAATAGGTGTTTTAAGGAAAAATGGTTGGAAGAATTGATTGGTGACTTCGGTTAAAATCGCCCATAAATAGTTACAGAAAATGGTGCTCAAAGACTAAGTGTGTAAATTATGGAAGCTTCATTGGAAGTTGAAATCACATTCACCTCGAACATTGGGTGAAAGGCTCATTTGCCTCACTTCAGGATGAACGTCAAAGAAAGAAGAAATTTTAAAAAATAAAGTTTTGAAGCTGACTAAGTATTGAAATTGTCCGAAGTCGAAATGCAAAAAGAATCATGTTCGCCCCAAAGTCAGGGCGAAGGCTTCGTTCGCCCCACTTTGGGACTTTGGCTTCGTTCGCCCCACTTTGGGGTGAACGTCTCCTAAAAACTTGAAGAGACATGTCTGACTTATGCCTTTTTTAGATGAAGATATATTCGACATAAGTCTTTTGAAATGCCTTGAGTAATAACAAAATTAGCAACAAAGTTGGGGACTTTTTAAAGGGTGTGTTCGCCCAAAGTTGGGTCGAAAGCTTCATTCACCTAAAATTGGGACAAATGTCATTAAAGGTAAACTATTGAAAATTCAACAGCATGTTTGCCCCAGTTGAGGGACGAAAGCTCCATTCACCTTTCCCAAGGGTGAACACTCTAGGGATGGTAAAGTGGGCGAAAGTCACAAATTCTGAAGTGACTTTGAATAGTCAACTTCACGTTCGCCCCAAGAGGAGGGTAACGACTCTTTTCACCTCTTTTGGGGTGAACATAGATTTTAAAAGAGATTAAGGTAGCTGTTAAGGGTGCTTTCACCTGGGAGAAAAAGGATAATTGTTGTCGTGATTAGGAAGGAAATACAATCCATTAGTTTGATAAAAGCACCCTCTCCACCAATGAGCGATATTGAAAGAGTAAATAAGCATTTGTTTATTGCTAAGTTCGGGCGAATTTTGTTGTTGACAACGTCAAATATTTTTGAGAGCACCTAAGACTGGCAAATGAAGAGTATTAAATGATTATGGCAAAGAGTAACTCAAGTGGTGGATCTCGAGCAAAGGGAGCAGCAATATTAAAAGCACCAGGTATTTTTCATGATTTCCAAGCAGAAGCATATTTTCTAGGATGGTGAACGTATCAAGTCAACAACCAAACCTTGTCATTTTCCATGCATCGATACCTAAAGATGTTGATTTCTTGGAGGAATTTCCTAAAAGCTAGATCGTTGTCTCAAAAGAATGAATGTTCAGTATTTTTGAGAAAGAATTTTCTCGTTGTGGTTCTTGATCTGTGAACATTTTGTCTCTATGTGCATTTAATGAAAGAGGTGAAATCCTCTATAAATACTAAGCATTCCGATGTAATAGAGAGGTTAGAAATTCTACAGAAAAACTATTCAAGTTCTTAGAATAAATAGAAGATACTAGGCTTCTGAATTTGCAATTGATCTTGTGTGTGATTTCCTTCTATTTTATGTATTTCTATTTTATGCTCATTTCCATTATCTGTTGTTAAGTTTGAATTTTGATCTAAATTTTAACATTGCTGGTGAGAGGGTGAGTTCTAGAATATGATCCTAGAAGTTGTCTATGCAAGGTTGTAAGTAAATCCTGCTACATTTCTTTTATTACATGTTGCTTCAATGCTTGGGTGGAATTCCTGCTGCTAGTTTGTCCCCAATCCTACACCTTCGGCCTGTGACCATATTTCCCATTTCTTTCTATTATTTCTAATTTCTTTCCTACAACTCTAAACTTTCACCAATGTAGGATTTAGTAAGGGAGCTAACCCTCTCTGGAGATTGGCACGAAGGACATTCCTTGCCTCCGACCTTTTAATTTTGGACATGCCTAGGGCACACAAACGTATGTTTGTATAATTAGGTAAATATTTGATCAACAGTTTTTGGCATGCCCGGTGGGACACTGAAAGTCCCACTTTTAGCAGTATTGAGGTTTGTTGTTTGCCTTCATGCTATGTATTTAGAACATTTGGTGACTCAATTATACCCAAAAGCCTCAGAATGTGAAGGCAACGAAAGTTGTGCTTCATGATTACAAGATCGAAGACCAAAAATCCTAAATATCCCATTGAGTTTTATGAACTTGATACCGAAATATTAGGTGAACACCCTAGATTAGTTCCTTCACCTTATATGTCATCCACAACATCTTCATAGATAGCTGGTGTATTTTTCATTCTGTCAAGTCCATCTAGTACTACTACTAGCATCCCACCTCCATAACCTCATACATCGGTTAAAATGGCTCAAAATCCACCACCACAGCAACCACAACCATCAAGGCAGTTTCCAGCATGGAATAACTCAGGATCTTTGAATTTGCAAGCACAAAATCCAGTCCCCCAAACATCTTTGAAGGCTTTTCCGACCTATGATAGTACTGGTAAAACCACTTATGAACATATTCAAGATGTGGCTTCTTAGGCAACTATGCACGACATTGCATAAGAAGACATTATGGTCAGATTTTTGGTGTTATCACTTAAAGAAAATTTGTTATATTGGTACCAATCATTACCACCTGCCACTATCGCCATATAGGATCAGTTGGTAAAATTGCTAATCAAGAATTTTCATGATCAAGTTGATCCATTCTCCTTACTGCATTAATTTACAATGATCCAAAGACATCCGTAAGAGGAGATAGTGGACTTCAATGTCATAGTCGCCTGAAGCTGGTAAAGAGTTCCTAATGGTCTTTGGCCTACACATGAACAAGTTGTGTTTTACTACCTTAAAGCATTCAATTATGATATCGATATGGTTGTTCGATAGGCCAATGTGAATACGTTCCCAAAATTGTACACGCAAGTGCAGAAGGTTGAATCAAATTTGATCACCACAGGTAAGCTTCCCCCAAAAGTGACCATACCCATTCTTCTTGACCTTCCACAACATTTGTATTCAAGTGCGTTTTCATAGCCCATGCCCTCTATGTACCTAGTTCCCTCATGGAGATCGAGTTTACCTCAAATCGCTTCGATTTCTCTCCCACAACTTCCAACTCCAAGCTTGTCGTAGTTACCCACACCGGTAACACCACAGTTGCTAGAATTTGTTCCTTTCCCAGTGTTACCAGTGCTACCAGTTCCATTGTCATTGCTTGCCCCATCAGTGCCTCTACCTTTATCGGTACTTCCTATGCCCTCGAATATTGATCCTTATATGAAGTTATGACAAGAGGTGCAATGTGTTAATTCAGCTGTAAGGATGATGTCAAATGAAATCACCGTGGTAAGGAGGAAATAAGTAGAAGTTTATTTTCAATCAAAGATATTTCAATCACCATCGATTACTCGAGAGCAAGCAACCACTAGCAAGGGCCTTGAAAGGAACACAATTGTGTTGACGAATAAAGAAACCAATATATTAGAGAGAGCATATTGGTGCTCCACTTGTAATTATCCTCATGGAGAAGACACATGTATGGTGCATTTGAACTATGTACAGACTTTAGAATAAAGTTATACTGATAAACAAATTAATATGATAATGGAAGCTTATCATAATTTTATGGTCCCATATTTGGAGCAAGTTTCAGTTCTTACGAGGACTGGAAAGAAGTCAGTGACTGTAGATCCAGCGGAATTGGAACCCCTAAAGGTCCCTGCTGAGTAGAAGGTATAAAATAAAAAAGTTTAGCTGCTAGTGAAAATTTTTGGTCCAACATTGAAGCAACAGGATTCTCTCCTGTTGAAAGATTTAGTGCCCAAGCAAGTTCAAGAGAAGATGAAGGTATTAACTTCACAACCTACAACAGCTCAAGAACAAAATGAAGTGAAAGAGCAAGCCAAAGAGCACCTCAAGTATCCATCGTTGACAAAGAGAAAAAGGGTGGAGGCTACTTGGAAATACCAAAATAAGTATGAGCAGGTTGTAGAAGAAAAGGTTCCTGGTACCTATAGTTATAACATTGTGGAGGAGATGAAGTACATACCGATAAAAGTGAGCTTGCACGATGCATTGTAGTTACCTAGGCAAGTTGACCTACTACAAGAGTCTCTCAAGACTGCAAAATACCATAAGAGGAGTCATTCCCAAAAAGTGTTAGCACAGAAGCTGCCAACTTCTACCACTAGAAATAATAGACCACCCTCATTCTATATGTCACTAAGAATGTAAGTGTGAGTAGTGCATAATTTTATGATTGACTATGGTGCTACAACTATTGTCATGCCAAAGGTAGTATGCAAAGTCATGGGAATGGAATACACAAGAAGTAGTCTAGGATTATTGCAGTTAGATGGGACCCTAGTCAAAATAGTGGGAGTAATCAAAGATATTTGTATTATTCTACATAGTATGTCGTAGATCACTGTTATTCAAGAAGTAGTGGTGGTTGAATTGAAATCATACTTCAACATGTGTCTTTCAAGGGAGTTCACAACGAAACTAGAAGGGTACATTTCCTTGTACTATTCACATTTATATATTCCATTCAAGGTAAGAAGAATTTGCATCTATAATGAGAAGCCCTCTACTTTTCATATAGAGAAACTGGAAGAAGAGGAAGAAAAATCCACAAGTGTAGTCAACATGATGACAGAGGAATTGCAAGAAGTTGACTTAATGGAAGAGGTGCTTGGTGATCTCTACCTTAAATATGTATTTTCACTCATGTATTTCAATGCAATGGTCAAAACTGACATCGATTGTTACATTATAACCAAACCTGAATATATTGAAGAAAAAGTCCCTGATTCCCCAGACCCTGACGCAAATCAGTTATAGAAGTTGTATTTTGATTGCACAAGGTGCAAAAATGATGCAAGGGCTGGTATTGTTCTTGTTTCTCCTATGAGGTTACATAAGACCTATTCGTATAGATTAACCTGGATTTGCACAAACAATACCATCGAATATGAACCGTTGTGTCTTGGTTTAAAGAAAGTTGAGAAATAGGGTATAAAATAGCTACAAATATTCAGAGACTCTGAACTCATTGTCAATCAGACTACAAACAAGTGTGTGTCAAAGAAACACTACTTGAAGGTCTATCACAACAAGGTATGGGATTTTTTTGAGTCCTTTATAGCCTTGAGTATTCAAGCAATTTTGTGGGAGCAAAACAAGCATGTAGATCTTTTAGCTTCACTTGGTGCTGATTACTCTCCCATAGAGCAAGTAGTCAGGCTGTCAAGGTAATTTATAGACCCGTAATCCTTGATAAGAATCTCTATTGGTAGGTGTTTGAAAACGATGAGCAAATAGTCAATTTTTTGATTAAGGAAGTTGTGAGTGTAGATGATAGAGTACTTGTCGAAGAATAAATGGAAGGATTGATTCAATTGAAGAATAATCACATTTCTAGGGGATTGATTTCACTGGAAAGTTTTTTTGACCAAAATCAAGGTAGATGCAAATGAATATAAGGAATTGTAGCTGGAGCCTGAGAAGATCATTAAAATTAGAACCAATTGTACTTCAGTAGAATTGGAAGATATTAAGAACCTGTGTTATGAATTTCCTAATATCATTACATGGAGCTATCATGATTTGAAGGGATATGACAAGAATGTAATTCAACATACTATTGAACTGCAATAGGGAGTAAAACCTTTGGCAAAAATAACGGCCTGTCAATCCCAAAATTAAGGTGCTCATGAAGGTAGAACTGTTAAAGATGTTGGAAGAAAAGATAATATATCCAATCAAGCACTCAGCATGGGTGGCGAACCTAGTGCATGTTTAGAAGAAGAATGAAGATATCCGATTGTGCATAGATTTTTTGAACCTAAACCAGGTATCGTTAAAATATCACTACCCCTTACCGCAGATTGATCAAATCCTCCATGTAATTTCCAAAGCACAATTTTTTTCTTTATTGGATGGTTTCTTTGGTTATAATCATATTTGGGTAAAATATGAGGACCAATATAAAACGATGTTCACTACCAAGTTGGGTACGTTCGCCTATCAAAGGATGTCATTCGGTCTTTCAAATGTTGGTGCTACCTTTCAAAGAGCCATGGATGTCACTTTTGATGAGTTATTAAATAGAGTTATTGTGATTTACCTTGATGATATGACTATGTTTTCACATCGTAGAGAAGAGCACATTTCTCACTTGAGGTAAGTGTTCAAAAAATATCGGGAGTTTGGAATTTCCATTAACCCAAAAAAGTCCATATTTGTTGTAAAATAGGAGAAGTTGCTAGGTCATGTGATCCCACAATAAGGACTGGTGATTGATCACACAAGGGCCAAAGCGCTCTTGAAACTACCACTTCTAGTTAACAAGAAGGACCTACAGTCATTCTTCGGTCATATAAATTTCATTCAAAAGTTCATAGCTGATTTTGCTCAAGTACTGAAAGCCATGACTGAGCTCTTGAAAAAGAATACAGAGTTCAAATGGACCGAGGAGAGAAGATAGACTTTTCATGAAATTAAGGAAAGAATCACTTAAGCACTAGTATTAATTAACCTATATTATTCAAAAGACTTCATTCTCTATGCAGTAGGCGAACAAGAGAGTTATGTTGTCATTCTCACATAAAACAAGAAGACGAAGATGAAAAGTCTATTGTCTTTTTGAGCCAAGTTATTGCACTGCACCAAGAGAAGTATAATTTCATTGAAAAGTAGGTGTGTGCAGTGATGAAATCCCTAAAGAAATTTTGGCACTTTGTCTCACAGAGCATAACAATTTTTTATGTTATACACCCAGATGTCAAGAAACTTCACTCTTCAAGGGGAATTGAGCAACAAAAGAGCGGGTTGGGTCTCAAAGATTCAATAGTATGATGTTGAAATCCGACCAACAAAGCTAGTCTATGGACAAGCTCTCTGCCAAGAATTAGATAAAAACACAGCATCCAAATCATTGGCTATAGTATAGAAAGAGGATATCTACGAAATTATTTGTGCAAATTGTGCTATGAGCGATCATGACTGGACATAGCACCTTGTAAATTTATTTACCTCATGGAAATTTCCATCACATATTGATGCTTCATAGCGTCAAATGTTTAGGCTACAAGCACTTAAATATGTCTTATTGCCAAGTGGATTGTTCCATAAGAATATAGACGAAGTGCTCCTCAGGTGTGTGAAGGTGTCGAAAAAGGATAAAATATTGGAAGAGTTTCATTCTGGTCTATCCGATGGCCATTATGCAAGAAGGCCCATGGCCTTGAAGATCATTTGAATTGGCTAATTCTAGCCCACCCTTTTCATAGATGCACATAGGGTGAGTCAAAACTATGATAATTGTCAGCGGCATATTGGCAGGACCATAAAAGGATCATTGCCTCTGCACCCGATGCAAGTGGAAGCACCATTTTAGCAATGGGGTTTAGAATTCATTGGATTCATAGACCCTCACTCTTCATTTGAGCATAAATATATCCTAACTGCGATAGATTATTTCACGAGGTGGGTAGAGGCTATCCCTACCAAAAAAGCAGATCAAGCTACGATCATCTCTTTCCTTGAGGGATGGACCACCTGTTCGGTGTTCCAGATGTAATGGATAATGGGACTCCATTTATTGGGGCAAATATCACTAAATTTGTGAGCAGATATGGGATCTACCTCAAGACATCTTAAAATTATTATCCGTAGGAAAATGGGTTGGTCGAATCCACAAATAAAAATTTATTATGGATCTTGAAGAGAACGTTAGGAAACAATAAGAGAAGTTGGCACCTACTGTTGAACCAGGCTCTATGGGCAGACCTCATATCCATGAAAAAGTCTATTAAAGCCTCTCTTTATTATTTGGTGTATGGGAAAGAAGTAGTTATGACCATCCATATTGAGCTACATGTCCTTTAGACCTTGTAGTTGTTCAAAGATGAAGATGATGAGTATGATCCAATGAGCGTAAGGTTGAAACAGTTGCTACAGTTGGAAGAGTAAATAGAGAAGGTGTTTTAAGATTTCACTGAACACGTTAAAGCAATGCAAAAATGGTTTGAAAAAAGGCAACAGAACGTAAGTTTTAGGTGGGAGATTTGGTCCTCAAATGGAACAAGAACATAGCCAAGGCGGGGAAGCACCACAAGTTTGATACAATTTGGGAAGGCCCATTTCAGATCTTCGTAGTGAATCTAGCAAATGCATATCATCTTCAGGATATGGAAGGCTTGGATCTTCCAGTTCCAGTCAATGGTATTCATCTGAAGGCCTATGTTCAATGATAAACTCAAGAGGTACCAGTTTGTAAATATATACATACTTTTATTTGCAACCAATTTTTATCTTTCACTACTTAATATAAAAAAAACAAGAGAAATAAATGTTTAATTCGCTTTCACCCAATGAATGGGGCGAAAGCCCCATTTTCCCCCAAGGTCGGTGATCATACATTATAAAAAAAATGGGGGCGAGAGAAGTCGAAGAGAAGTAAAAAGATGTTTTTACCCCAACGCAGGGCGAAATTAGCACTAAAGTTAGTGGTTTTTTAAAGGGCGTGTTTGTCCAAAGTTAGTGGCTTTTTAAAGGGAGTGTTTGTCCAAAGTTGGGGCAAAAGCTTTATTCGCCTAAAATTGGGGCGAATGTCATTAAAGGTAAACTTTTGAAAAGTCAACAACACGTTTGCCCTGGTTGAGGGGTGAAATCTCCATTTGCCTTTCCTCGGGGTGAACGCGCTATAGATAGTAAAGTGGGTGAAAGTCACAAAGTTTAAAGCGAATTTGAATAGTCAACTTCACGTTCACCCCAAGAGGAGGGTGATGATTCCTTTCACCTCTTTTGGGGTCGAACATAGATTTTAAAAGAGATTAAGGCAGTTGTTAAGGGCGCTTTCACTTGGAAGAAAAAGGATGATTGTTGTCATGATCAAGAAGGGAATACAATCCATTAAATTGATAAAAGCACCCTCTCCACCAATGAACGCTATTGAAAGAGTAAATATGCATTCGCTTATTGCTAAATTCGGGCAAATTTTGTTGTTGACGACGTCAAATATTTTTGAGAGCACCTAAGACTGACGAATGAAGAGTATTAATGATTGTGGCGAAGAGTAACTCAAGTGGTGGATCTCGAGCAAATGGAGCCATAATATTAAAAGCATTGGGTAATTTTCATGATTTCCAAGCAGAAGCATATTTTCGAGGATGGTGAACGTGTCAAGTCAATGACTAAGCCTTACCGTTTCCATGCATCGACACCTAGAGATGTTTATTTCCTGGAGGAATTTCCTAAAAGTTGGATCGCTATATCAAAAGGATGAATGTTTAGTATTTCCAAGAAATATTTTTCTCGTTGTGGTTCCTAATCTGTGAATATTTTGTCTCTATGTGCATTTAATGAAAGAGGTGAAATCCTCTATAAATACTAAGCATTCGGATGTAATAGAAGGGTTAGACATTCTACAAAAAAACTATTCAAGTTATCAATAGAAGATATTGGGCTTCTAAATTTGTAAGTGATATTATGTGTGATTTCCTTCTATTTCATGCATTTCTATTTTATGCTCATTTCCATTATCTATCGTTAAGTTTAAATTTTGCATCTGAATTTGAACATTGTTGGTGAGAGGGTGAGTTCTAGAATGTGATCCTAGAGGTTTGCTATGCAAGGTTGTAAGTAGATCCTACTGCTTTTCTTTTATTACATGCTGCTTTAATGCTTGGATGAAATTCCTGCTGCTAGTCTGTCCCTAATCCTACACCTTCGGCCTATGACCATATTTCCTATTTCTTTATGTTATTTCCAATTTCTTTCCTACAACTCTAAACTTTCACTAGTGTAGAATTTAGTAAGGGATCCAGCCCTCTCTAGAGATTGGCACGAATGACATTCCTTTCCCCCGACCATTCAATGTTGGCCATATCTAGGGTGCACACGTATGTTTGTATAATTAGGCAGATATTTGACCAACATTAATGAATCAAAAGTTCCTAGAATTTGATAATTTAATTTTAGTAGGTGATTTAAACTTAACTTTTTCTAGGAGTAAAGTGTGGGGTATTGCTGATAGAATTGATCCATTGGTTGATTATTTCATCCAAAAGTTTAAATTTAAGGGGTCGGTAGACCTACCACCTATAAAATTGGTCCCAAATTGGAGAAATATGAGGGTAGGGGTTGATAAATTTTATAAGAGGCTCGATAGATTATTAGTTGCTAAGAGTTTGGTATATGGCAATTATAGACTAAATTCATGGGTTGAGACTAGAGGAGACTCTTATCACTCCCCCATCATGCTCCTTATATCCAAAGAGGAGAAAAAACCACCTTGTCCTTTTAAGTTCAATTTTGAGTGGTTGAAAGAGGATAACTTTGTAACTCTAGTGAAATTAGAATGGGCAAAGTTTAATTCTAGACTAAGAGAATCTGCTAGTATTCAATTTGCATCAAATAAGGCAACAATGATTTAGTGGGTCTATAAAAAGAGATTAATGGATGAGCATAAACTAAGGGGAATTGAGGAGGAGTTGGTAATGTATCTAGCAGATGACTTTGAAAAATATTTGGATGGGGAATTAAATATTTAGTAAAAAAGTTTGGTATAAGAGAAGAGAATATTGTTGGTAGAGAGAGAAGCACTATGAAGGCTCAAAAGTAGAGCTCTATGGATTACACATGGGGATGAGAACACTAAATTTTTTCATAGTTTTGCAAATCATAAAAAACAACAAAATATAGTTTGGGAGTTATAAGATCAAGATGGAAGTAAAGTCTCCTCCTTTAAAGGAACGACAAAGAGGGGTGTAAGACATTTTGGTCAACTATACAAGGATCTTAGTCAAGTCAATATAGCTAAAAATAGTCAAAATAATTTCTCTCCTTTCCATATTTTTAGACAAGGAAGCCAATGGTGAGTTGGTACAATAAATCTTGAAGGAGCTTAAAGTTGTTTTAACCTCCTTCCATAATAATAAGAGTCTAGGGTTTAACAACTAGACCATGGAATTCTTCCTTAGGCTTTATGATCTAAAGTCTAACCTAGTCAAGGTTGTGGAGTCTAGATAGTCAGGAAAAGTAAATGTAGTCTTCAACTCTACCTTCATTGATCTAATTCTGAAAAAGGACAATCCTTCTTCCTTTGATGATTTCAAGCCCATATATTTGTGTAATTGTGTGTACATAATCATAGCAAAATTAATTGCATCAGGAATTAAAAGGTTCTTCTACTTCTATTTCTATTGAGTAGTTTGGGTTCCTACATGCTAGAAAAATTCATGAGGTAATTGGTGTTGCTTAAGAAAGCCTTCATTCTATTAATAAAATGAAATGTCAGCAATGGTGATGAAGTTGGATCTCTCCAAGGTATTTGATAGAGTAAATTGACTATATATATAATTTGTTCTTACTCAATTAGGTTCTATGTATAGATGACAAATTGGATTATGGGATGTTTGTGTTTTGTTTCTTTTGCAGTATTGGTTAATGGGTCAACTTCTTAGTTCTTCAAAGCTTCTTGAAGGATAAGATAATGTTGCCACTTCTCACTACTATTATATCTTCTGGTAGCTGAGGAATTAAGTAGATGAATTTTAGAAGTTGAGAGGGTAGAAGCAATAAAGGGAATTAGAATAGGTAGAATGGTGGAAGTCACCCATCTACCTATTGTAGATGATGTTCTCCTTTTCATGGATGGAACAATAAGACCAGTAGAGAAGTTAAAACAATTTTTAGATCTTTTTGCCTAGGAACAAGTATGCAAATTAATGTACAAAAGTCAAGCATCTCCTTTAACTGTGTGGATCAAATCCAAGTCATAATGATAGGTCAACTCTTCACCTTTAACAAAATTGATCTTCAAGAGGGGTTTAAATATCTATTTTTTTTAAAACCCAATGACTACTCTAAACAAGACTAGAGTTGGTTGATATAAAATGTGGAAAGAAGAATTAATATATAAAACAACAAATGGCTCTTTTTGGGGAGAAGATTAACTTTGGTCAAGTCTATACTGGAGGTGATACTAGTATATTGACAATCTTTGGCTCACATTCCAAAAGGAGTATTGGATAAAATTACATAGTTAAGCTATGGGTTTTTATGGATAGAGAAAAGAGAAAAGGGAGGCATTCCCTTGGTTAAATGGCAATCCTTAACCAAGTCTAAGGAAAATAGAGGATGGGGACTAAAGAACATCCACCTGTTTGTTAAGGCTTTAGCATCCAAGTGTGTTTGGAAGATAATATCAAAGGTAGGCTTATGAAATAATATTGTTTAGGAAGTATATTTACAACCACTCAAACTTGAGGAGTGGATAAGGGTCCTAGTGAAGCAAACTTATAATGTTTCAATTCATTGGAAGCTAATGATCCAAAAAAAATATTGTAGGAGATTGGCTTACCTAGAAAATAGGGGATGAATTAAGGATAAGACTGGACTTAAAACCCTGGATATATTATGGAGGTATGCACAAACTACCAAATAATGTAATTTTGATCTTAAGAGCTCAAGGGATTGGAACTATTGCCCAAGCAACTAATCCAAAATCATCTACAGAGTGAATATAGGGATGTAAGGAAGTAATAGAGTTGGGGCTTCAAGGTCAAGAGGCACACCAATGGGAAGGATTAAATTTAGAGATGTCAAGTTGTGAGAGGAAATTGATCAATTATTCTAAACAAATAATGGACCTACGGGGGAGTGCACTCCAAAGTTGGGGTATAATATTCTATTGGAAGATAGGAACAACAATCCAACATGGTGGTGGAAGTCACTCTGGAAGAAAAAAGCCCCATTAAAGACAAGATTGTTCTTGTAGCTTCCATGAAAAAAAAGGTTTTGACATGGGAGGTATTAAAAAAAAAATTGAAATGGTCTAGGAAGGTACCATTGATGTAAGTCAGACACCAAAATAATTGATTATTTGTTGTTAGCTTACTCCTTTACTATATAGCTTTGGAGGGAGGTTGTTACACAATTAAAGCTTCTTATAGGATGACAAGAAGACTCCCTAGGAGAGTGTTTGAAATCTTGAATTGAAAATAAGTCATATAAAGGTTTTATAGCTCTCCTATTGTTCATGTCATGGGGAGTATGGATATCAAGGAACACAAGAATATTTCAAGATTAAGAGAAGCCTACCTAGCAAGTCTCCTCCCAAATCATTGAAAGTTTCAATAACTATAAGGTTTTGATAACAACAAAGGTAATCAAACAAATCATCCTTTAGAAAATCGGTAAATCAAGGGTCAAGGGATTTTTTGATGGGGCTGATCATGGGGCCCCTAGAGTTTATGGGACAAGAGGATTACTATGTATTACCGACTCTCATTACTTCAAATTCAAGGTTAGACCAAGAGAGGGTTCCAATAATTATGCTAAAATAATAACACTTAAATTATTGGTTTAGTTGACAAAATAAAAAAGAATACAAAAAATCCAAATTTACAAAGACTCATAGGTGGTGATAAACTAGATGCTTGATACTTTCAAGATGGAAAACATAGCTCCACAACCCAAATTCTCTTAAATAAAATAAGTTATAGATTGAAGTGAAGATTTTACATTCAGGTATATTTATCAAGAACTGAACAAGGAAGCAGATGAACTCTTAAAGGAGGGGATATCAATTGAACCAAATATATGCTTAGTATAGGAACTCAAAGAGGGCTACTCATAACAATTGGTTCATATTTCTACTTGGGGGGATTAATCCACTCCAACCGAAACATGTAGATCTAAATTTCATACTATATATTAAATAACTGTGATGCTAAAAATGAAATATTAGTTTCCAGTTTAGCATGTTCATGGATTTGTTAACAAAGACAATTAAAACAACTTTCGAAAAACTTTAAAAGGATATGATTAACAATATGGAAAGGTACCTAAGAATGAAACTTAGTCTGTTCGCGATAACTAGCTATGATGTATAAATGACCTAATTTTTTGAATGTAATTTCATATTTGTTTAATATAATATTATAATTTTTTCCAAGGAATATAGATAGATAGATTTTACGACTTAAAACCATATTATATCATAACCACATAATAGTATTACAACAATTTAACTATTATACATATGTTGTTTGACAAAATCTCTTTAAAAATAAAAAAAAATAATCAATTAAACTAATACCATTTACTATATAATTAAATTAAATTTATTACTAATTATTATTTTAAATTTACACATACAATTTTTTTAATACGTATTGTTTTTCTAAATTTTCATTTTTATTTTTAATCGATTCAATGAAAAACATAGAAACTATTCCTAAGCTTGATGCATTATAGAAAAGTTCTAAAGTTGTAATACATAAAGTACTCTTTTAAATGGAGGAAGTGGTTTTGGTTGACTTCCACCGGGCATGAAATTTCAAGTGCAAATGTTTTTATTTAACTCTTTTTTCCTCCAAATTATTGATTAGTTTTTTTAGTTAATAAAAAATAATTTAATTTTATAATATTTTAAATACAAAACAAAATAATTCTTGGAAATTTGTGGAAATGCCAACCATTCTAATTATTGCACGCGTTTATTATAATAATTTATTTATTATATTAAATAATATAATCAAAAATAAAATAATTTAAAAAATATTAATTTTATTGAGTAAGATAATGTCATGATGTTAAATATTCAAATTTTATCAATCAAACTATTTTCTCCCTCCAAAAACCTTACTACTACAACTATCTTATAACTTTAACTTATTTATTAAACAATATAAATTCCAAATCTAAATTATTAATGCAGAACACTAACGAAGAAGAACACTAATTGATCTCTGTTAATATTTTATGAAAGGGTATGCTATGAGAGGAAGGTTTCTTGACGTTGACTCGAGTCCTTATCCTGGATGAGAAAGGCACTAGTTGTACCGAAGCCCAAATTAATACGTGTCATTCTACACAAGAAAGCCACATATTATGCTTCTAAAATTGACTCTCACCATTCTAGATGAAGGAGGCGGCACTAGATATACCTACCCAAATTTGACTTCCACCACTATTGTACGCTAGGAAGAATACCTTCATTTTCAAAAAGGACTTGTATTATTTTTACAAAATGAATGCATCAATCACGCTTTTCCAAAGTAAAAGCAATTAAATATTTAAATATGTTTATTAAATTTAAATATAATAATAAAAATATAAGGTTATAACATTAAAATTTGTATATGAGTAGTGGTAGATTAATTGGTATTTGAGTGAATTGGATTTTAATTCCCAACCTCCTTAAGTTCCTCAATAAAATAAATATTTGAAGTATTATAATTTTATCATTTTATTCTAGTAAAAGCATTATTTCATCGTCCTTTTATGTCTACTTCATTATCACTTTCATCTTGATTGTGTAAGATTCTTATCACTTTCATCTTGATTGTGCAAGATTTTTATTGATTTGGTTTTTAAATTCGAGATTGTAAGATTCTTATACGAAATCTTTTTTATTTTTTTATTATTTAAAAAATATATTTTTGAAATAGTGATTATAAGTTTAATAGATTTTTTTAACAAATTTATGTATTTTAAAATAAATATAAAAAATAATTTTATCATTAAATTTTTTAATATTGAATTATAATAAAATAATATATTTAATTTTAATAGTATTTATATTAATATAAAATAATATATTTAATATGGAAAAAGTTTAAAAAAATTGCATGAGATTGGTATCTTTCTTTTAAAATATAATAAAGTTTAATATATAATTATATTATTAAATTATTATTATTATTTTTATTTGGTTAGTGTGAGAAATCTCTACGACTAATGCATAGGGTTGAGCAGTCTCTTCCCAACCAAAATTCCTCGTAAATCTGAGAGTTATACTTATCAATAGGGAATTTAACACACAACCACCACACACTTGCCTACGCCACGGTTTGAACCTTGGACCTCTTGAAGAAGAGCCAAAGCCCGAACGTTGCGTTGTTCCACTTGGGACAAAAACCTTATGTTAAGGAAAATTGTTCCCCATATGCCCTAGGGACCAAGACTTTTCGTTCCACGGGGCCTGTCCCATCCGGGTATACCCCTCAGGCTAGCTGGGTTTTTTTTGTATATGGTGTAGGTCGTCAGGCTTGAACCCCGAACCTCCTTCCGAGGATTGAGGGAACTTGCCAGTAAGGTACCTGGTGCAGATTAAACTTTATGTTAAGGAAAACCGTTTCTTGTATCCCCTAGGGGCCAGGACTTTCCGTTCCACGAGGCCTATCCCATCCAGGTATACCCCTCAGGTTAGCCGGGGGTTTTTTTGTATATTTGATGCAGGCCACCAGGCTTGAACCCCAAACCTCCTTTCGAGGATTGAGGGAACTTGCCAGTAAGGTACCTGGTGCAGATTATACAAAAACCTAATGTTAAGAAAAAATGTTTCTCGTATCCCTTAGGGGCCAGGACTTTCCGTTCCATGGGACTTGTCCCATCCAAGTATACCCCTCAGGCTAGCCAGGGGTTTTTTTGTGTATCTGATGCAAGTCGCCAAGCTTGAACCCCGAATATCCTTCCAAGGATTGAGGGAACTTGCCAGTAAGGTGCTTGGTACGGATACTAAAATCTTATGTTAAGGAAAATTGTTCCTTGTATCCCCTAGGGGTCAGGACTTTTCTTTCCATGGGGTCTGTCCCATTTGGGTATACCCCTCAAGCTAGTCGAGGAGGTTTTTTGTGTATCCGACACAGGTCAACGAGGCTTGAACCCTGGACCTCCTTTCGAGGATTGAGGGAACTTGCCAAGTATAGTATGTATTAAAGGTGTAATTATGTTTATTTTGTTGTTGAAATAAAAATATATATATATATATATATATATATATATATTGATTTTTTTATGTAATTAAAAATAACTTAACAAGATAGATCTTCAATCATGATGAAAGAATAAAAACAAGAGGTTTATCTAAAATACATCAATGCTTCAAACCATTATCATGAATGTGTTAAACATTGTTTTTGAAAAATCACTGACGCAAAGGAATGTCGAGATAAAGAAGAGATAGGAGCAAGTACGAGGAGGGAAAGAGTGCAAGTTGAGAGGGAGTGTAAGCTAAAAGTGAGCTCCACTAGCAAGTATAGAAGAAAAGTCATATTTGAAAGCCCTAATGGAAAGTGAGGATGCCCTAGATGGAAGTATGAAGGCCCAAGTTGGAGATAAGCGAAAGAGTGAATACATGGCAAGTTTAATCCAAGTAATAGATGTTACACCATAAGTGACTATCAAGGATGAGATGATTAAGCATGATATAATGGTTCTTAATAGTAGAAGGTTAATATGTAAGTTCCATAGATCTTGGTCAAGGCTTTTGGAGATTCAAATTTAAATCAAGTGGAAGTGGCAATTGAATTCAAATTACTCCATGACTTTTCTTCCTAAAGGGTTTTTCCTCATCATCTTTACTATTTTAGAAATCAAGGATAAAATAATGGGTGGTGGCCCATGGTTTAGGGGAAGACATGTCCTTTATTTAAGACCATGGAATGAAATTTTTCAGTTGAGACAAAAATTATTAAGAAGCTTTTGGTGTGGGTTAAGCTTTTTAAACTTCCATATCAGTTTATCAGTAAGGATGTTTTGAAGAATATTGGAAACACCCTAGGGGGATTCATCAAGGACGTACTAATTAAAAGGAACAAAAGCATGTTATATATACCAAAATATGTGTTGCTATGGATATTTCAAAACCTTTGCCACAATCCATTAAGATTAAATCTAAATCAAGAGAATGGGATCAACAAGTGGATTATGAAAATATTGAGCATTTCAATACCACAATTATTATGAGATGGGACACATGGCAAGAGTTTGCAAAGTGAAAATTATGAAGAAAGATATTTTTTTTGTCACAAGATATACTTTAAGATGAAGCAAAGAAATCATACATTAATAGAAGTTATATTAAATCAAGGACTCCAAAAGAAGAGACAACAAAAGCCTATCTACGACATCGTTTGGTAGAGGCCACCATAGCTCACTTAGATCAACCGTTAGAAAAAATAAAGAAGGATATAAGAGATGAGAAAGCATAATGTGTAAGTTCAAGTTTAGAATGAATTAAAGGTGCAAAGGAAGATGTGGAGGAAAATCTTAAAGAAAAAACAAAAGAAGAGGTTAAATTTATTCTAGGTAAATCATCTTCATTTTCCTCAAGTACTATAGAATCCTTTCTTTGGTAATAAAAATGAGAGTGGTGTAGAGGTTATCCCTTGCACTTTAAGGTTTTAAGAGCATCATGATAAAAAAATGAGGATGAAGGAAATCCATAACAATTTAGGGTTTTAGGGCAGAATAAGAAGGCAATTGCTATGGAAGAGCATCCTTGCACTTTAATATTTCTAAGGCAACATAAAGAATTATATGTTTTTGAGGTTATTGCAAGCACTCATATTATATATAGCAAGACAAACCTAAATATGATAAATCTTACTATGAACAATGTGAGAAAATTAAAGATATATATGAAGATGGAAGTATTGGTGGAAACAAAAAAGGATAAAGACCCAAGAAGATAAAACAAAGAGAAAAAGAAACCCAAAGGGATATTGATATGGGAAAACAAAAGTAAATATTGTAAGTGTTAATAAGAAGTGGGATGTACCCACAAATAAAAACAAAAAATAAAAATGAAAATAATTGAAATATTAGGGGCATGAATAAGAACCCTAATAAAGTATTAAGAAAGTTGTTATAGACAATATATTTATAAATATGGAAACTACACAACAAATATTTTAGCCATTCACAACGTTGAATTTTATCTTGACAATATTTAAATTTTGAAAGGCATCTTTGTGAGTGAAGTTTTATTTCTTAATAAAAACGATATAAAGGAGTTGATCGTGGAAACTTGGTGGTTCTAGGAAGGTGAAGAATATGTTTGATAAAAAGACAAATAAAAAATATCTTTAATAGAAAGGCAAGTTGAATATGGTTAAATTAACTTGATAAAAATATGATGTGTTGTTTTTAATGAGAATGACCCCAAAAGAAGCCACACATACCTATTAAAAAAATCTTAGCAAGATAAATACATGTGACGAAGGATTTGAGATTCTTTACTAAAAATTTAGATTAAAACTAAACTTACAAGAAATCTTAAGTTGATTGACTTGTAGGTGACTTACATTAAAAGTAAGTGTGAGGTTTGTTTAAAATTCTTTAATTTATATTTTTATTATTATTTTAGTGATTGATTCTTATTATTTTATATGATAAAGACATTGGTTTTGTTGTTAGCTTTTGAAGCTTTCGACTTAAAGGAAATGCAACCACAAGTATGGAAATAAGTGTTATCAAATTGGTATGCTCTTTGGTGATGATTCAACTTGTGTTTAGGTTAATGGAGCTCTTTCCTCCTCCTTCCCTCTTCAATGGTCTATCAGACAAGGTTGCCCCCTTGCTCTTTTTTGTATGATTTGGTTGCCGATGCTCTTGGTTATCTTCTTCATAAGGCTTATTATGATGGCCTCCTTCAGGGTATTAAGCTTCTTGGGGATAAGCATGCTCTTTACTCTAATTTTGTTGATGATTCCCTTCTTTTTCTTCAAAATACCCAACAAGAGGTGAAAATGGCTAAATATTTTGTTCATTTGTTTTGTGATGTCTCTGTTTCTCATATGAACGATTCTAAAACTGAAGTCTTCTATACCTCTTCCTCTCTTCATGGATGCAACTTCTTAATTGAGTGGAAGATCATCCCTCATGGTACAATTGTGCATTATTTAGGAATTCCCTTTGGGATTAATATCTCTCCTAAGGATATGTGGAACTGGGTTATGGAAAGACTTCAAAAAAAATTTAATGCTTGGCTAGCTCGGTTTCTTTCCTTAGCAAGAAGAATTCAAGTTGCAAATAAAATTATGGCAGCCTCTCATGTTTATTACTCCTCTTGTTGGATGGCCCCTAAGGTAGCATATAATAAATTAACTCAGGCCATTCATAATTTTTTATGGACTAAATGGGATGGGGAGGTGGGTATGACACCCATCTCTTGGAAATTTTGTACTCAACCTAAGGCTTTAGGAGGTCTAAGCATCATTGATCCTCTTACCCAAAGCAAAATTTTTAGCTGCAAAATGGGTTGCTAGAGCCATTATTGGTGATGAAAATTGGAAACACCTATTTCGGTACATAATATCTCTAGCTACTCACAAAGGTAAATGGAAAGAAACCCCTTGGGAGGATAAGGTCCTTAATGCACCTTATTTTACAGTTAAAGGTTCTATTCCAATTACCCAAAACTGGAACGCTTGACAATCAATTTCTCATTTATTATCTTGGAAGTCTGACTCCTTGAGATATGGTCTGAGCATTGGTCTAAACAGTCTTTGGCGGAATAAAATTATACTCTATAATGATAAACCTTTAGCTTTATGCAATGTTATTCATGGGCTAGCTTTTTTAAGAAAGGAATTAATAGAATTAGAGACATCTGGGATCCGGTTAGCTGCTCAATTCTTACCTGGAACCAGATCTACAATAATTGCAACCTTCATTCCCAAGTCTATGGACCTTCCAAAATGCCTCAAGATGTTATTGACAGACTTCATCAACTTTCTCATATGATTCAAGATCTTCAGAAAGTCCAACAAGAAACTAAGAAGAAGATAAATAACAATGATAAACAGGTTCAAGGTTTGATTACTTCTTTTTCTTCTCTGAAGACTTCAGAAGATATCATGGAAGACATACCTAGAATTTTTTTATATAACACACTCTCCCACAAATAAATGTTGATATCTGGTATATTGCAACAAGATATAGCTATAGGATTTTTGTTGATATTAGCTTCTATTCTTATGTATATTCAGTTATGGATGCTTTACTCCTGATCCACCTTATTTTATTTTTAGTTGGTGGACAATGCTAACACCAAAATATTGTAATGTTTCGATTAATGATATAATATAATCTAAGTTTAAAAAAAAAATATATGGACATAAGCCTGCAATGTTATAACTATGATAATGGTTAACTAATATATACATGAAAATATGATAGAAAACTTGATACAATACTCAAGAAATGTTCATTTAAGAAAATCTCATGAAAATATACAATGCTCTTTAATAGAGGTCACAACCTCTCCATATTTGCAAAAATGGATCTACATTGTATCTACTACTACTCAACCTATGCACTCCAAAATCCTCTCTCTTTTCTATTCTATGAAGGCCTATTTATAATGAGATGCAACTCTTTGCCTTCAATATTCCTATGACACCTCACTATTATATTCTAAGGACTTATGTACATGTAAACTACATGCACATTTATATCATTACACGTTCTAACACTTGTACAATTATTATATTACATTAATAAAGTACTTAAGGCCTAAATATACTCTAATCTAAATATGTATCTATGAAGGTACATCACTAAAGAACCAAATAATGTAATATATTCCAACATTTGTTTATTTATATTTGCAATTAATGAAAAAATCTTGAATTTATATTTCCCTTACACCATAAGGGAAATAACACATTATCTCCCTTTTCAAAATTGATTTTTACTATTTTACATGGAGATAAAGACATGAGTTTTGTCTTTTCATATTTTTAATTAACAAAAATTATTTCAATTTATAAATTTCACAAGTTTAAGGTATCTTTTCACAATTTAAATTTTATTATTTTGCATGAACAAGACATCGATCATGCCTTACCAAAACATTCCTAACTGGCATATTCCATGATTGGAATTTCGTTCCACATTAATACCTATTTATCTATGTGATAATACTTTTACTATATTGATTTTTTACAAAAATCAATAATATTCTTATCTGGCATATTCCAAAATTTCGTTCCACGTTAATATATCTATATGATAATACCTTTACCATATTGATTTTTTACAAAATAAATGATATGAATGGTTCATATGTTATTTAATCATTCCTTCTCCAAGTTAACTTAAGTGAATGAAAATATTTTGTAAAATTATTAAAAAAAATTTCATTCTTTTAAATAACATTATTCATGATTTTTTAGTTTCACCCAATTAAAAATAAGAGTTAACAAACATTTCCTAGAAAAAATTCGAATATTAAACTCGGACTAACATCTCCAAAAATAACAAAAAAATCGAGTACCATTTACAAAGAAGAAAATTTAAACCTGTTCCTATTTCAGTTTTACACTGAACCTAAGAAACATTGAATAGAAGAAAAGTTATAAAAATAAAATACTATGTGATCTTAAACATTAAAATTTAAATGAAACAAACAACAAATAAATGAAAAAATAATTAAAAGGCATAGATATAATTAAAAAAAAAAAAAACATTAAAAAGAATAGATGAAACAAAACAACAAATAAAAGAAAAAATAAAACATTAAATTTTATGAGATCTTAAACTCTACAAAGAAATTAAATATTATGTGAGGGAAAAATTCATACTATAGATTAAAAATTTAGGGAAAAAAATATTAAATTAGTATGTTCAATCAAACTATGAACATAGCCAAAAGAAATATATAAATGCAAAAGTCAAATGGAAAGACAAATGCTTACAATTTAACTAAGATCCAATTTACACCAACTCAAATGTGAAACTCAAAGATGGACAAAACCTGAAGAAGCATGGTCAAAATGAATGAGCCTTTTGCACAACATAAATAAAGAAAGCTGAAAAGCATTTTATCATAGAATTTGAAACCCACAAGGATATAAAAATACATATAAGGACATGTTAATGAAACCTTTTAAAGAATTGAGAATTAATCATCAAAATAAACAATTTAAAAAAAAGCACACTCCAAAAGGTGAACAAAAAAATATTGAATTATTTATTTTTGTTGATTTTTTTTTAAAATAAAAATTGTAAACAATGATACTATTTTTTTAAAACTATATTGAACAATTTTTTTCCTATATTATTAGAATTTTAAAACTCTAAATAAAAAATATAAAAGAAGACAGTTTTTATACTATGCTTTATCTTATATTAAAATTCTTAAACCTATAAACCATTTTATTTTTATACATCATTTTATTTAAAAATAATAATAATATTAAAAAAATTATTAAATTTATTTGTTATATATATCCCTCGATTTATTCATAACAATTTTAAATTTAAACAGAAATATTTTTGCATCGAAAAGCAAAAAAACATCGTATTATATTTTTGGTCAATGTGTTTCTTAATTAAATTTTGGCATGAAGGTTCGTTCAAGAGTAACATCATGTTTTTTTTTAAGCAAGTTCAAGAGTAACATCATGTTTTTTTTTAAGCAAGAATACAAGGACTAAAGGAAGAAAATTTCTTAATCAAGCTTGTAGACCTTCTAAATTTTAAAAACCTATTAATGATTTTATATAAAATGCATAAGTTTACAAGAATTGAAGGAAAACACAATTGTTAAAATATTTACTAGGAGAAAAACATTTCAATGAGAATCACGTGATTACAAATTTATCGTACATTAAAAAAAAAAAAACAATAGTTAACACATATCTTTGAACGGTGTAATTTCGTCCATATAACCAATAAATCGATTGCGTTGGCGACCCTCGTCAAATCGAAGGACATGGTTGTCCTCATCAAACATATGAGATAAGCATTTACTCAATTTTAATTTATGTGGTGATACCACTCCTCTAAAAGAACATTGGCATTTAAAAAGTTTAGATTATTTTTATATTTCTAATAACGTATTCTTAACACGTTTGAATTCATATTCCTTAAGATTCTTCTTGATATTTATTAAAAAACGAAAACAATAAAAACATATTTAATGATGTAAGCAGAGCATTCACTTGTTAGACTATTTGGCGAAGAGATGTTGGTCTAATCAACACTCTTAATCATAATATAAAACAACGTTACAATACATTATATTGTTAGATTCGTGCACATTAGTATTTAAGGTTGTTAAAACAAATTCCAACGTCTCATCATTAAATGAAATTAAACAAATTTCACAAGTGTTTAATATTTGGGATTAAATTAAATAATAATTTATAAACAATAAAATTGGTTATGGCTATAAGTGCACCCTTGTAATTTTAATTAAATTCGAGAAAAGGTAATGAAAATTTAATTTAGCCTTAGCTTTTAAGGGTCCTATAGATGTGTTAGAAGAAATATAAAGGTTATGTCAAAGATAGATAGATAGGTCAGTTCACTGTTAAAACAAATAGCCTCGAAGAAGGCGGTGTCAGAGCAGGTTGATAGTAGGAATAAACAATGCACACAAAAACTGGTAGGGGACATATAGTTTTAACGTCGAGTGCAATGGTTATAAAAGAAAAACATACCCACGAGTGCATGGCATAAAGTGCAAAGATGTAAGGCCTAAAGTCTAATAGATTAGATGAATAATAAAGTCCACTATTTCCCAGTATTTGTTTAATAGGAGAGACAAAGAATGAAGATGGCATTATACAAGTTGGGGCCTTTCCACGGGGACAGATGAGACGAGACGAGACGAGTCGAAGAGGAGGAGGGAGGCAGCACAACTCCGAAAGTTGTGAGGTCTTGATAGAAGATATGGCAGAAAGTTTTATTTAAGCGGAATTCGAAACGAGTCCCCAAATAAGAAATTCCACCCCCCGCATGGTCTATGCAGTCTCCCATAAATTGGTCAAGCGACCAGCAGATTAAACTTGGTTTTAAAAGAGGAAAACGAAATAAAAAATTTGGTTGTTTAATACACCGGCCTGAAAGGCGGTACGGCTTGCCGGTGAGAAAGTGGCGGCGAGTGTGGGGAACGAAAACGGCGTTACGGGCCCACGTCAAACGTTCCGTCAAAGGGGGCCTTTCCCTCTCAGAATTCATTGACGGAGATATTCGCGGCAAATCTTTGCCACCGTCCAAGCGTATTTTAGCGTTTTATATGACGTTCTGGCGGCGCCGCCGCCAAAACATCACAGCAGGAGCCGTTCGAACTGTGCGCATCGATCCGACGGCCGAGGGATGGGTAGGCGGAAGCGATCGACGGCACGGAGTGGTTAGGGTTTCGACTGTCGGGAACACCACTTCATATCGCGCCACTCTCCCATTTAATGCTTGTAAAAAATAACATTTTCCAGCGCCGTGTCTGCCGGGAAACCGCTTTCGACTTGTCTGGAGGCCGGACTTACCGGGCCTTGTTGCGCTACCGAGAAATCATTTACTGGACGGGGAAGCGGCAGGTTTGTGGTTTTCTCGCGACGTCCAGGAAAACGCGGGGCAGGGACAGAAGAGGTAATAGGCGTCCAGCTAAGCGGTTTTCGATTATCCTATTTGGTTCCTAGTTAAGACCTGCTTGACTGAGTTTTTAACTTTATAAAAATATTGTGGCAGCAGTCTAGCGTAGATGGCAGGGACTGTAGAGGAGAAGTAAAGGGGGTTGCAGACACAGGCAGAGTAGTAGAAAAATGAAGGATCTGCGGCAGTATTGGTGAAAGAGGGGAAGAGAAGAAAAGAGAAGAGAGGAAGCTTTGTAAGTAGTAGAGGCGAAATAGATATGCATTCCCTATATTTTTGAAAGATAGAGATGGGTTAGAATTGATTTATATATTTTTGTCTCACTTTGTTGGCAAACTTCAAGTGGATGTCGTGTCACGCTGTTGATTCGTAGCAGCGGGCTGTGGGGCTTGGTCTCTTGTAATCTTTCAATCATAATACATCAATCAATTCTATGCCTCCCGCTAGGGTTATGTGTGGGTTACTTCTCCTTTCGTCGTGTTCGTCTTCTTCTGGTGGCCGCTTGGAGTTATGGAGGTGGGTTTGAGGGTTTGGGCATGTTTTGACAGTGAAATTGTCAGTTGGGTTTTCGCTTTTAAGGAAGGTTTTTGAAGATGCTATTTTTGAGTGCCTGTCCGACATCGTTGATTTTCGGGTCTCAGTGTTTTGTGTGCTTTTGTCCCGGGGTTTTCTCCATCGTAAAGCCGAAAGTATTGGGTGTTTACAGCCTGTCTAGCTTTTTTTTTTTAACCAGTGCAATCCCATTCAATCCTTGGAATTTAGGAAGTCATTTATAGGTTTGAAGGGATGTTGTGTGTGAACGAATATAGTTTAAGAATTTAATTTTGTGGAACTGTGCAGCAGAGGAAATGGGAAGCGGTGTTGAAGACGAGCCTGAATAGCTTTCTGCTGCTGTTGCTGCACTGAATTCGGTCTAGAGATTAGGTTATTTTGAAACGGCGTGAAAGAGCAAAGCTTCGATATGATGAATACGGCGCCTGGTCGTGTCTCGTCTTCGGCCTCCGGTGGGGGTCATTTGGATCCATGTGCGCAGGAGTTCACGCCAGGTCCGTACTCATTGCTGCGAGCAGCGCCTCACCCTCCTCCTCCACCACCGCCTCCACCTCCACCTCTGTATTATTCTTATTCTCTGGATGCATCACCATACGTTCAGCCTACGGCCGCCGCGGGTTCGATTCCTGTGAATCCCGTGTTGCCCATGTATAATACGGCTTCTGAGATGGGCATTTCCTATGTGCCCACAATTCCGCAGCAGTGGGATAGCAGGCAGCAACAACAACAGGATCAGGAGGCGTTTAGGCTGGGAATGCAAGGCGGCGAGGTTGCGCCGCCTCGGTGTTTTCCGTTCCCATTTTTGCCCCGTGGGGGAACAAGACCTTACAGGTACAACAACAACAATTTCAACAGTGGGAGCAACAACAACAATAATGCTTTGGCCTCTCGTACTTGCAACGCGATGGGTTCGAGTACCGTGCAACAGCATTACCAGTCGCCGCAGCAGCAGAATAATCCTCCGTTTTCCCTGGCGCGGGAGCATGCGTCGCGCACGCTGCTGCTCAGCTCGGTGCCCACCGAATTGAGCGAGGCAGATTTAAGACAACAATTGGAGAGGTGGGGTCCCGTTCGAGCATTACAGACGGAGAAGAGGCATCAAGGGTTTGTAACCGTGCATTATTATGATTTGCGACATGCCAAAACGGCGCTGACGGAAATCCAGGAGCAGCATCTAGCGGAGCAGAAGAGATTGCAGCAGCACTACAATGGCCTTCTTTTTAGGCAATCGCCGCCCAAGGAGGAGGAGGATGAGGATGAGGAGGGTGAGGGTGAGGGTGAGGGGAACGCTAGCGGTGGTACAAATGAAGGAAACGAAAACGGAGGTGATCGAATCCCGCCACCGCCGCCGCCACCACCTCCGGAGCTATCTAGAGGCCTAATAGGAGGGAAGGCGATATGGGCGCAGTACACTATTCCCGTTGGGCTTCTTCCGTTGGGGCCAGACAGTCACAACCAAGGCACGCTGGTGGTGTTTAATTTGGATGCGGATATCGATACCGGCACGCTCAGATCAATCTTCGAGGCCTTTGGTATGCGTACTGTTACGCTTTATTTTTTTTTGCCCCAGTGCAGGCTTTGACGGATGTATGTTGTTTTCTTCAGTTTCTCTGTTTTTCATACATGACCTGTGTTGTTTTAACGTGTGCGATGTGTGGTGTTGCAGGTGCTGTAAAGGAGTTGAGGGAGACCCCAACCAAACGACAGCACAAGTTCGTAGAGTTTTTTGATGTGCGGGACGCTGCGCGTGCGCTTGCAGAGATGGATGGTCAGGAGATAGGTGGGAAGCGTGTGAAAATTGAATTCAGCCGTCCGGGCGGACAAACCAGACGACGCTCGCCACCTCCGTTGCATCCGCCACTCCAGCCACTCATGCACGCTTCTCCACCACCCCGTTGCAGCAACACGAGCCAACTCCCAATGTTCGCCCACCAAGCCCAGTACCAGCATCAGCACCACCACCCACGTCATCAGCTACCCTATCCCCGTTGGAGCAGCGCTGGCGACCAGGATGCCACGTGGGTGTCCCGTACGAACGCCGACCGAGCGGCCATTGGTCACACGTCAGCTATCAACGGCAGGGTTGGCGGTAGGGGAAGAGGGGGCGGCCCTGGGATTGGCTGCGGGAGTGGTGCCGCCTGTGGCAGAGGCAGTGCCCACAGCAAAAACATTATCATAAACAGCAGCAATTGCGACGGGAGGGTGAGGGCGGGAATGGAAGGCATTGGCGTCAGTGGCGGGTCCTCCGTCAGGAGACGGAGAGGTAACGGCACCCAGCAACAATCGAGGGCTGAGCTGGCTTCTGCGGAAGCCAATTGCGTCGTTGCTGCGGCGGCGGCCTCCAAGGGCTCCGCCAAGAATGGCATTATCAGTAATAATCATAATCATAACAATGCCAGACTCCACAGCGAAACCGCTTCTCATTTTGCATTTGACGAGGCCAAGGCGGAGTCCAATTCCAGCGATGCCAGAACAACAGTCATGATTAAAAACATACCTAATAAATATAGGTGTGTAAAACGGTAGCATCGAGGATATATATATATATATATATATATATATATATTTTTTTTGACGTGTATACGGCTATATAAACTTATTTCTCTGTCTATTGACAGGCTTTTTTTCACCCCCCTCTTCTATTTTGGATTGCCTTGTGTTATTGCAGTCAACAGATGCTGCTCTCGATGCTGGATCAGCACTGCAGCAGCTGTAACGGCTGCAACGAGAGGATCACGGACCCCGACGAGCCGTTATCGGCATACGACTTTGTATACTTGCCTATCGACTTCAAGTAAGAAAAATTCATAAAAAAGCCACGAAACTACGTTTTTTTTTTTTTTTTGTAGTTCTTCCTTTTGTTTCCGCGATCTAAAAGAATACGTAAAAAATACTTTCAGAAACAAATGCAACCTGGGCTACGCATTCGTGAACATGACAACGTCGAAGGCCACCTGGAAACTGTACAAGGCTTTTCACATGCAACCGTGGGAGGCATTCAATTCCCGCAAGATCTGTGAAGTCACTTACGCCCGGATTCAGGTGCTTCATCAATTTTCTTAATTCTACTACGCTGCATTTTTTTGTTTTTGTTTGGGTTTTCTTTTTGTTGACGGAATAGGGCGACCCAGGGTTTTGATGCGCTGAAAGAGCATTTCCGAAATTCGAAGTTCGCCTGTGACACGGATGAGTATTTGCCCTCGGTTTTCTTCCCGCCCCGCGACGGTGGGGTACATCTTACGACTCCTGCGCCCATTGGAGGGCACATTTCTTCTCACAAGAACACTAGTAACAACATCATTGCCACCCATTTGGAAGATGACCAGGATTTTAAGGCTCAGCCAGTCACAACCTCCCCCAAGCCCTACACCAACGTTAAGCCGTATGCAGCAACAGCCAACGTTTACCACAGGAGTTACGGGGGTCACGACAGGCACACTTTCACCCATGGGCGCCGCCTGCAGCGGTCCATAGGCGCGGGCGGCGGCGGCGGTGACAGTACTAATAGGGTGGGATGTGCGTAGCTTAAATCAGGCACATGCGCAAACGAAAAATGTATACGTATCAGGAGTCTGGTTCTGTCAGGAAATATGAGTTGGGTGTTTGTTAAAGGGAGTGGGTTGATAACTTACAATGAGCTCCCTGGTAATTTGGGTTGACCTGTTATTGGTCACTGTAACCTCATTTGTTATTATTTCTTAGACTTATTTTGTCCCCTGGTAATTTAAGTGAGATACATAGGCAAGCAAATGCTGAAGGCCAATGTAACAGACGAGAATCGGTGTAATTCAACCTTTTGCGTTTTTCTTTTTTGAAGCTCTTGATTGTTATCCGTGCTGAATTATATATTATTATGGTATGAATAATGAAATCCTGCAGTGAAGTAATATCTCATCATTTTTTATTTTTTGGGTAAAACCTAAAGGTTAAGGGACACCCTACTGAAAGAGATTAGAGTTGAGCTGATGATTTGGGATTAGAGTTAGTGATATATGTTGTTTTCGGTTCTATTGATGGGACTAGTGCCTTTCTACCTAAGCAAGTGACTTTATTTGATTGAACTTGAAACCCAGATATGGAATTTGCACTCTCGTTCTCCTTCTCCTTTTTAAATTTATTTTTAAATGTACCAGACAAAGTATCTTTTGCCCAGCGGTATTGCTCATACCCAATCCTGCAGTCAATCCAGATAATGTCAGTCACTGACAGAAAGTGTCAATCTTTTATCATTTTCAGCTTGGACAAAATGATATTGCCAATTCCTTAGTTTTATTGTAATTAAATTGTAAGAACTAAGCAATATCCATTTAAAATCATTTTTGCTCAAGTAAACGACAGGGTCATGTCCTTCGTGCCAAATTATTCCTCCTTTCTTCTTCACAAACCAAAAGCAAAGAAGTCTTCTATGATGGTCTGCCAAATCTATAATATTCAAAGGAATGGAAGTTGGTATTTTCTAAAAGCTATGTGAATGGCTTGAGACTGATATATGATCTGACGACCTGCGTGAAAACTTCTCATGGTCAACATAGTACATGATTCATCCACTGTACTTTGAGTTGCAATTAATAGGAGTATTTAGTCTTGTTATGAATATTAGCACCTAGTCACATGAGATTCCTTCCATCAGGATGCAAGGGACCTTTTTTTTTTTTATCAGTAGTTGGGGGAAAATTTATAACCTCTCACAAACAATACTGAGCAGCAAAACCCCCAGACAACTGGAAAATTTCATATCACATGCAGCTCTTTATAGTTGCCTCATCGATCGCTATCATCATGCATATTGATCACCTGAGTCATCAATCGAGGATAACCCAACTCTCGACTCTTCCATGGCTTTGTCTAAGATGAATGTGTTATTCCATCTAGCCTGCACTTCAACTACTTGGCCATTGACAACAAACTGAATGGCTGATTACTATCAAAAGAAGCTTTGCTTTGGAGAAAATGCTAATTACACAAATATTAAGCACCGAGATTGATGACTAAAAGTCTCATGGAGGGTCACAGAGAAAGCTTGCCATGATTCGGCTTTAGGAGCACTGTTTAAATTGAAGAATATGACGGATTCTTTAAAAATCTCTGATTGTACAAAATACTTGTCTGAAGCTTTTATGATAATAGAGATAGAGCTTTGCCAAGTACACTGAAGCTATAACTCTGACTTTTAAGTTAGCCTGACCAATCACGACATAGGTGTGAGTATGAATAACGACAGAGAGAAGTTCATCATGGAAATGGAAATCCTGTACTGAGTGTTCCAGAATTATCTGATATGTTAAGATTTTCTCCATTAAGAGAGCAGTTAAGATGCAATTAAATCTACAACAGTACAAAGTTAAAGAGAACATCAAGTTCACGTTAACGTCTTAAATGGAACTGAAACAATAGCTATTAAGTTAAGTGGGAAGAAGCACACAAGTACGTTGGGTATAATTCGTGCACTATACCAGGTGACATGCTGTGTAAATGAGAAGCTCTAAAAGCGAGACAGCTAAAAAGAAATGTGTCCCCCCTCCATCGATCTGTCTTATATGCTTAGCTTAGCTGTGTAAGGGAGTGGCTGAAAATAATCATGTTTAGCTGCGTTTCCAAAGTGTTTAGCTGTGAGAGTTTTAATGATTGCATGTTTAATATACACACTGAAGAGAGGACAGATTTGCGTCTCAGGGTTTGGCGAAATATCCATAGGATGGGGATAAGTATTTAAATTCCTTTCTAATTGGTTAAATTAATCAGGAGACCATTTCCGCTTCTCAAAGCATTATCTTAATAAGAATAGTTATGTGACATATATTTTTGAAGCATTTACTACATCGGATATTGAAACCTTGCCAGTTTGAAGCACGTACGTCATGTTTGCCAGTTTGAAACCTTGCAATTTTTTTTTTGGACGTTGCAACCATCTATCTTAGAAGTTTTGGAGAAATGTATTTGCAAGCTATGGAAATACAGATGGGCCGTCCATGGTGGAGCTATTTCCTTATAATTT
Organism: Wollemia nobilis; assembly: GCA_028583015.1. Lineage (NCBI taxonomy): Eukaryota > Viridiplantae > Streptophyta > Pinopsida > Araucariales > Araucariaceae > Wollemia > Wollemia nobilis. The sequence continues at coordinate 2,641,063 of JAQPPZ010002721.1, forward strand.
TTTAATTTATTATTTATTTTTATAGGATTTAAGTGGGTTCAATATAAATTAAATTGCTATCATGATATTATAACAATATCACTCAAAAAATTTAAGGATTTTAGGTTATTGCTTATGTTACTGCAATTGGTGGCTAAGAGGGCTTCCTACTCATAATTACTGTACGAGGGGTTGGATTTTACCTTCCGGCTTCCTTTTCATATTCATAATGATTTAAAGCTTAAAGAGAGGTTATAATTTTGTAGTCTTAGCTATTAGATAATATTCATGATTTAAGATTAAAGATACAAGGTTATAAGTTTGCAGTCTTAGCTATTAGATAATATATCATATTTAGTTATTTACAGTTTTTATCACGAATTAATATTTAAATTATTCTATATTAATTATTAATATAATTTAAATAAAATAAAACTTATTTTATATTAATTATTATATCTTGCAATTAATCAATTATAAAATATTTCAATTAATCAATAGAAAATGAATCAATGAAGTGGATAGTTTCTTTAATATATAACATTTTTTAATATAAAAGTAAAATCTATTATTAAAAAATTATTAATATGTAATGAATTTAAGAAATGGAGTGTATATATAAATTGTAATGTAATTTTTTATTTTTTTATTGATTATATGGGATAGAATTGACCATATAGGATTGAAACGACCTTTCACAATGCAATTGATTATATGGGATTGAAATGAGCTTTACCTAACTACATGACCTTTCACAATGCAATTGATTATATGGGATTGAAATGAGCTTTACCTAACTACATCATCACCACATAGTGGTATTACAACAATCTTTATTACATCATCACCACATAGTGGTATTACAACAATCTTTATTACATCATCACCATGCAATTGATTATATGGGATTGAAACGATCCTCATCTTTATTATATCACCTTGCACCTTGCAATTGATTATATGGGATTGAAATCCGTCTCACCTATATTAGGTTATTACATCATCACCTTGCATTTGATTATATGGGATTGAAATCTGTCATATTACATCATTACCGGTAGTATTACAACAATCTTTATTATATCATCACCATGCAGTTGATTATATGGGATTGAAATCGGCCTAACCTGTATTACATCATCACCACATAGTAGTATTACAACAATCTTTTTGGATTACATCATTACAACAAAGTTTGGATATTATCTATTTATGGCTTGGCAAGATTTGAAACTTGGTCTCTTGCTTCCTTATATATTTGTTAAACTAATACTACTTGATTATATAGTTTTATTTTATTATATAATTTTATCTTGTTACAAACATTAAATTTAAAATTTGTTTACCTATAATAAAAATCTAATAAAATAAAATGCAAAAGTTAACAAATTTTAATTAATTTATCTAAAATCAATTTAAATATAACGTTAAAATAAATTATTTTACTTATACATATGATATATAATTAATTATTTCAATATTTAAATTATGCAAATCCTAGTATGAATATCTATCTTTTTATTGAACATTTTAGGTAGAATTAAATACAATTAAAATATTATAATCTATGCTTTATAAATAACTTTTATTATTAAATTAATTTTAAAATATAAGATTTCCTAATGTCAACATTATTAATTTGATCATTTAATTGTTTATTTTTATATTAGAATGGTTAAACCTACCTTAAATGACTCTAGTCTAGTCCATCCTCTTAAGAAGTTGAATTATACTAAGCTTAGGTGCTATTTGCAATGGTTATTGGTTTGTGGTTTATTATGTTGTCATCTTTATTGTTCTATTAAAGATCTAAAAGTACACTGTAAAAGTGAAAGATAAGGTAAGATATGGAAAATTTTAAACTTATAATTGATAAAATTTTGAAAGTTGTATCTAAAACTTGTAACTCTAGAATAACTCATTCATTAGAATGATGTTCTTAAAATTAGAATTACAAGAAAGACTAACAAAATTTACATGATTTGATTAGATTTAAACTCAAAGAAACTTTAAAATTTGATGCCATCCTAAAAAGTTAGAGAATAGGTAAAGGCCAACAAAAAGAAGGGAAGATTAATCCAAAACAATGCATTGATACTAACCTTTAGTAATAATTTCATAAACACTATACTAAAATTTATCAAGACTATATGGTGATCAAGTTTAACTACAAAAGTAATAAAAAAAATGGAAGAAGACAAAATGGGCAACAAAATAATTGAAATTAAAGTGTCATAATTATAGAGAATAAGAATGATAACAACTAAGTGCAAGTCTCACTATTTCTAGTTTTAGAAAGCAAGCAAGTCTTGCAAGTGTGTGGATCTTTTTTTTCCATTTTCCACGAAAAAATATGCAATTTTCATTTTTGATTTTGAAAAAAATTACAATGTTGCAAGTATGACGTACCCTTAAGAATTTCAGTTACATCCTATCTAGGAGGTGGTCTAAATTTAACTGAGAGGAGTATTGGCCTCCTTGTAATATGTTATAGTCAACTTACAATCCATAAACAAAATCCTAATAACATGATCGACAGGTGAAAAGCAGGAATAACTTCTTGATCAATCACAGTTCCCGAATGACTCTTACCTGAGTACCAAAACTGAAGAGGACTCAGGTTTCAATCCTAAACACAAACACCATTCTAAAGCCTTTCTATAAAATAAAGGCAAGGGTCCCTTTCAACCCCCCTTTTTTTTGCTAATAATAGATCTATAATATGATCCTTAATAAGAGGACCGTGAGGAAACCACAAATCCTTTAACCACTTCTTCTCTCTGCCAAGTATCTATTGGAAGGTACAAACCATATTTTAAAAGACCATATGCTTCTACAATTAATTCCTTATAGATGTGCTTGTATAAATTTTTTGTTATAGACAATTCTAATAATTTCACTTGCTCATAAAAAGGACCGAGGAGAACGTTTTTCATCTCAACATGACCTGCAATCTAGCTTATCACTAATTTTGAATCTCCATAAATTTGTAAATTTGTAATTCCTTGCTTCACTACTATTCTCATCAAGAGGATCAATGCTTTCCATTTTGCCATATTATTTGTTCCTTCACCTAAACTTGTCTTGAAAGTGATCTTATGATTTTTATTTAAATAAAGTGCTCCGCTTGCCCCACACCTACCTGGGCTGCCCTGAAAAGCTCCATCAAGGCCCATGGCTTCATAAGATCCACTAATAGTGTCCCTATATGCCTACTCAGTTTTGGTTTTGGGGGATCCTTAGACTTTCAAAAAATAAATTTAATTTGCATTTGTACATAAATAACTAATATTTCCTTACCTTCAAACAACTTGGCATTTCTAGCTAGCCATAAGCCCCATTCCACTATCAAAGGGACACATCTATGCTTTTTTAATCCTCTTTATTTTAACCATTGTTGCATGTCATCCAAAATATTCCTAGCAAACCAATGTCCTTTCCCTTGAATAAAAGGCATAATTAAATTCCACACTTCTCTTTTGAAAGGGCAATGAAGTAGAAGATAGTCCATTGTTTATTCTTTATTTCTACACATGACACATTGACTTGGTCCTTGCCAAGACCTCCTTTGAAAAACATCCCATGTTAGGGGAGCTTTTACCTTCCATATTCTACTCTACCACCAAATATTTTCATCATTGTTGTTGTTAAAGCTTGCTTTATACCCTTCTCTAAATGTGTACTACCCACTTGTTGGATTCTTGGATCAGATCAGACGATCTCTTTGCTGATTTAGTCTTATATTTGCTCTTTCCATTTCCTTTGTGTAGTCATGCCAAATATGTGCAACATTTCCTCCTAGTGTTAGCTCTTTTGCTGTGAGCCATCCTTTGTTTCCATAAATTAGTACTCTTCGTTGATACCACTTGTGCCAATACCATCTTTCCTTGTCTATGGAGATTATTTATTATGCTTTGAGTAAGTTGATAGTCTCCTTTGCTTCCTAGCCAAGGATCTTTGCCTATCCTTCCTTTCCATTCCCTACTATGGACCTAACCATTATATTGAATCCTTTAATTCATCTTTTTTATATATTGATTCCTTTATGAATTTCACATAATAGATATATTGGTCCATTATAGCAAGTGTGAATGTTACCTTTTCTTCTAAATATTTGGGAAAATTCAAAAAATAAAGGATTCCAATGAAAAAAATCTAGGTAACATGGCAAGAAAGTGATTTAAAAGAGTTCTAACTAGAAGTAAGAATGCCCTAGCTAGTAGTATGGATGCTCTAGTTGGGGAAAAGAGGAAGCTCAAATCTATAGAAAATCCTATCTAGGTAATAGATGTTACACCCAAGAAAGATTATCAAGGATGAGATGATTAAGCATAACATTGTAGCTCTTAAAAGTAAAGGGGTCATATGTCAGTTCCATGGATACTGACCACATTTTTCAGAGACTCAAAATCATATTAAGTGAAAGTGGGGATTGAATTCAAATTACTCCATAACTTGTCTTATGAAAGGATTGTTCCACGTCATCTTCTCTAGTTTAAAAATTGGGGATAAAATACTGGGTAGTGGCCTATGGTTTAGTAGGAGAGATGCATTATATTTAAAACCATGGATTGAGTTTTTTATTTCTGAAGATAAACTATTAAAAGATTTTTAATGTCAACTAGGATTTTTGGATCTCAATTTTAGCTTATCAACAAGGAGGATTTGAAGAATATTGGCAATACTTTAGGAGAGTTCATCCAGGAGGGATCAACTACTAAGGAGTGAAGGCATGTTATACATACCTATTTATGTGTTGCCATGGGTATTTATTTATTTTTCCATAATACATAATGATTAAATCTAAATCAAGAGAATGATATCAACAAGTGGATTGTGAAAACATTGCATTCTAATGCCACAATTGTTATGAGCCTGGACACATGGCAAGAGATTTTTTTAGGCATGAGACAAACTTCAATATGGAGCAAGGAGATCACATCATAGTAGAATCTTAGATCAGATTAATGATTTTCCACTCTTAGGAAAGTGGCAAAGAAATCCCTTCTATATAATTAAATGATGAAGGCAATTATGGTTTACTCATATCAATCATGAGAAGAAACAAAGGGAAACACAAGGGATGAGGAAGTATAATGTGCAAGTTAAAATTAAGAATAAAAATATGTAAAGGAATATGGGGAGGCAAATTTTAAAGCAAAGGAGGTGAAAGAGGTTGAGGTTAATCTAGGTAAATAATCTTCATTACACTTTAGGGTTTCAAGAGCAACATATTAAAGAAACAAGCATGAAGGATATCCATGGAAATTTGGGGTTTCTAGGAAAACGTAAGAAAATAATTACTATGGAGGATAATCCCTTGCACTTTGGGGTTTCTAATGTAAACTTTAGTGTTTTCAAAGCAACATAAGAAAGTATTTACTATGGAGGATCATCCTTAGGGTTTAGGAGACAACACAAAGAAGAAAGTGTTGGTGAGGCTACTCTTTACACTTCAAATTCTCTAGGGCAACATAAACCTTCAAAATATGAGTCTCTTTATGAACACTATGGAAAAATAGAAGAGATAAATAGTGTTGATGGGAATGGAAAAAGGAGAGTAAGTCCTTCAAAACAAGAATAAAGAGAAAATGAAACTTAGAGGGATGACAATTTGGGAAACAAAAAATAAATATCATAGGTGTTATTAAGAAGTGGGGTTAAGTCCACAAACAAAAATAAAAAATAATGATGAAAATGGTAATGCAAAATATTAAGGGTATGAGTAAGACCCATAAGAAAAAATTTATTAAGGAATAAATAGGTTGTTATAGTCCTAAGTTCATTTTAATACAATAAATAAAACTAAATAGTGAGGAATATAAGGATGTATTAAAAAAGATTTGGAATATGGGGAATTATTTCAAAGTTTCTTCCATAAGAGCTTTAAAAGGTATTTAAACAAAATGGGGCAAACTAAAATATATTGAAACACAAATATTAAAGAATGATATGTTGGCTACGGTTGAAGAGGTAATGAAAAAAGAGGGCTATAATAAGTGAGATCAATTCCACCTTTATTGTATTGGTTCCTATGAAAGGTGAGAAAATATTTTGATCATTTTTAATCAATAAGACTTTTGCAATATGATTTATAAGATCAAATAAAAAATTATGGAAAATATATTGAAAAAATTCTAAATTGTGTTATATCAATGGAGCAAGGTGGTTTTGTTTGTGGTAAACATATTCTTGATCGTGTAATCACTCCACAAAAGGCAATACATTGCCTTTATTCCATGAAAATATGTATGCTTATAAAATTAGATATGAACAAAGTATATGATAGGGTTTATTGGGGTTTTCTACATGATATTCTCAAAATATTTGGTTGTGATCAAGGTTGGTGTAAATGAATTAGATGTTATAGCACTCCAAAATATAATTAATGAACCCTATTGGATACTTTGAGTTATCCTATGGACTTTGCTAGGGTGACCCACTATCTCCTTATCTAATTATTATTCTTGTAGAGGTATTGGAGAGAGATTTCTCAAAGGAAAAAATGGAAGGAAAAATGAAAGGTAGTCAAGTTGCAACCAATGGTCCTATAGACACCTAATTTTGAGTGCATCATCAATCTCCAAACTCGCCAACATCTTCATCAGTCAACCAATAAAGTAGCCAAACTGAATCAATCATCTTCAAGACCAAATAGGGAGTATTTATTATTCTAGGAGAAAAAGTGCTAGGGCATGAGTGAAAGTGCTAGCTACGCTTTTGCCTACTTGGTATCACTTTTACAAATTTTAATTTTGATCATTTACTACCCAATCTGACTAGCAATAATCATCTGGAAAAAGCACCAGAGCATTAGTGTCACTAGCGCTATTGACCTCTAGTGTGACTGATTGTTAGAGACTAAAAGGGAAAAGTGACTATTAGTACCTTTCAAGCTACCCTTAAAAAATACACTTGATCACATTAGTCTAGTATGTAATCCCAGTAGAAACCCAAAGCCCTGTTAGAATATATTACATTATTTGGTTATGTAATGTACATCACTAGAATAAGAGATTACTTTAGGGGGAAGTTAGCTAGTTGCTTCAAGCAATATAATAAATGCACAAGTGTCAATGTGCGAGTTGTAAATATGCGAGGTGTCACCTTGTACAACTCCATTTGGATGTATCACTATATTCATACAATAAGATGTTTCATAGTCCTATCTTTCTCTAGATATGATGTATTTGTGCTAAAACTATTAGTGTTATTAGAGCCATGGTGAATTTAGAGAGTAATAGGGAAAGCCGCCATTGTTATTGTTGGCTTACATCTTTGCAAATTGGACCTGCCATTATGCATTGTTGCATGCAAACATTTTTACAAGAATATTGAAGGAGGATTTCGACAAAAGGAGCCATTAAAGGTAAGCAACTTGGGTGCAATTAGTTGAACTTTAAATTAGGGTTCACTATCAAGTCTCATTAAGCACCATATTTGGGTTAAAATTGCAAAAAGAAGGGCTCATATTATAGTCTTCAAGAAGGTGCAAAAGATAGTTCTTTTAAGAGACTTATTTGCACAGTAAAATAGAAGTTGGATGTAATTCAAAAGGAAGAAATATATCATCTACCTATTATCTATCTAGAAAGCAATAAGACTACATCCTACAACATTGATTATAGTGCATATTGTAGATTTTATTTAAGGGTTCTTCACAATTACTCTTAAAAAGTTGTAGAGATTATTAAGTGCATTTGAAATTAATTTGAGAGATTATTTATAGAAGTAATAAGGTGAGATTATTGTTACCTTCAAAGTGCATTAAGTTGGAGATATTATTCATTGCACTATAACTAGTTATTCATTAAACGAGTTACTCTCAAAGGGTTATTTTATGTCAAGATAAAGGGTACAAAAAAACCATCATACTATCAAAGTGTCTAGGGATACTATTTAGTGCACAAAACCTGCAATCTATTGTGGCTTAGAGAAGCCACCAAATAGGGTAAATTCCTCCAAGGAGTGGAGAAGAAAATCCACCATTAAAATTAGTGAAGGAAGCTACAAATCGAGACTTGGTGAGTCTTAGATTCGAGGTGCACTAAGGGTTATTTATAGGTAAACATTAGTGCAAAAATTACTTCTACAAAAGCTTCTATCTACATGGTTATTAGCTTGGATTTATTACCAAAGTAACCAAGCAAAGGAGAGAGTTGTCTAGCAAAGGAGACAACGTCAAATCAGCCCTTGCCTACAAGAAATTTACCATTAAACCAGTAGGAAAATCTTACAAAAGAAGGTGCAAAAGAAAGTATTCTATTTACAAGTTTATTTACATTATCTTGCACCACAATATTCTATCCTACATAGCAAAAAGGACAATGTCTAAGTGTCATAAAGACACATTCTTAATAAGCAAGGAACATCTCAAAGCAGTCGTAGAGAAGCATCATCCAAGCAAGGTCAAAAGAGCCTTCAAGGAGCTCACATCATCCATGGTTTGGAAAGCTACAATACAGAACCTATAAAGTATACATAGCGTAGCACAAGGAGAAGCTATCATCCACAAAGGCAAAAATAGAACAACTTGAAAGTAGGAGAAAATCAAAGCATAAATAAAGCAATACCCAAGAGCTAGATGTACACCCACAAGAAGCATTCCAAATTACCATTGGAGTATCACAAAAATTCCATCGTAGCGTTGCTCATTATCCTAGCTGGAACCAACTCACATACCAAGCACCATCGAAGCATTGAGGAGAAAACACAATAAAAAAAGAGTTGAAAATAATACATTGAGGAAGCTTACAAGAATACATTGAAGAGGAATCAAGAGGAAGGTACATGCAAAAATAAAGGGTGCCACTTGTCACCATTGAAGAAACCCTAACGTCTTCCATATGAGCACTCAAAATAACGCTCAAATATTTCATGCCTAAATGGATTAAACAAAATAAGTGTTATACATGAATCATTGCTTGTGTTAGAAAGGATGTGACACGTGTAACCAAGTCATATAGGCACTTAAGAAAGTCTCTAATGTTCATATTCCATCCAACAGTAAATATTACAAGTGTCAAAAGGAATCTACATCCTCCAAGCATTGAATAAAATTCCTATGACACTTGTCCCTCAAAAAAAGAAACTCCTTCCTATTTAAGGTGCCAAAGACCAAGGAGGGAAGCACATTCAGAGTAGCAAGGAGTTGCAACGTGTAAGAAAATAGAAGAGCATTTAAAGCTCTTGGTCAAGACATTCAAAGCAGGTCAAAGAAGCCATATTTGAGGCACCGCCATTCAAGGATTGAAGTCAAGGGAGAATCTAAGTCTACCATTGGTCATAGTGCCCAGGAGAAGTATTAAATATTACTATCATCCATGTTAGAATTCAGCGACAATTACTTAAGGTTTCCAGAATTATAAAGGTAAGAAATTACTTTATTAAATTTGCTTTCATCAAAAGGAGTTATAAGGGTATATTATAAGGTTGAAACTATAGGGAAATAAACCACATTTGGAAGCAAAATTAAAGGAGAATTATACACCAAAAATAGCCTAATATTTACAATTTAAAACATAGGAGAAATAATTATTTCTACCTAGAAAAATTAAATTTCTGTTATTGCAAATATTATTGTTTTTTAATAATCCAAATTAGGGAGTTATAAGGAATACTACACCAAAGTAGATTATTGAAAATTAGAAACATTAAAAGGATATAAGAGGAAGTTCATTAAACTTTTTCAAGAGTTGGAATTAATTTGTACACTTTTCTCAAAATCATATTAGAGAGGCAAAAGAAATCCAACCATTAGAACTTCATCAAATCAACAAGTGCGTAGTTCAATAGGAGAAATAAGGAGTAATAGAAGTTGATTTTTGTTGTTTATAAAACTTTACAAAATCAACTCAAAAGTGAACTACCATTTCCAAAAGCACTTTATCACTCATATATCATATATCACTAGGGAGACATAAGGAATTCAACAAGATCCTAGTTTAAAACCCTTTATCAAGAGGTATCATGGATTATTGGTATATAGACTCAGAAGCAAGTAAGCACATGACTAGAAATATTCATTGGTTCAATTCCCTAAAAAAGGTAAATGAGAAACCACTTGTTGTAGCAGATAGTAAAACATATGAAGTGAAGAGAATTGGGAACATCCCAGTCAACCTAAAAGAAGGAAAAAGGATAATTAAAAATTTATTGTATGTCCCCGGATTAACTACTAATCATATTTCTGTCTCTCAACTCATGAATCAAAATATAACTATTGAGTTTAAAGTTCTCATTGGAAAAATAGTGTCACATTTCTAAATAAGAAAAAACGATAGCATCAGGGTCCTATAGAAATGACCTATTTGTTCTAGATATTGCTACACACTCAGCTTTTTCAGTCAAAGCATCAGACCTATGGCATAAGCGACTTGGACATACTAGTGAATACTCAATGAAAAAATTACTCAATAATAAAATGGTTGAAGGAATACCTATTTTTTCTCCAGAAGCTATCGTATGTCCAGAATACTTAATAGGAAAACAACATAGAGTTCCTTTCGAAATCCATCAACACAAAGCTCAACAACCCTTGGAAATAATATATACAGATTTGTGCGGACCAATGAAAATTGATAGTATTGGACATAAGTACTTTTAATTATACGTTGATAATCACAATAGAAAAATGTGGGTGTATTTCATTAAGTATAAATCAGAAGCATATAGTCGTTTCAAATAATTCAAACTTAAAGTGGAAAAGGAATAAAAAAAGACTATAAAAGCACTTCGTTCTATTAGAGGAGGAGAATTTATTTCAAAATAATTTGAATCATCCTTAGAAGATAATGGAATTAAAAGACAACTTTGTTAGCTTTTGATACAATATGTAATGGGAGATATCAATCACAAGATGCAAAATAATAAGAAAGAAAGTAAATCTGTGAGATGACTAAAATATGCTATAAATAGAAATGACGGAAATGATTACAAAGTAGCTATGGAGGAAATGAACACTCCATGATCTAAGCTACTGCTCACGAATGAGCTCTAAGCTTATAGCTCACACACTCTCTACACTACTACACTCTACCACACTCGCTACTTCACTATACTACTACCTATGGCCCTTTATATAGGAAGATAGGTTCCTTGGCCAACACTCTACCTAGTTGTACAAGGGACACCTTGCACATATACAACTTTCACATTGACACTTGTGCATTTATTACATTGCATGAAGTAACTAGATAACTTCCCCCTAAAGTAATCTAATGTTCTAAGTATGTACCAAGAAAGGTAAATTTACATGACCCAAATGATGTAATATAATCTATTTCTAACACCTCCCTGTATTACAATATTTGGGTATTGAAGACTTTAGTCTTCAATGTGGATATTCCTCTTGACCTTGAGATTTCGATTCTTCTTCTCTGATTTCTGTAATCTGTTCAAGCAAATAGTTAGTATCTTCATAACTTGTCATTCTTACTGAAAGAGTTTTGATTTCATAATTGTCTTTTGATTCTTCTAGTTCTTCAATTTCTTCTATCCTCTGAGCTAGATTTTCTTTTTGATTTCCTTTTCAATACTCCGATTTGGGGATAATTGGTGGGGTGCTGAAATTGTTGCTGACAAGGATTTTGATATTGTCGTGGTTTAAATTGGTTCCCATTGTTCATCTAATTTCCTTGATTCTGATTTTTGGGATTGAACCTGCAATAGCTGGTACTATGGCATTTTCTCTTGCATATCTGACAATACATATTATACCATGGTTTTCATCCTTTTTATGAAGAAGCAATGTTTCCCTGTGGATTATCTTTAGATTCCAATGCAGTGTTAGACATCTCATCTTTAATTGTATTTTCCATTTCATATTCTTGTAGAATATTGACTAAGTCATCAAAAGAAGTATCTTTACTTAGAACTTGTAAATATGTTACCAAATATTTATAGATGTCTGGAAGTGCTCTCATGGTTACTTGAGTAAGAATTTCATCCTTAACTATTTCTCCTAAGGTAAATAATTTCCCTTTAATATTTGCTACCTTCCTTAGGAATAGTTCTATGCTTTCTCCATTGTTCATCTTTAATGAATGAAGTTGAGTCTGAATATGGAGAATAGTTGCCTTATTCTTTCCTTCAAATATTTTCTCTAGGCTTGTCCATGCATTTGAAGATGATTTTGCTAAACTGATATAGGGTTGTATCTCATCAGTGATAGCAAAGGTTATTATCATTAGAGCCTTTGAATCATTTTCTACAAACTTTAGGATTTCAATATCATATGTGGTAGGTATTTGTGTTTTCCCTTTGAAAATATCCCAAAGTTTTTCATATACCAAAATAGCTTTCACTTTATTCTTCTAGGAGAAATAATTAGGACCCTTGAGTAGTTGAGATTCTGCTAGGAAGAATTTGTTTGATGCCATTTAAATTCCCTAATATCAATTCTTAGATTTTGTAGAATGCCTTATGACTCCCTAGTATGTTTTTGGATAAGATATATAGTGCTTTTGTAAATTGTAGTTCAATTTTGGTTGATTTTGTAAAGTTTTTGTAAATATCAAAATCAACTTTTATTATCCCTTATTGCTCCTATTGAACTAAGCACTTTTTCCAAATTTAAAGAGGTTTTAATGTTGGATTTCTTTTGTCTCTTTTGAGAAGTTTTGAGACAATAATATTATAAATTTCCAACCTTTGAAATGCTTTGATAAACCTCTCTTTAATATCCCTTTAGGATTTAATTTAAGTGAATCTAATTTCCAATAAATTAATTTGATGTAGTAACCCTTATAACTCCCTAATTTTGGAAAAATTAGACCACAATAATATTTGCCAATATTTAAGATTAATCTCTAGTAGAAACCCTTATTACTCCTAAGTTTAATATTGCAAATATTATATTAGCTTGATAAATTATTCCCTTTGAGGTATGGCTTTCAATATGATTAAATTCCTCTAAGTTTTAAACCTTATAACTCCAAGAAATGAAAGCACATAATATGGGAATAAACCTTACCTTATATCAAGCAATAATCGACGCTGATTTTAGATGTGAAAGGCTACAATATTGACGTTGCTGCTTTGACTGTACCCTCCAATGGAGCTGCTTGGAACCTGGCTTGTATTTAATGTTCCAAATATGGTGCCCTTTTTGTCTCTACCTTTGACCTTGCTTGACCAGAGTATTGAAGGCTCTACCACCTTCTTTACACATTGTAATTTGGCCCTATGCACGTAGACCCTGAAGTTGAATGCGAAGACATAAATGTTGTCCTCTGAATGCTGGTCGTTGACGCCCTTAAAATGGAGGAGAATCTTGCTTGAAGTGCCAAGTGGCACATCCATTTTCTTCTTGAGCGCTTGAGGAGTAGAAGGTGCTAGAAAATGCTCATTGAGTAACTCCTTTCTTGAGCCTTTGAGTAACATATGGACGTTACATTCTTTAGTAGAGCGCTTGGTTTCTTCATGGACAAGTGTATCTCATACACTCAATGCACTAGCCTATAGTTTGTAACTCCTTTCTTGATGAATATGAGTGCTCATGAGAGGAGCATTAGGGTTTTACCTCAAGTGACACATGTCACTTCTTCCTTGTGCATGGACGTCTTCTCTTTTGCTACTTCAATGGACCCTTTGGAGGTCTTTTAACCCTGTAAATATCCAACTCCTATTTCATTCAATTGCAGTGTTTTTTGATTGGGATGTGGAGCAACAATTTGGAGGCTTGAGCACCAATTTTGAGCAATGCGGATGTGGAGTTTGAATCACTCCAATGGTGCTTTAATATTCTTCTTTTTTTACCTATTATACGTCCTCCTTTTTGTAGACAATGTTGCTCTCGAATAACGTTGTTTCTCCCTTTGCTTTGCTCCTTATCTTTTGCAGGTTCGACCATCCAATATGTGAGAAGAATGAGCCCTAAGAGTGGCTCTTTTTGCTATGCTTGGATAGATGCTAGCATTCGACCACCTTCGACTAGTTTTTCTAGCGAATATTGTGCCTTTGAGGCACCTTCAAATGTGCCTTCTTTCCTTGTATAAACCATATTATGATAGTGCAATGCAATGTAATGTATTTATATATAAAAAATCCTTTATTGCACCTTCTTTTGCACTCCTTTGAGGTCTAAAATTCTGGTTTTGTGGTAGAATTTTGAATGCAATGTAGGGGTTTTGAGGTTGTCTCTTTGGTTAGACACCTTCCCCTTTTTGCTTGGATATTTTACAAATGAATCCAAGCTTGTAACCACTTGATAGAAGCTCATTTTTTTCTGCACTATTTCTTTGTAACATAAACCTTATTGTGCTTTGAATTTGAGACTCACCAAGTCTCAATTTGAGGCTTCCTTTGTTGATCTTTGGTGGCTACTTTCTTCTCCAATGCTTGGAGGATTGAGCTGATTTGGTGGCTTCTCTTGGCCACTTAATGTTGTAGATTTTTGTGCACTAACAATATCTTTAGACACTTTGACAAATTCTGATTTTGTGCCCTTCTCACGAACACAAACCACAATATTTTTGAGAGCAATAGATTAGTGCAAATGAATCTAATAATATTTCAATTTTAATGCACTAACAATTTCACCTTATCACTCCAATCAAATCTCAAAATAATGCACTTAATCAATTTACTGCAACTTAATCAAGAATAATCTGAAATGAATCTTCAAGAATTATTCTGCAATTTCCTTATAAGCAAGATAGTAGGAGATAGTCTTCTTTTGCTTTCCAAAGTAGATGATAGGTAGTTGATAGATAGTTGTAATTCTAAAATCTAATCAACTCCTAATGTGCAAATGAACCTTAAAAATAACCTTTATTTTTGCACTTTTGAAGACTGTAATTCAAATCTCCTTTTTGCAACTTTAATCCAAATTAAGGTGCTTTAACAAATCTGATAAGTAATCCAATTAATGAATCTACTTGCACCAATAGTTGCTTACTTTTTTTTGAAATATTTTGTAGCTCTTTTGTCGCTTCTGTAGAAGATGTAGATCTTGGTGTCTAAGATCACCAAGTTGTTACCTTGAGTAAGATCTTGCAACTTCTTCTAGTATTTCTTGAGATCTTATATTCAACCTTCTTCTAGAAGTGTTTGTGGTGAGACCTTCTCCTAGATCTCCAATTCTACTGCTTCTGGATTTGAGCAGGACTCTCATAGTCCTTCTTCTTCCAAGACTGGAAGTTATTCAATGAGATCTATTGGAAAATTTGAGTTAGTTGTGTTGTCATTGATGTCAAGAATCAGTGTCAGGAATTAGTCCAGGACTTGGTAAAATAAGGGTTAAAATATTTATATTTTAAGCCCAAGGGATTTGGTCTAAGAGCTCCACATGATTGGTCAAAAGGACGATTAAATACCTTGAAGAAAAGGCCTAAAGGAAATAATATTATAATATTTATTATTATAATATTAAAGGTTGTCTGAAAAGTTCTAAGGGCAAAAGAGAAAAACACCTGGGCTAAATGGAAATAATATTATAATAATTTATTATAATATTATAAGTCTAATTAATGCCTAAGGTAGTTTATAAATAATTTATAATATTTATATTATAAATTAATTTATAAAAATAATAATTTTATAACCCAAAGTTGGGTTGGGAGCCAAGTTTAAATTAAATCTCATATTCCTCTGTTGACGTTGAAAAAAAGAAGCATATGGTATAAATACCATAACACTTACCTCACAAAGGTAAGTCTCCGAAATATTGTGCATGCAATTTTGAAAAAGACAAGGCAAATAATTCATGAGCAAAAAGAGAAAAGGTTTTAATTTTAATTGCCCCCAAAATACGTGGAAAACAAAGCAACCAAGGTGGGAAGATTCAACACCAACCAACTGGTTGGGCTAGCGGTGAATCCGAGGTGTGTAAGGCATTGAGAATGTAGAGGTGCTATGTTCGAGTCTCGGCGGCGATGTAGGAACAAAGCCTTTTGTCTTTGGCATAGGGGAGAAAGAGACAAAGTGCTCTAGGTGCTATTGCCTCCCATATGAGCACTTAGCTCACAAGGCAGGGTAGCCGTGACTAATGCGTAGGCAACGCTTTGTCTAGGTATCGAGTCCCATCGAGGAGGGCATTGAGGTATTTAATTTTTTGCGCCTAGTTAATGTGTGTAGTGGGAATGTTATGAGAATGTGGTGTATTTGATTTTGTTGAGTTCTTAGGGAGTTAAAAGGGATAAGGTAAATTATTTTTACCTTAGACAAAAGTGAGAAATATTTTTTTGAAAGTTAAAAATAAATTGCATTGTTTTATAAAGTTAATTATTTGAAAATACAATTTTGAGTAGGGAGTTATAAGGCTTTAATTTTATTTTTATGAAAAGGAAATTAGGAGTAATAAGGGTTATTGTGATTTGATAAATTTTGAATATTATTTTGAAGGTTGGAGATTATAAGGTGTATTTGAGAAGTAATAATTTTTGTATGGTGAAATTTTTGAAGGAAATAATCGAGGATAGATTTTTGATATCTAACCATTGAGATTAGCAAAGAGGTTGATTGTGTTGAGACAGGTTTTGAGGTCATTTCTCCATAAAGAAAAAGGTATGCGCATATATTCCTTGAGTGAAATATTGTTGGGTTGAATATTATGAATCCTAAGTTGGAGTGAAAAGGTTTGTTTGATAAGGATTTTTGCGTAAGCTTTCATGTGCATGATTGGTGAATGTTTGTGAAAACATTTGAGTGAGAGATTGAGAACTATATTGAACTAGGGTTTGTGAAAGATCATGAGTATCATTGTTATGTTAATGAGAAATCATCTTGACTCAAGGATTAAGATTCATAGTGTGAGTTGTTGGAAGTAGAGTGAAACACTTGTTTAGGGTTTGTAAGCAAGTTGTGTTTCATTGTGTGATTTATTGAGTGAAGTTGGTTGAGCATAGTTGATTGAGAGTGTTGGAGTGATAGTTCAAGTTTTGTGAAACAAATTATTCTTTATTCTTAATTGATTTGAAGAGAGTTTGGAAGTGATTGAGTGTTGTGTGAGAGTGAAACATATTGAGTCTCTAACCATTCTCCATATGTTTCTATGGTTAAACAAGAGAGTTTGAAAGTGATTAAGTATTGTTGTGAGTGTGAAACATATTGAGTCTCTAACCATTCTCTGTATGTTTCTGTGAGTTTAAACGAGATTCTAAGTGAAACTTGTTTGTGTGATTGAAGAGGTTTTCTATGAGAGATTGAGTTGAGTTTTATATGCAATTTAGCAATTGATTTGAACAAGCTTTTGTGAAAGCTAGTGAGTAGATTTGAGTAAGTCCTAAAGTGGAATTAAGGAAAAATTTGTGTGATATTTTATGGAAGTTTACAATTTTATTTGAGACAAGTCTTGGTGAAGATTTGTTGTGTAGATTTGAGATAGTGATTGAGAAGATTTGTGTTAGACTGATGGACAGTGTTTAGTGTAGATTTGAGATAGATATTGAGCAGATTTATGTAGGACATAGGATAGTGTTCAGTATAAATCTAAGATATATACATAATAGAGTAAGAGAAAACTTTGGAGGTGAAAAAGTAGAGGACAATAGTCTCTAGTGAATAGAGATCCATTAGCCTGGGTAGTGAGGACAAAGGTCTTCTGAGTGAGGATAGGGGTCTTATGTGGAGAGAGATCCACAAGTCAGTGCAGTGGAGGCAATAGTCTTCTAAGAGGATCACTAACCAGAGCAGAGTAGGAGTTCTCATGTGGATAGAGATCCACAAACTTGATTAGGGGATTGGTGTCTCTTTTGGATAGAGGTCCATAAATATTATAATAGGGAAAGGATTCCCAAGAGAATTTATTGAGAAAATTTTATAAGGAATATTTTCTCCTTGGAGTAGCCCACATTGGGTGAACCACATTAAATCATGTCTCTCATGTGTGTGATGCTTTGTGTAATGTTTAATGCTTTAATATTTCTGATGTTATCATATGGATTGAAAAGCAAAAAGTTTTATCTTATAATTTTCACCCAAATCTCAGTATAAGCATATGTTCTTTAATTGGTATCAGAGTGGGTATCTCTGTGAAAATACTAAAAACTTAGAGGAAGATCCATAAAAAACACACATGAATTCAGAGAGTGAAGAAGAGACCATGTTTGACATAAAAGAGGAATTCTTTGTTGCTCTCACGAACCTTGAAAAATTTAGAAATAAGAACTCAAGTTTGAAGGATCAAATTCAAGAGGATGAAGAAGCAAGGATAGAACTTCTATAGAGTCTCACAGAACTCAAGATAAAGGTAGAAGAGGGAAATAAAATTGAACAGGAGCAAGAGAAATAGAATGTGAAATATTGGAAGCATAAATTGTTTATCTAAGAAATGAAGTTGAAAAGACCAAGTTACTACAAGATATAAAGTTGGGGAAATAGAGAGAGGAGTCAAGCCTTCAAGAAGCAAATACTTCAAGAAAAGATAAGCAAATGACTCATACTCTAGAAGGAAAAGACATTAGGAAAGAAGAAAGCAAAGAAGAACCATGGAAAAAAGTTAATCACAACAAAAGGAGGAGCACTCGACCATATTTTCCAAGGTATTCAAACAAGTTACATACTCTCTTCCATGGCTATTGTTTTTCATGTAAAAAATATGGTCATAGAGCTATACATTGCATTGGTTATGTTAAAAAGGATGTCAATAGAAATTTCAATTATTTTGCACCTCTTATGAATAGTGATGTCATATGTTATAAGTGCAATAATCTTGGGCACAATGCTAGATGGTGTAAAATGGTATTTCCTGAGTCAAGTAAAAATAATACAACTTCAAAAATTAGGAAAGAGAGAAAAGGGCATGAGAAAGTTAGATCAATATTAGTACAAACATCTCTTCATGTTCAGGACAAGGTAAAACAATGGTATCTTGATAGTGGATGTTCTAGTCACATGACAAGAGACAAAAGTAGATTTATAGTACTCAAAGAAAATGATGGAGGACCAGTAAGATTTTTTTTTTGGTAGATAAGATACTATAGCATTAATATCTGGGTTTTACAGGTTGATCCAAAACCTTTTACAAAAATCAGCCCAGGGCTATTGATGAACATATCCTTACTAAGGATCCTATATATGTAAAATCTACATGCCACCAAAGCCATTACATCCGGTAAGGCACATAGCCTATTATCAAAAATAAACTTCCCATACAACATTTTGGGTATACCCCGAGAAAACACACATGCATCATAATTACAAAAAAGAAACAAATACAGATCCCTTCCTTGAGACAATGGAGAAACAAAAAGCTGCAGACACACAACAGAGTACTGAAAAAAACTCCCACAAGCTCTATATTGACAATTACTCTTAATAATTATTTGGTAATTGCTTTCTTCTATATATGAAATGCTTTGGTACCATATACTATCTTGGCCAATCAACCTTGGAGAAGTGAACCTGCTGGCTAGATTTATGGCGGTGGCTATCTGGTGGTCCACATGGCTTTGGTTCAAAGTCTTATAATGTCGTTTCTTTCCTTCCCTGTGATTATCAACCAACCTCAAATTAGTAAGATGACTAGGAGCCATGTTATGTGACATGTGACTGTCCCTAGTAGTATTTGTGGTATTTCCAAGCAGCATCCATGAAGACTGACAACTCAGATAATTTTTATTGAGTCCAATTCAAAAAAGAGATGAGAATACTCCTAGCCTTCGAACTTATAGTGCCTTCCATGTTGGTAAATTTGACTATCATTATTGACATTCTTGTTGAATAAGCTCCTCTACTTCACTCGGGACATCGTGTTCCCATTTGAAAATTTTGTCACCATCGACACCCAAATTGGCCAGCTTATCAATAATTTTGTTAGCTTCCCAAAAGACATGTTGGGCTTTTTTGTCCTGTCTTCCCTGGAAAAGGATCCTAGCCTCTTCAACAATTGTTTTAATCCTCCAAGGAGGTTTTTTATAATTATTGAGGAGATTTATAACATGCATAGAGTCTCCTTCTACGATCAAATTGCCTTCTAAGTCTTGAGTCATTTGAAGGCCTCTCCACATAGCTCTAGCTTCAGCTTTGTTGTTCGTCCTTGTTCCCAAATATTTGGAAAATGCAAGCATCATATTCCCATTATGATCTCGCACAATGCCACCAGTGCCTACTCTGCCAAGATTTTCCTTAGCTGCTCCATCAAAATTAAGCTTAAACTAACCCGTAGGAGGTGGAGACCACTTAACATTGGCTCTGGGGTTGACTACCCTAGGCACAAACTCATCTAACAAGGTTAAGCTTAAATATTGAGCAATCGTGGTCTCCTGCAGATGAGGTTTACAACTATCAAAAGGTATAAGGTTCACATTATCGTTGGAAAAGGATAGGATCCTGGAAATGATAGTTTGATGATCATGGATAGACTCATTAAAGACTCTATGGTTCCTTTCTAACCATACCTACCAAAGATAGTGATTGAGACAAATTTTCCACATGTATCTAAGTATTTGGCTTGAAAAGGGGCAAGGCCACTAGACAAAAAAATCAAGTACGAGGGCTGGTTTAACCCATGAAATATTGAAGGCCTAAAAAACCCCACTTAGGACAGTCAAGGAAAAAGGGCACTCAGGGAAAATGTGATAAATAGTCTCCCAATTAGCCCTGCACATATAACAATGATTAGTGATATAAATACCTTTACACATCATATTATCAATGGTTAGAATTATTCCTTGGATAACCAGCCATGAAAAGACTGCAATTTTTGGAATTAAATTTTTTATCCAAACTAAGTCCTTTTGGAGGACAAAATCCTCGTCATCAAGCAGAAGCTTGTAAGCTGATTTAATAGTGAATTGCCCATTTTTTGTAGGAGCCCAGGTCACTTGATCTTCCTTGGGTCTCATGGGGATAAAATGTTGCCCGAGAATGTTATAAAGATCATTTGATTTCACTTGAAATCCTTGAATTCTTATTTGTTTCCACTTCATTCTACCTCTATCCTCAACCATATAATCAGAGACTTTTATGCCAATGAGTTATTCTATGATATCTCTTATTCGAGCTAAGTTAGGATATTGCGTCAGTGGTTCGTCCTTAGCCCACCCGTAATTCCAGCAATTTATCCTCTCACCATTGCCTAAAACCCATCTTAAACCTTTTTTGATGATTTCCTTACAATTAAGAATTGCTTTCCAAAAAGCAGAACCTATGATTGGAACTGAGTCACTTAGAAATTCCATATTTTGAAGATACTTTCGTTTGAAGATAGCTGTCCATTCATTTTCTTCACCAAAAATGAGACGCCACGCCTACTTAGCTAGTAAAGCTAATTTTATATGAGCAATTCTCCTCAGACCTAAGCCCCCATTTTCCTTGGGTTTGCACACTTTGGTCCATCCTACAAGGTGTATCCTTTTCTTCTCCTCTGATCCAATCCATAAAAATTCTTTTTGGAGTTTCTCAAATTTTTGGAAAACCTTCACAGGGGCTTTGAAAACGGAGAGGAAATAGACTGGAATGCTCTGAAGAGAGGCCTTAGTGAGGGTCAACTTTCCTTCTTGAGATAGAAGATGACATTTCCATCCAACAAGTTTTTTTTGAATTCTTTCAATAACCCTGTCCCACATTGACTCTCTAGGAGAACCAATGAAAAGAGGGAGACCAAGATACGAAGTGGGGAGGTTTGCTATATCACACCCTAAAATTTTTGCAATCCTTCCTTACTTCTGAATGGGGGTGTTCAAGAAATATAACTTGCTTTTACTGAAATTAACTTTCTAACCAACAACGTCCTCGTAGAGTTGCAGGATGTATTTAATTATTTTGGCCTCAACCACTAATGCCTTAGTCAATATAAGGGTATCATCGATGAATTGTTGGTGAGAAACAACCCTAGTGAGAGATGTTGCCTTGATTCCCGATATTAGCCTTGAACTACAAGCATTTTTTATGGTTCTGCCTAAAGATTCTACCACAATGATGAATAACATGGGGCTGATAGGGTCCCCCTACCGAATTCCTCTATGACTTTGAAAGTAACCAGCATTTGTTCCATTAACTAGAATCGAGAACCATGCTTTAGAAATACATTATTTGATCAAATTAACCCATTGGTGGTGAAAACCAAACTTAAGGAGGACAACAATCAGAAAGTCCCAATTTAGCCTATCAAATGCTTTGTTCATATCAAGCTTGAGGGCAAAAATAGACTTGTTAGTCTTATGAGCAGAGTGCAGAGCTTCATGAACTGTGATAACTCCATCCAAGATTGACCTACCCTAGACAGAGCTTCCCTGACATAGATCTATGATGCGGGGCAAAATATCTCTTATTCTATTTGTAATGGCTTTAGTTAGGATCTTGTAAGAAACATTGCACAGACTGATTGGCCTGAAGTTAGCCATAGATTCAGGGGTTTGCTTCTTAGGAATTAGAGAAATAAAATTAGAGTTGATACGTTTTGGGATATGATTGCTTGCTTAGAATTATCTGACAACAAAAATTACATCCTCACTTACGATGTCCCAAAAAGCTTGATAGAAATGAGGGGGAAAGCTGTCGGGTCCCGGGGCTTTGTCTGGCTCCATGCTAAACAAGGCTTCCTTAATTTCCTCATCGAAAAAGGGAGCTAGAAGCTTAAGGTTTATATCCTAATTTATTATGCTAGGAATGGATTGCAAGAGAATATATTTGGCCTCCTCATTGCACTGCGATTCCTGACCAAGGATAGAATTGAAATAAGTTATTGCCTCCTTTTTGATTTCTGTTAAGTCTTGAGTAATAGAACCATCTGCTTTTTTTAAAGATTTTATTTTTTTATTGCTTTTGTTTCTAAGCGTGGTGATGTGAAAAAACTTGGAATTTGAATATCCATATTTCAACCAAAGAGCCCTTGATTTTTGCCTCCAATAGATTTCCTCACAGGCCAAAATGTTATGAAACTCTGCTAGTTTTGTTCGTTCCTCCTGCGTAGTAGTTTCATGAGCATCACCATGTTGGATCCTCTTATCAATTATCTTCAAACTTTCAACAACCTATTTTTTATTTTCAAAGAGGTTCCCAAAGACCTATTTGTTCCAAGTTCGAAGCTTTTCCTTAACAAACTTTAATTTTCCAGCAAGTTTAAAAGCTGCACTACCCCTTACAGGCTGCTGCCACCACTGACTTAAGTTATCTCTGAAACTGGAATGTTTGATCCACATAGATTGAAATCTGAAAGGTTTATTGAAGGACAGAGAGTTAGGGATCTCCAAAAAAATGGGATTATGATCAGAGGCAATTTTAGGAAGGACTTGCAGGGTAGAATCACCGAACAAAGTTGTAGCCTCCTTTGATAAACAAAATCTATGAAGCCTTTCTTGAATGATATGACATCCTATCCGTCGATTGCTCCATGTATAATTCACTCCTCTAAGTTTTACATCCATCAACATGTTGGAGTTCACAAAGTAATTGAACTCATCCATGCTTCTGATAGGTGGTCCATTTCCACCCATTTTGTCTGAAGGGTAAAGATGAGTGTTAAAATCCCTAGCCAGAATCCAGGGGACATTATGGAAGATTTCACTCAGATTGCCTAAGTACTCCCACGGTAGAGCTCTCCCTTGAATTGAAGTCGGGGCATAAATATTTGAAAGGATCCACGACCTGTTGTTGTTTATTTCCTTAAATAAAACACTAAGAACCCTATCATCTT
Source organism: Wollemia nobilis (assembly GCA_028583015.1). Classification (NCBI taxonomy): domain Eukaryota; kingdom Viridiplantae; phylum Streptophyta; class Pinopsida; order Araucariales; family Araucariaceae; genus Wollemia; species Wollemia nobilis. Next base: position 2,664,620 of record JAQPPZ010002721.1, read on the forward strand.
TCTGAATAATGGTGCTTTCTACTATCATGGGATCCCACAAAGTCATAAGACCTCCAGATGCTCCTATGGATGATTTGCAAACCATCTCCCCTTGATTCCAAATTTTTTTTGCTATTTTTTTTGACTGAATCTCATCAGTTTTTGTTTCTTGCAACATGATAATAGTTGGATTCACTTGATTTATTATTGCACTGACTTCCCTGTATTTGGGCAGGCCATTGAGGCCTCTCATGTTCCATGAGAGGAACTTCATTTAGATTATTTGGGATTTCTTCCTCTCCCCCTCCCTTGAGGGGGTTTTCCTAATTTGTTGTCTTCAGAACCTGAAATAACCTGTTGAAACAAGGTTCTTTGTTTTTCATTGCCAATGTCATTATCAATTTTAATTTTTTGATGCTCAACATTTGATATTCTCCCTCTTCTTTTTTCACTGCCAAAATCTATAGGAGACTTCACAGTGCTCCTGGTTTTTTTAGAACTAAACTGAAGGCAAGTAATTTGTTACAGAATCAAAATACCATATTCTTCAGTCTGAAGAGTTTCACATATCTCCACCCCTACATCCAAATGTTATCTTTTTTTCCTATATTCCCCTAGTTTGCGGGACGACCCCTCAGTAGGATTCACTTGGATCCTAGTGATGATGTTAGAGAGATGAGATTTTTTATTTTCCAATGCCTTAACTTTCTTCCTAAGTTCTTCAGCATTAGGGTTTGGCTTTGGGATGCCCATTGGGCTTGAAGTATTTCCAGCATTGGGGTTTAAGGATCCTGACTTGGATGTGGATTCTAGAGATTGTACATTAGGGTTTGTATTTGTGATGCCCACGTGGCTTACAATAATATTTGGTGATAATGGATTAGCAAAATTTTATGGGAAAGGAACTCTGAGTTTAGATAATGGGAAAACAAAAACAAAGAATGTATTATATGTCAAGGGGTTGAGGCACAATCTATTAAGTGTGATCCAAATTTGTGATCAATGGCACATGGTTACTTTTCATACAAGTAGGTGTGAGATTAGAAAGTCTAAAACTAGAAAACTTATTGCAAATGCAAATAGAACTACAAACAACCTCTACATGTTAAGTGAGATTAAAGGAGAAAAGTGTTTTCTATAACAAGAAGATGAGAGTTGGTTGTGGCATAGAATAATGTGTTATTTGAACTTTGAAAACATAGTGAACATAAGCAATAAACAGGATGTTAGATATTTACCCAAGCTAAAAAGGCCACAAAACATAATCTGTGCACCTTGTCAGCATGGAAAGCAAACTAGAACAAGTTTCAAATCAAAAGTATTTATGTCATTTGAGCCATTGAAACTAATACATACTAATCTATGTGGTCCTAGAAGAACACAAAGTATTCAAGGTGAAAGTTACTTCATATTATTTATAGATGATTATTTCAGAATCATTTGGGTAGCCTTCCTGAAAGAGAATTCAAAAGTACTTGATAAATTCAAGGTATTTAAAGAGTTGGTTGAAAATGGAATAGGTAAAAGGATTAAGTGTTTGAGATCAGATAGAGGAGGAGAATTTACCTCAAATGAATTTGTAAACTATTGTAAACAACATGGGATCAAAAGAGAATACTCAGTTGCAATAACTCCTCAACAAAATGGAGTTGTTGAAAGGAAGAATGGGACTGTTAAAAATATGGCTAGAGCTATGTTAAATGAATCCAAGATTTTAGATGGTTTTTGGAGGGAGGCAGTTAACACAATAGTTTATATAATTGATAGGGCTCAAATAAGAGTGAACCATCACAAAAATCCATATGAGCTTTGGAAGGGAAGACCAGCCACTGTGAAATACTTCAAAATTTTTGGAAGCAAGTGTTACATAATATGGGAAGAGAAAGACTTGGGAAAGTTTGACCCAAGATGTGATGAGGGTATTTTTATTGGTTATTCCACTAAGAGCAAAGCCTATAGTTTCTACAACAAAAGGACACATACTATTGTAGAAAGTATAAATGTAACAGTTGTTGAGAAGATAGGGTTAAGAGAACCAGTTCAAGAAATTGTGTATCAAGAAGATAAAATTTGTCAAGAAGAGTTATGTGAGGAATCAGAAGGATAAGAGAAAGAAACACAAAGACTTATTTCTAAGACTCCATCCAGGTATGTAAAGAAACATCATCCAAAATATCTAATAATTGTCAATCCAGATGAGAGACAGACAAGGAGAAGGGTAATAACATCAAATAAACAAGCAAAACTTTATTTGTTATCCATAATTATGAGGCAAGTGAAGATGAATTTTGGATTAAGGCAATGAATGAGGAACTAGATATGATAGAGAAAATTAAGACTTGAGAACTTGTCCCACGACCAAAGGACAAGAATGTGATTGGTACTAAATGGGTATTCAAAAACAAGTTAAATGAAGATGGTCAAGTAGTCAGAAACAAAGCAAGATTAGTATGCAAAGGTTATGCATAGGTAGAGAGAATTGACTTTGATGAGATATTTGCTCTAGTTGTATGGCTTGAAGCTATGAAAATGTTCTTAGCCTTCTCAAGCTTCAAAAACTTCAAAGTATATCATATGGATGTTAAATCAGCCTTTCTAAATGGTGTTCTAGAAGAAGAGGTTTACATTGAGAAGCCATAAGGATTCAACTTGACTGATAAACCCGACTATGTATGCATATTGAAGAAAGCACTTTATGGACTAAAGCAAGGTCCTAGAGCTTGGTACTCAAGATTGTATAAATACCTATAGTAACAAGGTTTCAAGAAAGGAATATTGGATAGTAACTTATACATCAAAAATGAAGGGAATGACTTACTAATTATGGTTGTTTATGTTGATGATATCATTTTTAGAGGTAACAATGATAAGATGTGTCAAAAATTTACAAAGAGCATGCAGAATGAATTTGAGATGTCTATGCTTGGTGAGTTGTCCTTCTTTCTTGGACTTCAGATTTCACAATTAGAGAAAGGAGTATTCCTTTCACAAACCAAGTATATAAAAGAGATGCTAAGGAAATTCAAGTTAGAATATTGCAAATTAGTAAGTACTCCCATGGTTACAGGATGTAAGTTAATTAAAGATGATGAATCTCTAGAGGCAAATCAGAAATTATATAGATCTATGATTGGAAGCTTATTGTACATCACAACTACTAGATCATATATCATGCAGGCAGTGGGATTAGTGGTAAGGTTTCAAGTAGCACCCAAGGAGACACATGTAGGAGCAATAAAGAGGATTCTCAAGTATCTAAAAGAGACTATGGATTTTAGGCTATGGTATCCCAAAAGTTATAGTTTCACTCTCACAACTTATACAAATGCAGATTGGGTTGGAAGCATTGATGATAGAAAAAGTACAAGTGGTGGAGCATTCTGTTGTGGTTGATCCACAACACACCCCAAAATTGGGGACCCACCTTTTTGCAGGCTCACAGGGAAGGATCTCAGTGACCCAGATGCCAGAATTGCAAAAAAAAGAGAAAATGCACAAGTGTAGAAAGGGGTCGCGAAATCGCGACAGGTAGCAAAATCGCGACATGTCGCGAAATCGCGACCGAAACCGGAAAGGTGTCGCGAAATCGTGACATGTCGAAAAATCGCGGTCATCGCGGTCAACGGCAACGAAACAGAAAAACTATCGCGAAATCGCGACGTGTCGCTGAGGAGGAAGAAAAAGGTGTCGCGAAATCGCGACGTGTCGGCGGCCAGGGAGAAAAAGGTGTCGCGAAATCGCGACGTGTCGGTGGCCAGGAAGAAAAAGGTGTCGCGAAATCGCGACGTGTCGGCGAGGAGAAAAGAAAAGGTGTCGCGAAATCGCGACATGCTGTTCGGAAGAAAATAAATGATGTCGCGAAATCGCGACGTGTTTTGCCGAAGCGTACGGGTGATGAAAAGTGTCGCGATTTCGCGACGTGTTTTGGAAAGGTGTACGGAAGCGGAAAAACGTCGCGATATCGCGACAGGAAGCAGCTAAAGGACTCGATGAGGAAAGACGTCGCGATTTCGTGACCGATTGCAGCAAAGGTGTACGGACGGAAAAATGGTCGCGATTTCGCGACAGGTTTTGCCGAAGCGTACGGAGAACGAAAATGGTCGCGATTTCGCGACAGAAAGCTGCATGAAGGTCCGAAAGGGAAAAACGTCGCGATTTCGCGACGAGTTTTGCAGAAGCGTACGGATGATGAAAGGTGTCGCGATTTCGCGACGCATTTTGGCAAAGTTGTACGGTCAAGGAAGATGTCGCGAAATCGCGACGGAAATGAAAATCAGGCTCAAAGCAGGGAAGTGTCGCGATTTCGCGACGTGTTTTGGCAAACGATGACGGATGGAGAAAATGGTCGCGATTTCATGACAAAAAGCTGCATGAAGGTCCGAAAGGGAAAAGCGTCGCGATATCGCGACAAGTTTTGCCAAGGCGTACGGAAGATAAAAACGGTAGCGATATCGCGACGGTTTGTCGAAGGAAGGCAAGAGGATGATAATGGTCGCGAAATCGCGACATAAAGTTGCCAAGGAGGCCCGACTGGGAAATGGTAGCGATATCGCTACGAAAAGCCGTTGGACGCGTACGGCAGAGAAAGACGTCGCGATTTCGCGACATGTCACGATTTCGCGGGCGGGAAGATGAACGGGTAGACTTGCAGTTTTGTCAGGTTCTATCGCAGAAAAGCGGTACGACAGGCACAGAAAGTGCGTGACACGTGGCGTGCAGGTGTCAAACTTGCAGGGGCGTTACATGCAGAGTGAATTTCGGGACGTTTCCAAATTTGAGCGTGAATCAAAGCGGGAAAAAGCAGGAATTTGAAGGGTCGCCCACGGGAAGAGGAAATGAAGCGACGGAGGAAATCGAAGAGCCATAACAATGCTATAAAGCCGAATTGCAAATCGAAGAAGGGGTTGGAAATTGCCGAATACGGAGTTGCGAGAGACGAAGGCTTTGTGCTATTATGGGCCCGTACTTGGGCAATTTCCTTCTTTTTATTCTGGGATTTTCTTTCACACCTGGAACATTTTTGAATGTAATCGAGATATCATTTAAATACAAATACAGAGAGTTGGCATCTTATTGGATGAGAAAGAAGGAGTAACTTTTGCATGCATGATTTAATGTTTATATTTCCCTTCCAGATTTCTTAGGTTTTTAGGTGAAGTTAATGCAAGATCTCTTGGTTGCTTCATGCGAATGCCTGTTTTCGGAATTACCAAGAAACCCTCGAGACTCACTTTGGCCTATTTGGATTGTGTGGATGTGCGGGTTCATTAGGTTAGGTTGCATGTAGAAAGCCTCGGTATCTTCGGTTTCATCGGATTAGTGACGACTTTACGACTGTAATCTATTTTTATTGTTACTTTTGTTTATTTTTGTCTTTGCTTTTCAAACCCATATTTTATTTTCAGCAGTTTAATTACTGTGTTTGAATAAATCACTGAAAATCCATCAGAATTAGAGGTTAAAGCAGATTTTATTCATTTTGAGTCCATTGAAAGTTCAAAATTAATAAACCACAGTGCCCCTTGTTAACATCCACTTGCAAACCCTAAGGTGTTCTTAGCATTTCATTTTAAACAACATCCTTGATAATTAATAATCAGCATAATAAGAACCTTGGAGAAATCGTTTTTCTTTGCAAGCAAGAGGATTTAGGACTCGGATCCTAGAGGAGAGTGTGTTTTCACAATCGGGTTAAAACACCACTCAACAGATTGGCGCTAGAAGGAGGGCGATCGGTTTATTTATTTTAATTTTTATATCTGAATATTTTGTTTTAATTTAATTCTGAAATAATTTACGGCTAAACTGCAACACTATTTTTTTTTTTTTTGTTGCAGGTTTTCTTCGAACTAGCCGAGGGTTTCCTCAGGCAGGCTGGACCCACCACGCCGTATTGCGACCAGGTCTCAAACAACCGGAGAAACCATTTTTCACGACCTTACTTGTACTCCCAAGGGTAAAGTCAAGCAAGTCGTAAGCACTCCGGTAGCAAAAGGCCTATTTTCTCCGGGGAACGTCGAGTGGACCTACGCCGGTAGTATCTGTTGCCCCTAGTGTGCCTATAGTTTGTAACATTTCTTCCGCTATTGTAGGTCTGTCTACTTCAATTCCGAGTCAAATGGCTCAAGCTCCAGTGGCTCCTTGGTATGGAGCTAACAATACTCCTTTGAATATTCGTTGGGGATATCCATGAAATCCCCAAGAACATTGAAATATTTCTGCCTAAATACAAGCCGGATGGCTTAAGAACAATGAGAAGAACATATCCAAGCCTATAGGGATGTTTTAATTAGGCTGCAAGTTCGAGCATGAAGATGTAGCCTGCAGACTTTTCCCCATGAGCTTGGATCCAATAGCATATGAATGGTATATATGCTTGCCAAGCTGGTTCAATCACCTCTTGGACACAAATGGAAAATGCATTTGTCAATCAATTTAGGTCTCCCTTAGATCCCGCAACTATTTACAATCGGTTTATTACATGCAAACGGGGCCAAGGGGAACCAATCCGAATGTTTAATCGAGAGATTCCAAAAGAACTATAACAGAGCAATTAGACATTTTGCCATCGATCCTGCGGTAGCTTTGCGAGATATATTTTGGGGCATTGGACCCCATGACAGCCATGTTTGCAAGGCGTAATCCTCGAGTCACCACGCTTGCTTTGGCCTATAATGAAGCCATGACTATTGAGCGACAGTTGACACCGCAAGGCTACGGGTTTACCTAGATGCCCACGTTGGGACAGGGTGCTCCATATGGTCAAATTCCCCAGGCAAATCAGCTCATGGCACCACAAATGCCAAGTATGAACGCATTCCCATATCCATAGCCGTATCCATCAGCACCCGCATATGCACCCATTCCAATCCAACCAATCGCAGCCATTCCACCTGTTCCTGCATTTTTGCAGAACAGTCAATCAACTACGCGGGAAACTAGTCAAGTCAATCCTCAAGCCATAGTTCCTGTTCCGAATCCAATCCCAATTCAAGGTATCAATCCATTTGGGAATCCAATTCCTCAGAACCCCACCCAAATGTGGAATCAAGACCCCATCAATTATGCAAATCCAATGGGGGTTAATAACAATGTGGTTCCACCGAAGGATGTCTTTTCGAAAGTCGAAGAGCTCAAGAAACTAGTGCATAAACTAAGTAATGACAGAGTTCAACAAGCGGAAGCATGAGTCCCGTGCCCCTCACCCAAGTCAGAATTTTAACAATAGAGGGAGGCACTTGAACACTAAGCCAAACAATGGGGGAGTTCCTGCTCCCATTGCTAATCAATTAGATGCTTCTACGAGGCCCGACCAATCCAATTCTCTTTTGAATCTTTCAGATTTGGCATGGGAAAGAGGGTGCAGGTTACATAACACAAAAGAACACAATGAAAGGAATTGTCCTGAGATAGCTAGATACACTCATTGTCTTCAGGCACAAGTTGACGATTTGGAACTGGTATCAAATGAGGATCCATCGTATCAGCAAGATGAAAATATTATGGTGATGGAAACAGTATATCACCAAGAGGGTGAGAGCGAGGAGGAAGAAGATGAAGTATTGGAGCAGGGAGGTGCAAGCTTTTCGATATTTCAGAAAGGGGACTCATGGGTACCATTTGAGGAGTAAGTCTAAAACCCCTAAAACCTCATCAACACCTCCAAACGGTTCTATTCTTCCTCCAGATACAAAGGCAAGTAACAACCCTCCCCCTCCACTCAGAAGAGAAATGTCTAATGACGTCCAGAAGACGGTCAAATTCGAAAAACCAAATTATGACGTAGTGGAGGATATGAAGAAGTCCAAATCTAGCCTTTCATTCCTGGACGCAGCTAAATTGCCTGGTCAAAAGGAGGCGTTGATAAGAGCTTTGAACTCACCCGATCCGATGTGGAAGGAAAAAAGAGCTGAATCCCACCTGATTTTGCGAAAGGAAAGAAGGGATGTCCCGCCATTCTTATTAACTCTGAGAATTGCGGGTAAGAACTTGCATAACTGTTTGGTAGACACAGGAGCCACTAGCAACCTCATGCCTACGGAGATATGTCAAATGTTGGGTCTACAACCGGTTTCATCCAAGTGCACGGTCTTGCAATTGGACCGTTTAGAGGTAAATGTAGTAGGGACCTTATATGATGTCAAGATTCAATTAAATTCTGAACCCAGGGTCCAGCAGGTTGTAGATATTTTGGTGGTTAACATCCCGAGTAGGTATGGAATGTTACTTGCGAGAGATTGGATGAAAACGCTGAATGGCTATTTTGCAACAGACTGCTCGCATATGTGGCTGCCATGGAAGGGCATTGCTAACCAAATCAGAGTGGAAAACGAACCAAGGCTTAAGGAGATTATAACAGATTTTAACAAGCCGAATGAGGTTCAGTTTTCTGAGCCAGACCTAGGGGTCTATGCTCTTGATGTTGAGAGAGCTGCTGATGAACTTAAAGAAGAAGTGTGTCATGGTAGTTCTTCTGAGGAAAAGGATCACACGTGGTTGCTCAAGTTTGATGGATCAAAATCTAGACAGGGAGCAGGAGCTGGAGTCGAGCTCACTGGTCCAGGAGGTAAACCATTATTGGCTGCCTATAGACTGCAATTTCCTTGCACAAACAATGTGGCAGAATACGAAGCATTGATCTACGGTTTACGTCTAGCATTGAGCAAACATGTTAAATGCTTGAAGGTTTTGGGTGATTATGAGTTGGTTGTCAAGCAAATCAAAGGACAGTATACATGCCGCGACAAAAGACTGAGCCTTTATAGGACTAGGGTTATGGATCTCATGGAGGAGTTTGATGCATTCAACATAGCCCTTATTTCTAGGAGAGGGAATCGAATAGCAGACTCTCTTGCAGTCGTCGCGGGCATGTTAAACCCGGTGGATATAAAAAGATGTAAAAAGTTTTCCATTGAGTTGGTTCCTTGTCCATCAATACCTGATAATGTGAAGAATTTCTAGGTTTTTGAGTGTGACAAGCACATCTTCAAGTTTGTCACAAACTCAGGTATTTTTGAAAATCAAGTGATCGATGAGGAACAAAGGTGGCGGGATGAAACGAGAAGAAAGTGAAGCTGCGTATCAATCCAACAAAATTCCTAAAGACGTGGTTTCATTAGAAAAAATGTTCGACATGGAATGCAAGAACAAGAAAAGAAAAAGAGTCCCGCTCCCCAAAGATGCATGCGATTCAATTAATCTGGGGAGTGCGAACAATCCAAAGGAGGTGTACATAGCAAAGGCATGTACGAGAGGAAGAAAGGAGCAATATAATGCGGACTTTGAAGCATTACATAGATTGTATTGCTTGGAACTACAATGAGCTAAAGACTTACAATCAGAACATTATCACGCATACCATACCTTTGAAGCCAGACTCCAAGCCTTTTAGGCAAAGACAGCGAGTTGTTAACCCGCTATTGGAGCCTTTGATCGAAAAGGAGGTTAAAAGACTGTTAGAGGCGAAAATCATTTTTCCCGTTAGGCACTCAACCTGGGTGGCTAACCTCGTTCCAGTGAGAAAAAAGAGTGGAGAGATTAGGCTGTGCATAGATTTTTGAAATCTTAATAAAGCCTCCCAGAAAGATAATTATCCATTGCCATCAATCGATGAAATCTTGCAAATGGTAAATGGATCAGAAATGATGTCCTTTCTCGATGGATATTCTGGGTACAACCAAGTTCTTATACATCCAGGATGACAGGATGAAAACAGACCTTCACTACCAAGTGGGGGACATTTGCATATAAGAGAATGCCATTCGGACTATTAAATGTTGGTGCAACTTTTCAACGCGCCATGGATTACGCATTCAAAGGACTAATAGGCAAATGCATCATCGTGTATGTGGATGATATCCCAATTTTCTCGAAAAAGAGAGAGGATCATGTTAAAGACTTAAAGAAGGTGCTTCAAAGGTGCGGGGAACATGGAATTTCATTAAATCCCAAGAAATGCATTTTTGGAGTGACGAGAAGGAAAGCTGCTAGGTCACATTATTTCAAAGGAGGGAATATCCATCGACCCGAGAAAGGATACAAGCTATCCAAGACCTACCTCTCCCGAGCGGTAAAAAAGAATTGAGGTCTTTCTTTGGGCAAGTCAATTTTGTGAGGAAGTTCATTTCTAGCTTTCTTTGAGATAGCTAAACCTCTAAACCAGATGCTCAAGAAAGATGTGGACGTAAGATGGAACGAGGAAAGTAGAGTGGCTTTCCAGAATATAAAAGACGCCATTTCCAAAGCCCCGGTCTTGATAAGCCCAGACTATTCCAAGCCTTTTTACATTTATGCTTTTGCATCGGAGCACTCCTTGGCGAGTGTATTAACCCAAAAAGGCGAAGATAATGCCGAAAAGCCCATTGCATTTTTAAGTGCCCCCTTAAAAGATGCCCAATTAAGGTATTCAATCCTTGATAAGCAAATGTACGCACTTTTTAAAACTGTGAAAAAATTTAGGCATTACATCGTACACAGTAGAATTATTGCCATTGTACCCGATTCTGATTGTCAAGACCATGTTTTTACTGAGAATGAACTAGGTGAAAAGAGAGGAAAGTGGATTGCAACCATCCAAGAATTTGATCTCGAAATCCAACCAATGAAACTAGTTCGAGGACAAGGAGTGGCAAAGGCGATCGCAGAAAATGATCCGCAAATAACGGGGTCAATGCTCAAATACGAGAATACATGGCTAAGGAGGATTGGTATGTTGATATTGTGCAATTTTTATTGGTTGGTAAGTGCCCGTCTAATTTGAATTCAACACAAAGGAGAGCTCTAAGGCTTAAATCTATTAACTATCGATAAAGTCCGGTGTACTTTACGGGAAAAATCACGAAGGTATCTACCTGAGATGCTTGAGCAAAGACGAAGCTGCCAGGGTGTTGCAAGAATTTCATGGTAAGCACGGAACTGGTCATGGTGCAGCCAATCCTACAACACACCAAATCCTGCGAGCGAGGATATTCGCGGCCTCATATATTCAAAGATGCGCATGCTCATGTGCGATCTTGTCACATCTGCCAAGTGGTCGCAAATAGAGAAAGAAATGCAGCCATGCCGTTGCGACCTGTAGTTGAAATGAGACCATTTGCACAGTGGGGACTGGATTTTATCGGGGTTATTAACCCAAATTCTTCCGACTCTCACAAATTTATTTTGACGACTACAGATTCTTCGTACAAGGTGGACAGAAGCGATTCCCACTAAACACGCCACCACAGACGTTGTGATTAAATTCCTTGAGGATCAAATTATCACAAGATATGGAATGCCCGATTCTATTGTCAGTGACAATGGTAAAGCTTTCATTTCCACACAATTTGCAGAATGGGCATATGATAATAAAGTGAGCTTAAAGTTTGCATCCAATTACTATCCTCAAGGAAATGGGTTGGCCGAGTCTTCAAATAAGAATTTGTTGAATACTATTAAAAAGTTTCTGGAAAAGAATCCTCGGGACTGGCATAGTCAATTAAAGTTTGCCCTGTAGGCGAGATAGGACCAGTGAAAGAAGCTATAGGAAATACTCCCTATCATTTGGTCTATGGGCAAGACCCGATATTTCCAGCAAATTTGGAGCTGCAGACCTTACATTTCATACAAGAGTACATGGGGACGAGATGATCAAGTTGAAGCTAGATTGGGCCGGTTATTGCACCTGGATGAAAAGAGAGAAGAAGCCATGAATCACATGAACAAACACCGGGAAGTCATCAAGAGATGGTTTGATAGAAGGGCCAAAGTTAAATCATTCAGAATTTCAGATTTGGTGTTACTATGGGACAAAAGACATGAGGAAAAAGGAAACCATCAAAAGTTTGATTGTCTCCGGTTAGGCCCATATCAGATTTCAGAAATTCTTGGGAAGAACACCTTCGAGGCTAAAAACCTTAGAAGGGAAATATTTCATGTTTCCAGTTAATGGGCAGATTCTAAAGCATTATTTTAGCCCTTAGGTTGTGAGACTTTGATATTATTCTGTTGGTGTTGGTGAAGGATTTTCAGATTTTGTTTTTATTGTTTAGGATTGTTAGTTTAGTTAGGATTTTGATTATGGATTTGATTTCAATTGACATGTGTGTTAATTTAAAAAAAAAAAAAAAATAAAATAATAATAATAATAATAATAATAATAATAATAATAATAGAAAATTGAGATGTCAACTTATGCTTAAGGATTAGGAGAATATGAAATATTGGAATTGTCTTGTAAAAGCTCCACAAATAGCATAAAACTTTTTAAGTTATATTGTTTGACTTTGTGATATATGAAAGAATCAGTTTTGCATGACAAATCATTTCATTCACAATTCAAGAAGTAATGCATTCATATTCCATCTCACCTCACATACATTTCATTTTAGTTGCATATGCATCTTATGTACAAGCCATGAAAGTATGTCAAATCCTCTTAGGGTTGTGTTATAACATATATGTAAGTAGCTCCTAAGGTTGGAAACTGAGTCTTGAGATATCTAGAACTAAGCACGTATCATAAATTAAAAAGGATCTTGAGTAAAATGATCAAAACCTAGCTTGGAAGAAAAGGTTGAGCGAAAGTGGTTTTCATGTCTATCCTATTATGCAACATGATCCTTAAAACAGTGGTTTTAACCACTTCCATAAAGCTTAAAGCTTAAAATCAGAGTAGTAAGGATAGGGTTAAATCCTCATCAAACTTAGGTTGAGGATCCAATTCCCCAAAGCTTTGATTTGACCCACATGGAGTAGTAAGGATAGGGCATAAATTCTCATCTTGGTTGGTTGAGAATCTGATTCCCCAAAGCTCTTATGTCTCATTTCATAGTAAGTCTTGGATTGTAAGGATCGTACTATTTGTCCTCTGCAAAGGATGGGTAGTCATCCCCAAGGTTTAAGCAATAGAATTAATGATTTATATCTAAGGTTTGGATTGTAAGGATCGTACTACTTGTCCCTAACCAGGATGGGTAGTCATCCCCAAGGTCCAAGAAATAAATAAATAAATAAATTTTTCCCATCTCATCTTTATTTTGGATTGTAAGGATCGTACTACTTGTCCTCTGCAAGGGATGGGTAGTCATCCCCAAGGTCCAAGGAAATGGAGATAAGTTTTGGATTGTGGGGTTAGATATGCCCATGCATGGCATCATGTCTTGCCTAAAAAAGCAAGACCACTGATTGTCTAGAGGGTTAGACTAGCATGACCATTTCTTCCATAATTGGTTTAATTATTTTGCTTAAAGTGAGGTAATGAACTCTAAATCAGAATAGTAAGGATAGGGTTAAACTCTCATCTTGGTTGGGTGGGAGTCTGATTCCCCAAAGTTCTGATTTCACATTCACTTGCACATGGGTTCTAAATAGTAGGGACTCATAACCAACTTTGGGATACAATAAGGAAATGAACTAGTGGATCCTAAGAGGGTTTGGCAATCTTGAATGCTTGTACATAATAGTAGAAGAATGATCATGCTTATTAGGAAAAGCAAAATCTTCTAGCTCATTCATTTAGGACCACAAATCATTCACCATCCCATATATGCATTCATGCAAAACTGATAATGGAATGTTGATCAATTTCAAACGATAGGGAATGAAAACACATTGCACACACTGAGCTAATACTTGATGATTCTGATGATTCATATACTTCTGATCTTTGGGCATTTGTTATTTTGCTTATGTGCTAACATGTATTTACGAGTTTGTGATATGTTTCAGGTTGGGTTCTTACTAAAATGCTCAAGAGCATTTGACAAGAGAGTCGCCATTTGTTGTGGTTGATCCACAACACACCCCAAAATTGGGGACCCACCTTTTTGCAGGCTCACAGGGAAGGATCTCAGTGACCCAGATGCCAGAATTGAAAAAAAAAGAGAAAATGCACAAGTGTAGAAAGGGGTCGCGAAATCGCGACAGGTAGCGAAATCGCGACATGTCGCGAAATCGTGACATGTCGCGAAATCGCGACCGAAATCGGAAAGGTGTCGCGAAATCGTGACATGTCGGAAAATCGCGGTCAGCGCGGTCAACGGCAACGAAACAGAGAAAAAGGGTCGCGAAATCGTGACGTGTCGCTGACGAGGAAGAAAAAGGTGTCGCGAAATCGCGACGTGTCGGTGAGGAGAAAAGAAAAGGTGTCGCGAAATCGTGACATGTTGTTCGGAAGAAAATAAATGATGTCGCGAAATCGCGACGTGTTTTGCCGAAGCGTACGGGTGATGAAAAGTGTCGCGATTTCGTGACGTGTTTTGAAAAGGTGTACGGAAGCGGAAAAACGTCGCGATATCGCGACAGGAAGTAAAGGACTCGATGAGGAAAGACGTCGCGATTTCGCGACCGATTGCAGCAAAGGTGTACGGACAGAAAAATGGTCGCGATTTCGCGACGTGTTTTTCCGAAGTGTACGGAACAGAAAAATGGTCGCGATTTCGCGATAGAAAGCTGCATGAAGGTCCGAAAGGGAAAAACGTCGCGATTTCGCGACGAGTTTTGCAGAAGCGTACGGATGATGAAAGGTGTCGCGATTTCGTGACGCATTTTGGCAAAGTTGTACGGTCAAGGAAGATGTCGCGAAATCGCGACGAAAATGAAAATCAGGCTCAAAGCAGGGAAGTGTCGCGATTTCGCGACGTGTTTTGGCAAACAGTACGGACGGAGAAAATGGTCGCGATTTCGCGACAGAAAGCTGCATGAAGGTCCGAAAGGGAAAAGCGTCGCGATATCGCGACAAGTTTTGCCAAGGCGTACGGAAGATAAAAACGGTAGCGATATCGCGACGGTTTGTCGAAGGAAGGCAAGAGGATGATAATGGTCGCGAAATCGCGACATAAAGTTGCCAAGGAGGCCCGACTGGGAAACGGTAGCGATATCGCTACGAAAAGCCGTTGGACGCGTACGGCAGAGAAAGACGTCGCGATTTCGCGACATGTCATGATGTCGCGATCGGGAAGATGAACGGGCAGACTTGCAGTTTTGTCGGGTTCTATCATAGAAAAGCGGTACGACAGGCGCAGAAAGTGCGTGACACGTGGCGTGCAGGTGTCAAACTTGCGGGGCGTTACATGCAGAGTGAATTTCGGGACGTTTCCAAATTTGAGCGTGAATCAAAGCGGGAAAAAGCAGGAATTTGAAGGGTCACCCACGGGAAGAGGAAATGAAGCGACGGAGGAAATCGAAGAGCCATAACAATGCTATAAAGCCAGAATTGCAAATCGAAGAAGGGGTTGGAAATTGTCGAATACGGAGTTGCGAGAGACGAAGGCTTTGTGCTATTGCAGGCCCGTACTTGGGCAATTTCCTTCTTTTTATTACGGGATTTTCTTTCACACCTGGAACATTTTTGAATGTAATCGAGATATCATTTAAATACAAATACGGAGAGTTGGCATCTTATTGGATGAGAAAGAAGGAGTAACTTTTGCATGCATGATTTAATGTTTATATTTCCCTTCCAGATTTCTTAGGTTTTTAGGTGAAGTTAATGCAAGATCTCTTGGTTGCTTCATGCGAATGCCTATTTTTTGGAATTACCACAAAAACCCTCGAGACTCCACTTTGGCCTATTTGGATTGTGTGGATGTGCAGGTTCATTAGGTTAGGTTGCATGTAGAAAGCCTCAGTATCTTCGGTTTCATCAGATTAGTGACAGCTTTCTGACTGTAATCTATTTTTATTGTTACTTTTATTTTATTTTTGTCTTTGCTTTTCAAACCCATATTTTATTTTCAGCAGTTTAATTACTGTGTTTGAATAAATCACTGAAAATCCATCAGAATTAGAGGTTAAAGCAGATTTTATTCATTTTGAGTCCATTGAAAGTTCAAAATTAATAAACCACAGTGCCCCTTGTTAACATCCACTTGCAAACCCTAAGGTGTTCTTAGCATTTCATTTTAAACAACATCCTTGATAATTAATAATCAGCATAATAAGAACCTTGGAGAAATCGTTTTTCTTTGCAAGCAGAGGATTTAGGACTCGGATCCTACATGAGAGTGTGTTTTCACAATCGGGTTAAAACACCACTCAACACATTCTTTCTTGGAGACTATTTATTCTCTTGGCTAAGTAAGAAATAGGCTTCAGTATCCTTATACACAATAGAGACAAAGTATATTGTAGAAGTTTCTTGTTGTACATAGGTATTATGGATAAAGCAAACTCTAGAGGACTTCAATATAAAGCATGCTCACCCTATCTCCATATTGTGTGATAATACAAGTGCTATAAATATCTCAAAGAATCCAGTGATGCACTCCAGGACAAAGCACATTCTGATCAAGTATCATTTTCTGAGAGAACAGGTGATAAATAAATAATTAAGGTTGGAATATATTACTATAAAGGAGCAAATTGCAAATATTTTTACCAAGCCACTTTTGAAAGAGACTTTTGAGTATATTCGAGGAAAGTTGGGAGTAGTTCTACTCCCACCCCATAACTAACCACCTCAAGAGAGGAGGTGGAGGAGAGGCTAAGCTAAGAGTCTCATTCTTAGCCCCAAGCCCCAAAGGTGGCCCTTTGCCATTGATGTCAAATGGGGAGATATTTGAGTTAGGGGGAGAGCATTTAGTCAGGGGGAACAGTTTCTCAGGGAGAGCAGTTTTGAAAGAGGAAAAGGTTTGGTCACAAAAAGAGGGGTTGCCATCAATGACAAAGGAGGAGATTTTTTGAAATTTTGAGTTAGTTGTCTTGTCATTGATGTCAAGAATTAGTGCAAGAATTGGCAAAAGAAGGGTTAAAATATTTATATTTTAAGCCCAAGATATTTGGACTAAGAGCTCCACATGATTGGTCAAAAGGACAGTTAAATACCCTGAAGAAAACGCCTAATCGAAATAATATTAGAATATTTATTATTATAATATTAAAGGTTGTTAGAAAAGGTCTAAGGGCGAAAGAGAAAAACACCTAGGCCAAATGGAAATAATATTATAATAATTTATTATAATATTAAAAGTCTAATTAATGCCTAAGGTAGTTTATAAATAATTTATAATATTTAGATTATAAATTAATTTATAAAAATAATAATTTTATAACCCAAAGTTGGGTTGGGAGCCAAGTTTAAATTAAATTTCATATTCCTTCGTCGACGTTGAAAAATAGAAGCATATGGTATAAATACCATAACACTTACCTCACAAAGGTAAGTCTCCGAAATATTGTGCATGCAATTTTGAAAAAGACAAGGCAAATAATTTGTGAGCAAAAAGAGAAAAGGTTTTAATTTTAATTGCCCCTGAAATATGTGGAAAACAAAGTGACCAAGGTGGGAATATTCAACACCAACCAACTGGTTGGTTTAGCGGTGAATCCGAGGTGTGTAAGGCATTGAGAATGCAGAGGTGCTACGTTCGAGTCTTGGTGGTGATGTAGGAACAAAGCATTTTGGATTTGGCATAGGAGGAAGAGACAAAGCACTCTAGGCACTTTTGCCTCCCATGTGAGCACTTAGCTCACATGGTAGGGTAGCCACGACTAAGGCACATGCGGCGCTTTGTCTAGGGATTGAGTCCCACTGAGGAGTGCATTTAGGTATTTAATTTTTGGTGCCTAGTTAATGTGTGTAGTGGGAATGTTATGAGCACGTGGTGTATTTGATTTTGTTGAGTGCTTAGGGAGTTAAAAGGGGTAAGGTAAATTATTTTTACCTTAGACAAAAGTGAGAAATATTTTTATTGAAAGTTAAAAATAAATTGCATTGTTTTATAAAGTTAATTATTTGAAAATGCAATTTTGAGTAGGGAGTTATAAGGCTTTAATTTTATTTTTATGAAAAGGAAGTTAGGAGTAATAAGGGTTATTGTGGTTTGATATATGTTGAATATTATTTTGAAGGTTGGAGATTTATAAGGTGTATTTGCGAAGTAATAATTTTTGTGTGGTGAAATATTTGAAGGAAATAATTGAGGATATATATTTGATATCTAACCATTGAGATTGGCAAAGAGGTTGATTGTTTTGAGACAGGTTTTGAGGTCATTTATCCATTGAGAAAAAGGTATGGGCATATCTTCCTTATGAGTGAAATATTGTTGGGTTGAATATTATGAATGCTAAGTTGGAGTGAAAAGGTTTGTTTGATAAGAATTGTTGATTAGGTTTTCATGTGCATGATTGGTGAATGTTTGTGAAAATATTTGAGTGAGAGATTGAGAACTATATTGAACTAAGGTTTGTGAAATATCATGAGTATCATTGTTATGTGAATGAGGAATCATATTGAGTAAAGGATTAAGATTTATAATGTGAGTTTTTGGAAGTAGAGTGAAACACTTGTTTAGGATTTGTAAGCAAGTTGTGTTTCATTGAGTGATTGATTGATTGGATTTGGTTGAGCATAGTTGATTGAGAGTGTTGGAATGATAGTTCAAGTTCTGTAAAACAAATTATTCTTTATTATTAATTGATTTGAAGAGAGTTTAAAAGTGATTGAGTGTTGTGTGAGAGTGAAACATATCGAGTCTCTAACCATAATCCATATATTTTTGTGGTTAAACAAGAGAGTTTGAAAGTGATTAAGTATTGTTGTGAGTGCGAAACATATTGAGTCTAACCATTCTCTATATGTTTCTGTGAGGTTAAACAAGATCCTGAGTGAAACTTGTTTGTGTGATTGAATAGGTTTTTTATGAGAGATTGAGTTGAGTTTTATATGCAAGTTAGCAATTGATTTTAACAAGATTTTGTGAAAGCTAGTGAGTAGATTTGGGTAAGTCCTAAAGTGGACTTAAGGAAAAATTTGTGTGAGATTTTATGGAAGTTTACAAGTAGATTTGAGACAAGTCTTGGTGAAGATTTGTTGTGCATATTTGAGACAAATATTGAGCAAATTTGTGCTAGATTGATGGAGAGTTTTTAGTGCAGATTTGAGACAGAGATTGAGTAGATTTATGCAGGGCAGAGGACAGTGTTCAGTACAGATCTGAGACAGAAAAAATAGAGGAAGAGCAAAATTTAGAGGTGACAAAGTAGAGGAAAATAGTCTCTAGTGGATAGAGATCCATTAGCCAGGTTAGTGAGGACAAAGGTCTTTTGAGTGAGGATAGGGGTCTCCTGTGGAGAGATATCCACAAGACAGTGAAGTGGAGGTAGTAGTCTTCTAAGAGAATCACCAACCAGAGTAGAGGAGAAGGAGTTCTCCTGTGGATAGAGATCCAAAAACTTGATTAGGAGATTGGTGTCTCCTTTGGGCAGAGGTCCATAAATATTGTAATAGGGAAATGATTCCCAAGAGAATTTATTGAGAAAATTTTATAAGGAATATTTTCTCCTTGGAGTAGCCCACAATGGGTGAACCACGTTAAATCATGTCTCTCATGTGTGTTATGATTTGTGTAATATTTAGTGCTTTAATATTTTTGATGTTATCATATGGATTGAGAAGTAAAAAGTTTTATCTTAAATTGTTCACCCACCTCTCAGTATAGGCACATGTTCTTCAAGATCTTCTCCTGATATCTTTTTCTTTAGGTGTTGGATTGATTATGAAGAAGATACTATTCCTAAATTTCTTGTAGGAATATTTCCCAATTCACTGAATCTCCTTTTCTTGCAAGAAAGTATTAGTAATAAAATTTGCTTTTGAATTATATACTCACTTTTGGAGTTTTCTTTAGGATCAAGGATTCTGTGGCCTTTTTTTAGTATTAAGGCTTATGTGGCCTTTTCTTCAATAGCAAGGCTTATGTGGCCTTTTCTTAAATATCAAGGATTCTATGGCATTTTCTTCAATATCAAGGTTTTTATGGCATTTTTATTTTAGATCAAGGCTTCTATGGCCTTTTATTCTGGATCAAGGATTCTATGGCCTTTTTTTTTTTAAGTTCTCAATCTAGAAATGGAGATCTCCTGTCTCTTGACTTCACCATAATTCTTTTCCAGAAGTCTCTTATGTAGTATTCTCCTCTTGCAACAACTAATATCTACACTATGAAGGCACTCTGACATTTGGACAATGAAGTTGAAATGTCCTATCTTTCTATTGTAGGAGGTGTCCCAATTAACTGAGAATTAATTCCCTACAATAAAAGAAACTTCAGGTAAATTTTTCTAGATCTCTTAGATGAGCTTCACTAGTTGATTCATCAAACTAGTGGATCAAATGCTGAGTCCTAGTATTCACGAGTTTTCTTACAACTTTGTGGAAATACTTTAGCCATATGCAATCTCAGTATTTTTGAAACTGAGATTTCTTTTAGTCCTTACTTGTGGTTCTCCCTAATTTTACCACCTAGACTCTTCTGAGAGTTTTTGATAGTGATTGGTCTAGCGATGCATCAGGTTGGCAAAAAACTTAGGGTCAATGATGATGGTAGTTTTCCTATTGATCTACTGTAGCTTGATCTATCGTAGCTCTGATACAACTATTAGCTTTTGATACAACATGTAATAGGATATAACAATCACAATATGTAGAATAATAAGAAAGTAAGTAAATCTACGATATGACTAAATATGCTATAAATAGAAATGATAGAAATGATTATAAAGTAGTTATGAAGGAAATGAACACTCCATGATCTACGCTACTACTCATGAATGAGCTCTAAGCTTATAGCTCATACACTCTCTACACTACTACACTCTACTACACTGCTACTTTGCTATACTACTACCTATGGCTATTTATATAGGAATATAGTTTCCTTGGCCAACACTCTACCTAGATGGGAAAGGGACACCTTGCACATATATAGGTTGCACTTTGAAAATTATGCATTTATTACATTGCATGAAGTAACTAGATAACTTACCCTTAAAGTAATCTAATTTCCTAAGTATGTACCAAGGAAGGTACATTTACATGACCCAAATGATGTAATATATCTATTTATAACAAACTTACTACAATATATTCACCACAAAAAATGGAATTGTAGAGAGAAGAAATAGATCAATAATAGAAATGGTGAGATG
Organism: Wollemia nobilis; assembly: GCA_028583015.1. NCBI lineage: Eukaryota > Viridiplantae > Streptophyta > Pinopsida > Araucariales > Araucariaceae > Wollemia > Wollemia nobilis. Next base: position 2,685,509 of record JAQPPZ010002721.1, read on the forward strand.
TATGTTGAAGGAGGCTCAACTTGATCATCAATATTGGATAGAAGTAGTGCAAAAAACAATCTATATACAAAATATATTACCAACAAGAGTAATCAAATATATTACACCAAATAAGCATGGTCAGGACAAAAGCCAAATATAGGAAAACTGCAGATTTTTAGGTGTAAAGCTTACATGCATATTCCAAAACAAAAGAAAATGAAATTAGATGACAAAACCATGATAGGAATATTTGTTGGTTATGAAAATGAATCTAAATGATATATAATACTAGATTCATACACAAAGAAAGTTTACATTAGTAGAGATGTAATCTTTGATGAAAATATCAAAATCGATACAGAAAAACTAGTAATGATGTAAAAAATCTTCTAAATATCTCTGATGAAGACACAAATGAGGAGTCAAAATCAGAATCTCAAGAACAAGACATAGATGCATCTATAGTCCCTTCTAGGAAATAACTAGTATATCTCAAAGATACTCTCAAAGAATCCAATATAGAAAGAATACCGAATCTTACCACTACTAGATCTCAAACTCAAAGTTTAACTAGACTGAATAGAGGAATGATGAGTAATACAGTGGAACCAACATAAAAAATTCAAGCATCAAATGAATCATACTAGTAAGCAACTACAAAATAAGAATATACATCACTTCAAAACAATTAGATATGGTATCTAGTAGAACTACCTCCAGGAAAGAAAATAGTAGGTTGCAAATGGGTTTCAAAGATTAAATATAAAGTAGATGGAACACTTGAAAAATACAAAGCTTGACTAGTAGCCAAGGGATACACTCAAACAGAGGGAATTAATTATGAAGAAACATTTACACCAACAGCTAGAATGACTACTATTAGAACAATTTATGCACTAGTAATTACTATATCATAATTATTATCAGAACAATTTGTGCACCAATAGCTAGAAGTTATATATGTATATGAGACAAAGTGCACTAGAATATATATATGTAGATGATATAGTAATTAATGGAAGTTCTAAAAAATTAATAAGTGATATCAAAGGGGATCTAGAAATATCAACAATCACTTATTACATCATAACTTCAAAAGAAGCATGCCAAATCCCATTTTATATACCAAGAAAATTGGAAATGATATACTTATTCTCATAGTATATGTAGACGATATAGTAATTACTGGAAGTTTTAAAAAATTAGTAAGTGATATCAAAGGGGATCTAGAAAAAACATTTGAAATGATAGATCTAGATCTAATTAACTATTGTCCTGGTCTAGATATTCATCAAGGAAAGGACAATATAATTATCACTCAATCAAAGTATGTAAAAGTCTTGCTTGAAAAATATAGAATGAAAGAGTGTAAGTCTAAAGATACACCAATGGAACAAGGGATTCTATTATCCAAAAATTATGAAATACCATTGGTCTCAATAACTATGTATTTTCAGCTAATTGGAAGTCTTCTATAATTAACGAATAGCCGACCAGACATAAAATTTACAGTAAATTATCTTTCACGATTCATGCAAGAACCAAGAGAAAGTCATTGGAAAGCTACAAAAAGAATATTATAATATATCAAAAAGACTACTAATTATGGAATAACTTATATAAATAATGTCAAATATGTTTGCCTATAGGGATACTCATATTCAGATTATGCTGGATATGTTGATGATAGAAAATCTACCTCAATATATGTCTTCTATATTGGGTCAGGACCTATATCTTGGCACAATAAGAAACAATATATAGTGACACAATCATCAACTGAAGTAGAATATCGAGTAGTAAGAGATACAACCTGTGAAGCTTTATGGCTACAATAGATATTATCAGATATGGGGATTAGACAGACTCCAACCATGATATTTTGTGAAAATCAAGGAGTACTCAACCTGGTCAAAAATCCAATTGTACATGAAAGGACCAAACACATTGAAGCTCAATGTCATTTCATAAGAGAATTTTTAGAACCATCATATCATCCTCAAGCATGTCTCTACAGAAGATCAGCTAGAAGATATTTTTACAAAATCACTTAGAAAAACCAAGTTTCAAACATTTAGAAATCATCTATGCAATTCAAGAGAACTTCATACCAAATAATATAATACATGGGGGTGTTAGAATATATTACATTATTTGGTTATGTAATGTACATCACTAGAATAGGAGATTACTTTAGGGGGAATTTAGCTAGTTTCTTCAAGAAATATAATAAATACACAAGTGTCAATGTGCGAGTTGTAAATATGCGAGGTGTCACATTTTACAACTAGGTAGAGTGTTGGCCAAGGAATCCATCTTTTTATATAAAGATCCTCACAGCTCCATTTGAATGTATCACTCTATTCATACAATAAGATGTTTCATAGTCCTTCTATATTTATCTAGATAGTATGGAATGGTGCTAAAACTATCAAGCCCAAAATTTACCATTTCCATCTCTAATCCATTAATTACATTTTGATCCAGATTCAAATTCTTGCCCTTGTTAATTCTATCATATTCAATTCAACCCTTCCCCAAAGGAGATATAAATTCCTTTTAATTCAACACTTGGGAAGCCCAATCCATGATATTTTGAGGATAGCAAAGCTCTGCTAATTTTTTTTCATCTTGGAATGCAAAATTTTTTTACTAGATTTTATATAGATTTATAGGAATCCATCTCCAAGCATAGAAAGCTTATGCCAAAGTATTTTCATGACCTTGTGATAAATTCCAATCTTCCAAGCATTCAAGAATAAAATCTAATTTCCTCAACCTCTCAAGCATATTCAAGCAACAAACAAGCTTCAATAAAGCTTCCTAAATAAGGGGGAAACCAACCTTGACATCTTAGAGCTATAAGTGTGCTTGGGGTTGTGTCCTTTCCCCTTTCTTGCTTTTTTATTATCTTTATCTTGCGGTTTTATTTTTAACCTCATTGCATACCAATTTTACTTTGATCATCATATTTGCATCTAATCATTATTTTGGAGTATTTAGCTTCCATATTACATAGGCAAATATTTCTACTTTTTATCATAATCAGGTTCCCTATACCCCGTGGTCAAGAACCCTTGATTCATTCATAAATATCATTAATTTGTCATAATAATTTCATCTTGCTATATTTTTAAGTGAAAAAACTATTGAATTGTAGGTTTGGTGGTGCTATCACTCTTTGTTTTAGACATAGTTATAAAGAGCAAAAGTATTGTCAATTGATAAAAGTGCCAACAATGCTATCACACACATAGTGGTGTTTTTCACAGTGATCACATAGTCCATGTTTTTATTAGTTTACTAATTTTTAGCCCACATCTAGACAAGGGTCTGATGTTTTCCAAGGGAGCCCCACACTCTCTTTCAACTTAGGAAAACTCCTTTACCATTGATTTTATATTTTTTTATGTCTATTTTTCAAGTAAGCAAAAGCACCATCAAGAAGCAATAGCATTGATAGTACTTCTATGGGACGTATAGCACTTTAATCTCTATGGAAGAACTGGGTTTTTCTAACCTAATATCCTCATTTTTTATATTTAGGCCTTAGGACTATTTGTTGTCTTCTAAAAATATGTTTTATTTTATTTCTAGTATTCACTAAGGATAAAGAGAAATGAAAGGAAACTAGTTAATACTTTAGGGGACCAACTAAATCTCTAATCTTGTTATTATCAAAAGTAAATTGCTTGTAGTTGCATTTAGGATTTTTTTTTGCATATTTCTTAAGTCCTTGTCCTTGAGAGAGAAATTATCATTAATTTTATCATCCAAATCAAGAATCATTTTAGTTATTATGTCCTGATTGTTGCATTTGTGTGATGCATTTGTAGCGAAATTGGGCTAGATTACGATTAAGCTTTGTCAAGGAAATATTAGGAGAGACAAATATTTTTTAACTAATCCATAGACATTAATTTCACAAACTACCTTTATCCTTGATGTGAAGAAGGAGAGGAAAACATCATGAGTAGTCCTTTCATGATCCCCTTCCAATCTCCTTTGTCACATTGTGGTAAACTCGATATGAACATCATCACTAGCCCAAGATATTTTTGACCAAAATAAACTTTAATAAAACTAAAATTTATCAAAATTTAATTAAGATCACTAGGATTTTTTGTTTAGATTAGATCAATTTAAATCTAAATAACAAGAACATAACCAATTTCTAGTCCTACTAAGGATATTTATGGTCCTTTGAGTAACTATTGTAAGAGCTACTAGGTTATATTGGCTATATAGCAAGTCCAGGCCACCCATCACCCACATGGGGTCTCACACATACTTACATATAGTAATAAGTATAATGTAGTGGGCTAGTGGGAGTCATAAGGAGACATACTATTACCCCTCACACACCATATTGACCATGTATCCACAAGGTCACTTCCACATATCATTGACATCCCATATATCAACTTTTTATCATAAACCAATGGGTATATCAAAAGGAGTTAGGTATATCAAGATATTTGGTATATACAAATATCTTTAAGGTATATAGGTTAGATTTGTGTATATCAAGGGAAGGGGACATAAGGTTTCTAAGAAATTCTCTTTGCTTTTTAATCAACTCGATAAACATTTAAAATTAAATAAGCCTTTATTCTCTTAAACCTATGGTTGAGAAATGCTACCTAACCTATAGTACTACTAATCAGTTGTCCATTAATTTGAAACCTCCTATGGAATATCATGATGAGAAACCCACCTTTGAGAACCTAAACTTTGATGAATAAAATGAAGTTTTTACACCTTCATGTTCTCTAAGACCTATCCATGACGAGGATGGAAGAGCTCTCTTTCAATCCATAACACATATGGATTATTTTATGTATAAGCATAGGGAAGTTGTAGATACATTCCTTAAGGAAGGTCATAAAACCCTAGGCATATTTGTAGAGGAAGGTTTATTTATGAACTATCCCCAACAATCTAATTCAAATCCTTTACCTTTATCCATCCTTCGGGTCTATAAGTAAAAATCCTAATGCATCAACATCTCATTTCATTGGTTCAAAATATGCTATTATCACCACATCCATGGATGCTAAGAAATAAACTCTCCCATCTCTATTGGAATATCACTCATATTTTTCTACCCTTTAGGAATTGTTGTAGGACAATGTTAGTTGTCCTGTATCTCAATAGATAGGCACAACCTAAGCTTCCAACTAGAGTGTGCTATCAAGTGACCAAATATCTAATAATTATATAAATTCATATTAATCCTCAATCTACTATCACAAGTATGGGAATGGGGTTTACAAAAATCCTTAATCTCATAATATCTCATCCTTCATCTTGTAATCCTTTCATCTTAGGTCCCTAGGGTTAAACCGTATGATGCCAAATTCAACATCATATAACTAAGTGTACCAAAATCCTTATATAAATCATCAACAAATCCTTTATGTTTCTTAGCACATACCTTTTATACCATCAAATCCAATTTCTCTTGAAATTCAATCCTTAACTTATCAATTAGAGCAATTGAAACAACAAATGACCATCATCCAAGGGTATTTATGTAGTCACAAGTATATGTATGTTGACTTGTGTAACCAACCCCTAGATTCTTATATATCTAGTCACCATTTTTCTCATAAATTTGAAACCCCTAGGTTTAAAATGTACAAGGGGAAAGAGTATCTTGTCAACCACCTTATATTGTTTATAATAGCTTGTATTGATATTTCTTATGATAAAATATTACAACTTCAAATCTTCCCTAAGAGCCTTAGTGTCCTTGCCTTAGAATGGTACTACCAAATACTAAGGTATTTCTTGAAACGCTTTAGGGATATTATCAAAATGTTTGTCAAGCAATTTATTTGTCTACAATGAAGAAAAGTTCACTATTTATGACCTATACCAACTCAAGTAGTCTAAAGATGATATTTTTGCCAAATGTTTAGCAAGATGACAAGCTATAGTAGGGACACTGCAATATGTCTTTCCACCTAGAGATTTTTTAGACATATTCATAAGAAACCTTAATCAGCACCTGGGCCTTCTACTTAGAGATGAGAAATGTGTCTTCTTTCAAAGACATGATTGACATGACCAAGAGAGTAGAGACCACCCTTGTCAAAAGAGGGCAAGTGAAAATTAAGTCCCATGAAAAGGAAGATAAGTCTTCCTCTAACCAAAATGGGTAATACAAGAATAAACACATTGTAGGTTATAAATTCATATACCCATGCCATATCAACAACATTAGTGCTATCACAAACCTTCAAAAGCTTGTGTTAGAGAAACCTCAACAACAAAAACCTAAAAGAAGATACTATCGATTGGAAAAACCTCTTCCAACCATATTAGATCAACTTCTAAAAGTAAAAATGATAGAACTTTGGCCTATCAAAATTGTTAAACCTAGAAGAGAAAAGACTCCTTAGTTTCATCCTAATGAGAAGTGTGCCTTCCATCACATCAATGGTCATGCAACTGATAGATGAATAAGCCTAAAGAATGCAATTTAAGACCTAATCCATAATGACAAAGTTATGCTCAATGACTTTGACCCTCAATATTCTTCCAATAAAGATATTAAAATCTTCCAAAATCCATTGTCTAGTCACAATAAAAATCAAATGCAGTGAATAACATTCACTACAAGAATATGATCTTGAAGTAGCTTAAGAGTGTGTGCTATGTAAGCCTTCAAGAATCTTGATGTAAACCTACATGCATATTTCTATGTAAGACTATGAAAATTATTCTATGTAAGCCTATGGGCATCTAAATGTAAGCCTACATGCATCTTCATGTTAGCCTGAAAGCACCTTCATGTATTCATCGTTAGTGATATTGGTTAATACACATTTATAGATAACCTTGATTAAAGGATGTAATTTATTATTATTATATTATTTTAAGTTAACCTCAAAGTTAAGTTAATATCAACTTGAGGTTAACTACTCATTGGGATTTTTTGGTATCATTATAAATACCCCCCAATGATTGATCATTTATATCATAGTGTGATTTATGAAAATATTGTGGGGATGCCTATGGGAATTTATCCTTTATTCCTTCTCTCAAATCATGTCGCTTATATCTTTTTCTATTTTTTGTCTATGTGCTCTTCTATTTCATTCCTCTTCCTTTTTCTATAGATGATTGTGGTGAATGGATGATTTGGGTTTTTTTTGGAATATAATGGAAATTCCTACATGGTATCAAAGAAAAAATGAAGCAACTTCATTCAATCATGCGTAAAGGTTGTACAGGGCAAATCATGACATGAAATTTTAGGAGGTTTAAGTTTAGTACCTTTTGGAGATTTTGCCAATTTAATGCCTATTTTTACATGCAAAAAAATGCCTATTTTAATTCTAAAACTTGAAGTTTGAATTTTTAAATTTAGAATATTTCATAGAATATTTTGCTTTGTCATAGGAGAGGAGAGGAAGGTGCACGCAAGTTATTTTTGGAGGGATATCAGGAAAATAAAATAATTTTATCAAGGTAGAGTTATTTTCATTCATAGGTGTGACACAATGGTTGAATGTTCATGCATTCATTACATATTTTAAAGTGGAGTTTCTATTTATGTATTATGACAATGCAATGGTAATATATTTGCTTTGAGGCAGTAGGTCCTATGTTCCATTCTTGTTGGGTCATTATTATTTTAGCTCATGATTAGGGATTTCATTTTTTTTTTTGAAAAAATTGAAAAACTTGTATTAATACAAAAGGCAATTACACAAGGGAGAAAACTCATCCCAACCAACAGCAGAGAACTAGACAACAAGCGGAGAGCACAAAGGCAACGCTAACCCCCACAGAGCACAGAAGACAACAAGGCGCGAAAACGCGACATGTCGCGAAATCACGACATGTCACGAAATCGCGGCAATCAACCCCGTCGCGGCCGCAGCAGCGCCATCAGTCACGAAAATGCGACATGTCGCGATATCGCGACAGACAAAGCCCTCCGCGTCCGATCGCCAAAAAAGTCGCGAAATCGTGACAACAACTCCCTCCGACGGTCTATCATCACAGGCATCGCGAAATCGCGACAAGAACTCCAGGAAGCATCAAATCTCCAAAAGGGTCGCGAAATCGCGACGAAATTTCTCCGAAGCGCCCAGCCAGCAAAAGTGTCGCGATATCGCGACATATTCTCATCTTGACTCCCAATCCGCAAAAGTGTCGCGATATCGCGACAATTTTTACCAAAGCCATGAATGTGCCAAAAGTGTCGCGAAATCGCGACGAATTTTCCTTTCAGTTCCCAATCTTCAAAATTGTCGCGATATCGCGACAAGTTATCCTCATTGCAACTTGTCTTCAAAATTGTCGCGATATCGCGACAATTAATCCAGATGACGCCAGTGTGCCCCAACTGTCGCGATATCGCGACAGTTTTACCATGCAGCTTCCAATCGACAAAAATGTCGCGATATCGCGACGAAATGTGCCCTTTGCTCAAGTTTACCAAAAATGTCGCGATATCGCGATGATAATCCTCCTTATCATCCCTGCGCCAAAAACGTCACGATTTTGCGACATGTCGCGATTTCGCGACATGTTCCTTTCTAAGGCTGAGAAGGCAAAACCTGTCGCGATATCGCGACAACTTCCAACAAGAGGCCACGACGCCGCTACATGTCACGAAATCGCGACAAAAACCTTCCTTAGCAGCAAAAACTTTGCACATTATCATAGGTAGCATTCAAGGCCTTGTCGAATCCCAGCATCCTCCACAGGCATATCACTATGCATCTGCACTCCAACTTCCTTCTCAACACCTATCTTAGCAAGGAAATCGGCCGCCTTGTTGAAATCCCTACTCACATAGATGGGAACCACATCATCTAATTCTTTCCAGAGATCCTTTATCTGAGAGACAAGACTCCGCAACCTCCAGGCTTGCAAATCAAAGTTCCTCATGCAATCGAGAGCGCCCACCAGAATTTGGGAGTCGGACTCAAGAATTATCTTTCTATGGCCCTGCTTGACAGCCCAGATAGAAGCAAATTTAATGACCAAGGCCTCCGCTTCATTGTTTGTGGCATGACCCAGACCGTGCAGTTCCCAGTAAAGCACAAACCCACCATGATCATGACACACAACTCCAGCACTCAAGCACTACCCGGATTTCCTTTTGCAGCTCCATCAGTATTGATTTTGATCCAGCCTGCTGGGGGGGTGCCATCTATCATGAGGTTGTCTTTCAAGAGCAACAACTCCATCAACCAGTGGCACAAAAACAGACTGATGTTCCTCCTCAACGTAGATGGCAACTGTTTCCACCACTTTGCTCCATATAACCTGCCATATTCCATCAAGTGAAGAGAATGTTTCACGAAAAATGCGGGCATTTCTCTCCAGCCACACCTGCCACCAAATAAAAAGAAAGCCCAGCTCCCAGCCAATTCGGAGAGCTTTGGATTTAAATCTGCCTCTCTTCCATCGGTTCCAAATATTGGTCCGAGTCACCTCACTGTTGGCTTGAATTTTGAAGTGGGAAAACCAACGCATCCAAATCTGCCGTGTGAAGGGGCATTCAAACATCAAATGATCAGCAGTTTCCTCATGCTTGCGGCATAAAACACACTGAGAAGGACCGATGATGCCTCTGTGTCTAAGATTGTCAAAGGTGAGAATTCCATTGTGCATAAGTTGCCAGGCAAAAAAATTCACCTTCGGCCAACCCTTGGGGTGCCATATCTTCTTCCAAACATGGACCGGGAAAGAGTGTGGGAGGGGCTCTGGAAGAATCTGGTTAAATCCCGCCTTCACAGTGTAAACCCCAAGGTTCCCAAAGCCCCAGGCAAGTTCATCCTCTTCATCCCGCCCAGTAAGAAACCTAGCTTTCAAAATTTTTTCTAAGATTGGTGCCAGCTCCGGTGGGATTGGAATTGGCCACTCTTCCAACCTCTTGAACTTTTTGAACTTGTACTCCCTAATGTGGCTGGTATTGAAATAACTCTCAATATGAATCCAACCCTTGTCTTCTATGGCTGATTTAATGGGTTGCAATTCTGGAAACACAAAGAATGATGGGAGGGTGTCGATCCCAGGAGTCAGTCCAAAAACGGGCCTTCTCCCCTCTCCCCACTTTCCAAAACAATTGATCTTTGATAACTTGAGCTCCCAGCTTGAGAGTCTGCCATACTAAGGATCCATTACCCTCCAAAGGGAAACGTCCTAGATCATTGGGGTGAGCATGGCCTAGGTATTTTCTAGAAAGAATTCTGCTAAAGAGGGATGTTGGTCGGGAAATCCACCTCCAAGTACAATTTACCGACCAAAGCTTGATTATTAAGCTTGGAGCTTCTCGATCCCAATCCCTCCTTTATCCTTGGGTTGGGTGACCTTATCCCATCCAACCAAGGCCCATTTCTTCTTCCCTTTTGCACCCTCCCATAAAAAGCTTCTGGCCATTTTGTCAAGCTCTTTCCATATAGAATGTGGGGCAGCCAGGATGGAGAATTTATATATTGGCATTGCCTGAATAACTGATTGTAAGTAAGTTAGTCGGCCTCCATAGCTTAACCATTTATGAGACCAATGATTCATTTTCTCTTTGATGCCATCCAAAAGATCCTTCCAGATATCAATTTTTAGTTTTTTGAAATGCAGTGGAACCCCCAAGTAAACAACAGGTAGAGAAGTCCTAGTAAATCCCAGGATCTCAGTAACTCTTTCCTGTAACCTTCGGTCAAGATTGAAGAAGACCACTTTGGATTTTTTATCATTAATGACTTGATTTGAGGCCCGAAGGTAGATGTTTAAAGTATCTCTAATTCCTCTTGCTTCCCTGAGGCTGGCCACTCCAACCAATCCTGTGTCATCCACAAACTGTAAGTGGGTCAAAACTTCTGTCCCCACTTTAATACCTGTTATCACACCTAGCTATCGTCTTCTCAGGAAGAGTCCGCCTAATCCTTCTGCTAAGATGAGAAAGAGGTAAGGAGAGCAAGGGTCCCCTTGACGAAGACCCCGAGAGGCTCCAAAAGGAGTCGAGGGGAGCCCATTGATTAGAACAGAGAAAGAAGGTGTGGAGATACAGCTCATGACCCAGTCAATCCAGTCCTGAGAGAAGCCAAAGGCTGCCATCATCTTTGCCAGAAAGCCCCACTCCACCCGGTCATAAGCCTTAGACATATCCAACTTTATGAACATTCCTTTGTTGCCTGAAGTTTGCATTGTATGGATTGCCTCCTGAGCAAGGACCACTTCATCCAAGATCTGTCTTCCTTCAACAAAACCCCCTTGCTCAGAGGAAATTATTTTATGGAGAAAAGGTTTTAGCCGTTCAGCCATAATCTTCGTGACTATTTTATAAATAACATTGCATAAGGCAATCGGTCTGAAATCAGAGAGATGAACCCCCCCTCCCCTTTTGGAATTAAAGTGATGAAGGTGTGATTGAGAGCCTTAAGCATTCTTTTATTAGTTTTGGACTCCTCTGCGATAGCCAAAACATCTTTCTCCAGAGTATCCCGTAAGGCCTGAAAGAATTCTATAGGAAAGCCATCTGGACCTGGCGATTTTCCCGTGCTCATCCCAAAGACCACTTTCTTTAGTTCATCACTGTCAATGGGTCTAAGGAGAGTCTGATTCTCTTCGTGAGAGATAATAGAAGGTATGACATTAATAACTTCATTTTGGGCTTCCACATCTTGTTCCCTACTTTCCTTAAAAAGGTTTGAGAAATAATCCATTGAGTGGAAATGCATTCCAGGGAGAGTATCAAAGGAGTGTCCATTCTCATCGTGAAGGACTTCCATGTTATGCATTTGTCTCCTTGCACAGGCTGAGCGGTGGAAAAATTTTGTATTTCTATCACCTTCTAGTAACCAAGTGATTCTTGCTCTCTGTTTCCAATAAATTTCCTCTTGATTATCAATGTCCTCAACCGCTTTGCGCAGAGCATCATCCTCAACTTTAAGGTGCTCAGTAATGGTACCTTCCCTGAAGTGTTTTTGCACCTCCTCCCATCTAGCCATCAAGGGGGCCCTTTGGAGCTGGAAGTCCGACTTATTGTTTTGTCTCCACTGTTTCAATTTACACTTGACAAAATGGAGCTGTTTATGGAATTTGAACATTGCAGTCCCCAAGGGTAGGCGGCCTTCTTCCCACCACTCGTGGAATTTTCCTTCGGAGATCCTCCTTTTGCAACCAAAAATTTTCAAATTTGAATGGCTTATGGTGTTGACCTGTCATCGGCCCTCCCTCCAACAAAAGGGGATAGTGGTCTCGAGACTCGGACCTTCCAAAATCTGGAACTTAAGATTCCATTTAATAAATGCCTCTTCAAAAACCAAAAACCGGTCTAACTTAACCTTCCTGCTGTGTGGCTCTCTCCTCTTGTTTGTCCAAGTAAAGTAGGTTCCAGTGCCTTTGATATCAACCAGATTAAAGGCTTGGATTTGGGCAATCAAGAACCGGTCCCCAGGATCCAAAACTGGGGCACCACCTTCCTGATCCCTAACAGACAATTTGGCATTAAAATCCCTAGCTATGATCCAGTCAAAAACTTCTCGGGATGACCTCATGTTGTGTACAGCTTGCCATTGGAGCCGCTGGCCATCAAAGCATTGAGCCCCATAGAAGTTTGTAATAAGAACATGTTCAGCTGTGGCATTGTTTCTAAACAGAGAAGTGAGAACACCCCTCCAAGCTATGTGTTCTAAAGCTGTCCATACTTGAGGGTTCCAGAGAGTAACAATCCCCCCCGAGGCACCCTGAGCAGCCACATCCATATAATCAGCACCCCGCCATATTCTGTTAGCAGTCTTGCACATAAGATCTACAGACATTTTTGTCTCCTGGATGAGCAAAAAGTCTGTTTTACATTTTCCTAAAAGTCCTTGAACAGCAGATTGATGGGTTCTGCTGTTTAAACCCCTAACATTCCAGGATTGAATAATCATTGAGGACCTTGTGAGCAATAAGACTCAATTGGCCTCACCGATCCTCCATTGATCAGCTTGTCTCCTTGTACTGCTAGTAGATCCTTATTGGATTTTCTGGCTTGCTCCTTGGGAATTACTGTTTTTAGACCTCTTCTCCACCTGGGTAATCCCTAGAACCGGCCTTTCCCTATTCTTTTCAGAGCTTCCCATAATGACGTCCTTAATAACCGGTTGTGCTGGGGAGTGGATTACCAGTGTCCCTGAGTTCTCTGGCTGCCTTGTCCCAGAGGGTTCCATTACCTGTTCTAAGACCGGAGTAGAAGAAGGGGAAGCCTGAGAGTGAATGTTAATATCCTCAACATTCCCATCCACTCCTTCCATAACTTGGTCCTCTTGATCTACTAGGGATTTAAAGATTTCATACCGATTGGTTGGTTTAAGTTGTGCCTGCTCCTTGGAATTTTTCTTTTTATTTCTCCTTCGCTTCGGTTGTTCAAAACCATCTTTCTGGAGATCAAAATCCTGAGGAATACTAGATGGATCTTGGACAGGGGTAAACTTGCCCTCTCTGGGGCGATTTGGATTTCCAAGCGGTGCCTCCACTTTTGTGCTCAGAATATTTGGGCAGAACCTCGCCAGATGGCCGTGCTTATGGTAGACTCTGCATCTAAAAGGTAGTGCCTCATAATCTAACTGTTGTATCCAGGAGAGCCCTGTCAACTCAAGTTCCACCTCGGCTGGTAGAGGTTGGCTAATGTCCATTTCAACACAGATCCTAGCAAAGACAACTGTGTTTCCCTCTATAGTGTCTCTGGAGACTCCTATAAATCTGCCTAATGAATTACCAATCATTTCTAAAACCTGCTCACCCCAAAACTCCATCGGGAGAGCATACAGTCGGATCCAGACCGGGACTGCCGTGGGTTCGATACGAGGGTCAAAACCCACTCTCCAAGGTTGAACAAATAACCCGACCGGGCCATGGTTCCTCTTCTCTGATTCAAATGCTCTGTTTCTATCTGCTAAAGAAGAGAAACTAATAATGAAATATCCATTACTAATAGGCCATAAGGAGTACTCACCTAGTGGCTCCCAATTTTGTCTAACCTAGGTGTGCAGAAAGTTCAGAGTGGGACGGATACCCATGAATTTGCAAATCAGGTCGTGATGAGCACGATAGGAGATTGTGTCTTCGACCAGTTTTGGTTCTATAATAATCTTTGGTCTGGAAGTTGATTGCGAAAGGCAACCGTTAACTCGGTGTGTGGAAGCACCCTTGCCAGCGTTCTTGAGTAACGTCTGAAAAGCAGTCCTCTGCGCTTCACCAGTGGAGGGCGAGGGGTTTTCTTTCAGCATCTCAGCGTATGAACTCTTTTTTCCAGCAGAAGAGACTGGAGGAGACCCCATCGGGCCCTCCCGAAACAGCTTACAAGTCTTCAGAGTAGTGCAGAAACAATCAAACAAAGGCTCTGGGAAGATCTGTCGGGCCAGAGGCCCACGAGCAGCGCCCGACGCCGGTTCAGAAGTTTTCCCGCCAAATCGCCAGAGCGCGAAAACTCATCCTTCGGAATCCTTATTGTCCTTATTTTTAGTCTTAGGGATTTCATTTTTTAAGGAGGTAGTTTATGAAATTACAAAGAGAACTAAGACTTCTACTCAATTGAGCTAATGTTATAGTGGTCAGGTACTATGATGATAAATAGTTGATCATAGGTTCAAAACCCATGGTTATATTTTGGTGATAGATTCTATGTTTTTATAAAAAATACCCCATTTATCTTTACTTAGTTATGTGCATTCTGTATGCATTGTATTTCAAATTGTGCATACAATGTAGTTGGTTAGGAATTCAAGCTTAGAGAGTCATATTTCTTCTAGAATCGAGTTTGATTCCCATTGTTAACTTAGCCCAAACATTGGGGATTATACTTTATTTCTATAAAGATTTGTAAATTTAGCCAATCTACATCTGCCAAATGTCATAGTTTTATTCATAATTTATTGTCCTATCAGTGAGTGATGTCTATAATGGTGGTGCATGGAGGTGACAAGTGACAATTTTTGGTTGGTTGAATTTTTCCTAAGGTCTGTTATTTAATTTTTTTATTTTTTGGCTCTAACATGCCCAAAATTTTAGAGGCCATCTCGTTTGCATACAAAAGCATTTCAAACCTTTTTTAAAATTTAAATTACATAGTTTTTTGAGCTCTATATATTGGTGATATCAATTCTAGGATTTATTATTAATAACTATTGGATATTTCTTATGCAAAAATGGACCCAATTGACATTCTTATATTTGATATGATTTTAACTCCAATAGTCTATTGACATGACAATTGGTAATTTTCCTCACATCCAGATCATGTATGATTTAAAATATTTCTTCTATAAGAAGGTCATAGACCAAAATATTAGTTTTAATCATTTATTTTATCATAGTAGGTTTGATGTCTTTATGGAGCACCAAAAACTAACTCCAACCAAAATTTTTGGTGTAGCAATTGGTTTGTTGTATAATATTTGAGAGATTTCACAAATCCAGTTTTTATCCTTCTCTTTTCTCATAGTGGATGTTTGTTCTAGTTCTAAAAACCCATTACTATGGTGTTTGGTAATATTTTGGGCTACAAGTGAAGTAGGTTTTGGATGACCAATACAAGGTACACCTTGTTTCTATGGGCCCTTTATAACCATTGGAGGTCATTATTAAAAAATATACCTATTTATTCATGATTCAAATACCTTTTCTTGACATTGGGGGATAAATTGTAGTCACCATAGTGCATGTTAAAAAAATCTCATAGGAAGATCAACTTCTTTATCCAAAACATTGAGTTATGGTTTAATTTTTGGGAAAGGTTGATCTAGTTCATGTACGTTTACTAAAGAGAAGATAGCAGGATATATTGGCCCATATGAGCATTCATTATGGAGGATATGTATCATTTTTGAAGTCTTCTCTCCTTGGAACCTCAACTTAGACTATGGGGTTATTAAAATATTTGTAATATGATCTTATTAGGCCAAGGCTGATCATGATGAAGTACCTATGAGTGCTTTTTATTTAGCCTAAGGGCAAGTTCTATGTAAACCTTTAGGTATCTTGATGCAAGCTTATATGCAATCTATACATAAGCCTATGGGTATGCTTCTATGTAAGCCTATGGGCATTCTTCTATGTAAGCCTACAAGCATCTATGTGTAAGCCTATGAACATGTTCATGTATTCACCCTTAGTGATATTTGGTTAATCCATATTTATGGATAACTTTGATAAAGGGTGTAATTTATTATTATTTTTTATCATATGTTAACCATAATTTTAATTTAATGTTGGTTTGAGGTTAACTAATAATTCGGATTTTTCATATCACTATAAATACCCCATAATTATTGATCATTTGTATCATAGTGTGATATATGAAATTATTGTGGTGGTGCCTATAAGTGCCCACCCCTTATTCCTTTTCTCAAATTGTGTTGTTTATTGCTTTTATATATTTTTATCTATATGCTCTTCTATATTTCTCTGTTGTGGTGAATGGATGATTCATGATGTTTTTAAAAAATAATTGAAATATCAACATTGTATCATAGCGAAAACAAAACAACTTCACTCAATCACCAAAAAAAAGAATGGACAAGGTAAACCATGGTAGATATGGATGAACCATCAATTCCATTAGATTCTTTGCAAAATTTCAAGGGGGTTTCAATTCAACAATTTTGGAGATTTTACCATTTTAATGCCTATTATCCCTCCAAAATTTGAAATTCAAAATATTCTACCGTGCAATAGGAGAGGGCAGGAAGATGTACACAAGTTTTTTTTGGAGGGATATTAGAAAAAAATATTTTTTCAAGGCAAAGCTATTTTCATTTGTAAGTATCATGTAATGGTTGGATGTTTGTGCATTCATTACATAATTTTTAGTGGAGTTTTCATTTATGTGTTATTGTGGCATAATGGTAATATCTTTGCTTTGACAATCCATTCTCATTGGGTCATTATTATTTTAGTACATGGTTAGAGATTTTATTTTTTAAGGAGGTGGTTTGTTATATTACAAAGATAATGAAGGCTTCTACTCAAATGATCTAATATTGTGGTTGTAAGGTGCTACGATGCTAAAGAGTTGTTCATGGGTTCAAAAGCCTTGGTTGTCATTTTGTGATAGGTCCTATTTTTATATAAAAAATTCCCATTTCTCTTTACTAAGCTATGCACATTCTATATGTATTTCAAATAGTGTGTAAAAAACAGTTAGTTAGGCAATAAACCTTAGAGATCCTGCTTTTTTCTAGACTTAAATTGAGTCTCATTACTAACTTAGCACAAATATTAGGTATTAAAATTTATTTTTATATACATAAGTAAATTTACCCATCCACATCTACCAAGTGTCAATTTTATTCACCGTTCACTATCCTAGTTAGTTGTACTATTAGTCAGTGACATTAATAGTGGTGGCATATGGAGGTGACAAGTGGTAGTCTCTAGTTGGTTGATTTTTTCCTAGTGTTTGTTATATATATATATTTATCTTTTTAAACTCTAATATGCCTAAAATTTCATAAGCCATCACTTTTGCATACAAAAGCATTTCATTTTTTTAAAATTGCATAAGTTTTCAAGATCTATAGATTGGTGATATTAGTTCAAGGACTTGATATTATTTCTTATGGAATTTTGTTTGTGTAAAATGGATCCATTTGACATTCTTATTTTTGGTATGATTTTAACTCTAGTAGTCTATTGGTGTGACAATTGAAAATTTTCCTAGCATCAAGATCATGTATGATTCAAAATCAATCTTTTGTAAGAAGGTCATAGGTTAAAATTTTATTTTATCTCATTTATTTTTGTAGACAATAAAAGTATGCACCATAAAAGCATGTAAGTAAAAGCAATAAAATGTATTATATTGTATTACCTTTTTGTCCTTTGATTACAATATCTACTCATGTAGGGGTGTACAAGTATTAAGGGAGTGATTCCCTTTACAAATGATCAATGGTGCAACGTGACTTTATCACTATAGCTAATGTGTCGATGGGTTTTGTAGTGATCGTCGCTTCGTTGAATGTGTGATGATGTATGTTCATACCTACTAGATCTACGATAGGCTACTATTTGGATGGCAACCATCGAGGATCAAAAGGTTGTGATTAGTGACCATTTGGGACTGGATGGTTGCCGGTATGGACTGTTGTGACCATAGGAAGTCTGGTCTGTAGAATCGAATGAATTTAGATCACTATCTGGATTTGGGTTTGCTTTGGTTCACACCTGTAAATCTGCACATAAACCAATAATGCACTGGATGAAATAATTTTGGAGCATTAGCTTCTTTATTATCATGTTGAATAATATATAAAAATTTGATGGAACCGTTGATGCAGTTCAACGAACTCCAACTAGATTTAAACCACCCTAACTCCTAGATGAAGTGCTTAAGGAAATGCAATTAATAAAACAAATATAATGTAATAAACCTCATAGTCTATGTACTATACTAACATCCCCCCTTATTACATTATTTGGATATACAAAGTATGTTGTGAAACAATTCAAATTTGACATGTGCAAGTGCCTTAGTGAAAATATCTCAGAACTTGTTCATTTGTGAGAATGTACTAGAGCTGTATATGGTGTCTTGGAACTTCATCTCAAATGAAATGACATTGAGTGTCAATGTGTTTGGTATGCTCATGAAATACAAGATTCTTGACAAGGTTCAAACACCTTGATTGTTGCAAAACAAATGAAGTGGAAGATTCTTTGGAAGACCCATGTTTGCAGGAATGTGACTTAACCATATCACCTCATAGACTGATCCATGTGCTACGTGATATTCTATCTTTGTAAAAGATAAGCAACCACCTGATTCTTCTTACTGTGCCAAGAGAGATCCAGAGCCAAGATGGAAAATGTATCAAGAAGTTGATTTTCAATCATCAATGGATCTGGTATAGTCTAAGTCCATGTATCCCTGTAAGAAGAAATTGTTATTCTTCTTATACTCCAAGCCATATTTTGTACTACCACAAATATAATGAAGAACTAATTTTGTTGCTTTCCAATGATTCACCTTAGGTTCCTGCATGAACCTTGAAATATAACCCACATAAAAACTAATATCTGGCCTAGTGTTTGTTAGATATATGAGACTCCAAATAAACAAGCACTAGAGAGTACCATCTACCTATGGAGATTTATCATATTGTGATAACTTAATCCCTGGTTCCATTGGAGTTGCTTTAGGCTTGCAATCAATCATGTGATATTTTTCAATAAATATCTTGGCATACTTCTTCTGTGTTACTCTGATATGATGCTTTTTCTGTGCCACTTCTAAATCAAGATAATAGTGAAGAAGTCCTAGATATATCATCTCAAAATATTATTTCAAATCATATTTTACTGCATAAATCATGTTCTCTAAACTGCCAGTGATGATCATATCATCCACATAGAGTACCAAAATAACTATGTCAAAACCATTGTTCTTGATATAGAGATTAGCATTTGAAGGACTTATTTTGAATCCATGTTGCAATAGGTGACTATCTATTTTGATGTACCAAGCTCGTGGAGCTTGTTTTAACCCATACAAGGATTTGATCAACTTGCAAACTTTATGTTCTTGGTATTCAACCAAAAATCCTTCTAGTTGGGTCATATACACTTCTTCTTGTAAGTCACCATTCAAGAAAGCACTTCTGACATACATCTAATGTAACTTCCTCCCAAATTGAGCTACCATAGCACAAAGTACACGAATGGTAGTCATTTTTGTAGTGGGTGCAAAAGTATCTTCATAATCAATTCCCTCTTTCTAAGCATAGCCCTTTGCAAAAATATGGGCCTTATGCTTATCAATAGTTCTATATGCCTTATACTTCACTTTGAACACCCATTTGCAACCAATGGGCTTCTTTCCTGGAGGTAAATTAACTAGCTTCAATGTGTTATTTTTAATGAGAGATGTATGTTCAACATCCATAACAACCTTCCACTAAGGCTAACTAAGTACATATTGAACTATTATGGGTTCATTATCATCCAATGTAGATATATAAATCCTTTCATCATCCATACCTGCTTCTTTTTCTTGCTCTGCATCTATAAAAAATTTATGAAACTATTGGTAAAGCTCATCAACATCTAAAGTAGATGCCTCTCCTCTCATATTCTGAGTCATGTTGCGAGTACACGATCGATCTAGAGATAAATCTGGAAGCGAAGTCAAATTTAAATCTCTCAATGTTCTAGTATACCATTTTAGAACCTTGTTTTGTGAGTGCGGAGTCTCTTTCTTAGGCTCCTATTCATCCAAGTATATAGTTGTAGATGTGTTATCTGATGTGAAAGCTTCATAAAATACCACATCTCTATTGGTGTGTGTTTTCTTGGTCTTAGGATCTATCAATCGATATCCCTTTGAATGCTCATCATAACCAAGAAAAATACACTACAAGGTTTTCTCATCTAACTTATTCCTCTTCTATTTTGGAATGTGCATGAATTCCTTACATCAAAAAATACTTAGATGAGAAATAAAGGGTTTCCTACCACTCCATGCTTCTTGTGGAGTCATGCCCTGTAGAGATTTTGTGGGTGCTCTATTCAGGAGGTACATTATTGTATTCACTACTTCTACCCAATAATCATGCTCAAGATGTGTCCCCTTAAGCATACAGTGAACCATTTCCATGGTGGAACGGTTCCTCATCTTAGAAAATCCATTTTGCTATGGAGTATAGGTTGTTTTCAGCTATCTCTTAATCCCATGTGAATTTAGAAATTATGAAAATTATTTGGAGGTATATTCCCCCATCGATCTAAGCGAAGGGTTTTGATGGAAAATTCAGACTCAACACTTTTCTTGAACTACTAAATTACATAAATACCTTTGATTTCAATTGTAAAAATAAAACCCACATATTATATGAGTAATTATCAATAAACAATTGAAAATACCTCTTTTCACTATAACTGTTTGGCATAGGATCGCACAAATCGGTGTGTACAAAATCCAAAGTTTTCTTAGCTTGTGAAGAGCTTACCTCAAATGATACTCGATGTTGCTTCCATGCTAAGAAATCTGAGCATACTAGCAATGTGGATGAAAGGTGGGGATGACCTTTCACCATCTCATATTTGCTCAACTCAAGAAAATATCCTGAAATCGAATGCCCATATCTCTTGTGCCAAAGAGAAGTGACCTCCTTTGTGTTTTCCACCATGGAAACATGATATGTAGAAATGGCATCTAAGATAAACAAGCTATGCTTATATGAAACTATTGCTATATGCTTTCCATGTCTAGTGATGAAGCATCTCTTTCTACCATCCTCAATTTTGAAATCAACAGCCATGTTTTTATCCAAAATCTTGGGGACTGACAACAAATTATTGGTCAATCCATGAACATAGATAAATTTATCAATTTAACATTGTCAATTTGGTAAAGTGACTAAAACATCTCCTTCACATTGGACTCAGTAGGTCTTATCATCAATAATTATGTCTAGTTTGCCTTCCTTTGCATAAAAAGTCTCAAACCATGATCTATCACTAATCATGTGTTTGTTGGCACCGGAATCAATATACCATATATGATCATTTTGATGAGAAGATGTGTGGGTCATGAGCACCTTGTGTGCTCTCTCAGAGTCTGAGTCTAATTACTCATAAGCAACATGTCCCTTGGGTTGCTTATTCTTCTTCTGGTTTGTATTTCTAATTTTCCTTTTTCTTGTAATCTTGATCACGGGGTTGTTTATTATTAAACCGACACCTGGTGGTGTCATGGTTATCCATATCATAGATTTTTCAATATTTATTTTCTTTATATTGAGGTTGTTTCCCTTTTCCTTTGGATGAAGATCCTCCCTTCTGAAAGTTACCTTGATTCTTTCCCCCTTGTTTTGAGTAAAGTGCATTATATTGCACTTCATCTCTCTAAAGCTAATTTGCCTCCTCAGTTTGAAGCAAATTCACCAACTCAAAAAAAGTAACTTGTCTACCAAACACTTGTATAAATGTGATCAACACCTTGTAGGATTTTGGCAAAGATCTCAAATAACAGAAGTCAAGAGAGTATCTACCACTGTCTCTCCCATAGCATTCAATTTGACTTTCAATTCTACCACTCTGCATAGGAACAATTCAACTATCTCACCAGATTTCATACTGAGTGTATGTAGTTGAGATTGAATGTTAAGAATAGTGGACTGATTCTTCCCTTCATAAATGGTAATCAAAGCATCCCATGCTTCTTTACCAGTTTTTGCATCACAAATATGAGGTTGTACCTCATCTATAGTAGCAAGCAAAATAAACATGAGACACCTTCTATCCTTCTTATAAAATGCCTCTTTATATGGCCCTACTATTGTAGGACATTTTATAGTACCAGTCACTACATCCCACAAATCTTCAACCTAAAGGATAGCTCTCATATTTGTTTTCCATGGTGCAAAATTAGAACCTTTGAGCAACTGTGAATCTGATAGATATTTGTGAAAGTGGCCATTGTGAAGGTTACTTATAACACGAAATTGTCCCCATTTATTTATACTTACAAAGAGTACATGAAAGAGAATTCAATAAAATTTATGGCACCTACCTCAAAACCCTTTCGAAAAAGGATGATATGTTGGAGGTGTTTAATCCAAACAATAAAAAATTATTAGTGTATAAAATGGAGTGAATATCAAAATTGGGTTTCCTTATTTCTCCCTGATGATTTATAGAGAATAATAGCTCATACATCATTGTTGCAGCTATGTCAGGCATTAGATACAGTATCCCAAAGCATGATAACATTACCTATAAGTGTGGGCCATAGGTACCGTATATACCGAACACTACGATTGATTTGTATATTTTACCTTATGATTCAAATGCACAAAAATAAGAAATTTAAATGCAAAAACAACCACAAGTGCCCACAAATTTAAACACTTAGGTGTCGGTTTCCACCAAAAATGCACCTATTACAATGCCAGTTTTGTTAAGATGTCGGTTTCCACCAAAAATGCATCTTTGTTACAATGATTTTTGCAAAATATATGAGGTTTTGGTTTGCAAAAATGATATTCAAATCCAAATTTTCTTTTCAAATCCACAATTTTCTTCCCCCCCTTGTCTTAGAATTTTGCAAGAGAAAAATGCTTTTGATCCCCCCTTTTTATGGCAAAATAAACAAGGATGAAAAATTGTGTGTACCCTTTCAGTTTTCAAAAGAAAAAACAAAGTGCAAATTTATGGTCTTATCCCTCCATTGAAAAATGCACTAAAATGTTCTTTTCTTGGGTGGATATGCAAAAAAATTGTTGTCTTCAAAGCAAATGTGCTTTCTTGCCTTCTTGTTTTTTTTTTGTTCAAACTAAGTGCATAATCTAATTGGGCTGGATTATCTCTCCAAAAAAAACTTGAAATGCACTAGTTTTTAAAAGAAAAAATGTATAATTGCAAATAAAAAATAAATTTGCAAAAATAAAAACTAAGGTAAAAAAAATACCTTATTTAAAAGCACTCCACACATTAAAATAAATGCCCTTCATGGGGTTTGAACCCGCTCTCTTCACTACTGAGCGGCTTAGCAACCACTCCCCTGACCATCTCGTCTAGCGAGGCGAATGAATATATTAAGGCATATTATGCGTGTTATCAACATGAATCATAAAATAAGGTCAAATCGGATGTTGACATTGACTGTCATTAAATAGTCATGCACACCAACAATTTTAGGAAACTCCAATGCTTTCTAGCCTCCGATGACAGTCCTCGACAAAATGCAAATCACCAAGCACTAAAGTTTGAATGATTTTTTTTTTAAACTTTAGGTTATATGTGCAACTTGTCTACTGTGCACATCTCAATAGGGGTCTATGCATTCTATGGTTTGCATCAATCTAAGCACACTAATAAAATATCTCATGCATCAAAAAAATGGGTTTGATGCAATTTTGGAGAAAATAACTTCGAACACGAATTGACACCATCAACCAGAGGGAGCAAATCACGTCAGGTTTCAATGATTCATTTTTTTTTAATTCACCCAATCATTGCTTCAATGACCGTAAATGTCTGCACATCTTATTGATGTCTTAGAATGTGCCTCCAAAATTTTATATTGTGATCACAGAGCACACATAGATTTCCAGATTTTGGAGTGCAGGCTATGGAGTGGCTAAACCACATTGTGCCAAAAACCTAAACACCTTGCCAAAAATAAATGTGCTCTGATACCATGAAAGTATTTCAGAGCATTAGATTATTTATTCTCATGGTGAATAATATATAAAAATTTGATGAAACCGTTTATGTAGTTCAATGGAATCCAACTAGATTTCAACCACCCTAACTCCTAGATGAAGTGCTTAAGGAAATGTGCTTAATAAAACAAATATAATGTAATAAACCTCATAGTCTATATACTATGCTAACAATGGATTAGTAATATATGTCAGGCCTCCCAAAGTGAGGCCTAGATTAAATAAGTATTAAAAACCAATGCAAATAGTGAAAAGCAAGAACATGCAAAAGGAATTCAAATAGATTTAATGTTACCTTTTTTTGTGTATCCCTATTACTGTAGTTGATGCCATTGCATTGCATTGTGGATGTTACTGTTGTCATGGTTGCATCATGCTGCGTTGGGCCTCTATGTGGGTTGAGAGGTGATTTTCCAGGGGTTTGATAATCATGGATCAAGACCATAAAGGTGGGATAGTCATGACCTGTGGCATTCAAAAGTTGTTCGGGAGCAGATTTAGGCCTACGAAAGGGAGTGATTAGGATTCTACACAGGATAGGGATGACAAAGATTGAAAACTTAGATGATTTTATTACT
The DNA here is from genome assembly GCA_028583015.1 of Wollemia nobilis. Classification (NCBI taxonomy): domain Eukaryota; kingdom Viridiplantae; phylum Streptophyta; class Pinopsida; order Araucariales; family Araucariaceae; genus Wollemia; species Wollemia nobilis. The sequence goes on from JAQPPZ010002721.1 coordinate 2,710,245, forward strand.
ATGAATTCTCAAAGTTTATCAATGCTTAAAATCTAATTTCCATACTCATGCTTCAAAAAGGAAGAGAGGTTTAATTTACAGACTTTCCTAGGGAGAAGGGATAAGGAGGTAACTTAGCTAGTTAACTGCTGTAATCAAGAGTTTTCTTCTTGCATTGTTTTTGTCATGATAAGTGCATGCAGATAAGATTACCTCATAATTATCAATAATTAATCTTGTGCATGAAAATTCGTAATGTGTGCATTCTTTAATTTTTTTATTCAATGTGCATGGACAGTTAACTAACTATGCATCGATGGATTGAATGTGCATATGCTTTTTAACTAAATGTGCATGTTATGCACATTAGTTAACTAAATTTTTTGAATGTGTGTAAATTGTGCATGTTGAGTTAACTGAATGTGCATGATTAATCTTCTTCTATATCTTGGAAGTACAATTGCAAGTGACATGAGTTCACTTGTGGATAATGGGTTTCTCTTGTGTGTGATCAGTTTGAATTATGGGAGATGGAAATGAGAGTGAGGTGGATGACATGGAGGGGGAATGTGAGGGTGAATGCACCCATGGGGAGGGGTGCATGGTTGTGCAACCTAAGCACTAATTAATTAATTATTTATTTATTGAATTAATTAATTAATTAATCAATACTTAGGTGATGAATGCTCATTTAATATTAATTAGATTTAATTAATATTAAACGTATTATAAATTATAATTAACTAATTAATAGTTATTATGATAGCTTTAGGTGTCTATAGATACCCCTTTTTGTATCATGTTGTCTGAAAACACGATGCGATACAAAAATAAATGACACTTTTGGATGATCAATGAACTAGTTCTGTGATGACTCCTACACTTGAAGAGGTTTGATGCATAATTACCCTAATTTGGGATCAATGTGGGATGCCCTAGTGATGGAGGCAACAAATGTCTTTGAATCTTGTTGTTTGACAAATTGATGAGTGCTTTGGTTTTGGTGAACAAACTAGTCGTATGGTAAGTGTAGACACCTAAATCATGTCATGCTTAGGGGAGCTGCTCACATAGACACATTCATAAGACCATAAGACATAATATTGGACTTTCCAAGCATCAACAGTGGTTCTCACCACTCATTTGGGGCCTTTTCAAGCCATCCAAGCCTAGCCGCTCAAGCCAAGAGTGGCCAGATCCTAGCCGCTCAAGCCTAGAGCGGCCAGACCTTAGCCACTGTAGACGACAGTGGCCAGATCTTAGTCACTGTAGATGACAGCGGCTAAACCCTAAAAGCAGTTTTGCCGACAAACAGGCCTAATCATGGGTGGAAGTGGTAGTCTGCATGCAATAAAGGTGAGCGGGAGTAACTTTGCATTCCTTTTCATGACCAGTTCACATAGGAGACTTGAGTTTGCATTTAAACTTTAGTTAACTGACCTCCAAGCATAAACAAAGGACAAAAGCTTCTCATGCTAACAACCAGTTCGCATAGGAGACTCAATATTGGTAGTTATATTTCAGTTAACTGGCCTCCAAACATAGAAAAGGACAAAATCTTCTCATGCTAACTCACACTACGCATGAGAAATTCATTCCTAGGGCTTGGACATAGACCTAGGGTTTCACACTATAAAAGGTGCAAGCCTAAGAGCACCAGAGATCATCGATCTTTTATCCATCAATCTTGGTCATTGAGGAGAGCTTTCGAGACTCGGAGAGTTCCCTTGGAGATCACGAGTATGATGAAGCCCTGATGGATTGAAGAGCATAGCAACCATTATTTCAACATCAGATACAAGCTTTGGTCCATAGCTTTGGAGCAAAGAGGATGAGGTTTACCTTAGCGGTCATTATCTTGGACAGTGGCCCGTAGGCTTAGCTTAGGGTTTTAGACATTAGATTCATTATTTTGTTTAGCATATCATTAGCATAGCATCATTTCATTCATTCGCATTCATAGCATTAGTCTAATTTGCATTTGCTTTCATTTGTTATATTCAATACTAACAACCTCATACAGGGAGGCATTCTCGGACATCTAAGCATGTGTTGTTGTTTCATTGCTTACAGGGCCACAAGTTCATCGAACGGAATATGCAACATACGAGAGAAAAAGGGATCCCTCTAGGAAATAGACCTAGAGAAGGAGGCATCTGTAAGCCCTCATACATTTCCATGTGTAGAACCGAGAAGCCTTTATAAGCGCACCACCTCTTCATGAAAGGGGCACTCTTTGCCTATTTGTAACCTTATTGTATCGAAATGGGTATCCCTAAGAGGGACCGACATGTAACCGAGTTTCAATATGAATAAAGAGATCCATATTTGTTATTTCTATGTTATATGCTTTTTCATTGTCTTCCATTTCATCTTGGGTTTTTAATAACATTGCAAGTAGAGTAAAAGAGTGGTGCGTGCATCCCGGGGTCGCTACAGATGGTGATCACGGTGGGACCTCCACTGATTTTTTTATTTTTTATCGGAATACTAACTTAATTTTGTGTGCAGGTCTAGCCGCTCTGAGCTACAATGGCCAGAAACTAGCCACTCTGAGCTACAACGACCAATAGAGCTTTAGCCGCTCTGAGCTACAATGGCCAAGAACCAGCTACTCTGGTCAATAGCGACCAGAACTGGAGTGCAGCAGAGGTCAAAACATCGACTCTCTGAGCTGGATCAAAGGTTGGTATAGCTTATCTGATATTTTTATAGCTTTCTATCTACTTATGTGTGTCTAAAATAGAGAACTTAAAGCACATTTATGTTTGGAAATTGAAAGAATAAAAGGAGAAAGAATTAAGCATTTCACATATCTTAGATCTTCTTTTAAATTTTCCACTAGGCGTTGCTAGGAACAATGGCTTATGCCTAAAAAGTTTACCCTAGAATCCAACGTGCTAGACATTGTATGTTGTTTGCTTGCTTTGAGGCCCTGCTAGAGGCCATAGCTGCACGAAATAAAGTGTGCTCATACAAATCATAGTAGTTCATGCATATTTCTGAATATTGAAATATATTTTTGCACTTAGGCATATAGGAAAGATTCATTGCTGCTATATGATGCACTTTATGTTACGCAAGCTTAAAATGAACACCACACACGCACATCTCATTTAAACATTGGGGAGTTGGATTTCATCACCAACCTTCAATTCAGTCCAGTGACATTGGAATTCATCTCCTTCCACTAGTTTACCCCCTAGAGCTTCCTAGAAATAGATTGAGAAACTTATTTATAGTGATACTAAGTTACTTGTGCTCAAACTATCTCCCACTATTGGAACAATCATTGGTTTAGAGTGGAAGAGCTAGGCGAACCCCCCACTAGGTCTTCAATGGTGTACCCTAGCTTCTTTTGAGAAAATCATGTTTGGCATAGGTGTACTTGATTGTCACTATGGATGAGTCTTCTCATTCTTAATCCAAGAACAAGAGCAAGAAATCGAAATAACAACACATCAAATAGTTTAGGGCACACTTAAATCGGTAATCAAGATAAACATTTGTTTGGTATTGTGTGGCTATTCCTAAATTGCAAAGATCAATTCATAGACAACATGGTCAAAACAAGAAGTAAGCACCCTCGATCTGATATCGAGGGAGAGACAGAAGCAACTCATACCCATAGGCGGAGTCGTAGTAACATTGAATGACCTACCCGTAAGACCGTGAGACGTAGCTCCATGAGCCTAAGGGGTGATAACTCAACCCTTGGGGGATCTCCTCGAGAAACCCCAAGCAAGGAACCACATCATGGAACAAAGTCACATAAAAAAAAGAGGCTTCATAACCATCCTCATCAAGGAGACATGAGGAGACCTCAAGGGCCTCCTCTAAACACACAGAAACATCTCAAAGACGTGAGGAAGCTTCAAGGGCTTCCTCCTCACATGGACATAAAGAAGGTTCTAAAACTCATTCTTCACATAGGGATGATGAGACTGCTACATCTCCATCCACATGGAGAAAACATGTTACCACAAAGCCCTCTTCATCAAGAAGGCAAACAAGAATTGCAACACCTCAAGACTCACAAGAAACATATGAAATAGGTCTACCCACTGAAGGGCAGGAAACTAGAGCTACATCTAGTCATGGGAATCATATAGAAGAAACCCTTCACACAAAAGGAAATATTCCCATAGACTATGACCTCATAGGAGTGAATGGCACCCCACGGGACCAGCCATGGAAAACAAGACAACTAGACGGGTTGGATCGGTTTCCTACATGACCAACTCAAAGAACTATAGCTACTGAGAACTCTGCATCTGGAAGCTCACAAACTATGACTTCTAAACACATCTCTTAGTCTAGGGGTACCTCAGAGTGACCCCATAGTAGACGCATGGAGTCTGATCATAGGGATACTCAACAGTACACTGAACAAGTCACATTAGCTAGCAAGAGTACAGATACAGTAGAAACCTCCTCGAGGAATCTACGAGTCAAGACAACAAGAACAGAGTCAGATAAACATGAGTCTTCTATAACAATGCAAACTGACCGAATGAGGTGGTTAGAAAATGCATTACGTAAGGAGCGAGAGCTAGTGGAAGCTCTCGAATAGGATAAACAAAGAGAAAGACTCTTGCGCCAACATGAGCAACGTTTGAGAGAGTAGGTTGAGCGGCTAGCTCTTAACAATTTATAGACAAATGGTGGTGACCACCAAAGAACTAGATGTGTTGACTCACCTAAGGAGAGGTGCACTAGACAAGATAGCCCACAATGAAATCCCCCACCAAATCATGAACAAAATCCAACTAATGGGGGAAGGGCAAACACAACAAACCAGGATCACAATCCTGAGTCCCCTCGTAGGAGGGAGGAAAATGGAACAAATCAAATGGATAGAGAGTTACCTCCATTGCCACTATGAATAGGCTTACAAGAGGAGGAAATCCATGCATCAAAGGCATTTCAAGAGCTTGCTGAAAAGATGAAAACCTTTGAGAAACAAGAGGCAACTAGGAACTCGCCAACATTAAGCAAAATACACAACCAACCATTGTGCCCATCAATCCCTAGCCCTCCATATCCTAAGCACTTTGAGATGCCTAGGTTAGAAAATTTTAAGGGTGAAGAGGATGCACAAGAGCATGTCACTAATTTTATCAATACCTATTTTCATCTTGAAGACAATGATGCTCTCATGCTAAGAACATTCATAATGACATTTTTAGGTGCTGCCACTCAATGGTTCAACCAACTACCTAAGCATAGCATAACCAACTTTGAACAACTAGTAAACACATTCTTAAAGTGTTTCTCCTTTGGTGCTAAGAAGAAGGTGAACCTTTCAGACCTGGCCAACTTGAAACAGTATGATGATGAGCCAATAATGGATTATGGGAATAGATGGAGAAAAGTCATGGTAAAATTATCATTCTCTATTCCCACAGAAGAGATCATTCGCATGTTCACCAAAATTTGCTCTAAAAACATCTCCCTCTTGCTACAACTTCAGCAGTATCCTTCATTTGAGGAAGCTTTGGCACAGGCCAAGCTCATCGAAGAAATAAAAGTAGATGAGGGAACCATTAAACTCTAAAACAAAAAGGAGTGGAACAAGAATGGTAAGAATGACAAGTACAAGTAGAAGCAGGGCAACCCTGCTCTAGTCAATCAAGTCGTATTGGCTACACCCAAGGATGGGGGTGCACAACAACCCTAGAACTATCAAGCACATCCCTCGCCAGCCAATTACGACCAAAAGAACAATCAGGGAAGAAATCGAGAATGCAAGCCACCTCGTTATTTCATGCCTCTGACAGAATCAATGCAATCAATATTTAATCAGTTGAGCGAGGCCAGGAGGATCAGATTTCTTGATATACCTCTTATAGATCCCAACCATCCTAAGCCAAAAGGATATAGGGAAGATCAATTTTACCCTTATCACAGGATACCGGGGCATGACATTGAGGCTTGCATTGGTTTTAAGCATCAAGTGCAAAACATGATTGAGGCAGGAGAACTCAAAGTTGACAACCCACTGGCTCCCGATAATAGAGACATGGGCATATACAGAAATCCATTGCCCAATCATGAGGCCCCTAGAGAGCAAGGGGCCCAAGTCAATCAGGTTCGAGCTGACATACCTACCCATGGATGCATTGGGATGGTTGAGATTGTTAACATAGCAACAAGGACTAGGTGGTATGGTCAACCACAACCACCTGTAGCTCCCATGAACATCCCAACCACTCCTAGGCAAAGGCAAGACAACCTTCCAGGTCCACCAACGTGACCTGTGGTGACTATTCGGAGTAGATTGGAGCAAAACCTACAGATGACTCCAGCTAAGTTATCCATCTATGAGCTCATACAATAGTCCCCAAAGCATAGGGAGACTCTAATGGAGATTTTAAGGACAATTGAGCTCCAACCACAAGATGCGAATGCATTCACTCACTTTGTGGGACAAGTACAAGAATGCCAGGAACCTATAATTTGATTCTATGACCATGAGATTAAGACAGTTCCTGTTGCCTTACCAGACCCTCCGCTAAACATTGTAGCGGAAATCAACAACTTACCTTTCAAGAGGGTCTTGGTCGATACAAGTTCATCGATAAACATCATTACAACAACTGCAATAGAGCACCTCAAGATCCCCAAGTCCAATATCATTCCAGGAGCTTACACATTGAGAGCTTTTAATGATGCTTTATGCAATACTATGGGAACGATAGTCCTACCCATCAAGGTGGGGCACAAGACCATCCCTATGATGTGTCATATCTTGGAAGGAGCTATGTAGTACAACATCCTCTTAGGGCATCCTTGGATAAGGGCCATGAAGTGTGTGCCTTCGATCTTGCACCAATGTGTCAAGTATGTGCATGAGAACAAAGTCTATGTGGTTCTGGCCGATGAAGAGCCTTTTAAATACATCAATCAGGTGGACATTCTAGGAGAATTTGTAATCCCTTCTACCCACCTGTACGTAGCACCTTCATCCCCAACCACACAAGTGGATAACGAAGACAAAGGGGTAAGAAAAGACCCATGCACTTCAACACCTCCTGGTGCACTCAAAGTAGTCAATGCTTCTAAAGTACTATCAACATCAAAACCAAAAGATAATCAGAAGCTAAAGGCACCCCTAGTCAAGGAGGAAAGGCCCAAGGAAGTGCCAACTGTAGCCATTGCTAAAATGCCAAGTCCTATGGAAGAAGAAGATCTTCAAGATCAAGATGAAGATAGTGATTATCACCCTGCTTCACTAGTGTCATCCGTAGGGTCATCCATATCGCATGCATCAATACACTTGGCAAGCATAGGCATAGGGGAGTACCTTGTGTAGAACATCACCTTTACACCTATCATTGAGTCTACACAAGACATGGGAAGGCCTAAGGACTTGAGGCCACCAGTGGGAATAGTGGTTCCACTTGGAATCCCTCCCAACCAAACCAATTTTGTCTATGTCAACCTAGACTACGCTCATAAGTCTTCAGATATAGAAGAGGATAGTGATAAATTATTCATGGTCAATGTTCATTACCTCTCTAACCCCGAGTTTTCTCTAAGATACTTTGAGCATTGCCATTGGCATGGCTATGGCCTTGGCATATATGAGTAGGGGTGCAGGTGGCCATACGAGCCACAATATCAGCTTCCCTCTAATAGATTTGGCTTAGGCTATTATATCGGAGGTCGAGATGACTCTCTTGTAGTGGCATTGGAAATATTAAGCTTAGGGTTAGGAGAAGACATTGATTTCATTCCTTATCACCCCCTAAGAATAGGAAATTTGAGCAATAGACAAGTGGCCATGGTAAACATACCGCCACCAAAAATTTATCATCCAAACATCTCAATTGATTCCACCCCAATAGGGTACAACTCATGGGATGAGGAGAATGGATATGAAGCAAGTGATGATGAGGCGCAACTTGGCTTAGCCTACCAGGGGCCTCGCTATTTACAAATATTCACATGGTCCATCCATGATGAGAGTGGGTATACATCAGAGGAAAGTGACTATGAATCAGAAGACTCAATAGAAAGAGCCTACTTAGGCCTAAGCCATCAACCCCTGACTTTGGGGCAAGAGACAAATGCAAATGGATTCTTCATAAGTGATGAAGAATATGAAGATGAAATAGAGATGGCCTACTTAGGGCCAAGACATGAGCCCCTTGTCTTAGGGCCGCATACCAATGCTAACGGTTTCTGGATAAGTGATGATGACTTTGAGGATGAGACCGAGATGGCTTATCTTGGACCTCACCACTTGCGGCAAGTCAATGAGCTAGTAGAGAGAGAGGCGGCACTCCATGCCATAGACCCTCATCTATGATTTTTGGGGAGACCTATTGACCTAGCTGCCATTCATCGGATGGTCAATCCCCCTCCACCTACATTCAGAGAGCGATTAGAGCCCAATGATCCTATTGTCCACCCTGCTCATGGGCTAGATCCAAAAATTCCCATTCCTCCAGAACCTCATCATGAGTATGGAAGGGAAACCCCTGAGACAAGATTGCACCCATGTGGTCCTGGAGACTTCATTCCATCCATCAACATGATCTCCATTGATTTGACCACTCCACTTCATAATCCAATAGATCCTACCAAATCATTGCATCTTGATGTAGAGGCTATTGATTGGGATCATGCTAATTCACCCATAGAGCCTGAAGACCTCTTCCCCAATGAAGAGATGTTACAACCATTCCATTTTGCATCAGGTTGTGCGTATGACGTCTTCCATGTTGGTTTGGAACCTGAGTCAGTAGGTCCTATAAATCCTATCGATGACATTCATTTGATACCCACACCTCATCAGCTAGAGGATGGGTCACATATGGCTATAGAAGTGACTTTCGAGGTGGACATCAATGATGATCCTACCCAACCAAGAAAATTCAAGTTCAAAGAAAGTCTATCTCTAGAGGAACAAGCCATCCTAATTCCTCTCCTCAAAGAGAGGCCAAATATTTTTGCTTGGACTTACAAAGACATGCCAAGGATAGATCCAAAGTTAGTCATTCACAACCTTTCATTGGATCCCATGAAGAAGCCAGTCAAGCAAAAGTTGAGGAAAATGCATCCAACCATCACTTTGATGGTGAAGAACGAATTGCAAAAACTACTAGATGCAGTATTCATAGTTCCCATAGACTACCCTGAGTGGGTGTCAAACATGGTACCCATGGGGAAACCTGATGGAAGAGTTCATATCTATACAGACTTCAGAGATTTAAATAGGGCAACACCAAAGGATTCATTCCTATTGCCAAATATAGATGCTCTTGTAGATGCAACCGTAGGTCATGAGATGCTTTCCCTAATGGATGGTTTTTTTAGATACAACCAGATCCAGATTAAACCCAAAGATCAACATAAAACTACTTTCATTACTCCATGGGGAACATTCTATTACAAAGTGATGCCATTCGGTCTCAAAAATGTTGGTGCCACATATCAACGGGCCATGACATACATATTCCATGACTATATGCATAAGATCTTGGAGGATTACATGGATGACTTACTGGCCAAGTCCCTATTATGGCAAGAGCACGTTGAAGTCCTTAGACAAGTCTTTGATCGCCTCATAGAGCACAATGTCTGATTGAATCCTAAGAAGTGCGTATTTGGTGTAACTTCTGGCAAGCTTTTGGGATTCATCATATCCAAGAGAGGCATTGAAGTCGATCCTACAAAGGTAAAGGCTATACTAGAAATGGCCGCCCCTACCAACATTAGGGAGTTGAGGAGCCTACAAGGCAAGATAGCATCCATCAAAAGATTCATCATGCAATTATCAGACAAATGTCGACCTATGAATTGGTTGCTCCGCAAGGAGGTCCCCTTTCATTGGGATGAAGAATGCCATCAAGCCTTTGCAGAGATCAAAACTTATCTGGCAACACCACCAGTATTGGCTCCACCAAGGCCAGACATACCATTTTTACTATATATATCGGCTACTGATTTTGCATTGGGCACCATGTTAGCCCAAAAGAATGCACAAGATAAAGAGCAAGCCATATATTACATTAGTCGCACCTTGGTGAGTTATGAGCTAGGATATGCGTATGTCGAAAAGTTGTGTTTAGCAAGTAGTCTTTGCAACTCGAAAGTTGTGACACTACATGTTGAGCCATACGACCTACGTCATATCAAAACAAAATCCTTTGCTAGTACATGATGAGCAAGACATATCACAATACACGTACCGCAAAGTGGATCATGCTATTGATAGAATTTGATCTAGAGTTCATAAGCCAAAATTCCATCAAGGGACAAGTCATAGCAGATCAATTAGTAGAGGTGCCTCTTCAGGATAACAAGCCTCTCACCATAGAATTTCCTGATGATGCGGTCTTTGCATTATCAGATCTGCCAGAACTCGAAGAACCTAAGAAAGAAAGAGACATGTCATTGTTCTTCGATGGTTCGAAGTGTGAACAAGGAGGTAGAGCAGGGATTGTATTTATCACACCACAGGGTGCTCCATTACCCTTATCATTCAAACTAGACTTCCCATGCACAAACAACAATACAAAATATGAAGCATTGATCCTGGGACTCCAAACAGCCATAGCAATGGGCATTAAAAGATTGAATATCTTTGGTGACTCCTTGCTCATAGTAAACTAGGTCAAAGGACTATTCCAATGCAGGTGCCCACTCCTGAAGACTTACAAGGAACTTGTTGACACTTACCTAGCCCGACTGGAATGGTATGACATCGAGGCAATCCCTCATACATCAAATAGATTTGCAGACACTATGGCCTCTTTGGGATCCTTAATCCCTCAGAATCCATCTACTGATTTTACAACCATTCATGTGAAAGTGCTTTCGCACTCAACAATATGTCATGAAGATTTTGACAATCAAGAATCAGTCAACATGATCAACATCGAGCCAAATCAAGATTGGTCCTTCATAGCTAGAGATTTCTTACAAATGACACCTTGGGGGTCTTTGATCTCCCAAGGACCTATGGAGTGTGGTGCAACCATACACCATAGAGTTGTTCCTCAATCCATGTTCACCAACTCAAAAATACAAGAAGAGCAAGCTATCTTTTCTATAGAAGTCATGGCTTATCAGGATTGGCTTTCCCAACTATGGGACTTCCTGAAGCTTGGAATAGTACCTCAAGGTTTGTCACATACTGAAAGGTGAACATTCAAATAGAAAGCAACAAGATACATCTTGCTAGGAGAAATCCTCTATAGACGAGGATATGATGGAGTATTACTCCATTGTCTTGAGCCCCAGGAAGCATCCTGGGCAATTTTGCAAGCTCACGATGGTACATGTGGAGGGCATTTCAGTGGCATGGCCATCATTAAGTGCATCTTGAGAATGGGTTACTATTGGCCCACCATGGAAAGGGACTACTACGAGTATGTCAAGAAATGCAGTAAGTGCCAACATCATGCAAATCTAACGCACTTGCCATCGCAAGCCTTACAACCCATCCAGGAAGCATGGCCATTCTCATAGTGGGGACTAGACTTGATTGGGAAGATCTCACCCCCATCCTCAGGCTGACACACATTCATCATAATAACCATAGAATACTTCACTAAATGGGTAGAAGTGATCCCCTTAACATCAACAACTGGACCAAGGATTATGGAGTTTATACTCCACAATATCATAAGTCATTTTGGGGTCCCTTCTAAGATAATATCGAATAATGGGCCATATTTCAAGAATAAAAATGTGCATGCTTTAATGAAAAAATACCATATTCAACATAGTTTTTCAATGCCTTATTATCCACAAGCAAACGGGCAAGCAGAAGCCTCAAACAAAACAATAGTCTCCATCTTGAGGAAGACGGTGCAAGACAATCACAAGGATTGGCACATGTAGTTGCCTCTTGCACTATGGGCATACAGGACTAGTATACGGATGCCCACTAGGGCAACACCATTTTCACTAGTATATGGCACTGAGGCCATCATGCCACTAGAGTTAGAAATTTTGACTCTACGCATAGCATTAAAGGACTTCATAGATGATGATGTCGCATGACAAGGCCACCTTGATCAGTTGATGCTTCTTGATGAACGTCGAGTCAATGCTTTAGAGCATCTTCACATTTACTAGAATCGCCTTGCACGAGCTTACAATAGTAAAGTCCACCTAAGGGAATTCAAGGTTGGAGATCTAGTGCTCAAAGAAAACCAGTAGAATTTGAATCTACCATCGCACCTATGAGATAAGTTCATGGTAAATTGGATAGGCCCATACATGATTTCACAGAGAGTTGGGCCGGGAGCATATCACCTTATATCATTAGATGGTGTTGAAGAGCCTGAACCTCTCAATATCATTCACCTAAAGGCATTTCACACATAAAACACAAAAACATTCAAATATGTCATAAAACACAAAAAAATTCAAATATGGCATGTCAAAACACAAAACAAATCATAAAAACATAAAATTTCAAAATACAATCAAAGGCTCCAAGGGTAATTCATACCGCTTGGTCAAAAGCAATTCAAAATGCTCCAAGGGTATTCAAACCGCTTGGTCAAATCCAATCAATTCAAAAGGCTCCAAGGGTAATTCAAACCGCTTGGTCAAACATCAATTCAAAGGCTCCAAGGGTAATTCAAACCGCTTGGTCAAAATCAATTTAAAAAGGCTCCAAGGGCATTCAAGCCGCTTGGTCAAAATCAATTCAAAATGCTCCAAGGGTATACAAACCGCTTGGTCAACTTCAATCAAAAAGCTCCAAGGGTACTTCATGCTACTTGGTCAAAAACCAAAAAGCCCCAAAGGCATAATAAGCCCTTTGGTCAAATTAAGCAAAAATACAAAAACAACATAAAAATCAAAAATACAAAAACAATTGCATCTCACATTTTGCATCCACATCATTGCATTGCATTTTCATATCCACTAACAATTGCATATGTCATGAGAGCCTTAAAAGTGATACCATAGTTTGTCACACAAATCATTCAAATCCATACCTCCATCAACACCAGTGTGTAATTGTGTTTTTCAACACAACCATTATTTGTTGCTATACATAATATACTAAGGTTTTTTGGTTAATCAACCACACCTAGTGATCTTATCAACTTTTGAGGAAAACAACTTTGATTAGTAGAAGGTAAGGTCTAGCCATGATAATGCCTTGGATATTCAAGATCCCGTCACTAATTGAAACACTAAAATCCTAGCTGGTACAAGGAAAATATGAAAGTTGCAAAGTGGTCTAGGTTACCTTAAGCGAAAAGGATTTTCCTTGCTTATCCCCCTGTGCAACCGGTTTAAAGGTGCTTGAGAATTGGCAAAAGGACAAGCTTTACCCTATCCAAATCCCTTGCTTAAATCAAAATAAGCAAAATCCCAAAGCAAAGTACATATTCAAAAGGCCAAGCATACAGTCCAGATTTCAAAGCAATAATCCGATACACAAATCATAAATTCAAAGAAACATAGCTCAAAAAAATCAATAAAAAATAAACAGTGATTTTCATCACTACATATGAGCAAAATAAATAGTGATTATCATCACTACAAAAATCCTCACTCAAAGAAAAAATCAATCAAAATAAACAGTGATTTTCATCACTACATATGAGCAAAAATCCAAAAAGAAGCCAAAAGGGAATAAAGCTTGAATCCCTGGAATTCTCAACATTGTACAAAACTGGAAGGAGAAATCCTTATGCATGATGATATGTCTACCACAATTGCTTCATGCATTTGTGTAGACCAATGTTTGAATGTGGATGAGCTAGCTTAGGTAACCCAATATTGCCTAGTGGTATAGTCCAACTAAGTCCAACATAAGGATGAGATGAACACTTGAGGATCCCTGATCTTAGCAATGGGCTGAAAGAATCTCGCCTGACATCGGAGGAAATGCTTGAGTTCTACCTCAAAATATACAATCACTTGCACACACAGAGATCATGAAAAACTAGGTCCATGGTAAAAACCTCACTTTTCAAAAGTCTAAGTGATCAGTAGACAATTGTTGATAGGGTAACTAGAGTGTTTGAATCTTCGAAAAGCCCCAAAAATTCTTACATAGCAACAAATCATAACATCATTCACACCATCACTTTCTTTATAAGATTCTATAAATTAGGGGGTATCAACATAGTAGGACAGATACCGCATATATATTAGAAATAGTATATAGATGACCAATGACTACTTTATATATTTTAATTTATAGAAACTTATTAAGAAAATACATTACACACCATTACATCTCATATATGAATACTTAATCAATTCTTATGATAAGAGTGATTATTTAAATTCATGATTATTTTTTTACTTTCTATGGTATCACCCATTAAGATTGTCAATGTCATATGCATTCCGTATGTTTTAAGTGATTAGAGCATACAGGTTCATTTATACCATCCCATCACATAAGTTAGATGCATACAATTAAAGCAAAGTTAAAACATGCATTTAGCAATAACATCGCATCCACAAACACAATTCATTAATCATTCATCATCACATCATAAAGCACATCATAAAACATATAGGCAATATCCATTTGCATACAATCATGAATTCACCATTTATCAAAATCAAAATACATCACATCATATCATCAAATCATATAAGCATCTACACATCCATCTAAGCATCTTCAATATCATCTATCATCTAACATATTCATCAAGTCAGCATAATACCATCATCGCATCATATCATAAAACAAAATAACAACAAAAACATGAGCAATAAATGATACACATAATAAGTCATAATGCAAAGATATCATAAAAGTATGTGTGTCAAGTCCGATGGATGTACAAAAATACCCATGGGCTACAGTCATATAGGTCAGTCGACCTCAAAAATGGATCAAGGACCAAATAAAGCATCAATCAAATACCGGGCCTGAGCCCCCTGCATCACCTCCTCTAGTGCCACCTCCCCTATGGTGGTGTCACGAGTCGAATGATGTGAACCTATCGGTCTCTCTGTCCGAGTCTGGGTCCTCTAGCTAGGATGGGTGGAAGACTACCCCGAGGTGGAGCACCCACTGACCTATGAACCACCCGCACTGGGTGGCTCCTTAGGGACAATCCCATGCCTCTTGAGCTGCATCTGAAGAATGGTGATGTGATCCACATGTCCTCGGATCTACTCCTCATACTCATCCAACAAATACTAAAGTTGTCCCACATCTACTCCTGAACCTACCACTAGAACCTCCTATGGTGTAGAAGGAGGAACAACAAACTGCATCCTAGCATCGCCACCCCCAATAGTAGCCTATAGAGCCTGTATCTATGTTGTGAGCTGCTCAATGGTAGCATCTCACCATTGTACCTAGATCTTAGTTGCCTGAAGCTCAACCTCGACCTCATGCAGCTGTGCTCTCAGAGGAGAGTCTCTCTCCTCGAGCTCTAACTCCTCCTCCTCCTCAGGAACATCAAGATCCTCCACTACCACCTACTCTACTAGCTGGCCCCATACCTCGGTCCTGGCTCAGACTCTACATCCTATCAGATCTGCACCATCACCCCCACCATCATCCTCATGCCCTAGGCTACCGACACCATGCCACATCTGATCACCCCACCACTAAGTGTATGCCTCTATAACTCCCCCAACCACTCTAGGGTCAACAGTTAGGGCATCCTCCTCATATAAAAGCTCTGTAATCTACCATGGAGGTAGGTCCCCCTATGCTATGAGGTGCCTATACAAGAATGGTACCAGGGGCACATCCTACTACAACCCATACTGACGAAGAACCCGAGAGTAGAAGAAGTACTCCTGGATGGTAACCTTATGGCCAACGAGCCATCACTCACACCGTGTCCTAGTAGTAAAGCTAGCTAGATCATCCCAAGCAGGACACTCATGGTAAGGGCGCCATACGACATCTCCCACAAAAAGTCTAGTAAAAGCATCAGTATAATGGGATAGCTCCCCTACGAAAGTGTGGCTCTTGTGCTCCTCGTGCTCTCGAGCCCATCTAGAAGCATAGCACTATGTCCGAGCATCGATCACTATAATCTCGGCTAGGAGCCCCTTAGGGTGATCTACCCTAATATGCTCCCATCCCCAAACCTATAGGAGCAAGCTACAGGTAATGCTGACATGTCCTCACCAGTGGATGTGGTACAACTCATCATAGCACTGAGCCAATAGTGATCTACCCCATGCATAGATGATAGGCTCCTCGCTATCCAATAGATCCTGCACCATCGCCAAAAGGTTCCATGGGAACCTCAAACCCGAGCAGTCTAAGATAAGAACATTGTTGATAACCATCAGCAATACGACATGCCTCATCGTAAAGACATGCTCCCCATGCCAGTGACTGATAGACACTCCTCCAGACTTGGTGTCCTTGAGAGCATCCTCAGAATGCCTCCCAAACACCCGAGTGAAGATGGCCACCTGATCATTAGTGGTCGAAGAAACAATGGCCACCCCATCAAATGGAATCTGAAAGATCCTATATACATCCTCCGACGTAATGGTCATCTCACCGATTGAGAGGTGGAAGGTATTAGTCCATGGGTCCCAATGATGGGCCAAGGCCATAAGGTAAGCCTGATCTACCATGATGTAAGGTAGCCTAATGACATACTATAACCCATGGGCTTTGAACCATGCCCAATCCGTGTCATCAAAGCTAGGAAGTAGCTCAAGCAGGAGCTTTGGGTCCCGAGCCCGAGCAGAGAGGATCTAATAACAAAGGAAAATAAAACATAAACTATAGTGCATCTAAGGCATAAATCAAACAAAGCATAACAACATCAACACTCCTAAGTCCGAACAAATGAAGGATAAATGCATATAGTCAGGCAGCACAAAGCTCAGGAGTGGTTCAAAACTTTCAAAAAGAACAAAAAAATAAAAATATGTCTTAAGAAAATCATAAAAATGCAAAAAATATGGCTAAGGGTTTAGCCGCTATCACCTACAATGGTCAGAACCTGGCCATTGGAGACAACAACGACCAAGACCCAACGATCAAATTTTTGACCATTGGGGTTCAAACCTAGCCGCTCTGAGCGACAACGACTCATAACCGACCGCTCTAAGTGACAACAGCCAAGGGGCGACATGGAAAACCCATGAACCCTTAGCCAAAAAGAACAAAAAAATCCAAAAATTGCAAAATAACATAAAAAACACAAAAGAGGGGAAAAAAAAAAAAAAAAAATTCCCACTCAGGCATCAAAAACTAAGCTAAGTTCAAAAATGGTTAACATGGCAGCAATAGGTGAACAACAAAAAACTTGGGAACCCTAGGCTAGAAACTACCAAGGCAAAGCAATGAGAACAAAAAGGGGGACTAACCCACCATAGCAAAAGGTAAGCTAAGCCTAACTACGGAGTTTATTCATTACCAACAAGTTTAGTGAGGTTCATTTTACCCATTACTTAGTGAGGTTCAGTTTTACTCAGACAAGAGAAAAGAGGGTTAGGGTTTAGAAAAGAGAAATACCCGAGAAGCTCCAGCTCCTCCAGTAGTTGATGTCTCACCCTATGCAGCCATGTCCTCAATGCCAACAAACTCCAAAGTCACAACCATCACTATCACACCAGAGCTCTCAAAAGTGAATCTTCAATAGTGAAAATGAAAGGTCAAACCCTAGAAAATGCAAATTTTATATTTCTTTAATTATGCCTTGGCCACTGCTAACGTCAGTGGCCCAAACTTCATGGCCGCTCAAGGTGACAACGGCCACAAGCAGGAACTCAGAGGCCACTGGACCTGACAACGGCCAGATCCACAGATCAAAATAAAGGACTTCCTCCTTGAGGGATCCCAAAAAAATAGCAAATATACACACTTTGATGGTTTAAGATCATCATAATGTTCAAAATAACAAAAAAATCACATAAAAGCACAATCTCAGGTAGGCCTCGTATTCTAGTTACCTACTCTATCAACTCGATGATTGCAATGATTTGCACTCCATGTATTTCGGTGAGATGAGTAGATAACCATAAGGCCACTTGGGGCAAAAACAACTCATTTTGGAATTACGATGTGCCACCCTTCAATCTCGAAGAAGACCAAGATGGTCGGATTGCTCCATGGGTGCGAAAGGATCATCCTAATTCCCCTATGACATCAAAAACATTAAGCCAAAGTGATACAATCTAAACATAAATAGAATCACTCATCCTAACTCCCTAAGAAAGCTATTGATAGTTGGACCACTCCTCGGGATAAGGATGGATGATTATCATAAACAATTGGAATCACACTTGGATGTGGGATTGCCCATTAAAAGCAACAAATGCTAGAAAGGAACCAGATTAGTCATATTGGTCAAGCGACTTGTCGCTTCATTCATTGTCATTTCTTCACCAATTCATTGTGTGAGGAAGTAGTTCAAAACTTCAACATAATCATAATCAAAATCAACAAAATATCACTCGATCATAGAAAAATCATGTTCATCCTATGAATCATTGCATACAACAATCACAAATTTCCCTTGTTTGTTGGGAACGTAAGCAGACATGACATCTTCAATTGTAGCTCTCCTACCGGTCGAAATTGTTGTAGCAACTGAAGCTACCCGATTGAGTTTGAGGAATGAGTGCAATTTAACATGCCCAAGCCACTGAGCTAAGTCCTCCGAATATTGAGGCAATGATTCAAGGGATGCACGCCATCTTGCATGATTGGGCCATCCGACGTTGATCAGACCATTGATCACCATACACCCTACAAACAGATCAGTCTACATTTTTGCTCAGCATTGTGTTTTCCACACAATGCATCACAAAAAGGGGCATCTATAGACACCTAAATCATGTCATGCTTAGGGGAGCTGCTCACATAGACACATTCATAAGATCATAAGACATAATCTTGGACTTTCCAAGCATCAACAGTGGTTCTCACCACTCATTTGGGGCCTTTTCAAGCCATCCAAGCCTAGCCGCTCAAGCCAAGAGTGGCCATATCCTAGCCACTCAAGCCTAGAGTGGCCAGACCTTAGCCACTATAGATGACAGCGACCAGATCTTAGTCACTATAGATGATAATGGCTAAACCCTAAGAAGCAATTTTATCGACAAATAGGCCTAATCACGGGTGGAAGTGGTAGTCTACATGCAATAAAGGTGAGCGGGAGTAACTTTGCATTCCTTTTCATGACCAGTTCACATAGGAGACTTGAGTTTGCATTTAAAATTTAGTTAACTGACCTCCAAGCATAAACAAAGGACAAAAGCTTCTCATGCTAACAACCAATTCGCATAGGAGACTCAAGATTGGTAGTTATATTTTAGTTAACTAGCCTCCAAACATAGAAAAGACAAAAAGCTTCTCATGCTAACTCACACTACGCATGAGAAATTCATTCCTAGGGCTTGGACATAGACCTAGGGTTTCACACTATAAAAGGTGCAAGCCTAAGAGCACCAAAGGACATAGAGAGATATCGATATTTTATCCATCAATCTTGGTCATTGAGGAGAGCTTTCGAGACTCAGAGAGTTCCCTTGGAGATCATGAGTACGATGAAGCCCTGATGGATTGAAGAGCATAGCAACCATTATTTCAACATCAGATACAAGCTTTGGTCCATAGCTTTGGAGCAAAGAGGACGAGGTTTACCTTAGCGGTCGCTATCTTGGACAGTGGCCCGTAAGCTTAGCTTAGGGTTTTAGACATTAGATTCATTATTTTGTTTAGCATATCATTAGCATAGCATCATTTCATTCATTCGCATTCATAGCATTAGCCTAATTTGCATTTGCTTTCATTTGTTATATTCAATACTAACAACCTCATCCGGGGAGGCATTCTCGGACATCTAAGCGTGTGTTGTTGTTTCATTGCTTACAAGGCCACAAGTTCATCAGATAGAATCTACAACATACGAGAGCAAAAGGGATCCCTCTAGGAAATAGACCTGGAGAAGGAGGCATCTGTAAGCCCTCATACATTTTCGTGTGTGGAACCGGGAAGCCTTTATAAGCGCACCACCTCTTCGTGAAAGGGGCACTCTTTGCCTATTTGTAACCTTATTGTATCGAAATGGGTATCCCTAAGAGGGACCGACATGTAACCGAGTTTCAATACGAATAAAGAGATCCATATTTGTTATTTCCATGTTATATGCTTTTTCATTGTCTTCCATTTCATCTTGGGTTTTTAATAACATTGCAAGTAGAGTAAAAGAGCGGTGCGTGCGTCCCGGGGTCGCTACAATAAGTGGTCCCATGTGATATAATTTTTATAGGTGGTGAGTCTTACACCATTACCTTTATTATAACATTGGCATGTACCCTTACTAGTCATTGACCTGACACATTAGCCATTTACCCGATAGAATAGGGTGTATGATTAGTCGTAGATAAGGTTCTCAGATAGATGTTGAGTCTAAAAATGGATTTTTGCATATTTATATTGTTTGAGGTGAAATATTTGTATTGTCTATCCCCTCAAGCGGTGAGTCGATGAAATATAACATTAATAATGGTGATGAGGCGATTGACCTTATCGAGATGATAAACGAATGTCTTTATGTTGGTAGTTGGTTGGTTGACTTTTTTTTTCAAGAAATGTTATCTTTTGGGATGATCATAAAATTAGGACCATCTAGGACGGTCGTGATAACCTACCATATTTAATGGGACAATCAATAAACCAAGATCGACTCACTAGAGAGAGGCCCTACTAGAGTGGGTATACAATGGGAATTGATGAGCAGTTAATATTGACAATGGGAGTTTGGACATAGAGAGCCACATTTGGCTATGATGGATCACAAATAGGCATGCTATCCTTATTATGTTGATCTCCAACATCATTCTACTAGATTTATCAAGTACGTGGTTCCCTTAGAACCTATTAGAGTTGGTGTAAGATTTTATTGAGGAGCCCAAGGTGATGGTATGGGCTCCTTGCTTATTGGCATAAATATACCAAGAGTTATACAAGATACGATGCCAGAATAGGTCGATCTTGGGTTGCAGTTTGCTACTATAGATTTGGGCATGGGAGTAAATTTGTATTGAGCACCCTATAGGTCTACCATGCTTGACCTAGTAGGAGTTGGGTGATGGGATGCCTTATGCCATGAGATGGTGCAAGGATCAAGAGGAGGGTAGAAGTTGCCCATTCATTGATATATGGTTGCACTATGATGAGAGGTTTGCCCAGTTACATCTTAAGCATTAAGTGTGGAGGCCCTAGAAGGGTGGGCTCACATGGCCCAAGGATGATGAGCACTTGGTGAGGGTGTGGTGGGGGAGATGGATGTTTAGCCACCACAAGATGGAGTATGAGTACTTCCAGTACACCCGTGTGTTATAGTATTTTGGGTTATCTTAGGATGCTCATCCACCTCCTGTAGTATACACTCAATGGCAAAGTGAGATAGCTACTGATCCAACATATAAGCCAATAGGGGCTGATGTGGATGTGGTTGGGCTAGAGACCGATGTAGCAGATGTAGGGACCATTCCTAACTATGATATTTAGTTTATTGGATAGGATTTTAGTCAAGGCTAGTGGGTATGGCAACAAGCAATGGAGAGGAGGCTCCTCGGGTGTTAGCAGGGTGGTAGGTACAACAATAGATGGATCTAAGGGTAGAAGGATCTTCCTAAGAGGTGGATTTAAGGGTAGGATCATCCTGAGAGATCGAGAAGATAGTGGTAGAGGGGATATTTAGTGATGAGGAGCACAATAAAAGTATGAAATTTAAAATAGATATCTTTATGCTATCATATCAAGTATAGGTGTTGGATAGGTAGAAGATAGAGCTTAAGACTACCATTACCTAGGAGTGTAGTTAGTGGGATGGGGAGTGCCAGAGGTGGCATGAATAGCTGAGCAGTGGGATACACTATAGGCTCAGGTGTAGAGTTTGTAAGAGGAGAGGGCTAGGATGATGGTAGAGCAAGATGCACTATAAAATGAGCATGAATTATTGCAAGCAGTGTATGATGCCATGAGGGTAAAGCATAATGCTGTATAGGCACAGGGTGCAAGGAGAAACCAAAAAACTATAATGATCCTAGCTCAGCTAGAGTGGGAGAGGGATTGGGTGGAGTTATAGAGGGATAGGGTGAGGGCATTGGAGAACATATTACTCCTGAGAGGTATCCTAATTCTAGATATACCATCTTCCTCCTCATAATCCTACCAGAGTCAAAGGAGTGGAGCATCAAGTGCTCCTTTAGCCACCCTACTTGTACCTCAATTTGTAGAGGGATTGACCTCACAAGATTCTAGGGTAGGGACTTCACATGAAGTGAGCTTATATCAGGGGAGTAGTAGTGGGAAAGCCCAAGAAGATCGATCCAAGGGTAGCAAGGATAGTTGTGAGGGTAGTCAGTGACATATGGGAACTAAAACCTATACTATTTTTGGTGATGCCTTCTATATTTTTGCATTATTGATTATGATAAGGAGCTTAAGAGCTCGACATATGTAGCATATGGGTAAGACTTAATTATGTAATTTTATTGATGGTTATATATATATATGATGCATATTTATCCATGTTATGTGTGTATGGTGTGTATTAATGTATGCCATGTTGTATTCAATTATTGATGTGATAAATGTATGCAATATTTTATGAATGCAATGATTGTATTCTTAACTTTGTGATTTTTTCGTAAAATGCTTTAGAAATTTTACATTATTCATAACATTAATCAATTAATCAAGGGCATCAATCCAATAATACTAATATACATGGTAAATAGATGTAAGTAAATGCAAAATAATAATTGTCAGGTGATATGCTATTATGAAGGCCCAAATGATATGACTTGTTCTTTCACTTATCTTAGGGAAGAATAATCTGAAAGTGCTTCATGATACTCAAACACCCTAATGACCTCAATAAAACTCATCTACTAATCAAGTAGGAACTTGAAGATACTAAGGCCAACCAAGTTATTCAAGTTTCATAAAGATCAACTATGTGTGTAGTGAATGTTCATTGCCAATTTTGGGTAAGGTTAGACTCATCATTTGTGACTTACGCCAATAAGCTAGCTCATCCAAGAGTGTGCATAGATATTTACAATAGAAGGTCACTAATGTTATAGATGTATTACCATGTATAAGGCTACTCCACTACTAGGAAGACATCTATAGACTATTGCTAGTGATGGATATTGCCCCATGGTTTTCAAAAACTAGGAATTCCAAGGATTCAAGCTCTCACCCTTTCTTTTTATTTTTCTTTATGGAATTTTGGGGATACTTGCTTTTTTTTTTTGGAATATCAAGGTATTTTGAATTTTTTGCTTTTGTGGGGGCTTGCTCATTTTGTGAAAGAGAAATGGGGATTTATTTATTTATTTTTATTTATGAAGGGAGAGCTTGTCCTTTTATCAATTCTCGGTCTTTTAGACCATGCACATAATTGGATGAGTAGGGGAAACCATTTGCTTTATGGTGATAGAGACTCATGCTTTTGTCCTTCTTAAACACAAAAATTTGATATAATGTGTGATATTTGTGCATGGTCTCAGAGAAACTTAAGGTTACCAAGAAGACCTATAGCACTCAAGGACTAATGATGTTCAATATAGGCTGAAGGAGACACTAGGTATGGTTGAATGACCGAAAGGACCTAAATATTTATCAAACCATAAATGTGGGGAAAGACAAAATATCATAGGGTTTCTTATTTCTTTGCATTTTTCTTCTCTTTTTTGTTGTTGTTGTAATGGATAGTTGATGTAGCCAACATGCCTAGAATGAGGGAAATGCAAGACACATACCATAAGGAATATGCCCTTGATTAATGTAATAAAATAACTTATGAAAAATGAAACAAAGCATGCATTGAATTATAACCAATGTTTTATTAGTTTAGATGAAATTTTATTGCTTTGTTATTTTTGATGATTTTGATTTGTTTTTGTATTTTTTGTTTTTATATTGATTTTTTAGTTTTAAATAAAGGGGTAAAAATTTATTGATAAAAATTCTGGATTACAGAGTACAACTGAGCTTCCAACCAGGACTCAAATAAACAACAAAATAGGCTAAAACCACTAGACTAGATTGACACCCGAAGAAGACAACAAGAACAAACCACATTAAGTCCGAACATCCTTGTGGATCAACTCCCAGAGGCGTTGAGAGTCCCCAGACGGGAGACTCTCCCAATTATCGATAATCCAAGGATCCAACAACTCAGAAGCCCTTTTGGCCAGGTAATCAACAACCCCATTCCATTCCCTTGGAATGTGCACAAAGGATATAAATTTGAACTCTTCACTCATTCTGAGAATATGAACGACTACAGAGGCCAACTGCCAATTAAATTCCTCCACCCTTTTACTGTTTAAAATATTAACCACAATTTGAGAGTCGAACTCACAGATAATCCTGTGCCAGCCAAGAGAAACCCCTCTGCAAGGCCTCAAGAATTGCAAGAGCTTCCATAAAATTATTGGAGTGAACACCTTTATAAATGGAAAAGAAAAAACTGACACCGCCAGTAGAATCTCTCCCAACACCGCCAATTCTAGCATGTCCAGGATTACCCCTGGACGACCCATCAATATTAATTTTTAAAACTCCTCTAGGGGGTGGCCTCCACCTACCATCTCTCCTAACCTTCTTGCTGAGCTGAGGAACCCTGCTAGGGCTAGAAGAGTTCGTACCATCCACAAAGAGACCAAGGGCCTACCGTACCTTCTCCTCCCTAGAATCCAAAAGAGGGTCCACATCACATTTGCTATGGATGGTTTCCTGAACCATACACAGGATCCTTTTCTAGATCTTTTGAACAACCAAATGACTACCCTGAAAGATGCGATGGTTTTGTTCGAGCCAAATCTACCAGATGATGCAAGAAGGGCCCAAATTCCAAGCCACCTAGAGGAAGGGGGCCTTGGCTGGAGGTCTACCAAGACTACTCCAAAACTCCACCAGGGAGAGCACATGAAAACAAGGATGGTTCCAGGCACTCCACCATCAGTGCCAAATATCTCTAGCAAGGGAGCATTGGAAAAATAAATGAGAAGAGTCATCCTCATTCTTACCGTAAAGGACACAAAAAGAGGGACCCTAAAATCCCCTCTTCCTCATGTTATCCCAAGTGAGGCATTTATTACGAGCTACCAACTAGAGAAAGAAGTTACATTTCAGCCAAGCAAATTTGTTCCACACCTTTTTCCACCATGTGATAGGAAGACTCCCAAACTTTTGCTTATCAAGAACCTGATAACCATAGGCTACAAAGTAGGTTCCCTTGGGATCAGGGTTCCAAGCCAGAATGTCTTTACCCCTCAACGAAGAATAGGGTCTCCCCACAAGAATAAGAGCAAGCACATCTCTATCCTTGGCCAGTCCCCCCTGGGGCCATTCCTATGGATATTTCCACCTGTACATCTCCATATTTCCAAAATACTAGATTTTTTTAAAGTCCTCCACATGAGACCAACCCACTTCCAAGAAACAAATGCTTAGGGAATGTAACCTGGGATATTGATTCAAGATAGGAGGGTGGCCATCCCAAGAATCCTCCCAAAAAAGAGCATCTGATCCCCGATTGCAAATCCAGAACAAACCTTGCTTGATTAAATTAGCTCCTCTTTTTAGAGTGTCCCAGATAACTGAACCTTTCCCAACCAAGTTGACTCTAGGGATCTCAGCCTCAGAAATACCTCTCAAGTATTTACAAGATAATATTTTAGCCCAAATATGATCTTGAGAGGTACACCATCTCCAATAAAGTTTTGCATCCAAAGCCTGCCCAAAAAGAGTTGTCTGTCACAACCCAAGGCCTCCCTCTTGAACTGGCCTACATATAGAATCCCACCTAACCAAACTCCATTTAGTTTGATCAAGTTTTCCAGACCATAAAAACTGTCTTGACAAAGCATCCATGTCCTTGATGAAACGAGAGGGAGCTATTTGTACAAAACATCTATAAATGGGTAAAGCTTGAACAACATATTTTAAAAGCAACACTCTACCTACAGAGGATAGCCATATTACAGTCCAGTGATTCACCTTCCTTCTAAACTTATCAAGCATAGACTGCCAAGAAGATCTAGGTAAAGGATGAGATGAAATCGGAATACCAAGATAAATGAAGGGGGGAGTCCCAACCTGGAATCTTAGAATGCGAGCAATCCTGGCTTGAATAAGAGGAGGGGTATTGAAGAAGAAAATAGAAGACTTGTCCTCATTAATCAACTATCCAGAAGCACCAAGATATATGTCAAGAGACTGTCTAATATTTCTAGCTTCCCTGATAGTGGTAACTCCCAACAAAGCAGTATCATCAACAAATTGAAGGTGGGAAAGAGGTGGCAAACTACTATCCCACTTCCACCCCTGAATGAGACCCTACCTGACTTGAGACTTGAGAAATATTCCCAACCCTTCCACCATAATGATAAACAAATAAGGAGATAAAGGATCTCCTTGCCTCAATCCCCTTGAGGCCTCAAACAACTCTGATGGCTCATTATTAACAAGAACAGAGAATGAGGAAGAAGAAACATAGCTCATCACCCATCTAATCCATTCCTCCTCAAATCCAAAAGCAGCAAGAAATTTTTGAAGAAAGGACCATCTGACCCGATCATAGGCTTTGGCCATGTCCAACTTAATGAACATAGTTTTCTCCTTAGAAGTTTCCATCGAGTGAATAGCTTCTGTAGCAATAACAACCCCATCCAGGATTTTTCGGCCAACAACAAACCCTCCTTGCTCCTCAGAGATGATTTTTCTCAACCATATCTTCAACCTCTCAACAATAATTTTTGTGATGATCTTATACACAACATTGCAGAGAGCAATAGGCCTGAACATATCCAAGGAATTTGCTCCCTCTTTTTTGGGAATAAGCACCACAAAGGTAGCATTTAGGGCCCTTAGCATCTGTTTGTTCTTTTGGGACTCATGGACCACCTTCAGAAGATCAAATTTGATTAACTCCCAAAACTCTTGATAAAACTCAATCGGGAATCCATCCGGACCCGGGGCTTTCCACTTTTTCATCTTGAATACAACATTTTCCAACTCCTCAAGGGAAATTGGACCCATCAAGTGCTCATTCATATCTCTAGAAACAATCGAGGGAATACAGTTTAGAATAAGCTTTTCATCCTCATCATCTGAGATGGAGTCCTCCTTGAAGAGAGAGGAAAAATACCTCTTAGTCTCTTCTAAAATATCCCTGAAAGAAGAGAGCAAGGCACCCTGAGAATTCACAAGAGAGGTAATCAGGTTACCATTACGATGAGCCTTAACTGAGTTATAAAATAAGGTTGTGTTCCTATCCCCTTCCTGAAGCCAATCTACTCGAGCTTTTTGTTTCCAAAAAATTTCTTCCCTTAGTTCCCATTCAGCAAGGTCTTTCGCAGCCTCAGATTCCTCAATGAGAAGCTCCTCCGTGAGTCCCTGATCTCTAATCTTCCTTGAAGCTTCTTCCACCCTCCTAAGAGCCACCAACTTAGCCAAGGAAAGGTTCCCAAAATTTAGTCTATTCCATCTCTTCAATTTATGCTTAACAAATTGTAGCCGCTTCATAAAGGAATACATAGCGGTGCCATGAGGAGGTTTGCCAATGGTCCACCAACCTCGCATGAAATCATGAAGCTTAGGATCATGAAGCCACATAAGTTGAAACTTAAAGGAAGGATTCTTCTTTAGCCCTAACTCCAGAGTAGAGAGTTTGATAGGCCAATGATCAGATCCCCTACCCTCTAGAATCACAAAACTAGCACTTTTGTTATTACCCATCCAAAAACTAGAGATCAAAAACCTATCCAGTCTCTCTGAGATGGAGTCTTTCCCACATCTTCTATTGTGCCAGGTAAAGATCCCATTATCTGGCTTGATGTCAACCAAGTTCAAGGCCCGGATATGAGCACTAAAGATAGAAGAAAAAGGCTCAAGACGATCAACCCCATCGTGTTTCTCCTCCAGACAAGTGATAGAGTTGAAGTCTCCAACCAAAATCCATGGGTATAGGGGAGCCAGACTTCTCACAAAGCAAATGTGCTCCCACAAATTCACTTTACCATTGTAATCAATAGGAGCATACACATTTGTAAGTAGGATGGTTTCACCAGATTCATTATCTTGCCCGATCATCAAAATAGACCATCTACTAGAAATCCAAGTAAGAGGGGATATCTTAACCGGATCCCATAAACAAGCAACACCACCAACATATCCACATGCACCAATACACTGGCATTGCCCCCTTCTCCACAACTTGGGAGTAATATTGAACATATTATCAGTAGCCAATTTAGTCTCCTGAATAAACACCACATCCGAAGAATGTACACGAACCAAATCACGAACAACTTTTTGTCTGGGGATGTTGTTCAACCCCCTTACATTCCATGAAAGGATAATCATTTTTGGGGGTTAGAAAAATGGGAGTCCAATGTTCTCACCAAGCTTGACTCCACCAAAGTCTCCCCCATTAACTTAATTTTATCCTGGTCCTTCTTTCGACCCACCTTCATATTCTTATCCGAAGCACCTTTTTTAATTATTTTCTGCTGCAATCCCAACACCGTAGGAGTTTTGTAGTCCAAGGATGACTGCATCAGTGCCTGAGTAGGAGAGGGCATAACTAAATTTGTGCCACTTTCCAAAATAGTTTTCCTTCTAGGGCTAGATCCAACCATATCACCTATACTCAGATCCAAAGCCCTTTGTTCTTCATTTAAACCCCCTAGATCTGATTCCTTAAGTTCCACCTCAAGAAGAGACATCTGATTTGGCCTTATTATATTTGCATCAGGTAGCATATGTTTTAGGTATCTCCATGCACTGATCAAGATCATCTAATATTTCAAAATGGTTGAGCAGAGCATCTGGCTGGCTATCCTTAAGGTCTCTGTTTGCCCTTCTTCCTCTGTTTTGAGGTTTTACTAGAACAAAGCCTTCCTTATCCCGTTCCCCTTCCTTTATCGGGGCTTTTCCTTTATCCAAATTTTGTACAGACCGAGAGGGCCCAGGATTTGAAGCCACGGGCGGGACAAACTTAGGGCATTTTCTTTGCAGGTGGCCATATTCATGGCAAATCCGATAGCATAATGGAAGAGCTTCATAGTCAAGTTTTTGAACCCATGTAGTCGATCCAAACTGTATTTCAATAGAATCTGGAATAGGATTGTTTAAATCAATTTCAACACAGATACGGGCAACAAAGATTACCTTTTTATCCATCGTCTGTTGTGACGGTCCAACCGGCTTCCCAAGAAGAAGGGCAATCTTATGCAAGATGTCAGTTCTCCAGAATTCCAATGGGAGCCACGAAAGCCGAACCCACACTGGAACCCATGATGGCCGCTCCTCTGACGGGTTGAAACCCACATGCCAGGGTTTAAGAAAGAGTCCCGCTTGGTTACAGAAATAAGGACCCCCTTCAAATGCTTTGTTACGATCCGCAAGACAAGAAAAAACCACCATAAAATAGCTATTCGCACTCAACATCACCTCCACGTCACCTTCAGGGTTCCAAGTCTTCCTGACCCAAGCCTCCACAAAGGGAAGAGAAATTTGGATGCCCAAAAATTTGCCAATAAGTGCATGTTTGGTTAAATACTCCACATCTTCCGCCATCGAGTCTGGTTGAACCACTAGAACCGGCCTGGCTTCACATCGTTCCAAACATCCATTGTTCTTTAACAAGCGGTTCCCGACATGCACTGGGAAATCCTGTTCCTTCCAATTATTTTTAGATGAAAAAATATCACTAGCATGCATTCTCTGTGATGGGCCCGATGCCATCACAACATTCCTCCAATTGTTCAGACCTCCTCCAGAAACTGTTGCCATCCTCGCAGAGCAGTTTTTCCTCATCAAACCCTAGCAAAGCAATTTTTCCTCATCAAACCCTAGCAGAGCACTAATTCAGTTGTATGTCTGTTTATATTGATTTTGTAGTTTTAATTTTGTAATTGTTTTTGTAATTTTATTGGGCTTTTTGATGTTTTGTTACTACGTTTAGCAAGAATCAGTCTTTATTTTCATCTAACCATTATTCCAGATCTTGCAGTATCATGAGTGTATGATTTTGTATTTGTAGATTTGTTGTGTGTATTACTATCTAGAATATGGGGAGGAATGGTTAGATGAAAGAAACAAAATTATTCTTGTTGCGTTTTTTTTTGTGGTTTGTTTTGTTTTTGAATTTTTATGAATATTTTTTATTGATTTTTGTTGTTTTTTTATGGGCAAGTCTAGCTATGAGCTAGGCATAAAAGGCTTGCAAATGAAGGATATTTATTGGTCCTGGTTCCTTAATTCCCTCAAGGGTGACAAACTTATAGACTCTTGTTCCAAATTTTTGTGTTACAATGAATAGACCAAGCCAATTGGCCGTAAACTTGTCACACAAATGAGGCAGCAAGCTTGAGTTTTGTTGATTCTCCTTGAGAATAAAATCACCTACTTGAAAGTCTCATGGATACACTTTGTTTTTATAGGTAAGTTTGAACCTTTCTTGATAGACACATAGATGTTCTAATGCATTTATCCATCGTTCATCAAGTAGATTCAATTGGTCTAGGTGTGCTTGTCGTGAAGTGTCATCATAAATAAATTATTGCAATGATATGCACAATGATGGAACTTTGAGTTCAAGAGGCATGATTGCCTTGACACCATATTCTAGCAAAAAAAGTGTTGCCCCAGTTGGCATATGTACACTTGTTCGATAAACCCATAACACCAAGGGGAGTTATAATTACCAATATTTATAATTTTTCTCAACTATTTTCTTTAGAATTGCAATTATAGTTTTGTTTGTGGCCTCAATTTACCCATTACTTTGTAGATAATAAGGAGTTGAGAAATTGTGTTGAATGTTGTATTTGGTGCAAAGTGCTCAAACATCCTTGTTTTTGAATGAGGTACCATTATCAGATATGATCTTTGATGATATGCCAAAATGATAGATGATATGATAAAGTATAAGATTTTTAATTTGATATATTGTTGTATTGGTGAGAGGAATCACCTCAACCCATTTTGTAAAATATTTTGTGGTTGTAATGATAAATGTATGATTCCTCGAAGGAGATATCTTTCCTACCATATCAAGTCCCCATTGTGAAAAGGTCACAAAGCTTGAATTAGTTATAATGCTTGTGATGCGATATGGGTTATATTGGCATGATATTGCCATTTTGAATATTTCTTGACATATGCATAACAATCATGTTCCATGGTGGACCAATAATAACCCATGCACAAGATGTGCTTTGCAATGGCCATGCCACTAAAATGACCACCAAAAGTACCATCATGGGCTTGAGAAATTACCCATTTTTCCTCTTCGGATTTGAGACAATGAAGGAAAATACTATCATAGCCATGGTGATAGAGAATATCTCCCAAGATAGTATAGCAAGCCGCTTTTTGTTTAAATGTTCATTTTGCGATTGAGGTCAAATCTACAGGGAGAATACCCATATTTATAAAATACTTAATTTATAGAAAAACTTCATTATATGTATCTGTTTGGACGATATTGACACTCTCTACTATTTGTGAAGCATCTTGTTCAATAGTAGACTATGAAAGTGTGGCTATTTTGATAAATGTGTTGCTATTGAATGGATTCGGTAAAATGAGATATCCAAGAGAGGCCATTGTGTTGGTGAATCTATTGGATGATTGAAGTACATTATCAATTTCATACTAATCAAAGTGCTTAATCAGTTTGTCAATAATCGGTTTGTACTTCTATAAAATTGGATCTCTAGATTGGTAGATCCTTTTGACTTGTATAACAATGAGTTCAAAATCTCCAAAAATGCTTAGTTGCTTGATACCTAATATGATAGTAGTATAAAGTCCTCAAATTAGGGCTTCATATTTTGTATTGTTTTTGGTACAAGGGAAGTCAATTTTTAAGGAAAGGAGCATAGGAGGCCCTTGAGGTGTGAAGAACACCACTCTAGCACCTCCCCCTTATTTACATTTAGAACCATCAAAGAAGAGGACAAAATATACTTCCTCTTCTATTTCTATAGGTACTTCTTACTAAGTTATGTTGAATACAAAATCACTAGGTAGCTCGATTAGGTAGCTCGATTATGAGTGGTGTGTCATTTGATCTTCGATGAGCTAATCTGCAATTACTATAAATTTAACAGACTTTTGACTAACGAATTCTAATTTGAATTCTATTAAAAGAATTATCCACTTAGACATCCTACCATTAGTATAAGTATGATATATCATATAATGCAAGGGGTTCTCTTTTGCAATGACATATGTAGTATGACCAACCATGTAGTATCGAAGCTTCTTGGTTGCAAAGACTACTGCTAAGGATAGCTTTTCGACATATGCATATATAGCTTCATAACTGAAAAAATGCGATTGATGTAATATATAGCCTACTCTTTGTTTGAATTGTTTTTCTATGCTAACATCATTCCTAATGCAAAATCTATGGTGGATATGTACATATGGAATGCTACACCTAGTCGAGGCAGTGTCAACACAGGTGGTAATGCAAGATATTCTTTTATGGCATCAAACACATCTTGGCACTCTTGATTCCATTAAAGAGTAACATCCTTTTTAAATAAGTGATTGAAAGTCTTACATTTATCTAATAATTGTGCTATATAGCAATGAATCACTTGTATCTTGCCTTGGAAGCTGTGTAATTCTTTGATATTTATAGGGTATGGCATGTCAACTATTGCTTTAACTTTGTTTGGATCAACTTAAATGCCTTATTTAGAGATATTGAACCCTAAATTTTTTCTTGATGTAATACCAAAGACATACTTCTTTGGGTTAAGTCTCACATTGTGCTCATGTAATCGCTTGAAATATTGGTGTAGAACATCAATATGCTCATGATAGAGCTTCATTTTAGCCAAAATATCATCCACATAATATTCAATTATTTTATGCATTTGATCATGGAAAATATAAGTCATGGCATGTTGATATGTAGTGCCTACATTATTAAGTCCAAATGGCATGACTTTATAGCAAAATGTTTCCCAGGGTGTTGTAAAAGTCATTTTGTGTTGGTCATCAAGAATTATTTGAATATGATTGTATCCTAAAAACATTCAATTAGGGATAGTATTTTGTGGCTTGCAATAGAATCCATGAGCATATCAATGTTTGAGAGGGGGAAGTCCTCCTTGGGACATGCTTTGTATAAATTATGAAAATATATGCAAATGCGTATCCCCCCATTAGTTTTGCTAATGGGTACCATTTTTAAGACCCATTCTCGATAGTCTATGGGTTGGATAAAACCCACATCTAGCTATTTTTGTATCTCTTCTTTGACCATAAAGACTATGGTAGGATGAATATTTCATAGCTTTTGATTTATAGGTTTTGCATCAGGTATCAAGATGATATTATGAACCACTAGATTAGGATCCAATCCCAACATGTCTTTGTATGACCATACAAAAGCGTGCTTGTATTCAGTAAGAAAAGTGACTAGTACTTTATATTTTGTAGAGGAAAGCCTCTTTCTATGTTTGATGATTTACGAGTTGTTAGGGTCTGCGCTAATGTCAACATCATTGGTCTCCTCAATGAGCATATGGGAACCCTCCTCTAACTTGTGAGGAGTGAGGATGAGGTGGATGTCATCGACTATATTTTTAAAATGGGTGACTCAGTGTCACTTGTATTGATGTGATGGACAATATATAAGATAGACGATGGGGTTGGTGGCATGTAGACATTTGTTTGATGAAGCAATTATTATTGGAAACTTGAGCAAGTTTTGTTGTCATTGATGTCAAGAGGTTTGATATCCAGTTTTGTCGTCATTGATGTCACAAGGTTGATTTTAAAAAATGCAAGGAAGTTGTTAAAATAAAAAGGGTATAATATTTATTTTAAATATTATATGCCTAAAGAGGCCTAAAAGGTAGAAGACCCAAGAAAAGGGAAGCAAGTTTAAATAATATTATAATATTTAATATTATAATATTCAGTAAAAAGAAAGAGGTAACAAATAACAAGGTCCAAGGAATCATTAAAAATATATATCCTCGACTTGAGCAGATTGTAAATATTGGCACAGATTTTAATTTAATTTATTTAAATTAAAATATTTTAACCTAAAGGTTAAAATTTTAATTTAAATAATTAATGGTGCAAAGTTTAAAGTGTTTAAATAAAATTTAAAATTCAAAAGGGCCGACGTGTTTAATGCAAAGGATAAAGTATTAATAGGAAATAATTTTCATTTCCAAACATGTCCAAGCAATTATTCGAATGCCAAGTGATAATATTCGAGCGTTGCATTTTTAAGAGGGAAGAAGAAGCTCGTGAGTTTTGTTTTAATAGAAGGAGGCAACTATGTTTAATTTTGATTGGTGTGACAAAAACATCCTAAGGCATTAGGTAGCGCATACGATGGTCGAAGGTGTGGCTAAGGTGCTTGTAAGGAGCAGGTTGTGGTTTCGAATCTCACGCGATTCATTTTGGCAAAGGAGGAGAGAAAGTTTTGGTTTTCACCAAAATTCGTGTGGTAGCATTAGTTGGAGAGCATGGACCTTTGGTTCATGTTTGGGTGTGTAGCCCAGGTGGTAGCTTAGCCTTGGGCTAAGGCACTACGGAAGTATAGGTCACGGGTTCGAGTTTGTTGGTTTTTGAGCACTGGTTGTCGAAGCCATGGGCAATACTTTTTGTGACATGGGCCAACAATTATAAGGTACAAAATTTTAATTTAATTGAAGAACACAAGCTTATACTAAGAGGGGGGGTGAACAGTA
Organism: Wollemia nobilis; assembly: GCA_028583015.1. Classification (NCBI taxonomy): domain Eukaryota; kingdom Viridiplantae; phylum Streptophyta; class Pinopsida; order Araucariales; family Araucariaceae; genus Wollemia; species Wollemia nobilis. The sequence continues at coordinate 2,744,919 of JAQPPZ010002721.1, forward strand.
TAAGACCTATTTTTAATTTTTCCTTTATACTTCAAAACAGTAAAGCAATATACCCAAAGCAATATCAAAACAATGCACAATATCATCCACAAAGTGACACCAATTTTAACGTGGTTCACCCAGAATGGCTGGGCTACGTCCACAAAACTTTTCTCTAAAAGTTATCTCAAATTTCCTTGGGAATCCTTCCCAATTACAATGTTTATGAGCCTCGGCCCAAAGGATATACCTTCCCCCAATCAGAATTTATGAGCCTCTTCTCAAAGGAGATACCTTCCCCTCCGCTCTGGAAATGATACCTCAGAAGATCAACTGTCTCTACCTCTTGCCAGCACGTGGAAATCCTTTCCACTGAAGACCTCCTATCCTCAATGCTTAGCCTAAGAGACCTTTGCCTTCTATGATCATGTCCACAGCAGCTCAAACAACTTGTTCCAAACATCGTCGGTCGATCTAGTACAAGTCTTCCTCTGTCCGTCGGATCTGTCCAACTCTTGAAAAAATCAATCCTCTGCACATAAGCCTTCACAAAGACTTGCCAAATCTATCCTCAGGTTCTTCTCAAAGAACCAATGCTCCTCTGTCCTCAAGTTCTCTGATAGAACTCTCAAAAACTAGCTCACAAGTCCTCTGCTAGGACCTGTCCAAATCTGCTCACAAGTCCCCATCGGAACCTGTCCAAAACCTGCTCACAAGTCCCCACTGGAACCTGTCCAAAACCTCAGCAAGCTCACCAAGAAAAACTTGCTTAGAATGAACCCACAAAGAGAATTTTTAGAGACCCAATGTGATTCATCAACCTCATAGAAGCATAAAGAGAATTGTTAGAGACTCAATATGTTCTATACTTAACTCCCAATCTCAATCTCAAATCTCATAGAAACATAAAGAGAATTGTTAGAGACTCAATATGTTCTATACTTAACTCCCAATATCAATCTCAACTCAATCTCAATATCAAAATAATAAGATAGATGTAGTATGCTTTTCTCAAGAACATGAAAACACAACCCAACAATTGCCAACCATGCAATATCTCATATAACAATGATACTCATGTTATTTCCACAACCAATATCTTTTCTCAACCAATTAGGGCTTTAACAATAATGCTTATAGACAAGGTTTAACCAACATCATTCAACTCAACATTAACCTTGAAGCATTCAACCAATCATCACAAGAAAAGGAAACAAGTAGAAATCCTTTTCCCTCCAAAGATATTTGAACAAAACAACCACCAACACAATATCACCAAATGCAAAGAATAACTTGCTCAAATCAACTCAATGGAGTAAGCCCAATATCATGAATCAAGTAAAGCAATAACTTGATCAAACAACCTCTATGGAAGCAACTCAACCATCAAACTCAAAACAACCAACCAAGGGTTCCACCAACTCAATGCAAGTAGCTAGACTCACAAATATAAACCCTAGTGCACAAAGCTTCCACTATCTCAAACCAAAAATTATGCATTCACCAAAAACTCTCCTTAAGGATAACAATGCATAAGTAGTCTTCAACAAACCAGAAAATAGGATTTACACCTAGCCAAAGGATACCTAGTAGAATACCTTTTCACTCCAACCTTATTTCAGAAAACATACACCAATCATACTCATAAGAAGAATGTGCCCAATACCTTATTGGAGTAGAAGATAATTGAACCTTCAAGCTTGGCCAACCTTAGTTCTCCAACCTTTGGAGAAAATGAATAACACCACCACAAATGCTAAAGCACTTTCATTGCTGCTATCCTCGTGCATCACGACCAAGACGAAATTGCCCACAACATGGGTCAAACTTGGCACCTCTTCCCAATGCTTCTTCACTCAACACATCACCACCATTGGAGCACAAGTGCCCAATGAAAAATATAATGTAATCCTATGTGTTGTCTTCCTTCAATCGCCAAGGATTTGAAAATGTAAACGTTTTCCTCAAGCAACCACCATCATCATGAGCGCTGTCCAAAAACGTAACTCCCTGGCAGTAGAATTAAATGTCCATGCAACGCAAACAAAAACCATTATCCCTCGTGCAATCCAATCAACAAGTGTGAAGCGCAAACAATCGGATGTCAAGGCACAACCAGAAAACACAGTTCGCAGTCTTATCAAATGTCAGAGAAACGCAATCTGCCAGACGTCAAGCACACGAAAAGCTTGGGCTATTCAATATGGATGGACAACGAAATACAGTGAAAACATAGTGGGTTTTTAGTGCATTTATTGCTATTTGCTGACCGTAGGTACGGTCTATGATTTGCATTGCCAAATTTTGGGGACATAAGGTCAGACCTACAGGCTCAAAACCCTAGTTTTGTAATCACAGGTTTCAGATATGGTCTGTAGAGACTAGGAGGACCTATAAATTGAAATCCCATTTACAATTTTTCATTATTTTCTTGCAACCTTTAGCAAATTGAGAGCTTTGAGAGATAGAAATCATTCCCTGATATGGAACGCTATCAAACTCAACCATATTTACACTTGTCTTCCCTGATGGTGGATCCTGATCAGCCATCAACTAGCCGGGGGCAAGGTGCGAGCAAGGTAACTCGAAATTGAGACCTCACACTCCATATTAGTAAAATGAACCACACTTAATAAATATGATAATTGAACCTCATTAAACTGTCAGTAATGAACCCCACTAGTTTAGGTTAGAATATGATTTAATTTTATGTTGTAGTGGTCTAGGAGGGTACCCAAAATGGGTGCCGCTTCTAAACCACAGTTGGTAGCTACGGTTCCCAGGTGGCAAAATGGGAACCGCAGATTTTAGCTGCAGCCCCCAATTTTGTAAATTGGGGACCGCAAGTTGTAGCTGCGGTTCCCAATTTACAAATTGGGGACCGCAAGTTGCAGTTGTAGGCTGTAGTTGCTTGTTTTTTTTTTTTATAGATATTTTTAGTTTTCTTTAGCTCTACTTAGCTAGATTTAGCTTACATTATGTTTTTTTTGCTTTTTTGTTTAAAAGTTAACTTCTAGAACACGGGAGCCTGACCTGATGAAGACTCTCTATGAGGCCTTATCATATGATGATTGAGCATGGCTATGAGCATTCAAATTTTGTTATATCATGGATCTGCCCACCATTAGGGTAGATTAGGCCTATATCACTATGTTAGACCAACGTTGGAATGCGTGGCCCAACACATTTCACTTGCCTCCTGGTGAGATGACCATCACACTAGAGGATGTCTACAAGATATTTAGGATCCCTATCGACAACAAGGCTATCGTTTCCTCTACGTACATGATAAAGGATGCCATTTTTGCTACCATATTCGATGATCAGAGCATCGACGCATAGGATGATGTAGACCATGGAGGGGTGCACATTGGGGATTGGTACCGGTATGACGTCTTCTCTACTCGAGAGGTCCTTTTTATGCACCTCATCATTCATATTGTCCTTCTAGACTCCTCAAGTACGAGGATTCCTTGGAACATGCTGGCCCCTACTTGGAGGGTGATATAGAGCTCAACGGAGGAGCCACTACTACTGGCCTGGGGGAGCACTTTACTATGCCAGCTCTATAGGGAGCTATACCATATTATGAAGTGGAGCCATAAGGGCATTATTTGCAGCATATTGCTACAGATATGGGGTATCAACACATTCAAATCGAGCATTCTACATAGCTACCACTATGCATCACCACCCTAGATGATGATCATCAGTGCTACACCACCTACTGGCCTCCTGCTAAAGAGGGTGTCTGCAATAGGGCTCATGTTGGGGATACACAACATTACATCATTAGCTTTGCAGCACTTGGATCAAGGGACATCATCTGGTGCCCCTACATGGATTGTCCTATATGGCCAGAGGTAGACGAGTGGCTACGACAGGCCCACCAAGATAGATGGATTATCTGGCATAAGCCAAAGGTTTGAGAGTATAAGTTTTTATCTTCTGTCCTACGATAGTTCGACATGGTGTAGGACCTACTAGATATGCCTTTGAGTACAGACACCTAGCTCTAGAGAGGGATCTCCCACTGATAGTTCGTCCACCACTAGGAGATTCACCTAATAATTTCTAGGAGTTAGGGGTTGAGAGAGTTGGGACCACGCTCGACTATGATGGGTGATTGTATCTATTTATATTGCATGGGATTGGGCCTCTGGGCTGAGAGCTAGCAGAGGCAGAGGTAGAGGCAGATCTTGATGGGTGTAGGGTGTGCCAGCGTATTGAGGGTAGTTGGGGCATAGAGGTCACCGTTGAGGACCTACCAAAGATCGACCATGAGGAGGATGCTCCAGAGGAGGGTGAAGTCCCTCCTAACAGCGTAGAGGGACAACTACTGGTATAGGTTACTGACTTGCAGAGTTATATTGGGTGCTTTCACATGCAGCAGTGCGAGAGAGATACCACCATCACCACTCTAAAGGTGAAGGTGGTTGACAAGGAGTGGCACCTAACGGAGGTGCAGTTCTAGGTATAGGAGCTCATGACTTGAGCTACCGATGCAGAGGCCCAAGTGTAGAGATTGCAAACTACCCTAAAGTTAGTACAAGCATTGTGGACTACAGTAGAGGCAGAATGAGACCTCACATAAGTAGCAAGGGGAGCTATTATGGGGCCTCCTTAGGCTATCATGGGGCCTCCTACGATACCAGTAGTAGGTACAGTAGCTATATAGGATTTGAATGCTGAGGTGATGCAACTGTGCGGTATGGTCATGAGGACCAATGAGATGCATGCAACATAGCTTGCTCATGTTGATCAACTAGTTGGCTACATAGAGATGCACAGGCTACAGGTTCTTGAGGATCCTTTTGCACCAGAGTCACAACGTACCAGGTCTAGGACCTCAGGGCAATCCATAGCGGGCTCGAGTCATAGGAATCATAGGACTAAGAGGATGCACAGGTCCTCTAGCATGCACACAACAAGATCGTAGGCCAGGGCTAGAGATCCAGGGAAAACATCAGTGATAAAAATACCCTGTATAGTTGGGTCATATTTTTAGATAGATCATAAGCATACCATATATGTTAGTCAGGACTCTTTCAACCCATATGTGAGATAAGGTTCCTCATACGATCGTATCATCCTTGTTTCAGCTTTGATTAGACTTATACAACTAGACAATCCTAGGTACCTAGAGCTAGCTCATATTGCAAATTGATTAGGGCTACCCCTAAAAATGTAGGTGGGACTCTTTCAACCCATTGCTATGTTTGGGGATCACCTAATAGAACTACCCCTATGATTGCAGGTGGGACTCTTCCAACCCATTGCTGTGATCGGGGATCACTCTATGGCTTTTAAAAGGTGCACAATCCATGGATTCAAGTTCTAACCCTTCTTACTTGCTCAGATGTAGTGATAAAAATCACTGTCAGTCCACGTGTTACCGTTTTATTTGAGCAAGGGATTTTTATAGTGATTTTGATTCACTATGTCACTTTACATTTTGAACTTGAAATTTATACTTTTTTTTGCACTTTGTAACTTGGGATTTAACTTTTGTGACTTTGGGATTTATAGGGGAAATTCTTGTCCTTTTGCCAAAGTACACCTTTATAAATCGACTATTTGCAAGATAAGCAGGTCATGAAACCCATATCTCTAGATACCTAAGACTTCTTTCGTGGCTTTCATCCTCTCTCGTCTTAGTAGGATTTTATATTGTTTTTCTTAGTGACAGGATTTTGATATGTTGAAGCACTATCCCAACTAATGACCTTGTCTATAATAGCAAAGCAAGCTTTCTACAATATCTAAAGAACTCACTAGGTATGGCTGAGTGACAGGAAAACTTAATATACATACATAAGTCTCCACAACATGTATCATGTACGAATGCAATGAATTATGATAAATGCAAGGGTGCATGATTGTCATACAAACGTGTGACTGTTGGTAAAACTTTGATAAATGCACTACACTCTACTGTGGAATTCAACGGATGACAAATGCCTAAATGCAATATGATGATGTAAATGCATGTGTGAATGCATATGAAAATGCAAAACACGAATGCAAATGTTTTTGGATTTTAGGATTTATCCATTTTTTTGGACTTTAATATATTTTTCTTGATTTTTATAAGTTTTTGAGCTTTCATATTTGACCAAATGATGAGTACATGTCCTTGGATATTTTTAGGGTTGACCAAGTGATTTTTAGAAATCCTTGGAGCCTTTTGAATTGACCAAAGGTTTTACAACCGCCTTTGGAACCTTTTAGTTGACCAAACTCTTAGCAAGAGGGTGTGGAGCATTTTGGGATGACCAAGAAGCTATAGGAACTCTCGGAACCTTTGGGTTGACCAAGCAAATTTTGGAAATCCTTAGTTCCTTTTCTTGACCAAGCTTCTTAATTAGAGAACTTGGGGCCTTTTAGGGTGACCAAGCGATTTGGATAAAACCCTCAGGGCTTTTGGGTTGACCAAAGGCTTACAGATGCCTTTGGTGCCTTTACTAAACTCTCAAGCATAGAACGCCTTAAGATGGATGATATTGAGAGGCTCAAGCTCTTCCACACCCTCTAGTGACATTAGGTGATAGGTTCCTGAACCAATATTTTTAGATATGATGTAAGGCCCTAGCCAGTTAGCCATGAATTTGTCTCGCATGTTAGGCGACAAATTCGAGTTATGTTGGTTTTCTTTCAGCACAAGATCCCCAACTTCAAAGTCTCTCTGGTGGACTTTGATATTGTAAGCTTGTTTTAATCACTCCTGATAAACACAGAGATGCTTGAGGGCATTCACGCAATGTTCATCAAGCAACGCCAATTGATTGAGGTGAGCTTACCACATGGTGTCATCATCGATGAACTCTTTCAATGCGACATGCAACATTGAAATTTCCAACTCTAAGGGCATAATGGCCTTAGTGCCATATACTAGTGAAAATGATGTTTCCCCAATGGGCATCTGAATTCCAGTCTTGTAATCCCATAGTGCAAGGGGTAACTGTATATGCCAATCCTTGTGGTGTTCTTGCACTGTATTTTTCAAGATGGCTAGCACAGTCTTGTTTGAGGCCTCAACTTGCCCGTTTGCTTACAAATAATATGGAGTTGCAAAACTGTGTTGAATGCGGTATTTAGACATTAAAGCCTACATAATTTTGTTCTTAAAAGAAGTTCCATTATCCAAAATTATTTTGGATGGTATCCCAAAATGACATATGATATGCTCGAGAATAAATTCTGCGATGCAATCTCTGGTGGTCGTTGTAAGTGGAATGGATTCCACCCACTTTGTAAAATACTCAGTAGTCATGATAATGAATGTATGTTGACCTGACGATGGAGGGGAAATCTTGCCAATCAGATCTAATCCCCACTAAGCAAATGGCCAAGCCACTTGAATGGACTGTAAGGCCTATGATGGCAAGTGCATAAGATTATCATGATGTTGGAATTTAATGCATTTCTTGACATACATGTTGCAATCCTTCTCCATAGTGGGCCAATAATAACCCATGGGAAGGATGCATTTGATGATAGCCATACCACTAAAATGGCCATCGCATGTATCATCATGAGCTTCTAAGATTACCCAATATGACTCTTGGGGCTCAAGACATCAAAGGAGGACTTATTCATAGCTACGTCGGTACAAAATATCTCCTATAAAGACATACTTAGTAACTTTATGTTTAAATGTGCGTCTTGCGACACACGACAATCCCTATGGGATCATACCAAGTTTTAGGAAGTCTTGGATTTGCAACATCTAGCTTTGACAAGCGTCGACTTCGACTACTAAGATGGCATGCTCCCCCTATGTATTTAGCTTTGCAAATGCATACTAGGAAACAACCTTGTGGTGAATGGTAGTACCACTCCCCATAGGACTCTGAGAAGTCAATGACTCCTAGGGTGCCTGCTTAAGAAAGTCTTCCACTCTATGGAACCAATCAGTTGTTGGTTCCATGAAAATCATGTTTACTGATTCTTTATTATGAAAGGTTGCATGCTCCACTGCTAGGTGTGACAGCGTTCTAACATGGATGGTAGTGAAATCGACAAAAATATTCTGAGGGATCAAGGATCCCAAATATGCCATGGTGTCTGCAAACCTATTTGATGAATGAGGGATTATATCGATGTCATACCATTCAAGTTTATCCAGATAAGTGGCAATAAGATCTTTGTAGGATTTTAGTATGAGACATCAACACTGGAAGTGCCCCTTAACCTGGTTAACTATGAGCAAAGAATCACCAAAAATGTTCAATCTTTTAATACCCATGGCGATGGCTGTGTGGAGACCCAAAAGTAGGGCTTTATACTTAGCATTATTTTTGGTGCATGAAAAGTATAACTTGAATGACAAGGGCATTGGAGCTCCTTATGGCATAAAAAAACTATTCCTGCACTACCCCCTTGCTCACACTTTGAACCATCGAAGAACAATGTCATATCAACATTATTTTTTGGTTCCTCGGGTTCGGGATCTTCAGATATTATGAAGAACGCATCATGTGGAAGCTCAATGGTTAGAGGCCTACTGTTGGATAGTGGTGCCTCAGCTAGTTGATCAGCTATGACTTGTCCCTTAATGGAATTTTTGCTGATGATTTGCAAATCGAATTCTATCAATAACATGATCCAATTTGCAGTACGTGTGTTATGATATGTCTTGCTCATCATGTATTGTAAAGGATTCTATTTTGATATAACATGTGGTATGACTTAGCATGTAATGCCACAATTTCTTGGTAGCAAACACCACTGCTAAACAAAGCTTCTCAACATATGCATATCCTGACTCATAACTCACCAAGGTGCGACTGATGTAATATACAACTTGATCTTTGCCTTGCATATTATTTTGGGTTAACATGGTCCCTAATGCAAAGTTGGTTGCTGATATATATAGCAAAAAGGCTCATATGGCCTTGGTGGAGCTAGTACTAGCAACGTTGCCAAGTATTGCTTAATCTCAGCAAAGGATGCTTGGCAATCCTTGTCCCAATCAAATGGGATCCCCTTGTGTAGAAGTCAATTCATGGGTCAACACTTATCCGATAATTGAGCAATGAATTACTTTATGGATGATACTTTTCCCTGAAGGCTTCTTAGTTCTTTGATATTAGTGGGAGGATGCATCTCTAGAATAGCCATGACCTTTGCTAGGTCTACTTAGATGCCTCATTTAGAAATGATGAATCCCAAGAGTTTTCCTAAAGTTACCCCAAATACGCACTTCTTAGGATTCAACCTAACATTATTCTCTATCAGGTGATCGAAGACCTTCCTTAAGACCTCTGCATGCTCTGCTCATAGCAATGACTTAGCTAGTAAGTCATAAATATAATATTCTAAGATTTTATGCATGTAGTCATGAAAGATATATGTCATAGCCCGCTGATATGTGACACCAAAATTTTTAAGACCGAATGGCATAACTTTGTAGCAAAATGTCCCCCATGGCATTATGAACACGGTTTTATGCTGATCTTTGGGTTTAATATGAATCTGGTTATATCCAAAAAAATTGTCCATAAGGGAGAGCATTTTGTGACCTGTAGTGGCATCTACTAGAGCATTGATATTTGGCAACGTAAATGAATATTTGGGTGTTGCCTTGTTGAGATCTCTAAAATCCATACAAATACGGAACCTTCCATCTGGATTTCCTATGGGTACCATATTGGAAAACCACTCTGGATAGTCGATGGAGATGATGAACTCTACGTCCAACAATTTTTACAACTCGTATTTTACCATTAAGGCTACTGTTGGATGCATATTTCTAAGTTTTTGCTTGATTGGATTCTTTGACAAATCTAGCGAAAGGTTATGAGTAACCAATTTCAGATCTAGACTCGACATGTCTTTGTAAGTCCAAGAAAAGAGATCAGGTCTCTCTTTAAGTAGAGGGATGATGCTATTACGCTCATCCGAAGTGAGACTCTCCAAATCTAAACTTATTTGGATTGGTGTGATCTTTACTAATATCCATATTGAAGGTTTTATCTACTGACATATGTGATCCCTCCTCAAGATGGTGAGGGGTAGGAATCATATGGATGTCATCAGCCAGGTTCACATGTTCCTCCTGGGAAGCATTCTCGACATGAAAAACATCCTAAGCATAGCCTGGTGTGAAATGAAATGGTTGTAGCATTTCTTCAGGCTGGACTGGTGAGTCAGTGCGATCCCAATCGATAGAATCCATGTTCAAATGTAGTGGTTTGGATGGATATACTATATTATGGAGTGGAGTGGTTAGATCAATGGAGACCATATTGATGGAATGGAATTGATCTTCAGAACCACACAGACAAAACTCTATCCCTTAAGCGTAGCTTCTATACCTGAGATCTGGTTTGGATGGTACGGGTAGAAACGGATCCTATCTATTGGATGTTTGTATAACTAGATCCTCCTAGTGTACTAGCTACAAAATGGGATCTCTCAGCTCAAGGAGCTTCATGTATGTAGGAGGATCGGGAAAGAGTTCCTGATACCTCTCTTCAAGCTCTCTTCTTTTCCTCAGGTTGCGATGGAGATTAATCTCCCAATGCAAACCTATAGCTGTAATAGGTGGGGGACCTCTAGGTGGAGGCCTATTACATAAGTGGTGAGGTCCCAAATAGGCCATATCCACTGAGTCCTCATCATAATTGTACAAATACAATCTATAAATTCTCCCTCTTCTAAGAAGCGATTTGGTAGATGTGGTCCCATGTATCTGATTCTACGGTTACTATCATCACTATTCGAATAAATCTGATAGGATGATCATATATATGATACTACCATGTAAATTAGCACTGCTCTTTCCTCAAAGTGCTCAGTTTTGGGAGGGACTTCCTCCATAACATGCTCTTATTACCTAGGCAATAGATATTGCAGATATACAAGCCTAGAATTGATCCTCTCATCTACATCACTGTGGTAACTACCATGGATGGGCCACTCTATTGTGTCTATGCATAATGGGAGATCAGCAAGGTGAGGCTTTAAGTAACCCTCCTCTATTTCATCTTCACAATCACTATCGGCTATGAAGGGCTCGTTCGTCTCTTCCACTTGTTCCATAGGCAACAGATGGCATATAAACACTAGACCTAGAAAGGTCAGCTTGATTTCCTCCTTATATTGATCATTGTTTGAGGACTCATCATCCACATCATAACTAGGTCCACTCATTTTAGAGGTGGACTCCTCCCCATCATCATCATAGAGATATCCTGACTTGAGATCGCCTACAGCATGGGGGTCATGCCCCTACATACCAGTTTCCTTCGTAGCACCACAAATTTATTTACCCAGGTTGTCTCTAGGGTTGTCCTCTAAGGGCCTATCATGGTATTAATCAGGTGGCCCTATGGTAACAAACGATACCGTCTAGCGAGTCCTCCAATAGTTGGAAGGATTAGGGTGGTATGGATTAAAATCCATATCATCCCCCAAACTCAGGTACATGCGATCTAAGGATGCAACAAGCAAATCATCATGACCCTATACTTGTAATCCTAACCCGAACCTATCAATAGCTAACTGATAATGAGGTTCGAGTGGGGTTCTATGTCCCTGTTCGAAAAGACCAAGGCCACACCCATGCCAATTATATGACTCAAAAATGTGCATGGCGTATTTTGAGTTGGACATATAGCACACATTCACAATGAATGACTCATCATCATCCTCATCTATGGATATTTTGGTGGGCACTTGATCCAACCCTACATAGATGAAGTTTTTTTGGTTGGGTGGCTCACCCAACGACACTACAAATCCAATCAAAAATTTATGGGCGTGCAGTCGGCCCATCTCTTGTGCAATTTTCATGATAGATCCGAAAGTAATATTTTACACAAGATACTCACCCAACCCTGTGCTAGCCAGATGAACGGTCACCTACGGTGCAGATGACCCTGCTGAAGATGCAGGTGATGCAGGCTGAGGTGCCTCCTCAGCTTTGTCTTGAGGTTCTCCCACCTCCATGGGGATGGGAGTCTCATTGGCGACTAGTTCAGGAATATGATTTTCTGCTTTCTCACCCAATTTCACCTTTAGCTTCTCGACTTGCCGATGCATCGCCGATGTAGTCAGTTTTAGATAATTTATAGTCGTATGCTCATATCTGTGTGACACAGATGTCGATGGTTGAGCATGAGCTGCTGGTTTTCCTATTGGAATCTTAACTGACAAAATAGGTCGGATATCCAAGTGCATCGATAGGAGTACAAAATCCCCAGGCAAATCTGCTAGGTTCACAAACTTGAATGGTTCTTCATCCGAGGATACTACGTAAACTTGTTCCTCATGAATTTATTTCACACACTGATGCAAGATAGAGGGGACGCAATGCATTTCATGAATCCAAGGCCTCTCGAGCAGAATATTGTACTGCATGGTGCCCTCTATCACATGACACATCACAGAGATGGTCTTGAGTCCAACTTGAATAGGTAGAACAATCGTGGCAATCGTCGAGCATAGCGCATCGTTAAATGCTCTCAATGTAAATGTGGTAGGCACAATGTGTGACTTGGGTAACTTGAGGTGGCTCAGTGCCTTGGTCATAATTATATTGATCGAGGACCTAGTGTCGATCAAGACCCTTTTGAAAGGTATGTGGTTAACACACGATAATATGCAGCTGTGGGTTAGCCGAAATAGTGGGAACTGTCTTCACTTCATGATCATAAAATTGTATCATGGGTTCTTGACACCATTGTACATGTCCCACAAAATTTGTAAATGCATGGGCATCTTGAGACTGTACCTCAATGGACCTCAAAATGTCCATAAGAGTCTCCCTGTGTCTAGGGGACTGCTGAATAAGCTCATATATTGACAACTTCATAGGATCTGTTTGCAAGTTCTGAACTAACCTACTCTTTATGGTCATCACCGATCTAGCTGGTGGGCCTGGAATGTTCTAAGCTGGCTATTGATTTGGCGTAGCTTATATTCTAATGGTAGCATGAGGTCGATTTGGTTGATCATACCTCCCGTGTCTCATAACAACATTGACCATGCCTACGAACCCCTGGGTAGGTGGTTCGATTCTCACTTGATTGACCTGGCCGACATTGTTACGAGGTGCCTCATGATTAGGTAGTGGATTTTTGAAAATCCCTATGTTTTTTTTTCAGACACCTGTGGGTTTCTTGGTATTACCAACTCTTCCTTTTTCTATCATGTTCTGCATGATGTGTTTGAAGGACCAACATGTCTCAATGTCATGGCCTTTCGCTCTATGGAATATGTAGAACAGATCATCTTGATGCCACTTTGACTTTGGCACATTCGGATCTACTAATTTGACCTCAGGCAATCGTATGGCCTTGGCCTCGTACAGTTGATGAAAAATTAAAGTCATCGATTCCGTCAAGGGTGTGAACTGGCGAGGTGGGCGCTCTTCCTTGTTTTTCCCCTTATAGTTGTTTTTGTGTGTCTCATAACGTGCAAGAGTAGGTTGAGCCTAATAATTAGGATTTTGCTGCCTCTTGTCTTCTCCTCCGAGATTTAGTACTACTTGATTAACATGGGCCTGCTTGCCCTATTGTTTTGTAGTACTCTTTTTAAATCCCTCTTTCCTGCTCTTGAGCTTCAAGCTGCCTTCTTACAACTTGATGTCCTTGATCACCCTGGCTTGCACTATAGCTTCCTTGAATGTAGGGTACTGCTACAGCTGCAACAGTAGTGAGATGTGCTTGGTATAGCTCTTTGTAAACATTCAGGTCAGTTTGACTACAAGAATAGGGAATGGCAAATTTTCCATTATTCTACGCCACCTCTTTCTGTATTGCTCGATGGGCTCGTCATCACGCTGAGCTAGCACAACTAAATCAGAAATGTTGTCCTGTTTCTTGACACCAAATGAATAGCGTTCAAGAAATACATCGGTCAACTACTCAAAACCAATAATATTGTGTTTCTTTAGTTGGTTGAACCACTCTCAGGTTGTGCCGACAAGTTTCATAATGAAAGTGCACAACAACAAGGCATCCTGACTCTCTATCTAGAAACAAGCATCCAAAAAACTCATAACATGTTCTTGTGCATCCTCATCACCCTTGATTTTTCTAATTGGGGCATATCAAAATGCTTAGGATACGAAAGCGAAGACACTGAGGGGTCTAGAGGTTCATTGTGTATCTTCCTCAGTGTCGGCTTTTGCATAGTCGTGCCCTGCCTCTCTATTGCTTTGATCTTATCGACCAAAACCTTGTACGCCTTAGAAGACAAAAAGTCCTCCTCTCTAAGCTACTATGGAGGCGGTCTAGGAGGTAATGTATTCTTTGAGGGAGATGGAGGACATGGCTCTTCCTCCTCCTCAACTCGACAACTCTTAGGGTAGCCTTGATCATATCTATTTTCATCTACGTGCTCATGCTACCTCTGTCTAAGATCATTGAGTGACGGTAGTCACTCCCTCTGTTGGGTGCTAACATGAGTACGAGCATCTCTTCTCTCCTCATGCATATCGGCTAGGGACAACTCTTCTATGTACACGCTCTCTATGCTCCTCGGGAGGGTATAGGCCAGCCTTGGCTATCCAATCCTCCTATTCTATATGATCCTTCTGAGATAGAATACGCTCCTCATGCATGCACTGCTCATATAATATCTACCATAGGAGCCTTTGCGCTTGAATATTTTCATCTTCAATATGCTACCTCTCTAGGCAAGCATCATACAATTCATCTTGGAGGAGCTGACATCTTTGCTTGGACACCAGTCTATATGATCTGTCGATCTGGTTAGCCGTAGGAGGCATTCGGTGTGCGTACTCTATGTGATTTACCTTATGGGTTCTATACCCATCAGACAGATGTGTGGATGGTGGATGTGTGACATGAGGGCGCTTATAAGCCTCTCCATGCTCTCTAGTGATCTTGATACAACTGTCGTTACGCTAACTTGGAGCACGAGTGGGTAGAGCTATAGGCTTGTAGCCTAGTTGCTCAAAAACACTACCTAGACCATCTAGCTATCTAGACCTCCACCACTCATGCAGTGGTGTTCCATTAGCTCCCACCTTTGATATATCAATGGTGATCTTGCATGGTGAGCCACGCATGGGAGTATGGGTGGACCTATGCTCGAAAGAAAGCCTATCCTTTTGCCCCTAAATGGGTGGATCTCTGACTCGTATATACTCTAATGATGGAGGGTTAGAACCTCCTATGGACCTAGTACGCATGGAAACCAACTTGGTCCCTTGCACCACATATTCCTTGTCCTATCTCGTGGATGCGCATGCAGTGCGGTCTTGATAATGGCTTTGGGGCAGAGCATCCTCATGCTAAGAAGCTCTGCACTTAGTCCTATTCCTAAAGGAGTACTAAAGCTCCTCTATTGAGGGTCCACTTAATTGGATCTCCCCGTGTCGAGTTATCACCTCTAATGCTTGCCAAACATCATTTGGTTCGCTCATATGTATGAGGACTCAACACATGCTATTGTGACCCAGTTGGGGGTTGATCATGGGCATCTGTCCTAGACCTTTGTTTATCACATCTTGTGTTCACCATTTGTGTACTTGACATCTAGATGTGTTTTATTATGCAAACAATGTAAAAAAATGGTGATTATCTCTTTTAAATTTTTATTGTGAGCCCTAAACTATTTGATGTTGTTTTCAGATGTGTTGTATTAGTGTTAGAAACTCTCATGTGTTTTGAATGATTATTGGATTTTAAACTCAGTTAAATGGGCTTTCACCTATATACTCGCATAATCCAAATATGGTAATGAAATCCATACTCAACGAAGTAGCATAGGTACTACCAACCCTCACCCAGCACATCGTGCACAATGATACACCCTTCCGAAGAAGAGTGCATGCTATTTTTCATGGATAGGAAGGTTCTTGGGATGGCCTTGGAAAATAGCGGGTCCCGATAATACAATTTAAAATTAGCCAACCAAGTGGTAATGGCATCCACTGTTGGTCTCAATCAAGCAGGTTGGATGTGAGAGCCCAACACCACTGATGTTTAAATGATGTGTGGTGTGTGTGGTTCCTTTTATTTTACAAAAATGACAAATGCATCACAAAGCATAATGACCATTCCTACATGATGTACATGAAAAGAAAAGGAAAATTTTGAATTCAGACATAATGCATGCTAATGTCCTACATGATATTTTGACGATGCAATTACAATGACATGGTTGCTGATTGGACCTAAAGCATGCAAATGACACATAATATTTATCAAGGTCATTTTATTTAGGGAAAAATTGCACTCAGAGGTCTGCTATTTCCAACAACGCATTTCCATTGAATACAACTCGAAAACAAACTAGAACTTGTTCATTGACCCCTTATATTTTTGTTCCTAGTTTGCAATGGTTCGATGATTTCTAGAAAGATGCAGAGCAAAAAATTCAACACAGAAAGGTGAAATTGGGATCTACCTTAGTTCCTACTCTATTTCCCACTGATTTCCTTGCTGTTTGCTTCTTCCTCTATGAACCGTAGGTTCGACCTGCGGGTTGCAGTGGAGACCGTAGGTTACAGCCATGGGCCAAAAAATAACCGCAGCTAAAAGCTGCAGTTAGCACCTGTGGAAATAAAAAGCCAAGAATAGTCAAAATTCAAGGCTAAAATTGTAGGGTTCCGTCGTGATCGCCATCTGACGTAACCATGAAGCGCGTGCCTATATACTGTACTGATCTATACCATCATAAAAACACAAAAGATCCACACAAATGCATGAATTGAACAAAGAAGCCAACTAATGCAAAGTTTCTTTATATTAATATTCGAAAGGATCTCGGGTTACAAAAATGCCCTCTCAGGGTCACTCCAAAGACAATACAAATGTTACAATTGCCAATGCCCTCAACAGGGTAGGCGTGCTTATTTGTTGCTCCGGTGATTACTCACAAACTGCCTTGGGGTAGAGCTAACCCCATTCTCCATGATGTGGAAGGATTATGATATAGGCTCCCTTTTGCACCTGTTTCCCTATGAAAAATAAACAACATTGTATGATTACAAAGTTTGATAGCCTCTCGTGATGAGGCCCTTTAAAGAAACATACATGTAAATACCATTAAACTAGTAAAACAAGAAATCATAAATAAAGGCTCTAAGCTATTCTAATTACATCAAGAATTATACTATAACATACAAGACATGGATAAACAAATAATGCATTGAACAAATATCAAATTAGGAGCAATAAAACATCTAAAAGATCCAATATACTCCTACCCAATATAACGCATAAAATGCCTAATTCCTACGGTCAGAGTTTCTCTAAAATGCAATTAAACCTATGAAAAGACTAACATGACTAATCTATGTGGTAAAAGGCAAAATGAGTAAGGTGATCTTTAACCTATTGCAAAACATAGCTGTGAGGGGCAATCTGCACTATGAACCATGACTGGTAGCCATGGTTTGACCTTTGATGTGTTTTCCCTTAGAATTAGGGGCAGTCGGCTTGACCTCCTTGTCCTAATTGATGTTCAAGGGTCGCCTTTGTCATCCTCTCACATATTTGGTGGTCAAATCATTGTGAAGGGCCTTCGTTCACTCGTATTTGTGTTTCTTGATACTCATAGGAACCTAGGGCATTCATGGCTAATTGGTCTTTGGATGGATAGCAAAGGGGGATCTCAAATGCACAAGGTCGTTATGCAATTTGATAGGGCTTCACTGCTCTCTTGATCAATTAGCTCGCTCAATAATTTGCCAACACTTTGCTATACAAATTATCTCTCTTTTTCATCCTCTTGTAGGGGGGTATTTATAGCATGCCACTAGGGCTAGGGGTGGCTTCATGGAGAATCCAAGACCAAGAAGGTTGGTTAGGATAGTTGGGATGGAAGCCTTTGGAATATTCCATCCTCCAACTACCTCCTTCTAGATCTCTTGGCTGTTCCAACCGATTTGGCTTGAATGGAAGGCCTAACTAAACTATAGTTCATACCGCAGGTCATAACTGTGGTCTATACTATAGACCATAGGTGTCAACCATGGTTTAGACTGGAGACTGTAGGTCTGGGCTACGGTTCAGACTGCTTAGGCTAGAATGCCTAAATTGAGTGGTTAGAACCACTGATCTATCTTGGAATCCATCCAATATCCTTCATATGGTTTTGTAATATGTCCATATGAGTAGTAGCCCTCAACATGACACATTTTAGGTGTATACAGGACCTAATGGAGAAATTGACAAACACAAAGCTTGCCTGGTAGCCAAAGGTTTCTCTCAAATTGAAGGGATTGATTATTCTAAAACTTTTGCACCAGTTACCAAAATGGATTCTGTTAGATTGGTTCTTGCTCTAGACGCTTCCCAAAAGTAGCCTATCTTTAAAATGGATGTAAAAAGTGCTTTCTTACATGGGGACTTAAAGGAAGAGGTATTTATGGAACAACCTGCTAGTTTCACTCAAGAATCCTTCCTTGTTTGTAGGCTAAGGAAGTCTCTCTATGTCCTCAAACAAGATCCTAGAGCTTGGTATGAAAAAATGGACTCCTTACTTCTTTCCTCTGGTTTTTCTCATTGTGATTCTAATGCCACAGTCTACATTTGGAGATATAAATAAAAATCACCATACTAGTTCTATATGTTGATGATCTACTACTCACTAGTAGTGATTTCGCTCACATTCAGACTATCAAGGACTTCCTCTTTGAAAAAATTTAAATGACTGATCTGGGTTTAGCTCATTACTTCCTTGGGATTCAAATAAATAAAAAAATGTAGGAATTTCATTGTGTCAACAAAAATACACTCTAGACCTTCTTCAAAGGTTTAATATGATAGATTGTAAACCTTCTTCTACACATTTTTAATCTGGAGTCACTCTAAGTACTTCCTGCACATTCCCTCTATGTGATGCAACTCTATACTGTTAGATTGTAGGGAGTATGTTATACCTTACTCATACTCACCCATCTATCTCATATGTTGTTAGATTGATATCCAGATTCTCACATCAACCTCATTTCAGTGATTGGCAAGCAACAAAAATAATACTCTGCTACTTGCAAGGAACTCCTCACTTTGGGCTCTTATATGAGGGAAAATTCATGGATATCATTGGTTACATGGATTCTGATTGGGCAGGTTCAGTAGAAGATAGATGTTCAACTTTTGGCTATGTCTTATCTTGGTTCTTCACCAATTGCTTGGTTATGCAAAAACAATAAGCAGTGGCCTTATCATCTATAGAGGCAGAATACAGGGCAACAATTTTTGCAAGTCAAGAAGCTCTTTGGCTTCATCAGATACTAAGAGAATTTGGTTTTTCCCATGACAAACCTATTACTCTTTGGTGTGACAATCAGAGCACAATTCATATTGCACGCAATCTAGTTGAGCATCAGCACACCAAGCACATTGAGATTCACATGCACTTCATTCGGTAGCATATTCAAAGAGGTAAAATATACTTGGACTACATTCTCTTCTAGCAGTTGTAGATATCTTCACCAAGTCATTTCCTTCTTCGCATTACATTCAGTTATGAGAGAAACTTGGGGTAAAGTAGCTGCATTAAAACAACAGAGGTCTTTCACCTCTCCTTTCTTCTTATTGTTGTATTTGGAGGATGGGTTTTTCCCATGTGTTTTTTTTATCATCTCTCCTAAAGTATAAATTGTTCATGAGTACCTCATCAGGCCAAGTTGCTGGGACTCATTATTTTTTTTCTTGATGAGGACAATCTTTGCCATCAAAATACATGCCTCTATATTTATTTTTCTAACAGATGGTTTTTCCCAAGAGGTTCTTTCACCATCTATATATTGTAAATGAGTTCCTCATCAGGCCAAGTTGTTGGGACTCATTATTTTTTTTATCATGAGGACAATCTTCGCCATCCGAAGATATACCTCTATCTTAATTTTTTTGACAGATGGTTTTTCCCAAGAGGTTTTTTCACCATCTATATATTGTAAATGAGTACCTCATCAGGCCCTTTTTCTAGGACTCATTTGTATCATACACCCATAGTATCACTTAATGGGGGGTGTTAGAATAAGTAATTATTCTCTCAAGTTCTACTAGGATAGAAATACTTGAGTTTCCACTCCTCCATGAGTCAGGTGAACTCTCAATATAGTCTAGATCATATTTGATGAGTTGTAATCCAACAGCTCTCAATGATCAACTTTGCTATTTATACAAAGTTGATCCATGGAATAAATCAATCAGTTCTATTTTGTTTCTTCAAATCTTGTAATGCTTTGTAGTTCTAATTTTGGGAAATTCTTACACAATCGCACTAGGCGGTTGAGCCTCAAAGGCAAACAATGATTCTGGGTCAACAAAATATTACCCAAAAAGGTAAAATTAGGTAGTTTTGAAGAACACAAGCTTATACTAAGAGGGGGGGTGAACAGTATAAGACCTCTTTTTACTTTCTCTATTTAACTTCAAATTCGCAAAGAAATGAACAAATAGCAATATCAAAGCAATGCATAAAGCAACACACAATGAGACACCAATTTTAACGTGGTTCACCCAACATGGGCTACATCCACAAAACTTTTCTCTAAAAAGCTTTCTCAAAGTTCTTTGGGAATCCTTCCCAATTACAATGTTTATGAGCCTCAACCCAAAGGAGAAACCTTCCCCTACTCAACTATTTATGATCCTCTACCCAAAGAAGAATCCTTCCCCTCCTCACAAATTTATGAGCCTCCTGCCCAAAGGAGAATCCTTCCCCTCCTCACAAATTTATGATACTCCTGCCTAAAGGAGAATCCTTCCCCTCTGCTCTAGAAATGATACTTCAGAAGATCACCTACCTCTTATTTCGCTAGCACATGGAACTCCTTTCCACAAAAGACCTCCTGTCCTCAATGCTCAGCCCTAAGAGACCTCTGTCCTCACTGATCACCTCCACAACAACTCATCAACCTGTACTAAACATAGTCAGTCGGTCCAGCACAAGTCTTCCTCACTCTGTCAGATCTATCCCAAGCTCAACTCATAAAGCTTGAACAAATCAATCTCTGCTGCACACAAGCCTTCTCAAAAACTTGTCAAAACTATCCTCGGGTTCTTCTAAAAGAACCACTTCGACTCTGTCCTCAAGTCCTCTACTAGGACCTGTCCAAATCAGCTCACAAGTCCTCCCTAGAACTTGTCCAAATCAGCTCACAAGTCCTCACTAGAACCTGTCCAAATCAGCTCACAAGTCCTCACTAGAACTTGTCCAAATCAGCTCACAAGTCCTCACTAGAACCTATAAAAATCAGCTCACAAGTCTTCACTAGAACCTGTCCAAATCAGCTCACAAGTCCTCACTAGAACCTGTCTAATTCAGCTCATAAGTCCTCACTACAACCTGTCCAAATCAGCTCACAAGTCTTCACTAGAACCTGTCCAAATCAGCTCACAAGTTCATCAAGAAAAACTTGCTTAGCATGAACCCACAAAGAGAATTGTTAGAGACCCAATGTGATTCATCAACCTCATAGAAGCATAAAGAGAATTGTTAGAGACTCAATATGTTCTATACTTAACTCCCAATCTCAATCTCAAATCTCATAGAAACATAAAGAGAATTGTTAGAGACTCAATAAGTTCTATATTTAACTCCCAATCTCAATATCAACTCCATCTCAATCTCAAAAGAATAAGATAGATGTAGTATGCTTTTCTCAAGAACATGAAACACAACCCAACAATTGCCAACCATGCAATATCTCATATAACAATGATACTCATGTTCTTTCCACAACCAATATCTTTTCTCAACCAATTAGGGCTTTAAAAACAATGCTTATAGACAAGGTTTAACCAACATCATTCAACTCAACATTAACCTTGAAGCATTCAACCAATCACTACATGAAAAGGAAACTAGTAGACATCCTTTTCCCTCCAAAGGTATTTGAACAAAACAACCACCAACATAAATCACCAATGCAAAGAATAACTTGCTCAAATCAATCTCAATGGAGTAAGCCCAAATAATGTATCAAGTAAAGCATTAACTTGATCAAAACAACCTCTATGGAAGCAACTCAACCATCAATCTCAAAACAGCCAACTAAGGGTTTCACCAACTCAATGCAAGTAGCAAGACTTACTAACATAAACCCTAGTGCAAAAATGCTTCCTCTTCCTCAACCAGAATTATGCATTCACCCAAAAACTCATCAATGATTTTAATGCATAAACAATCTTCAATATCCAAAAAATAGGATTTACACCAACAAGAATACCTAGTAGACAACCTTTTTCACTCCAAACTCAATTTCAGAAAATACACCATCAACAATATACATGGAAGAAGTTGCCCATACCTTTGTTTGAGGAAGAAGAGAATAGTTCTTCAACCTGTTACCAACACCACCCTCAAATTTGCCACCAAGTTAGGGTTAGATCATAAAAGTAACCACAAAAATATTTATTCCATAAAACACCTTATGACTCCAATCCTTAGAAGTCAACTACCAAAAATATAAAGCATACAAACAATATATCATTTTACACCTTATTTCTCCAAATTAATTAAACCATGCTCAAGGAATAATAGCTTCTAAGCAAATCTCGAACAATCAAGCCAAAAATCTCAACCACACACTATCAACCTTATATCTCCAAAGAAGCATTTAACCTTAAAAATAATTTTAAATAAATCTATCCAACCACTTCTTCTTTAACAAAATGCATATTTTATTTAAAAAACCTTACCAAAAAAATGCTTTCGAAAATTGCGGGTCAACAGTGCCTCCAAAAAAATCGAAGTGCAAAAACTCTTCTCACACTCCACGACGGGAGTCGAACGCTTGACCTCCCTTCAAGCGCCTTCGTAGAACAGTCATTGCCACTAGGCCAACGTCACTAGCTTGAAGGCTAGCAAGAGTCTCCTTCTCCTTAACCCTTTGGCGGCGGATAAACGTGGCGAAAAAATGATAGTCGTAGCTTTTACTTCCCAACTTTTGCGCAATTCGAATTTCTTTCACACATTTGCTTTGGACTATAGGTTATGGCTTATATAGCCAAACTTCCATGCTATGCATGACGTCGGCGGGAGGATAATTCAAAATTTTCAAATTAATATTATTTTGGCGCCTTCGAAACAACTTTAGGGTTTATGAAACCCTTTTGATTATTTAAAAAATAATCAAATGTCTTTTAGACCTTAGACCTTAGGTGGAGAACCCATTAAATTATTAAAATAATTTAATCACTAAATCAAATAAATAATTAGTTAAAAAACCTTAAAAAGGTTTTATTAATTAAGTTATTTAATTAATAAGTGTCTCTAGACTTTGCATTAAGCTAAGAGTGGTTTTGAGAAAAACCCTTAATGCATCCACATGGTTTTAATAAAAACCCTTAAACTTGCCATGGTTTTGATAAAAACCTTTTCATCTACCACATGGAATCTCTCCGAAATCTTCTAGAAAATATTCTTTGGAATCTTCAACCTTTGAAGCCAATAAATCCTCTTGAAATTAATGCCAGTTCCTTTTGACATCAATGACAACTCATAGACAAGAAGCTAGGATCTCAAACCCAAAATTGCCAACAATCTCCCCCTTTGTCATTGATGGCAAACCATGCTTCTCAACAACACTGAAACTCAAAATTGTTGTATAGAAATCAGCTCCCCCGGACTTGAGGCTCTCCCCCTTACTCATATCTCTCCCCCTTTGTCATCAATGGCAAAGGGTCACCTTTGGGGCTTGGGAATAAGAATGAGCTTCTTAGCTTAGTCCCTCCCCCACCTCCTGTTGAGGTGATTAATTCCTGGGTGGGAGTAAAAATCCCATTAGGCATTGATCTTCATTAGTGTCTATAGCTGCCTTACCATGTCTTCTCTTGTTCTCCTTGTACATATTCCTGTTCCTGTTCCTGTACCTTGGAATTTCAGCTCTACACTATCTAGCTACGTGACCTTCATTGTTGCACTTATAACAACTAACAATGTTATTTATTTGAGGCATACCTGATCTTTGACTCCATCTATTCTGACAAACCATGTTCCTGTTATTATCCTTGCAATAAACAGCCTTGTGCCCAAACTGTTTACAAGAGTAGCAATACCCTTAAAAGAAATTACCACCTCTAAATCTGTCATTTACCTTCCTCACTTGAGTCATGCAATGTGAAGCCATGTGACCAAACTTGTGATAAGCAAAACATCTGCCATTAAACTTTTCTTGATTTGACCTCTTAGGTCCTATAAACTTTCTCCCTTTTTTTGATTCCTGTTTTTTGATTATGTGCATCTATCACTCAAGGACTCTTTTTCTGAAGTACTTTCCTCCTTAGAACTCTCTTCCTTTCGTAATCTCTTACTAGATTCCCAACCTGTTCCATGTGTTTCTTACCAAAACCAAGACCTTTTTTATCTGTTGTCCTTCTTTGATCTTTGATGATTGACTTTACCTTTTTGGTGCTATCTTCAAACCTCTAAAGCTTCTCCTTGTACTCTTTAGTTTCCTCTTTTAAGGAAGCCACTTTCTGTTCCAACTCTCTACACTCAAGAACCTTAGACTCTAACTTATCCTTAAGTTTCTGTGTCTCAGCTATAGAGAAGTCAAGACTTTCTATAAGCTCATCTCTCTCAATACAACATTCATCCAATTTATCATTGAGTCTAGCATTCTTCTTTCTTTCCTTTTTCAAATCACTAAGAGCACTAACAAGTTCAGCTTCAAGATCTACTTCACCATCCTCTATAACTTCCTCTATTTGTTTACCTTTTGAAACATCAATGAATTTTTTAGATTTCTTATCACTAGAGGTGCTACCCTTTTCTAAAGCCATACAAAGATCTTCCTTACAATTTTTTGAAGCATCCTCATACATAGTATAACTAGAAATCAATCCATAATTTGTGCAATCATCCTCAAGATGTCCAAAATTTCCACATCTAAAACATTTCATAAGGACAAATCTATGTTTCTTTTCTTCTTCTTTTTTTGTTAGGAACAACATCTCATTTCCAACATCACTTGAAGAACTTTCACTATCACTACTAGAACACTTACTTGCCTTGTCTAGGTAGAAAATTTTCTTGTGTTTGTGAGAGTACCTCTTTTCTTGATTGCTTTGCTCATATTTATTCTTCCTTTGATGTCTATGCCTTTCAGAATCCTTGCTCTTATAATCCTATTTATCTTCATCACTTTCATCCTTGGTAGCAGTACAGTTAGTAGCATAATGACCAAAATTTCCACAATTGAAACACTTGACATATTTCATACCTTTGTGCTTTCTTGAGAACTTGCCTTTCTTGCTATAATATGCCTCTTCATCACTAGAAGACTCATCACTATCTTGAAGCTCTTTACTCTTGGATTTCTTGGTAGCCTTGAAAGCTGCCTCCTTCTTAACATCAACCTTCACTTGAGTTCTCAACTCAAATGCTGCAAGTATATTATGAAGCTCATCCTTTTTCAACTTATCCAAATCCTTAGCTTCCTCAATTGCAAAAATATTTTCACTAAATCTATTTGGAGGAGACCTCAAAATCTTATCACAAATATCATTTTCAGCAAGCTCAAGACCTAGTTCCTTCATAGAGTTAACAATCTCATCCATACGAAGCATATAGTCACTAATATTTTCTTCATCATTCATCTTGATTTTTTCAAACATACCTTTGAAGTGTCTCAACTTGGCCTTTCAAACATTTGCATCACTTGTATGAACCACCTTCAACTGTTTCCACATTTCACTAGTTGTCTTGCAGGTGAATCACCTTGGTAAGATCCGCCTTCGTAAACCCTTCGAGATTGCATTTATTGCCTTTGAATTGCTATGATGTAGGAGCCTCTCTTCCTTAGTAGAAAGATCATTCTTGGGAATGGTATACTCATCCTCAATCACTTCCCAAACTTCATTTCCAAGAGCCATAAAATGAACCTTCATCCTAGCACTCCAAAGCCCAAAATTTGCCCCATCAAGAATAGGTGCTGCATTACCACTTGTAGATTCCATTGTGTTCTTTACAATATTTTCCTTCAAGCTGTTAAACTTTTCGAAGGAACCCGCTCTGATACCAATTGAAGAACACAAGCTTATACTGAGAGGGGGGGTGAACAATATAAGACCTCTTTTTAATTTCTCTATTTAACTTCAACTTCGCAAAGCAATGAACAAATAGCAATATCAAAGCAATGCATAAAGCAACACACAATGAGACACCAATTTTAACGTGGTTCACCCAACATGGGCTACATCCACAAAAATTTTCTCTAAAAATCTTTCTCAAAGTTCTTTGGGAATCCTTCCCAATTACAATGTTTATGAGCCTCAGCCCAAAGGAGAAACCTTCCCCTACTCAAGTATTTATGAGCCTCTACCCAAAGGAGAATCCTTCCCCTCCTCATGAATTTATGAGCCTCCTACCCAAAGGAGAATCCTTCCCCTCCTCATGAATTTATGAGCCTCCTACCCAAAGGAGAATCCTTCCCCTCAGCTCTGGAAATGATACTTGGAAGATCACCTACCTCTTATTCTGCTAGCACGTGGAACTCCTTTCCACAGAAGACCTCCCTGTCCTCAATGCTCAGCCTTAAGAGACCTCTGTCCTCATTGATCACCTCCACAACAACTCATCAACCTATACTAAACACATTTAGTCGGTCCAACACAAGTCTTCCTCACTCTGTCAGATCTGTCCCAAGCTCAACTCATAAAGCTTGAACAAATCAATCTCTGCTGCACACAAGCCTTCTCAAAGACTTGTCAAAACCGTCCTCAGGTTCTTCTCAAAGAACCACTTCAACTCTGTCCTCAAGTCCTCTGCTAGGACCTGTCCAAATCAGCTCACAAGTCCACCCTAGAACTTGTCCAAATCAGCTCACAAGTCCTCACTAGAACCTGTCCAAATCAGCTCACAAGTCCTCACTAGAACTTGTCCAAATCAGATCACAAGTCCTCACTAGAACCTGTCCAATTCAGCTCACAAGTCCTCATTAGAACCTGTCCAAATCAGCTCACAAGTCCTCATTAGAACCTGTCCAAATCAGCTCACAAGTCTTCACTAGAACCTGTCCAAATCAGCTCACAAGTTCATCAAGAAAAACTTGCTTAGCATGAACCCACAAATAGAATTGTTAGAGACCCAATGTGATTCATCAAACTCATAGAAGCATAAAGAGAATTGTTAGAGACTCAATATGTTCTATACTTAACTCCCAATATCAATCTCAAATCTCATAGAAAAATAAAGAGAATTGTTAAAGACTCAATATGTTCTATACTTAACTCCCAATCTCAATCTCAACTCCATCTCAATCTCAAAAGAATAATATAGATGTAGTATGCTTCTATCAAGAACATGAAACACAACCCAACAATTGCCAACCATGCAATATCTCATATAACAATGATACTCATGTTCTTTCCACAACCAATATCTTTTCTCAACCAATTAGGGCTTTAACAACAATGCTTATAGACAAGGTTTAACCAACATCATTCAACTCAAAATTAACCTTGAAGCATTCAACCAATCACTACATGAAAAGGAAACTAGTAGACATCCTTTTCCATCCAAAGGTATATGAACAAAACAACCACCAACATAAATCACCAATGCAAAGAATAACTTGCTCAAATCAATCTCAATGGAGTAAGCCCAAATCATGTATCAAGTAAAGCATTAACTTGATCAAAACAACCTCTATGGAAGCAACTCAACCATCAATCTCAAAAAAGCCAACTAAGGGTTTCACCAACTTAATGCAAGTAGGAAGACTTACTAACATAAATACTAGTGCAAAAATGCTTCCTCTTCCTCAACCAGAATTATGCATTCACCCAAAAACTCATCAATGATTTTAATGCATAAAAAATCTTCAATATCCAGAAAATAGGATTTACACCAACAAGAATACCTAGTAGACAACATTTTCACTCCAAACTCAATTTCAAAAAATACACCATCAACAATATACATGGAAGAATTTGCCCATACCTTCGTTTGAGGAAGAAGAGAATAGTTCTTCAACCTGTTACCAACACCACCCTCAAATTTGCCACCAAGTTAGGGTTAGATCATAAAAGTAACCACAAAAATATTTATTCCATAAAACACCTTATGACTCCAATCCTTAGAAGTCAACTACAAAAAATATAAAGCATACAAACAATATATCCTTTTACACCTTATTTCTCCAAATTAATTAAACCATGCTCAAGGAATAATAGCTTCTAAGCAAATCTCACTGAACAATCAAGCCAAAAATCTCAACCACACACTATCAACCTTATATCTCCAAAGAAGCATTTAACCTTAAAAATAAATTTAAATAAATCTGCCCAACCACTTCTTCTTTAACAAAATGCATATTTTATTTAAAAAACCTTACCAAAAAAATGCTTCTGAAAATCGCGGGTCAATAGTGCCTCCAAAAAAATCGGAGCACAAAAACTCTTCTCACACTCCACGGTGGGAGTCGAACACTTGACCTCCCTTCAAGCGCCTTCGTAGAACAGTCATTGCCACTAGGCCAATGACGCTAGCTTGAAGGCTAGCAAGCGTCTCCTTCTCCTTAACCCTTTGGCTGCGGATAAACATGGCGAAAAAACGATAGCCGTAGATTTTACTTCCCAACTTTTGCACAATTCGAATTTCTTTCACACATTTGCTTTGGACTATAGGTTATGGCTTATATAGCCAAACTTCCATGCTATGCACGATGTCGACGGGAGGATAATTCAAAATTTTTGAATTAATATTATTTTGGCGCCTTCGAAACAACTTTAGGGTTTATGAAACCCTTTTGATTATTTAAAAAATAATCAAATGTATTTTAGACCTTAGACCTTAGGTGGAGAACCCATTAAATTATTAAAATAATTTAATCACTAAATCAAATAAATAATTAATTAAAAAACCTTAAAAAAGGTTTTATTAATTAAGTTATTTAATTAATAAGTGTCTACAGCCTTTGCATTAAGCTGAGAGTGGTTTTGAAAAAAACCCTTAATGCATCCACCTGGTTTTAATAAAAACCCTTAAACCTACCATGGTTTTGATAAAAACATTTTCATCTGCCACATGGAATCTCTCCGGAATCTTCTAGAAAATATTCTTTGGAATCTTCAACCTTTGAAGCCAATAAATCCTCTTGACATTAATGCCAGTTCCTTTTGACATCAATGACAACTCATAGACAAGAAGCTAGGATCTCAAACACAAAATTGCCAACAAGTTTATCAGGTTTTATAAGAATTTCACATAGTTTTGTAATTTTTGATATTAATTTTGTAAGGTTTTGTAACTACTTTGCAAGCTTTTGTAACTCTATTTCATGATTTTGGGCCTCATCTCAAAAGGTCTTGTAGATGCTACTGATACTTTCATTGTTAGCTTATGTGTAGGTATTGGGATCTGCATAGAGGCTTGAGATGTCAAGCAATATGACTTCAAAACCCTCCCATAACTTATGTGATTGAGGAGATAATTTGCAACACCATAGAATTCATTTGCAAAGAAAACCCTATTTTTTGGGAGGTCTATTGTAATCAAGATGGTTGATTTGTAACACAAAAAAATTGTATTAATGCCATATCAATTTTCTATTTTGTTTATTTAAATTGATATGATGCATTTTCTTAGTCACATAAATGACAATTATTATGGTACCAACCCATATTTTTTTATGATTGGTTAGCTTTCTAAGAAAAACTAATCCTTTATTTTCTATAGTTACAGGTGTTGTTCAAAGCCTATCAAACTTCTAGAGGTTGGAAATACAAGTAAGTACTACAAAACCCTTTGTATTATTTAAAATAAAAAAGGCTTTAGTTTTATTTTTTGCATTACATTTATGCATGAATTGTCTTCATAAGGGATTTTTAAATATTTAAAAGAATTCAGTGTTCCCAAAATAAATATATCATAAAAATTTATTCTATTTGTTGGTTTCATTATTATTTTAGGACATTGGATTTTATTCCTTGTATGTTTTCATGAAAGCATTCTCTATATGTTTTCCAAAGAAGATCCATTTTATCTTCATTTCCTTTGTTCTATTTCTACTCAACCACACTAGTTTTTTGAATATGTATTCATATGAATATATATTTTTGATTAGTTGGATGAAAAGAGTTTTAAAAGGACCTCCAAACCTTATAACAAAAAGAAGCTAATCTCCAACCACTAGGAGACTGAGGACACTTAAAACATTAAATCCAACTAGCCCTTGGATACAACTACTTACACCTAGATAAACATTTAGTAGTCAAACAAACCCAAACACATAAGCCAAAAAAATATAAAATCTAGGCATGCAAGCCCACATGGATAAACAAAGATTAAAAATTGGGTACACAGGCTCGACCAAAATATTCAAAAATCAACATCCAATGGGGAGGTTTACAGCCTCCCGCCCTAAGTATTCTGACTCGAGTTTGACCTTTACCTAAATTCATTGTCCAATGATATATGGCCATATAGGAAATTACTTTTCCAAATGTGAATATCTTGTTCCGTAAGACCTTTATTAGCTAGGAAGTTTACAACTTTGTTGCCTTCCCTGAATTAGTGCTTAAATTGGACTTCTAAATTTTGAATCATTCTTCTGGCTTCAATTATAAAATTTGCAATAGTCTAGGAGGAATTTTTGTTGCCATTAATCATGTTGATAACATTGAGTGAATCTCCTTCTATTATTAGTTTCTTGCAATTCACCCAATTTAGTTGGGAAACACCCTAAAATAATGCTCGAGCTTCAGTGAAATGGTTGGTTTGGTGACCCAAGTTTTTAGCAAAGGCAAGAAGGATTTTGCCCTCCGAGTTTCTAAACAAACCCCCTACACCCATCAGACCCAGGTTCCCTTTAGAAGCTTTGTCAAAGTTGAATTTTAGCCAACCCAATGGAGGGGGTTCCCAAATCATGCTAGCCCTATCCTGAATCACCCTACTCACTATATTCTAAGGTTGAGTTAAAAAACCCAACGATCTCTCCAAATTGATCTTCCCTTCACAAGTTATCAAATCCAGTTTTAAAGCTTTCATATTTTCCACTGTATCTATAATGGCCCTCTAGGATACCGATGACTAAGGTGGGGAGAGGATAAGGAAGATATCCATTCAACAACCATGTCATCCAACAAGTTGGAAAGAATCCAAACAACACTCAGCTCCAAAAATAATTGAAGAAATACTTCAAGGGTATAGGCATAATAGGAAAATAAGTGGAAAGGTGATTCAAAAGCCCTACCACATAGGATGCACCTACTAGGGAAAATCATTCCCCATTTTTCAATATTATCAAGAGTAAGGAACTTTCCCTTAATTGACAACTAGAAGAGCACATTGAATTTAGGTATTAGTTGAAAACACGAGATTCCAGAAACAAAAAGGATAGACTAAAAATGCAATGTAAACGAAACTAAAATAACGCTTAAACCCTATGTTATTGAGAAATGCGTAAAAAGAAAGAACATGAACACAAGATATCAAAGCAATATAAAATACGGCCCTTTTATTGATATGCTTTTCAAATTTGTGTTACAATGCGTCTCCTTCCTTTTGAGGGGATAGGAGCGTTAAATGTTGGTCTTTTACAACTTGTTTCAGAATTCCTTCTTCCGCGTGCCCACATATAAGATGGGCGAACCAAAACGTTGCCGTCGCTTGTGTTGGTAAAAGTAGATTCCTCGTTGCTCCTCTAATGCTGCAAATCTGCGTTCAAAGAAACAAACAAAGAATCAGTAGCACTTGTGTATGAAAAACGAAAGATAAATATAATGATGGTTAAAATGAGTCCAAATAAACTAAAAATTTGATAGAAGCATAATCATGTAACTAGCAAAATACTGTAAAAGAAATAGTCACCAAACGCAATAAGGCGGGGGGTGCCCGAAGGCAAACCACCCGCGGGTGAAACTTTGTTTCGACACCAATCCGCTTGGGATGGGTCCGAAACCTGTTGTGATGGGTTGTCGACAAATTGGTAGGATATTGTGGTCAAAAAAATTGGGTTTTGGTTCTTGATTCGTGCCTCCAAAGTCACCCAATAACCTCCTTTTTGATTAAGAGATTATGGATGTGAAGCACAAATCGTAAGTAAGTAAATTAGCAGCACTTCGTCGCTCAAAATGCTCCTTCTCTGTATATCTTTTGGGTGAGGAAGCTCACCATTTTATAGACCCAAGGGGTCTCTTTGAATTAACATGCAAAAGTGTTACTTTGCATGAATGCTTTTTTGTGAAGAGAAGACTTCTTCTTGATCAAGGGCTTCTTAACTGCCTCTGTGCATGTCTTTGTATGTTTAGAAAAGCTCACTCGCACTCCCATGCAATGAAGGGATAGCTAAGTGGCAAATCTGAGTTGTCATGAAAAAGCCTACTCTCACTCCCATGCAATGAAGGGAGAGTTAAGTGGCCAATCCGAGTTGTCCTGAAAAGCTCACTCTCATTCCCATGCAGTGAATGGAGAGTCAAGTGGCAGATATGAGTTGTCAAAAGAACTCACTCGCACCCTTATGCCATGGAAGGAGAGCTAAGTGGCAGTTCTGAGTTGTCATGCACCGAGGTTTGACTTTTTGCCGGTCAAACCTGGCGTTCGTCCCACCCAGAAGCGAGCGCTGATAATCGTCCCCAGGGTGAAACGAGTACCAGTATGCACTCGTCCCTGGGTGGAGCGAGTACCAGTATGCACTCGTCCCTGGGTGGAGCGAGTAAGTAGCAAAGTGCCTAAAAGGTGCCAAATTGATCTCTGACTTGTAAAACTATTGTGTGAGTGGTTAGAACCACTGTTTAACCTCTGGGGGCTGCCCTGGGGGCTGTGTGTGTTAATGCGATCAGTGTTTGCAGTCACATAATCGGATTGGTGCTGTTTTGGTGTCTACAGATGCCCCTTTTTGGGAAGCGCTGTGCAAGGCGCAGCGTCGAGCAAAAATAGATAACCAAAGCACTAATGATTAGGTTTTCTCAGTAACCTAACCAACTCTTGATGCCCCAAGTATGGAAAGGGCATGCATTCTTGAATCCTTGCTTTTGACGAGCTAAGGAACTAATGCCAAGTGTTAACCTTGTTTAGTGAGGTGTTACTTGAGCTTGGACATTGATCAGTCATGAATAGGCAAAGGGCGCAACCTTTTGTCTGTGGGAACCTTGAGTTCATGATTCACGAATGCCAAGTGTTTAATCAGTTTGTGATTGTTGCTTGTTTGCTGCCCCAAGCAGGAGCGTGATTGTCTTTGTCAATGATTCTTTGAATGCATGTCATTGCCTTGATTGGGTGTGTGTGTGTTGATTGATAACTAAGTGTGACTACCCCCTCAAGCGACGAATCGATGAGGGAATGACCAACATGAGAAAAGCGACGAGTCGCTTGACCCAAGATGACTTAAGTGAGGGTGCCTTTAGATGTTTTTCCGTTGAATGCTTAAGCAGTTTCCCGATTGTTGGACCTATTTTTGGTGGGTTTGAACCCATTTGGGGATGCCATTTGGGGTTAACATTGGCAAAAATCTGATCTCTCATGGAGCAGTCCGGCCATGGTAGCCTTCTTTGGGAGACAGAGAATGACAATGTAAAACCCCGACATCTATTTTTTGATGCCAAGAGATTAAGTACAAGAGCACTTGGTCCGGCAATTTTTAGTGGTTTTGTTGTGGTGCAGTTTTCAATTTTTTTTTTTGAATGTTGTTTTTGGTGATGATTTTTTTTTTTTGTATTCGTTTCGGGGGGAGACGAACGTTATGATGGTACTCGTCCGGGGGTGGGACGAGCGCGTTTCCGAGGAAAAAGCGCTCGTTCCAGCCAGGGACGAATACCAGCAAGCAAAAAATATAAATAGGCAAAAATGACGGATTTGGCTCATTTGCACTGTTCATCGATTGCGATTTGGAGCTCTGAGGAGGAGGAAGATTTTCTGACGCGAAGCGCTGCCAAATTTTCCCGCTACCATGAGTGCACAAACCGGGTCGTCAAGCGGCGGAGCCGAGGCGAGACCAGTAAGTGAACTATCTCCGCGAGTGCTTAAGTTGAAAAGTGCAAATTTGTTTTGATTATGTTTTTCTTTTGGTTAAGACATGGAACCCTAATTAATTAATAAAAAGGTGAATGAATTGAGTTAAAGACCATGAAATAAAATGAAACATGTATGCAAACCGATGGAAACCTAGATGGAAAACCGTAGAATAAACCCAAATGAAACTTAGAGTAACACCTTAGGGTAACCATGGTTATAAAAATGTTTTTTTTATGTGAATGGTAAAACGTAGGTCGAAACCGTAGGTAAACCATGTCACTTTTTGTCTTTTTTTTATGATGAAACCCTAGATTTATAAAAAATGGATGAAATTTTTTTTTTTTTGGAATGGTAAACTTAGGTAAAACCGTAGGTAAACCATGTCAAATTTTTGTTGTTTTTATGAAATGTAAGATGAAAACTTGATGAATTTTTTTTGTTTTGAAATGGTAAACTTAGGTAAAAACCGTAGGTAAACCATGTCAAATTTTTGTTGTTTTTATGAAATGTAAGATGAAAACTTGATGAATTTTTTTTTTTTGAAATGGTAAACTTAGGTAAAAACCGTAGGTAAACCATGTCAAATTTTTGTTGTTTTTATGAAATGTAAGATGAAAACGTGATGAATTTTTTTGTTGAACTGGTAAACTTAGGTCGAAACCGTAGGTAAACCATGTCGATTTTGTGTTGTTTTTTTTTTTTTATGTTTGTAAATTGTAACAGATGTACATGTGAATGAATGTTGTTACTGTATATTGATGCATTTTTGAATATGTGATGGTGATTTGATGCATGTTTTTGATGTGTTTATGTTTTGTGATATGCAGGTGGTGAAGAGTCGGCATCGGGTACCGACTATTTTTTCTAGTGCCCGCGAGGCGTTGAGTGCGGAGGACTGGGAGTGGCTTGATGCCTTAGGGCTCAAGCATGTGGCACGATTGGAGGCAGTGGTTGGGGATCGGGCGTACTTGATAGCTTTGATCAGCCTATGGGATGTTCGGACGAACACCTTCCATCTCTCGACAGGGGAGATGACAGTCACCTTGGAGGACGTGTATCGGATTCTTCGGATTTCGATAGACGGGGTTCCCATCCGGACGATGCCACGAGGCCAGAGGATGGCTGTACTGACCCGATGTTTTGGACATGGGGAGGATGTGGATGGGATGAGCTCAGTGGAGAAGGCGGAGGAGGATTGTCAGGTTGGTGGGATCCTAGTGCGGTGGTGGTATGAGAGGGGAGTGTTGGGAGTGAGGCATGCACTACTCATGAGCCTCATTTCCAACATGTTGTTGCCAGACTCTTCGGGGGCGAGGTTCCCATGGAACCTACTGGAGGTGGTGTGGCAGTTAGTGGATTGTCCTGTGACAGAGCCGGTGATCATGAGATGGGGCCAGACGCTGTTGGCTCAACTATATGATGAGTTGTATGAGGTCCGCTGTCGAAAGCGAAAGGGGATTGGCTACAGTTACTTATTGCAGTGCTGGGCCTGGCAGCATATAGCCGTAGAGCGACCACGAGGGCTACCCTGGACTACACGGGTTGACATGGTAGATCGAGACATTGGTTATGGGGCTTTATGGTATCGAGCTGAGGAGCGGGGGCAGAGTCGGCGGTTTGCGGGAGACGTGGACCATTACGTAGATGCATTGGCACGACTGACTCCAGGAGATGTGGTGTGGAGGCCATATCGGGATTGTCTCGCATGGTCGGAGGCTGATGAGTGGCTTCGACGGGTCCGGAGGGGGAGGTGGGTCATTGGACGACACGAGACAGAGCAGGAATACTTCCATTATCTTCGAGTGACATGATAGTTTGGGGTACGCCAGGGGTTGCCTAGGGAACCCGTAGTCTATCGATGCCGGAGCGATGAGAGGACTCTAGCTGTGTCGATCCTCGAGCCACTAGGGGAGGAGGCGGATACAGTACTGGACACTCCAGACGTGGATGATGTTGGAGTTACTGCCGAGTACCAGGAGTGGTGGATGCTCCGACAATGGCGAGGTGAGGGGCCATTGGGAGGGGATGAGGCAGCGGGAGGTGGAGAGGGTGCAGAGGCACCAGGAGAGGGTTGGGGAGCTCCTGTTGATGTGGACATGGTGGAGGTGGCAGATGCGGGAGAGGACTTTGGTGAGGAGGAGCAGCCAGAGATGCAGGATGCTCCGGAGCAGGCCGATGCGCCAGAGAGGCCGACGTAGCCGGCCGTGCCGAGGGATACAGAGGCGGGGTTGCACGTTGAGGTAGCACGATTGACGGAGGTGCTACGGAGGCGAGATGGAGAGCTTGGGGAGATGGCACAGGAGAGGGATCTCCTACGGACATAGTTGGTGAGTGAGAGAGCACAGGGACTATGTCTCATCGATAGGAGGGTGATAGTCCGACGGGAGAGGGATCTCTCAGGTGCAGCTAGCAGCGCGATGATGTAGTCGCTTACTACCATAGGCGAGAGGCAAAGTGGAGTCGACGAGAGGAGATTGGGGCCGACAGGAATCAGATTGGGCATCGACTGGAGATGGAGGGAGAGATTATCCACCTTGGTGGGCGAATACCAGAGCCTCCTGGAGGTGGCTCGTCGTATCGGATGAGAGACAGTGGGACAGAGTAGTCAGCATCATCCCGTCGTAGGCGGTTGGATGAGGGAGGCGCTAGTGGGCATGATGCAGGGGCGAGCAACAGTCGCCTTGAGAGGTCCCAGAGGACCCACACTACAGGGGGTAGTTCTCGTCGCACCGATCCTACGTGATCATGGTGGCCGACGCCCTAGGCTTGGGGTTTTTGAGTTTTTGGATTATGGTAGCGAGGTCCGAGGACCGGTTCATTGTAGCCTACGGGCAATTTTGTTATGATATATATATACAGATGACTCTTTTTGGTGTTTATACATTTTTCATGATTTATTTTGATGTACATGTTTTTACATTGATGTATGCATATGCGATTATGAATGCGATGGGTCTACTTTGTATGATGTATGCATATGGAATGAATGAAATGAATTGTTGATGATTTGTCGATGCACCATAGACTGTACAAGATTTGATTGACTTGCTATAGTAATGGGATAACTTTGTGGAATGCTTGTGCATGTGAAAACTTTGTTTTTGTATTTTATCTATTTTTTGATGGTGATGTACGGAATGAAATGTACCGGTTGTTTGAAAATGTAGTTAAGCTTTTCTGAGATGCAGATATTTTAACTAACTAGCCAAGACTGTACATTTATCTTGCGAGACTTTTGAACAAGGTCTAAATCCGACTTGAATTTAACCAAGTTATTTCACATCCCTGTGTGTGCAATTGAGTTCGTTTATGTGGTATTTGTCAGGATACCGCCAGTGCCAGATAGGCTATCAACCAAACCTGTACTGAGGATCACCTAATTAGCTCCACTAACTCCGTTGTTGTATTTAGCAAGATTAATCCACGTGACAATCTAAGGTACCATAAGCTAGCTCATCCACATGCAAACATTGGTCTACGCACACGCAAAGCTAATGTGACAGGACATATCGTCATGCGGGTAGGAGACCACCATTGCCAGGTAGGCTGTCAACCAAACCTGTAATGAGGATCACCTAGATGGTTTTCGAATGCTGAGAATTTCCAGGGATTCAAGTTCAGGTTATTTATTGGCGGAATGATTTGGGAGACTTGCTCGTCGATATAGTGATGAAAATCACTGTTTATTTTTCTATTTATTTTTTTTTTGTTTTTTTTTTTTTTGAGCAAGGATTTTGAATAGTGGTGAAAACCACTGTTATTTGATTTTGTATTTTGAGCTTTGTAATTTTGAACTTGTGAATGGCCTTGATCCATTTAGGTCTTGGGGATGACTACCCATCCTTGGCAGGGACGTGTAGTACGAATCCTTACGACTTTGGGGACCAAGGGGATAATGGAGATGATGAAGTAAGGGCATTGATCTGTTAGGCCTTGGGGATGACTACCCATCCTGGTTAGGGGCGGATAGTATGAATCCTTACAACTTGGAGACCAAAGGGAGAATGGAGAGTATGAAGTAAAGGCATTGATCTGTTAGGCCTTGGGGATGACTACCCATCCTGATTAGGGGTGGATAGTACGAATCCTTACAACTTGGAGATCAAAGGTGAATGGAAAGGTTAGGATGATGGTTCATTGGAATTTTGTTTGTGAAGGGCGTTGATCCTTTTAGGTCTTGGGGATGACTACCCATCCTTGGCAGGGACGTGTAGTACGAATCCTTACAACTTTGGGGACCAACTATGATTTGGATTTGTGGGAGTGGTGAAAACCACTATTTATTATGGTGAATGGATGGGGAAGAGCTCGTCCTTTTGTCAATTCTCAGCATTCTAGAACCATTCGCACAGGGGGATGAACAGGCTAATCTTTCACTTATAGTACCCGAGACTGCTTTGTAGGGTTCTCTTGCATTCACACAACTTAGGAATTATTTTATGTGTGTTAGTTTGTGATGGGATGTTACGTAACAAGGCATGATCCAAGTAAAACTTTTCCCGTGTAAAATCTATTTAACTATGTACCATTTTGGCTAGAAATTTAAAGACAGCTGAATGACGAAAACCCTAGATACATTAGGAGACAACTGACGATGCTAAAAAAATGGTGATGGTGCTATTCTAGATGTATGCGTTTGTGGAAAATGATGGAATTGCCAAGTGATGACAGTCTATGGTGCGGTTGACTTGTATGACCTAGCGAAGTATGCAATGTATGGATGCAATGCTTAATGCAACCTATATTTTTGTATTTTGATTTTTATGAGAATGCAGGAAATTGAAATGCAATTGTTTTTGTGATTTTTGATTGATTTTTGTTTTTTTTTTTTTTTGAGTATGCATGGAATTGAAATGCAATTGTTTTTGTGATTTTTGATTTTTTGTATTGTTTTTGTTTATTTTTGAATATTTATTTTGACCAAGCAGTTATGGGAACGCTTGGAGCTTTTGGTGTTTGACCAAAGGGTTTATGAATACCTATGGAGCATTTAGGGTTAGGGAAGATTATGAAGAATCCTTGGAGCTTTTGGCTTGACCAAAGGGTTTATGGATACCTTTGGGGCATTTAAGGGTTGACAAGCAAGTGATTATGAGAATCCTTGGAGCTTTTGGCTTGACCAAAGGGTTTATAGATACCTTTGGGGCATTTAGGGTTGACCAAGCGATTATGAGAATCCTTGGAGCTTTTAGTTGGACTATGGCTCTCTAGACGTGGAACGGCCTCAAATGACTGATGTTCAAGGGTTCTTTTTCCTTGATTCCTTCAAGAGAGGCAAGCCGGTATGTTCCAGGTCCTATTCTACTCATCAATGACATAAGGACCTAACCAGTTTGCCGTGAACTTGTCCCGTAGATGGGACGGCAAATTAGAATTCTGTTGGTTCTCTTTTAAGACCAAATCACCAACCTAAAATTCCCTGAGGTGGACTTTCATGTTGTATGCTCTCTTAAGTCGCTCTTGATAGATACGCAAATGCTCAAGAGCATTAACGCGTCGTTCATCGAGCAACGTCAGTTGATCTAACTAGGCCTGCCACGCAGTGTCATCATCGATGAACTCTTGCATTGAAATGCGCAGGGAAGGGATTTCCAACTCAAAAGGCATGACTGCCTCGGAGCCATACACCAACGAAAATGGAGTTGCCCTAGTGGGCGTCCGAATGCTGGTGCGATAAGCCCATAGGGCAAGCGGGATCTGAATGTGCCAATCCTTATGATTGTCTACAACTATCTTTTTAAGAATGGCGACTAGCATTTTGTTGGACGCCTCTGCTTGCCCATTTGCCTACGGATAATAGGGTGTTGAAAAACTATGCTGAATTTTGTACTTTGTGGTCAAAGCACGCACATATTTATTCTTGAATGGTGTCCCATTATCTGACAGGATCTTGGATGGAATACCAAAATGACATATGATGTTATGCAAAATAAACTCCGCAATGCGGGATCCAATCGTAGAGGTTAGCGGAATCGCTTCCACCCACTTGGTGAAGTACTCTGTGGCCGTTAAAATAAACGTGTGATGACCAGACGATGCAGGAGAGATCTTTCCAATTAGGTCAAAGCCCCACTGCAAAAAAGGCCAAACCGATTGGATCGGCTGCAAGGCCTGAGAAGGTACGTGTGTCAAATTAGCATGGTGCTGACACTTCACGCACTTCTTCACATATGCGCAACAATCTCGCTCTAAAGATGGCCAATAATAACCCATGCGAAGAATGCACTTTGCGATGGCCATACCGCTGAAGTGGCCACCACATGTACCATCGTGAGCTTGGGTGATCGCCCAAGCGGACTCTTGTTGGTCCAAACAACGAAGGAGGATTCCTTCATAATTTTGACGATACAAAATGTCTCCTAACAAGACATGCTTTGCCGCTTTCTGTTTGAATGATCTTTTCGTGGCTTGTGTCAATCCAAGTGGGAGGTTACCTAGCTTGAGGTAATCCCGAATGGGTGTGTACCAATCTTGCTGATCAGAAACCTCGATAGTATGAACGGCCAATCCCTCTTGAAGTCCATCCCGAACAAAAGCTGAGCGGGAGAGAACTTGTAAAAACAACGTGGTGTTGCTATTAAGAGGGGTCGGGGAGAACAAGGACCCCCAATTGGCTTGAGTCAAACAATCTCGAATTCGAGAGAACTTATCCGGAGATGGTTCAATCTGGATCAGGTGGATTCCTGGCGTGAGGTCAGAGCTTGCACGCTCCATCGCAGGTTGCGATAATGTCTTGACTTGAATGGTTGTCATCTCATCGAAAGGGTCTTGCGGGATTAGGGACCCCAAGGAGGCCATAGTATCCGCAAAATGATTCGATGATCGAGGGAGTGCCTCAATGTCATACCATTCAAGTTGTGCCAGGAATTTGTCCACAAGGGCTTTATAGGCCTGCAAAACTGGACATTTACATTGGAATATCCCCTTTACTTGATTGACAATTAACAACGAATCACCAAAGATGTTTAGACATTTAATGTTCATGGTGATTGTTGTCTGAAGACCTATGAGCAAGGCTTCGTATTCTGCATTGTTGTTGGTGCACGGGAAGTCTAATTTAAATGACAAGGGCATTGGAGTGCCTTGCGGAGTGAAGAATACAATTCCCGTGCCACCCCCTTGCTCACATTTAGAACCATCAAAGAATAGGGTTATGTCAGCTTGTGACTCAGGCTCATCAGAATCGGCGATTCCGAAACATGGAAGACCCCATCATCAAGTAGTTTGAAAGTCGGAGGCTGATCATCTTCAAGAGGAGCCTCGACTAGTTGATCGGCGATGACTTGACCTTTTATGGATTTTTGTCCAATGAACTCTATGTCAAACTCCGTCAACAACATGATCCATTTCGTCGTGCGGCTACTATGATAAGTATGACTCATCATGTATCGCAATGGATTCTCCTTAGACACAACATACGTCTTATTACTAAGCATGTAGTGGCATAGCTTTTTGGTAGCAAACACCACTGCCAAGCAGAGCTTTTCAACGTATGCATAGTTAAGTTCATAACTAACCAGGGTGCGGCTAAGATAGTATGTAGCCTGTTCTTTGTGAAGTTCATTTTTCTAGGACAGCATGGCGCCCAATGCCACCTCAGTAGCTGAGATGTATAAATAGAATGACACTCCTGGTCTAGGTGGTGCCAATACTGGCGACGAAGCCAAGTACTATTTAATGTCATCAAAGGCTGACTGGCACTCGTCATCCCAATGAAATGTGACCCCCTTATGCAATAATTTATTCATGGGTCGGCACTTGTCAGATAACTGCGCTATGAAGCGCTTGATCGACGCAACCTTTCCCTGCAGACTCCTGAGCTGCTTGATGGTGGTTGGGGGAAGCATTTCAAGGATTGCCTTGACTTTGTTTGGGTCTACCTCGATTCCTCATTTGGAGACTATGAAACCCAAGAGCTTTCCAGATGTGATGCCAAAGATGCACTTCTTGGGGTTTAGTCTGACTTTATGTTCAATGAGGCGATCAAGGACCTTGCTCAAGTCACCGAGGTGATCTGGGCACAAAAGAGATTTGGCCAACAAATCATCCATGTAATCTTCCAAAGTCTTGTGCATGTAATCATGAAAGATGTACGTCATGGCACGTTGGTAAGTGGCGCCAACATTTTTAAGGCCAAAAGGCATGACCTTATAGCAAAATGTCCCCCAAGGCATTGTGAATGCCATTTTTAGTTGGTCCTCGGGATTGATACGAATCTGATTGTATCCCGAGAAACCATCCATAAGGGAAAGCATTTCGTGGCCCGTTGTGGCGTCTACCAACGCGTCGATGCTTGGCAAGGGAAAATCATCCTTAGGACTCGCTTTGTTAAGATCTCAAAAATCGGTGCATATGCGAATCCTCCCATCGGGCTTCTTGACGGGAACCATGTTAGACAACCATGGAGGATAATCCACACAGATGACAAACTGGGCATCCAACAACTTTTGTAACTCATATTTTACCATTAAGGCCACTGTTGGGTGCATCTTGCATAGTTTTTGCTTGACTGGCTTGATTGTCGGATCAAGCGTTAAATTATGCGTGACTAGCTGTGGGTCTAGTCCCGGCATATCCTTGTATGACCATGCAAAAACCTCCTTCTTTTCCTTAAGAAGGGCAACATAATCGGCTCGCTCTTCGGGGGAAAGACTTACCCCTAGCTTGAGAATTCATGGATTCATTGGATCTGTGCCGATGTCTACATCAGTCGTTGCCTCGACCGACATGTGGGATCCATCTTCCAACTGATGTGGAATGGGGATCAGATGGATATCGTTTGCTGAATTAAGATCATCATTAGGAACGTCAAGTTCCTCTTCAGCATGGAAGACATCCTGAGTCTGTCCTGGAGTGAAATGAAACATCCCACCGCAAGGCCAATACTCTGATGGGGATGGTGGTGTGTCAGCGCGATCCCAATCTATAGCCTCTATGTCTAGATGCAATGATCATGTGGGATTGGCTGGATCATGGATGGGGGCGGTCAAGTCAATGGAGATCATGTTGATGAAATGAGGGTAACCTCCATTACCGCAGATGTGATAACTCTGACATTCGAGATGCTCTAGATGCATTGGGTCTGGCTCTGTAGGCACTGGCACAAAGGGATCAGCCCTATGCGTGGACATGCAAACAGGGTCTGCCCTAGGCACTGATGGTTTGATAGGGTCTCCAGGCGGAAGATGCTCTCTGTATACCTAGAGTGGCGGGTGCAGTAATTGCTATAACTACGTCGGGTTGAGGTGCCACCTATGTCTTGGACCTATGTGTAAGTGTTCAAACATGTCATCTATGTCCAAGGGATATCGTTGTTGCATTTGTTGCCTTTGTTGCCTTTGTTGCATTTGTCGCATGTGGTTGAGATAAGCCATCTCAGTTTCATCTTTCGACTCATTGTCGAAGAACCACAGGCCTTCGTTAACTCCAATGGTTGCTTGCGACACATGGGGCTCACCTTGTTCAAGCAGATTTATGTGGTCCCATCTAGGCTGTCCCGCCCTCTACGGGGGAACCTGATTTTCTTGAGGTAGTCTATGCTCACTGGGATCATTCAATGGGAACATTGTC
This sequence comes from Wollemia nobilis, assembly GCA_028583015.1. Classification (NCBI taxonomy): domain Eukaryota; kingdom Viridiplantae; phylum Streptophyta; class Pinopsida; order Araucariales; family Araucariaceae; genus Wollemia; species Wollemia nobilis. Next base: position 2,788,362 of record JAQPPZ010002721.1, read on the forward strand.
AGGAAGCTTTCCTGATCATCATTCATTGGATATTCGTGCGAATGATCGTACTCCGACTCATCTTCAGAAGACCCTTCGTGGTCTTGTCCATCTTCCCCTTGTGGGTGAGTCCATGAGGTTTCTCCTTGTTCGGCCGAAGGGAAAGGGTTGTTGAGGTCAACAAGGTTGTTTGTTTGTAATGGGAAATAATCCCCCAATGTATAAGTTGTATTTGGATTGGCATATGGATCTAATGCCAACCCATCCTTGTTGCCTATCCCTAGGCCTTGCATGTTTTCGACCAAGATGTCGAGGGGCAAAGGGTGATTAAACCCTACTCCTGACTTGTCATAAGGCATTTGGTATCTTGGTTGGCACAAAACACGCACTCCTTGTTCATACCGCCCAACCCGTATCCATGCCAATTGCATTGGCTAAGATATCGTAATGCAAAGTCTGGGTTAGCCAGATAATTGACATCTTCCACAAAGGGCTCTTCATCTTCCTCTTCTCGTCGGGAAGGTTCAACACCATGATCCAGGCCCCCAAAAATAAAGTTTGTCTGATTAGGTGGGTAGCCTAGAGGAACCACGGAGCCTATGGGGAAGCGAGGTCTTCCCATGTCTTGCATAGACTGAAGTGTGGGCGTTGCAACAACATTGCGCACTATATACTCCCCCATGCCTGTGGTAGACATCTCAACAGTAATCGTTGGCGATTGAGAGGAAGCGAATGGGAGTTCTCCTTGAGTCCACTCCATGTGGGGTGAACTAGGCGTCTCAACTTCCATTCTATGAGGCATCTCTTCTATCGAGATGTTGGAGACTAAGGGTGGTTCCGCTTCCAGGGGCTTCTTTCCTTTGTCCGTTGGTGTGGCCACCGTAGGTGGCGTCATTGTGGGAGGACCAGATGAAGAAGATGAACCTGCCTGGGAATTTGATTGATTGGGTAATGGAGATTCTTGCTTAGTCGGACCCCTCTTAGATGGATTTAACTAGAAATCCACGTGCGTTGAAGGAAGGGTCGACTGCGGCATGATTTGCACTGAGTTGCAATATTTAAAAGGTTCCAAATCTACGGGGACCACGTGTACTTGTCCTTCAAATGTATATTTCAAACATTGATGAGCAATTGAAGGGACACACTTCATATCCCGGATCCAAGGCCGCCCAAGCAAGATATTGTAAGCCATCTCACCTTCTAAAATGTGGCACAACGTATGAATGGTCTTTTGTCCCACTTGTATGGGCAGGACAATTGTGCCAACTGTCGAGCATATCGCATCATTGAATGCTCGAAGGGTATAAGTGGAAGGTACAATGTGAGAGGTTGGCAGCTTCAAATGTTTCAAGTGCAGTGGTTGTAATAATGTTACTGGATGAACCAGTGTCTACCAACACCCGCTTATACGGAGTCCCGTTGACCCATGCAATAACGTGTAGGGGTGGATCCGCTACATCCCCAGTCACCATTTTTAATTCATCTTCCCTAAAGGTGATGACTGGTTTGGTACACTATTTGACATGCCCCACAAAATTGTTGAACGAATCCGCTTCGTGGGGTTGCAGCTCAATTGCCTTTAATATCTCCATGAGAGCTTCCCGATGGGGCATCGATTGTTGAATAAGCTCATAGATGGAGAGCCTAGCCGACGTGGTCCGTAGACTTTGAGTAAGTCTAGTGCGAATCGTGGCCACTGGTCTAGGCGGGGGAAGTTGTGCAGGATTCACTTGAGGTTGTGACATGGGTGGAACTTCCCTTGTGGCTGTCGCGGGGGCAGCCCCTGAGTGTCTCTTGTTCCTTGTCACAATGCTGATCATCCCAACATACCCCTCCATGGGGCAATTCTGTTGCACTTCGTTGACATGAAGAGGTTTTGCTTGTGCATCATGTGCGGGTAAAGGATCTTTGAAAACACCCATTTGTTGGTTGTTGGGTGCGATGGGGTTATCCACTACCAATGTATTATTGTCAATGAGGTCTTGCACTAAACCTTTGAACGTCCAATAGACGTTAAGGTCATGCCCTTTCCTTCTATGGAATCTACAGTAAAGATCCTCTCTGTAGCCCTTAGGCTTGGGCGCATTAGGATCGATTGTTTGAATCTCCGACAGATTAATCAAGTTTGCCACTGACAAACGGTCAAACAAAGATTCCCTGGACTCGGTGTATGGTGTATATTGCCGCCTAGGGTGACGCTGCTGATTTTGATCCTATTTTTTATTATCTTTCTCATAGTTATTGTGAGGCACCGCTTGATAATTAGCCTTTGGAGGCTGTGTCGCTTGGGCAGGCTTAGGGGCATTGATAGCAACTTGATTGACCGCGACGGGTTTCTGTTGCGTATTCCCTATTTTGGTGCTCTTGTTCCACTCTTTTTTCTTAGGCTTGGCAATTTTGCCATCCTGTATCTTGATCTCTTCGATAACTCTAGCTTGCGCCAGAGCTTCTTCTAAAGTGGCGTATTGCTGCAGCTGCAATAGCACAGAGATCGATCGCAAATAGCTCTTTGCGAACATTTGAGTTAGGTCGGACATAGGAGGGAGGTAGGATAGCTTTGAAAGCAACGTCCTCCATCGATTCCCATATGCCACCATAGATTCCTCCTCATACTGCTTGAGGCTAGCTAGATCACTGAGTGACGCCTTTTTCTTTGTGTTGAAAGCGAAACGTTCTAGGAACGCGTCCACTAGTTGATCCAAGTTGTAGATGCTATGCTTCGGTAGATGGGTAAACCAATCCGAGGTAGGTCCTACAAATGTGGTTATAAAGGTTCTTAATAGCAATGCATCATTGTCTTGTATACCGAAGCATTGGCTCAAAAATCGAGTCACATGCTCTTGAGCATCTTCCTCCCCTTTAAAGAGTGCCAACTGGGGCAGCTTAAAATGTTCGGGGTATGGAGGTGCTGGCACTGATGGATGCACCGGATGACTACGGAGTTGGCGTAAAGTAGGCTTTTGGGGCCCAGTAGTCTTGAGTTCCATAGTCTCTAAGCGTTCTAACAACACTTTGTATGCATCGGAGGACGTAATCTCCTCCTCCTTGGTTTGTTCCCGCTGTGGGTTGTGGGGAACTTGAGGCCTTTGGAGGGGTAGCTGGGTAGCACCCCTCCTGCCTTGATAGGGCATTTCAGCCCGCTCTTCTTCTTCATAATCCTCATAAGCTTCTTGAGGAGTGTCTGGCCTAGGCCTATAAACATTGATGGGTGCCCGCGGAGGATGCCCATCATGGTTGCGGGGAGTGGCCTCCCGCTCAGGTCTAGGAGGTCTTAGAGGTAGTGCTTGATGAAGTCGCGGAGACCTGTCTCGCACTAAGGGGTTGTGCCTCACATACATCTCAGATTGTTGTGCGCGAGGGACTGGAGCCTTCTCAGGCGCATTGTTGTGAAGCAGTTCAGCTGTCCGACGTTGAATGCGCTCTTGGTTAAGGTGACACAAATGTTCTAATTGCTGTTGGTCTTGCCTAAGCCGCGTGATCTGCGCTTGGCGGGCGGCTAGTTTGGCAAATGCCAAGTCATTTTGTTCCACTGTCTCTTGTTTAGGGGGCCTAGATGCCTCCCCTACATACCTGTCTTGATCCTGGTACTCTGAGACCCCTATATGTTGCTTCCCTCTGTCGAGGTTGGCAGCATTGATTTGAAGCTCTGGTCTCAATGAGCGATCTGGATATAAAGCGGGTGCAGACGTGCATCGTTCCCATGCTAGGTACTATCCTTGAGGAACGTATTGATCTTCCTCACATTCTCTGTTATATTCATAAAAGGTGCGGGCAGAGTTGCCTTGCCCGGTCGGGAGAACCTGATATTCTGGATATGGTCTCGTGTGTCTGACATTGATCAGGGGTAAATTAGGAGTAACAAAATCATATGGTTCCTCCTTGTGGACCCTTTGTTGTTCTAGAGCAGTACATAGCGCTTCATCACTAGGCCACCCATAACGAACTTCAAAGGGGGGCCTTGTATCTAGGTCACGTGCTACATGTTGGTTGTTTTCTTGAAAGGATCTTTGTTGCCTGGGAGTACCCCCTAAAGAGGTGCCTCTATAGTCTTGTCTAGTGATGGCATGAGTTGGAGTGCCCCTCAAGGAGGTGCCTCTAAAGTCATGTTCTAATAATTGCATGGTGTGGACTAACTTGTGTACCCTGTCGCCAAGGCGGGATGGCCAAGTCTTTAGGGCTATATCGGAGGCGACTTGTCCCCCTTGGTGCATTCTCTGCAGCTTCTGCCCATGATTGGGCTTGGCTACGAGTGAATACCATGGTAATGACTCTCTACAAGCTACGTAGATTTTTATCTTTTGCTTATGATTTTCTAATTTTTCTTTTTTTTTGTTACACTAAGCAGAAAAGAACATACACACACAAAGCAATGATTATCTCTTTTAAAGATTAATGGTGTGTCCTAAACTGGTTTTAGTGTGTTTTGTTGTTTGTTTTTTTTTTGTTTTTTTGTGAAAACCATTTAAATGCAATTATGAAGGCTCTTGTGACTCCCAAAATGGTCGCCCCTTCAATATACCATTGTCGGACCGATATACCAACCTCTCTATATACCCGCCCTTACGTGAGGGAGACTATAGGTACGTGAGAGCAGATGATACGTGGAACATAGGCGGTACGGAAGGGGGATTGTCCTGTTTATGACACCTACCATAGAAGACTTATCCTCGCATGCTGGGAATCACCCCAACGACACTCGGTCAGCTTTCGTCAGGATTTACGTCGAGCAACAGTGACAATCAGGGTAAATGAATGCAAATATCCAAGCCAACGTGATAATGGAATCCACTATTGGTCTTGCTCAAGGGCTGGGGTTTTACGACCAGCTCCTTGGTTTAAGTAACCACGTGATGTGTGGGGTTCATTTTAATTTGCAAAAATTGAAACAGGCAAACGAAAAGGAAACTTTCCCTAAGCCATACAAAAACTGAAAACCAAAAATCAGAAAACAAAAATTTGACAGAGGCTTGTTAAAAACCCCTACCTCTTCTCTGCCCGAAAGGATATTTCTGATTGGCTGCTCTAAAAAATGCACAGAAAGATACTCGTCCCTGGGTGAGGCGAATATCAGAACAGTATTCGTTCCAGGGTGAGACGAATGCTTATTCGTCCCTGGGTGAAACGAATCCCAATTCTGTAATCGTCACTGACAGAAACGAATAACAGTCTGATGATTGAAAAATAGGTACCTGTAATCAAAACAAGCAATTTCAGATCAGAAATCTAACCTAAAAAATAAACAGAGGACAGAGGTCCCACCGTGATCGCCATTGAAAACACGAGATTCCGAAAACAAAAAGGATAGACTAAAAATGCAATGTAAACGAAGCTAAAATAATGCTTAAACCCTATGTTATTGAGAAATGCGTAAAAAGAAAGAACATGAACACAAGATATCAAAGCAATATAAAATACGGCCCTTTTATTGATATGCTTTTCAAATTTGTGTTACAATGCGTCTCCTTCCTTTTGAGGGGATAGGAGCGTTAAATGTTGGTCTTTTACAACTTGTTTCAGAATTCCTTCTTCCGCGTGCCCACATATAAGATGGGCGAACCAAAACGTTGCCGCCGCTTGTGTTGGTAAAAGTAGATTCCTCGCTGCTCCTCTAATGCTGCAAATCTGCGTTCAAAGAAACAAACAAAGAATCAGTAGCACCTATGTATGAAAAACGAAAGATAAATATAATGATGGTTAAAATGAGTCCAAATAAACTAAAAATTTGACAGAAGCATAATCATGTAACTAGCAAAATACTGTAAAAGAAATAGTCACCAAACGCAATAAGGCGGGGGGTGCCCGAAGGCAAACCACCCGCGGGTGAAACTTTGTTTCGACACCAATCCGCTTGGGATGGGTCCGAAACCTGTTGTGATGGGTTGTCGGCAAATTGGTAGGATATTGTGGTCAAAAAAATCGGGTTTTGGTTCTTGATTCGTGCCTCCAAAGTCACCCAATAACCTCCTTTTCGATTAAGAGATTATGGATGTGAAGCACAAATCGTAAGTAAGTAAATTAGCAGCACTTCGTCGCTCAAAATGCTCCTTCTCTCGTATATCTTTTGGGTGAGGAAGCTCACCATTTTATAGACCCAAGGGGTCTCTTTGAATTAACATGCAAAAGTGTTACTTTGCATGAATGCTTTTTTGTGAAGAGAAGACTTCTTCTTGATCAAGGGCTTCTTAACCGCCTCTCGTGCATGTCTTTGTATGTTTAGAAAAGCTCACTCGCACTCCCATGCAATGAAGGGATAGCTAAGTGGCAAATCTGAGTTGTCATGAAAAAGCCTACTCTCACTCCCATGCAATGAAGGGAGAGTTAAGTGGCCAATCCGAGTTGTCCTGAAAAGCTCACTCTCATTCCCATGCAGTGAATGGAGAGTCAAGTGGCAGATATGAGTTGTCAAAAGAACTCACTCGCACCCTTATGCCATGGAAGGAGAGCTAAGTGGCAGTTCTGAGTTGTCATGCGCCGAGGTTTGACTTTTTGCCGGTCAAACCTGGCGTTCGTCCCACCCAAAAGCGAGCGCTGATAATCATCTCAGGGTGAAACGAGTACCAGTCTGCACTCGTCTCTGGGTGGAACGAGTACCAGTATGCACTCGTCCCTAGGTGGAGCGAGTAAGTAGCAAAGTGCCTAAAAGGTGCCAAATTGATCTCTGACTTGTAAAACTATTGTGTGAGTGGTTAGAACCACTGTTTAACCTCTGGGGGCTGCCCTGGGGGCTGTGTGTGTTAATGCGATCAGTGTTTGCAGTCACATAATCGGATTGGTGCTATTTTGGTGTCTACATTAGTACTTTAATCCAGACTTGATACGTCGGGAACCAGGGATCCGAATTATAGTCCAAGCAACCATAATCATACTTAACTAAAAATTGTCCATCTTTATTAGGTTCCCAAAACAACCTATTGTGAAGACTAGTACCTAGGGTTAAGAACCATTTTATGGAGTTTTTTAAATTTATAAAAGCAAGTTTCTCCTCTTGATAAATATTTGGAAAGTCTAAAAAGTCAAAATATTTAGGACCAAAGAACCTATCTGTAGTTGGCTTCAGACAGGAAAAGGTCGGGCAATATTTAATAAGGGATGGCGAGGCCCAGGAATCAATGGAATAAACACCCCCCACCACCCAACAAAGGCCTTTACACACATCCACCCGACTACCAACTATGCTGGAAAAAAAAGCAGATCCCACTGAGAGAGCTTGGAATTTCAAGAAATTGTTACCATCGCTAAGATACTCAGCCTTCATAATATTAACCCAACTAACATTTTCATCCTAAACTAATTTCCAAGATTGTTTTTTAATCAAGGCTCTATTCAACATTCTCAACCTTCTCAAACCTAATCCTCCTTCTTCTCTCCTACTACAGACTTGATCCTATGCAACCAGGTGGAATCTCTTCTTCTCTTTAGCCCCTAACCACAAGAAAGATCCTTGGATTTGCTCTAACTTATCGATACTTTTCTACAAAATATTTAATAAGGATTAGAAGTACACTGATATGCTTTGTAAAGTGGCTTTGACCAATAAAATCTTCCCCACTTGACTTAAAAGGGCACCTTTACACCTTGATAACTTCTTCTAAACTCTTTCAATTACTGAATCCCATAGTGATGGTTTCGATGCACCTTTGAACAATGGCATCCCAAGGTAAACCGAGGGAAGGGAACCAATGCTACACCCCAAAATATTTGCTATCTTCCTCTGCCTATCAACCGGGGTGTGAAAGGAAAAAAGTAAATTTTTTTCTAAAATTCACCTTCTGATTTGTTGCATTCTCAAAATATACCAAAATTTATTTAACCACTTTAGCTTGATGGATTGACATCACAAAGGAAATAAGAGTGTCATCAATGAATTGGTGATGGGATATGGGATCTATCGATTGGGCTGGCTTCAAACCTTGAATAACCTGATTAGCTTTGATGGATCTTCCCAACACCTCAGCCATAAGAATAAAAAGGTAGGGCAATAAAGGGTTTACTTGATGGAGAACTCTATTGATATGAAAGTAGCCCATCAAATATCCATTAATAATTACTAAAAATATGGCTAAATATTTAAAATATTTAATCAGCCTCAACCAGCATTGAGCAAAGCTAAACTTGTCAAGGACCCTAAGAATAAAATCCTAAGCCACTCTATCATACACCTTGTTTATGTCCAACTTGAGAAGATTCTTGGGCCTCCCACTTTTATCAATAGAGTGGTGTAGGCCCAAAATGGCCACATATTTAGAACAATTTTGAAAAATTATTTTAAGGTAGAGAAATCTCTATTTCGCTAAATATATAGAGTATTTTGGAGAGGATCCGTGCAAGGAGGTTCTATTCCACTCAACACGTGGTGTTGTTTGCAAAATCATGTTAAGTTATCCTATTATGTTCAATGTCTAGTGTATTTTGTAGCATATTTCGATGAGGTTCCCAATCCATAAATATTTTAAGCTTTGATGATGTCAACATGATATAAAGTGCGAACTGGTGATTCATCTCTATTCTGCATGCTCCAATGACTAAGTGTTGAGAAGATGCATTATATTGAGTTCCAGGAGTATTTTGCAATGGAATGGTGATAACAAGGTCGTAGGCATTAGAAAGGAATTAAATGGAGTGGAATGGTGACAAGGGCCATTTGCATTGCTTACAAAGTGGATTGGTGATTCCGTAGTCAAATCAAGTCAGAGCTGATGTCGGCATGATTTTTTGAGCGAACTACAACTTGCTTTATACCACAAATGTGAGAAAGAAGTTAGATTTTTTGAAGTCTAAGTAGCGGAATGATGATAAACTTGATTCCACTCACATCTCAGTATATTTCTTGCTAAAACTTGATTCCACTGGTCGAAGCCATCAGAGCTGATGTCAGCATTAATTTTGAGTAGAATGACATTTTGTTTCTTCTCGCTAGTTTGTAGAGCCTTTTTGAAGATTAAATCATAGTCATCTACTAAGAGCATCAATGGTAGATATTTTTCTAACACTGTTACATCATATAAAGGTAGATTATTGGTGGATTGAAGAACAATTAGTTCAAGGTGAGAAGGCAAAGCATCGAAGGGTTTTCAAGAACCAAGAACCAGAGTAGTTGTAGATCTACGATGGAATGGAGATTCAAAGAATAGATAATGGTCTGGGTATATTTTATAATAGCTTGAAGTTCAACTGTCATCAACAAACCAACAAGTTGTAGAGCTGAGCTGCCTTGGTAGATTACTCCTAGTGGATTTATTAGACTCAATGAGCAAATGAGATAATGCCATCATGGCTCTCTACTAATCTATTAAATTTTAAATTCTTCTAATGTATCATATTATTCTTTTAATTGTAAACTATAAATAGAGGTCAAACCCTTGATTTTTAGGATCGGCTCTAGTGCGTTTGCTTGCCCTACTGTGTAAATATTTTTTGCAAACTAATGGAAGGAGAATTACTCGGATTTTTAACTCAAGACTTGTAATATTTGATATCGTTTTTTCAAGAGGTTCGAAGATATGAATTGCATTTCTTTCAATATTGTAACAGTTAGTTCATTCCATTTTCATTCAATTACTAGTTGTGAAGGTAGTTGAAATCTATTCATAGTTAGATCTATATTGATAGGAAGTTTATTTTTTCAAAATCTTATTATTGATATATTCTGCTAAATTGGATTGTCAATATATTGGATATTGGAATTGCTTCTTAGAACATATCTCTATTTTATGCTTTAATGTGTGAATAATTCATGGTTTTGGGTGCTACTAATTTTGAGTTTGGGACATGAGAAATAGTTTGTTGGAGGTTTCTACTGTAGATGCCTATGTTGTTAGCCTATCCGACCACTATTTGATGTATATTTATCTAACCCTAAACCTTTTTCTAACCCTATTCATCAAACCTCTATTGAGATTAATTGAGTCAACATTATACTAAGTTGACAAGGAACTAACCTACTATGGAGGTTGGATTGAATTTATCTTTGGTCCATCCAATGTTGAGTGTTGAGCTGTGACTATCGGGTGTAAGCCTGGATAGAGAATTGGAAGATAGATAGTTATAGTGTCAAGTAAAACTTGATGAAAATTTAGTGCCCAATAGTTTTTGGCACGCTCGATGGGACCTGATTGCAAGAAAAACTAAAACCCATCATATTATTTATTATTTTATCTTTACCTAAAGGAATCAAGATTTGGTGAATTGTCTTGACCTTGCTAAGTGGTGATTAGCAAATTCACCTAGCGACTCCCTGGTCTGAAAACCCAAAAACATTTATCCCTATAGATCATAATTTTTCATGTATACCAGGTCATTCAAGAGGAATAAACCAGACTCCTTTTTCTACTGTGAGCTACCTTATAGGGGGTCAAATGTTATAAGAAATATAGATCAAGATTTTCATTCAGAATAAAATCCTCCTGAGGAGAATCCTACAACCAATCCTCCAATAGGAGCTACACCTAGAAACATAGCATAAAATGTAGTTCCAAATCAACCCTTATAGAAGTACCCCATAAGGAATACAATTGGCCCCCTTAGACTATCCCAAATGCATGACATTCTCCAATACATGTCTAACTCCATTCCCACCTATGATGGATCTGGTAAAACTACATATGAGCACTGCCAAGATATTCTGAATCTAGCAGTAATACACAATATAAAAAATGAAAATGTTATTGTTAGGATCCTAGCCCTATATTTTAAAGGAAATATTCTACATTGGTTTAGGACCCTTGAGGACAATACCATCACCTCATGGGTAGCATTGGCTGAGCCCTTTGTGGAGGAATCTAATGAGTCTGTTGACCCTTTTCTCTCCTTAATCAGTTCACATCTATACAAAAACATCAACAAGAAACTATTTCAGATTTTAACTTAAGATTTAGTAGAACTTGGAAGAGAATTACCCCTGTAGCTAGACCAACTACAATACTTGCTTACATATATTATATTAGGGCCCTTGGATTATAGTTAGGCCTATATACCCAACAATATAGGGTGGAGACCTTTTTGCATGTCTATAATGCAGTTGTTCATGCAAAAATATCCTTATTAATTTAGGGAGATTACCTCCAAAAGTTGTGTTGCCCTATAATTTGGAAACCACTAATATCTAAAGTAAACTAATTCTTCATATTATTGATCCTAGGGGAGCACACTACTAGCTCAGCTCTATCGAGAGCTTTATCAAATTACTGAGCATAGTCGTAAGGGCATCAATTACAGTCTACTTTTGCAAATATAGGGCTGGCAACATATCAGAGTAGAGTGTCCTGGGGAGCTACCCCTATATATTATAGAAATTAATGATGAGCATCAGTGCTATGCTTCCTACTGGCCTCAAAAGGAGTAGGGCTTCTAGAGCAGGATGCATGCTAGCGAGACCCAATATTACATCACCCGATTTGCAGCACTTGGGCTAGATGATATCTAGTGGTGGCCCTACATGGATTGTACTGACTGGCCTGAGGCTGAAGAGAGGCTTCGATGGGCTCACTGGGATAGATGGCTTATTAGCTAGAAGGCCAAGATCTAGGAGTTTTAGTTCTTCTCTCATGTCTTGCATCAGTTCAGCATGGTGTAAGACATCCTAGAGATCCTGTTCACCTACAGGCGCTTGGCTTTGGAGATAGATCTGTCATGGATCTAGCCTCCAGCACTAGGTGATGCTCCATATGACTTCTAGGATACTAGGGTTGACATAGCGATGACCACTCTAGAGTATGACAGATGGTGGTCTATGTTCTACTGGTATGGGATAGGGCCTCTAGGCCGTGCTGTAGATTAGGCAGGAGCAGAGGTGGATCCTAACGGACATAGGATGTGCCAGTAGATAGAGGGTGGTTGGGGCACAAAGGCTACCACTGAGGAGGCTCCAGAGGAGGGTGAGGTCCCTCCTAATAGTGTCGAGGGTCTACTACTTGTATAGGTGGCTAACTTGTAGAGTCATCTAGATCGATTCCATATGCATTAGAGGGAGTGTGATACTACTATTACTACTCTACAGGTGCAACTGACAGAGAGAGACCGTCGACTAACAAAGGTAGACCAAAAAATTGCTAGCCTGACCGCCTGGCTACTACAATAGAGACCCAGGTTGGTGATCTGACCCATGCTCATGACTTTGCAGGGGCACAAAGGGATGCAGCCATAGCAAAGTGGGATCTACTTAGGTCACAAAGGGGGGTTCCTCCACCCTCTTAGTTGATTATGGGGCCTCCAATGGTACCAGTAATAGTACTAGGTGGATAGGATCCTATGACTGAGATACAGTGCCTACAGGGTTTACTTATGAGTTCCAATGAGATTCACACATCCAGGGTTGCTCAGGTAGACCAATTGGTGGTCTACATTTAGATGCTGGGTGTAGAGGTTCCTAAGGAACCATATGTTGTAGAGTCCTAGTGGACTAGGTCTCGAACTACAGGATAGTCCACTACGAGCTCAAGCCATCACAACCATAGGAGGGAGAGGACACATAGGTCCTCCAATATGCATGGAAAAAGTAGTCATACCAGGACTAGGGAGGTAGGGCAGTCTACTGCAACATCCAGTCATAGGTCTCAACAAATAGAGGTGCCCATTGCTCAGGGGCTAGTTGGATGAGTGCTATACCTCTTCGGGTTAGGTGGTACTCAAGGTGCTTAGTAGGATCCATAGTAGTCAGCAGGGTAGCAGGCAGAGTAGTATCTTGAGCACAGCATTGAGGGAGGCAGCGAGAGCTCTAGTACAAGGAGAGTAGATCAGAGCTAGAGCTCTAGATTGTAGGACATATTTTTGATGTATCTCACTTTTGGTGTAAGGTCGAGGACCTACACATTTGTAGCCTATAGGTGTTTTTTTACTTCCCATGTACTCTGAGACACACATTATATATATGATATGATCATTATTATGGCTTATTTATTATTTACTCATTTATTTTTAATTTTCTATTTATGTGATGCACATGGATGCAATGCTTATGTTATGTTGATGCTATATGATGTGATGTATGGATGACATGCATTATATAGCTATTTGATTTATGATGATGATATGTAGTGATATTAGATGCTTAGATGTGCTTTTTTATGGATGCATATGGATGTGATGTTATAAGGAATGTAGATCAAGATTTTCATTCAGAATAAAATCCTCCCGAGGAGAATCCTACAACCAATCCTACAACACCTCCAATAGGAGCTACACCTAGAAACATGGCATAAAATGTAGTTCCAAATCAACCCTTGTAGAAGTACCCCAAATGGAACACAAATGGCTCCCTTAGACTAACCCAAATGCATAAAATTCCCCAATACATGTCTAAGTCCATTCCCACCTATGATGGATATGGTAAAACTACATATGAGCACTGCCAAGATATTCTAAATCTGGCAGTAATACCCAATATAAAAAATGAAAATGTTATTGTCAGGATCTTAGCCCTATATTTTAAAGAAAAGATTCTACATTGGTTTAGGACCCTTGAGGATAGTACCATCACCTCATGGGTAGCATTGGATGATCCCTTTGTGGAGGAATTTAATGAGTCTATTGACCCTTTTCCCTCCTTAATCAGTTCACATCTATGCAAAAACATCAACAAGAAACAATTTCAAATTTTACCTTAAGATTTAATAGAACTTGGAAGAGAATTCCTCCTACAGCTAGACCAACTATAAGCCTTGCTTACATGTATTATATCAGGGCCCTTGGATTATAGTTAGGCTTATAGACCCAACAATCTAGGGTGGAGACATTTTTACAGGTCTATAATGTAGTTGTTCATGCAAAAATATCCTTATTAATGTGGGGAGATTACCTCCAAAAGTTGTGTTTTCCTATCATTTGGAAACCACTAATATCCAAATTCAAACTAATGCTTCATATTATTGAGCCTAGGAGAGCACACTACTGGCTCAACTCTATCGAGAGCTCTATCAAATTACTTAGCGTGGTCGTAAGGGCATCAACTATAGTCTACTTTTGCTTATCTGGGGCTGGTAGCATATCAGAGTAAAGTGTCTTGGGGAGTTGTCCTTATCAATTATAGATATTAATGATGAGAATTATTTTTATACTTCCTGCTAGCCTCGAGAGGAGGATGGATTTTAGAGCAAGATGCATGCTGGTGAGACCCAACATTACATCACTCGATTTGCAGCACTTGGGTTAGATGATATCCAACGATGGCCCTACATGGATTGTCCTGACTGGCCTGAGGTCGATGAGAGGCTTAAACAGGCTCATCAAGATATATGGATTATCGACTAGAAGGCTGAGATCCAGGAGTTTTAATTCTTCTCTCATGTCTTGCATCAATTTGGCATGGTGTAGGACATCTTGGAGATCCCGTTCACCTACTAGCGCCTGGCTTTGGAGAGGGATCTACCGTGGACCCATCTTCCAGTACTAGGTGATGCTCTAGATGACTTCTAGGAGACTGGGATTGAAATAGCGATGACCACTCCAGAGTATGATGGATGGTGGTCTATGTTTTGCAAAATATGGATGTGATGATATAAAGCATTTCCATAAAATAATGCTTCATTGTATGCATTATTTTATGGAAATGCTTTATTTACACGATGTCATTCTAATGTAAATGAACCTGTATGCTTTAATAACTTAAAACATAAGGAATGAATGCAGTGTGTATTTGAAAATTTAATGGATGATGCCACATGATGTGTAAAAATCATGACTATAATTGAAAAATCCTTAAGATAAGAATTTAATCACTTAATCATCCATAAATGAAATGTAATGGTACGAAGCTGCATGATGCGGATGAGATAATATGTCATTATATTTTATTTCGCACTTTGAATTATATGCACGATATATTCAGTGGCCATATAAACATCAGTGTTGATATTTATCCAGTATCTTAATTGTGCTTTATGCAATGATGTATCGCTTCTTGGATACTTTGAAATTTGATGATTTGCAATGACTTTTACCATTTACTGGTTTATGCTTTTGTAGCATTTGTTGTTTTTTAGAAATATTTTGAGGTTTTTCATGATACTCAAACACCCTAATAAACTTATCAAAAGTTGGTACTAACCACACTAGACTTCTTAGATAAAAGGATTTTGCTAGGATAGACCCTAACTATTCATTATCACTGTGTGTGCAATTGAATATTTTAAGATAAGACACAAGCATTCCCCAATGTCAGGCGAGATTATTTTGGCCCATTGTTAAGATATGGGTTCCACAAATGTCTTATCCAATATCAAGTTTAGATTTTAGTTGGACTAAACCACTAAGCAATGCAGGACACCTAAAGCTAGCTCTTCCACATTCAAATATTGGTCTTGTTCATAAGATAGGTGCTAATGCATCAGACATATTGTCATGCATAAGGTACAATAGTGCTGACAATTCCAGGGATTCAGGCTCATTCCTTTCTATCCTTCAATTTTTGGGATACTTTCTCATATGTAGTGAAGCAAGGTATTCAATTCCATCTTCTTTTTTAACTATCTTTGGATCTTCATTTGATCTCTCTTCAAACCGAATTTTGGATCTTCATTTGATCTCTGCTCAAACTTTTGATTTATGATCTTCATTTGATCTTCACTTTGAACTTTGATTTAAGCCTATTTTTTGATCTTCACTTTTTTGCATTTACATTTGATAATCTTCTTCAGAAACTTTCCTTTGGGGATATTTACTTGGAAAAACTATTTCTGGTATATCGATTGAGAATATCAATCTTATGATATCAATATGGGATATCACTCTAGGGAGTCAAGCTATGATATCAATCTAGGGGATCAATCATGAGGATTGATATAGGGTATATTTTTAGGATATGCTCATTTTATCGTAAGCAAGGGATTATGAATAAGGAACTAACCTATCCTTTTGCCAACTGCTAATATTTCCCATACCGTCTACATAGAGGGATAAACAAGAATGACTATTTTTGCTTTAGGATACCCGGTCCTGCTTCATGGCTTTCATATTCCCCTAGTACTTGTCAGGATTGCTTAAATTTTTTGATTAGTGATAGGCTTTTGATATGCTAAGGGCTATACTAACTGAAACTTAGCTACAAAATCAAAGTGAGCTTTCTACCAACTCTTGATAAGACTACTAGGTATGACTGAGTGACCTTAAAACCCTAGTATATCTCCATAACAATATTATAGGTTGTGTTGAAAAACACAATTACTCCCATGAATGATGGATCATGATAAATGCAGAGATGCATAATTTAAAAACAAACATGGCATCGTTTGTAAGACTGATAAACAAAAATACCTTCTATTACAAAATGCAACAGATGAGGAATGCCTATATGCAATGCAGTAATGCAGTGGATGCATGAGTTAATGCAAAATGAAAATGCAACTGGAAATGTTTTTGGATTTTATGCTTTACCAATTTTTTTTGGATTTTATTGATTTTATAATTTTTATGGATTTTTAGCCTCATAATTGACCAAACGGTGAGTACATGCCTCTGGAGCCTTTATATTGACCAAGTGATTTTTAGGAAACCTTGGAGCTTTTAGGATTGAATAAATGGATTATGGGTACCTTTGGGGTGTTTTGGGATGACCAAGCGATTTTGAGAATCCTGGAAGCCTTTGGGGTTGACCAAGCAATTTTTTAGAAAATCTTGGTACCTTTTGCATTTGACCAAAGGGCTTACAGATGCCTTTGGAGCTTTTGGGTTGACCAAGCAGTTTTTTTTTAGAAAACTCTTGGTGCTTTTTTAAGTTTGACAAAAGGGCTTATAGATGCCTTTGGAGCTTTTTAGGATGACCAAACAATTACAAGAAAATCCTTAGGGCTTTTGACTGACATGACCAAGCAGTTTTAGGGACCCTTGGAGCCTTTTGGGATGATCGAGCGGTTTTGACCAAACCTTCAGAGCTTTTAAGATTGATCAAAGGGCTTACAAATGCCTTTGGAGATTTTTGGGATGACCGAGTGGTTATAAGCAAATCCTCAGGGCTTTTGACTGACACGACCAAGCAGTTTTAGGTACCCTTAGAGCCTTTTGGGATGACCGAGCGGTTTTGACCAAACTCTCAGAGCTTTTGAGGTTGACCAAATGTCTTATAGATGCCTTTGGAGCTTTTTGATTTGACCAAACCACTAATGAAAGTGTTTGGAGCCTTTTAGGATGACCGAGCAGTTACTAGAAAATCTCAAAGCCTTTTACTATGCTCTTTAAGCATAAAATGCCTTAATATGGATGATGTTGAGAGGTTCAGGCTCTTCAACACCCCCTAGCAACGTTAGGCGATAGGTACCTGGACCAATATTTTTAGATATGATGTAAGGTCCTAGCCAATTAGCCATGAATTTGTCACGCATATTTTGCGGTAAATTAGAGTTCTATTGGTTTTATTTCAAGACAAGATACCCAACTTCAAAGTCTCTTTGGTGGACTTTGACATTGTAAGCTCATTTTAGTCACTCTTGATAAATGCGGGGATGCTCTGGGGCATTCATGCGATGTTCATCAAGTAACGTCAGTTGATCCAGTTGATCTTGCCACACAGTGTCATCATCGATGAACTCTTTCAATGTGATGCATAGTGTTGGAATTTCTATTTCCAAGGGCATAATGGCCTCAATGCCATATACTAGTGAGAATGGTATTACCCCTGTGGGCATCCAAATACTAGTCCTATAATCCCAAAGTGCAAGGGGCAGCTGGATGTGCCAGTATTTGTGCTACCACTGTCTTATTTGAAGCTTCAGCCTTCCCGTTTGCTTACGGATGGTATGAAGTCACAAAACTGTGTTTGATTCTATATTTAGATGTCAAAGCTCTCACAGTTTTGTTCTTGAAAGACGTTCCATTATCTGATATTATTTTGGATGGAATTCAAAAATGACTTATGATATGCTCCAGTATAAACTCTATTATACAAGCTTTGATTGTCATTGTTAAGGGTATTGGTTCCACCCACTTTGTAAAATACTCAGTAGCCGTGATTATGAATGTATGACAGCCCGATGACGAAGGAGAGATCTTGCCTATAATATCCAATCCCCACTGAGCAAATGGCCAAGCCGCTTGAATGGGTTGTAAGGCCTACAATGGCAAGTGTGTAATATTAGCGTGATGCTGGCATTTAACACATTTCTTGACATACACATTGCACTCCTTCTCCATAGTGGGCCAATAGTAACCCATTCAAAGGATGTGTTTGACGATGGCCATGTTGCTGAAATGGCCACCGCATGTACCATCATGGGCTTGTGAAATTGCCCATGATACCTCTTGGGGCTCTAAGCAATGAAGGAGAACTCCATCATAGCTTCTTTGGTACAAGATGTCTCCTATTAAGACATATTTGGCCATTTTTTGTTTAAATGTGCGCTTCACGATATACAACAATTCGTATGGAATTATACTAAGCTTTAGGAAGTCTTTAATTTATGACATCCAATTTTGATAAATCTCAACTTCGACTACCAATATGACTTGATCCCCCTACATATTTACTTTTGCAAATGCAGACTTAGAAACAACCCTGTGGTGAATGGTAGTACCACTCCCCATGGGACTCTGAGAGGTTAATGAACCTTAGGGTGCCTTCTTAAGAAAGTCTTCATCTCTACAAAACCATTCAGCTTATGGTTCTACACTGATCATGTTGACTGATTCTCTATTATCATAGGCTACATGCTATGCTGCTGGATGAGAGAGCATCTTGACATGGATGGTAGTGAAATTAGTAGAAAAATTTTGAGGAATTAAGGATCCCAAAGAAGCCATGGTATCTATAAACCTATTTGATGATTGAGGGATTGCCTCGATGTCATACCATTCCAGTTTGACCAAATATGTATCAACTAAATCTTTATAGGCTTTCAATATGGTACACCGACACTAAAAAATCCCTTGACTTGATTTACTATGAGCAAGGAATCAGTGAATATGTTAAATCTCTTAATATTCATGGTGACAGCTGTGTGGAGGCCCAGTAGTAGGGCTTTGTATTCAACGTTGTTGATGCACAAAAAATCCAACTTGAATGACAAGGGCATTGGAGCTCCTTGTAGTGTGAAGAATACTATTCTAGCACCACCTCCTTGTTCACACTTCGAACCGTCGAAGAACATAGTCATATCAACATTATTCTCTGGTTCTTTGGGTTCGGGAGCTTCAGATACAATGAAGACTACATCATCTAGAAGCTCAATTGTTAGAGTCCTACTATTTGACAGTGGTACCTCAACTAATTGATCTACTATGACTTATCCCTTAATGTAATTCTAGCTTATGAATTCTAGATCGAATTCTGTCAAAAGCATGATCCAATTTGTATTATACGTATTGTGATAAGTCTTACTCATCATGTACTGCAAAGGATATTTTTTTGGATATAACATACATCATATGACTTGTTGGTCACAAATCTGCCTAAGTACAAGATTTCATCACTTGTGCGCCCTAGACTTGGCCAACATTGAAAGGCCGAGAGAAAGAGAAGTCTCCCGGGCCAATCTCCAGAGAGGGTTGGCTCCCAAACTAATCTAAACTGGTTTCAAGATTAGAGATGCAGGAAAGAAATGGGAAAATGCGGAAAGAAATGGGAAAATGCGGAAAGAAATGGGAAATAACGGAAAGGGATGTAAATATGGCCGAAGCCGATCGTTGATGGGGAGAACAACCTCGAACAACAATAACCTCAACTAGATCCTAAAGCTAAGCAACAACTGACTCTTAGAATACGTATACAGAAATTGGATCACGCATTAGCCATGAGTTCGCTTCCAATTGTACTTCAAACATTCAAATGCAAATACAGCCAAATTCAGAACAGCAGAATTTAACTTATATTAACACTGGACTAACAGAAGTGACTCAGACAGAAAGCAAAACATGCACAACAATTTAGATCACCAACTCCAGAAGACACTAAGAATGGAAGCAAATGCATCTAGGACTTCTATTTCAATTTCTGCAACAAGATCCTCCTCCTTTTGCTTGAGATTTTACATTGGTATTTATAGAGGCCTTCCCTCTTCCTTTCGTATTACAACATTTAATACATGAAACAGATTTTGAAGAAACAATCCCCTTAATCTGCCTCGGAGAAATGACAGTCCCTGTTTTTAATGGATTACAACTGAAAATGAAACAGAAACAAGGGCCCATATTTCTTCATTAAATGACCATTATCAGGGGAAGCTGGAAGTTGTTAAGAGATCACGAACAAGAGCTTTTAATATTGGAGGCGTCTTTAATTTTGGTGGCATCAAAAACTGCCTCAGGTTCTTCCATCTAGCGCACATCGGTAATCAGCAACATTTAATCTTGAAGCTTCTTCGACCACGATCTGAAAATCAGTTGGAGAGCTTTTACTTGATCCTTATCTTCTCTTCACGTTCTCCTATGCAATTCTGAAGGAAAATGCAAACAGAACTGTATCGGGCCTTTGTTATTGCTTCGGTCGTGAAAATGTGACAGGTCGCGAAAATGCGACATGTCGCGAAATCGCGACACTTTTACCTTGTTGCCTTCTGTTTCTGCCACCAGTCATGAAAATGCGACATGTCACGAAATCGTGACATCTTCTCTTCATTCAGCTTCATCTTCATGACATGTCACGAAATCATGACATTCTCCTCTATCTGGCTTTGTCTGCTGCTCCTTATCACGAAAATGAAACATGTCACGAAATCGTGACAATTTCCTTTGCCTTGTACGGTTCAGCTTTCATTCCATGAAAATGCGACAGGTCACAAAAATGTGACATGTCGCGAAATCGCGACGTTTTTTCCATTTGGCTCTTTCATCTTCAACAAGTCATGAAATCGTGACATGTTTCTCCATTTGGCTTTATCTCCACAATATGTCACAAAATCGTGACATTTTCTATCTTCTTTTACTTTGATGCTTTTAGGCCATGAAAATTTGACATGTCACGAAATCGTGACATTCCGTACAATCTGGCTGCCTCCTTGCTTCCTCCTCGTGAAAACGTGACATGTCACGAAATCGTGACATTTCTTTGCGCTTTGTCCTTCCTGTCCAACATGTCATGAAATCATGACAATTTCTTGCCTTCTCTATCGTTGCCGCTTCCTGTCGCGATATCGTGACAAGTTCCTCTTGCTTGGCCTTATTTCCAAAAATGTCACGATATCGCGACATCTTTCTCGCCTTGTGTTTATCTTTCAACCCTTCCGCGATAACGCGACATGTCGCGATATCGCGCCAGTCCATACCATTAGCTCCTTTCTCGCTTTTCTATCACGATATCATGACAATTTTCATTGACATTGCCCTTTGCTGCTTTATGTCACGATATCACGACATTTTCTATCACTCTGCTCTATGGCCACCGCAAGTCGTGAAAACGTGACATGTCGCGATATCGCGACAACTTTTCAATTAGTTCTCCCTCACCGCAACAAGTCGCGAAACTCCAACATGTCGCGATATCGCGACATTTTGCTTCATTGCTTTCATTGACTATTTTGACCGTGAAAACGTGACAGGTCACGAAAATGCGACATGTCGTGATATCGCGACAATTTTCATACTTAGCTGATTTTTGCATTTGACGTCGTGAAACTGCGACAGGTCGCGATATCACGACATGTTACAGTTACTTTGCTCTAACACAAAACTTATAGAGATTTTTACATTTTCCCTTTCAAAGTGCATGGAGGGACAAACAGAAGAATTAGTATCTCTACAATTTGTGCATTCTTTTACATTAACAGTAACAACAAAAACAATGTGGCAAAAATGCCAACATTCTTGGCGGCTCGCGGGGTATACAGTTCTGTTGTATGCATGAACCTCAGGCCTTTATCCATTGGGCAACAGAGTCAAGAAACTGGAGGAGCAGAAAAAACTAGTGTTGGTTGATGTTGGACGTGTCTACGGGCTGCTGCAACAAGCTCTTGCTGGTACTCGGCTCTCAAAATAGGACCTTCAACAGAAATTTGTGGAAGAACAGAACTTCCTTTATTTCTTTAGAACTACTGCACTTTGCCTAGCTCGGATGAGCTGGGTAATCACCAGGTGCTGTGCAAGGATCTCCATGGCAGTAGTGAAAAGCACCTGAGTTGCAAAAATGGAAATGAATGGAGTGGTGACCGACAGATGTGCAGGCCATGGAACGGGAATGGGGAATGATGAAATGGTGGAAGATGGAGGAGTAGAAGTGGTAGATACAACAACAGGGTGCTACTATGCTACCAGCTGCTGGGTTTTTATGAAAATAGAAAATGAAATGGAAGTGGATGGAATGGAGGAGGTGGTGGGAAGTGTGGAGAAGTGCTCAAAAGACAAAGAATTAGAAGAAAGGGGGAGTGAAGAAAAGGGAACATCAGAGAGGGGAGTAGAAACAACAGTAGTGGCTTGATTATTTACAGAAGAAGGAGTAGAGAGAGGAAGGGAATGAAGTAGAGGGAAGGAAGAAGTAGAGAGGAAGCCACTATCTACTGGGAAGGAAGGAAAAGAAAAAGAAAGAAATAAACATACCTACGGGCTCGCATGCAAAAAGAGCCGAAGTTAAATATTTTTTTTCTTTTTTTCTTTTTTTTTATATGTACAAGGTAACTCCCGAATTAGCTGTGAACTCTCGGGAGAGACACGTACCCAAACATGGCTCTATGATCTCCTGGATCCCAGACCTTGGATAGACACTCATTAGTCTCCTGATTGATAATCAGCTCGGAGTCACCAAAGATTTGCAACTGTCGCGCTCCAAGTGTCTCAGCCGTCTTGAAACCTAAGCATAAAGCCTCATCCTCTGTGGTATTATCTGTGCAGCTCCAGGTACAAAGTATGGAATTCAGAAGGTAATATTAGAACAGTCCCAATGCCAGCGCCATTTCTGCATTGTGCTCCATCGAAATAGAGTTGATCTTGACTTCCATCATTCTGTTCTTGAGCCTTTTCAGTCTTGAGAATAGAATAACACCCCAAGTCGGTTTCTATCATGGCATTAAAATTGAGCATTGAAAACTCATCCTCCAAGCAAAGCTCATCCAGGACTTCACCCATCAAATCAGGATCTTCCAATTCCTCAGTTATCATATTGACAGAATGTTTGGATCTTTCTTCTTCTTCCATCTTCTCTACATGAAAAGTAGAAGGCTTCTGATTGTAGATCCGGATTCTTCTTCCTTTGAAAGGAATCTCCAAGTGAGAATAATCTAGAGAAAGGTAGCCTCCCAGCTTAGCAGTGAATTCTCTTGATAAACACATACTGAAATATGGTTCCAAATCGACCACAACTATCTCCTGAATTACTGTAATCTGAGGCATACTATGTAGAGCAATAGGAACATCCTTAATTACACCCACTATTTTCATGGGAGTCCCATCCAACTGCAAGACACCAGGGCTACTTCTTGTATACTCCATACCCATGACTTCACAAACTGCCTTTGGCATGACAGTTGTCGCAGCACCAGAATCAATCATGCAATTGTGCACAATCCAACCCTCCATCCTGAGTGACAAATAAAATGGGGGTGGTCTATTTTTTCCAGTGGCTGAAGTAGTTAATGTTTGAGCAAAAATCATCTGGGTAGGATTCTTCTCATTATCTTTCATAGACTTCAATGATTCTTGTAACAAATCAACTTGCCCAGGTAATTGTAATGCATCATAGAGACTAACCTTGGCTGGAATCTTCTTCAATTCTTCAACAATATTGTATGTAGATGCACCGGACTCCCTCTTTTCACTAGTGTCTTCATATTTGCTCCGATATTGCTGAGTGGCTTCTACCCTCAGTCTCTTAGTCAAATATGGGTACTTGAGCTTTTCTTTGGCTCGTTCCTCTGTTTCAGCTCTTGCCTGCGAAGCTGAGGCTTTTTCTTGCAATTTTTCCTTTGCTCGTGGTGGCAAAAGATCTTTTAATAGAACAGGTGAATCTGGCTTTGGTACTGAAATAGGAGCTTTCACTTGTACTTGTCTTCTTTCATTCTGCATCTTCGGATCAGTCGGTACCCTTAATGGTTCCATCTCTACTTGGATCTACAATGACTGGCTTCTTCCAGTTCTCATGAGAACTGAGACTTGTTCTTCAGATGGAACCATAAAATTATGATCTACCTCAGTAATCATATTAACTTGTCCTCCAGAAGAGCTTGCAGCCAATGTTTGTACATAGTTCAAATGAACCATACAAGTCTCCTCACCGTGTGGATCATTACATGTAGAGCACCAATATGTTCTTTCTGCAAGGCCAGCTTCCTCATTCGTCAACACAGTCGGGTTCTTTTTAGGCACTTTGCTTGTTGAAGCCGCTTGTTCTCTAGTGATCGACGGAGGTTGAAATCTCCTGGGTTGGAAATCTCTCTCGGCCTGCTTTCTTTCAATGATTGTGATTTTATTTCCCATCGCTCTTATAGCTGAATTAGCAGATTGTACCTCTTGTAATAGGATTGTGAAAGGATCAAGATTTGAGGGCGTAGGAGGTGCCGGTAGAGGTAGAGGTGCTGGCGGTGTAGGTAATGCTGGGAATGAAGTGGGAGCTGGTAATTGTGGAATGCTTGGTGCAGGCAATTGTGGAATAGTTCGGAGCAGGGAGTCGGGGAACTGGAATGGGTGCGATCTGAGGTGCACTTGAGCTCCATGATGGAATAGGATACATGGGAGGCATAGGCTATGAAAATGAACCAGAATACAAATGCTTAGGAAGATCAGGTAAGATAGGCATTGTTACCTTTGGAGGAAGCCTACCTATGGCAATCAAGTCAGCTTTCACCTTTTGTGCTTGTTCAAACAGCTCTGGAAATGTAGTCACGTTGGACTGTCGGACAGCCAAGCCGATGTCTGTGTTAAAAGCTCTGAGATAATAGAATGCAGCTAGCTCATGAGTGGGCCGAAGACCATCAGGAATTCTCTGCCAGCTTCTGGTAAATCTGACATTGAAGTCGGCTATCTCCTCCTGCGGGTGCCTTTGAATTGCATGAAATTGATGCAACAAGGAGTATGGATCAGCTTGTTCATGAAATTTTTTGACTAACAATTCTCCTAATTGATCCCATGATGCAATAGTGCCTGGTTGCAATGATCGGTACCAATACAACAATTTACCTCTTAATGACAACACCAACAATTTTATCATTACATCTTCGTCCGTTATGTCATGGATAGCCGCCAAAGAGGCTACATCATTAATATGCTCATAAGCAGTTTTACCAGTACCATCATAGGTCGGCAAAGCTTTCAAAGCAGCTTGAGGAACTGGATTTTGTGCCGATAAATTCAAGGCTCCCGAACTATTCCATGCCGAGAACTTCCTTGGTGGAGGATGCTGGGCCATTTGGACTGCTGGATCTGGATGTAGCAAGCTCGTAGCAGTACTGGGAGGAGTCGGAGATGGCACAAACTGACCTGTAGCCTGCGATGAGATAACAAATGATGGGTTCACAGGACTTACCAATCTTGAGCGCTCCCTCCAGTTCTGAACATCAATCTCGAAGAATTCGACTGGATCTTCCGATTCTTTGGCACTTGATCTCGTGATCATGAAGCAAAGATTTTCACCAGCTTCACGATTAGAAATTTCTAGGTACTATACAGTCACCTTCAACAGAGTCACCAGATGAACTTACAATCTCCGCTTTGAGGTCAAGACAGTTCATCAAAATCTTGATTCCTCCGGGTGTCAACAAATGGAACTTGTGAGTCCCACCGATTATGGATCTTTCTGAGACAAAAAAGTCTATCCCATAATCAGCGTGCCCAAAAATTGTTGGTCACAAATCTGCCTAAGTACAAGATTTCATCACTTGTGCGCCCTAGACTTGGCCAACATTGAAAGGCCGAGAGAAAGAGAAGTCTCCCGGGCCAATCTCCAGAGAGGGCTGGCTCCCAAACTAATCTAAACTGGTTTCAAGATTAGAGATGCAGGAAAGAAATGGGAAAATGCGGAAAGAAATGGGAAATAACGGAAAGGGATGTAAATATGGCCGAAGCCGATCGTTGATGGGGAGAACAACCTCGAACAACAATAACCTCAACTAGATCCTAAAGCTAAGCAGCAACTGACTCTTAGAATACGTATACAGAAATTGGATCACGCATTAGCCATGAGTTCGCTTCCAATTGTACTTCAAACATTCAAATGCAAATACAGCCAAATTCAGAACAACAGAATTTAACTTATATTAACACTGGACTAACAGAAGTGACTCAGACAGAAAGCAAAACATGCACAACAATTTAGATCACCAACTCCAGAAGACACTAAGAATGGAAGCAAATGCATCTAGGATTTCTATTTCAATTTCTGCAACAAGATCCTCCTCCTTTTGCTTGAGATTTTACATTGGTATTTATAGAGGCCTTCCCTCTTCCTTTCGTATTACAACATTTAATACATGAAACAGATTTTGAAGAAACAATCCCCTTAATCTGCCTCGGAGAAATGACAGTCCCTGTTTTAATGGATTACAACCAAAAATGAAACAGAAACAAGGGCCCATATTTCTTCATTAAATGACCATTATCAAGGGAAGCTGGAAGTTGTTAAGAGATCACGAACAGGAGCTTTTAATATTGGAGGCATCTTTAATTTTGGTGGCATTGAAAACTGCTTCATGTTCTTCCATCTAGCGCACATCGGTAATCAGCAACATTTAATCTTGGAGCTTCTTCGACCACGATCTCAAAATTAGTTGGAGAGCTTTTACTTGATCCTTATCTTCTCTTCACGTTCTCCTATGCAATCCTGAAGGAAAATGCAAACAGAACTGTATCGGGCCTTTGTTATTGCTTTGGTCGCGAAAATGTGACAGGTCACGAAAATGCGACATGTCACGAAATCGTGACACTTTTACCTTGCTGCCTTCTGCTTCGCCACCAGTCGCGAAAATGCGACATGTCACGAAATCATGACATCTTCTCTTCGTTCAGCTTCGTTTCCATGACATGTCATGAAATCGTGACATTCTCCTCTATCTAGCTTTGTATGCTGCTCCAAATCGCGAAAATGAAACATGTCACGAAATCGTGACAATTTCCTTTGCCTTGTACGGTTCAGCTTTCATTCCATGAAAACGTGACAGGTCACGAAAATGTGACATGTCGCGAAATCGCGACATTTTTTCCATTTGGCTCTTTCATCTTCAACAAGTCGCGAAATCGTGACATGTTTCTCCATTTGGCTTTATCTCCACAATATGTCGCGAAATCGTGACATTTTCTGTCTTCTTTTACTTTGATGCTTTTAGGCCGCGAAAATTTGACATGTCGCGAAATCATGACATTTCGTACAATCTGGCTGCCTCCTTGCTTCCTCCTCATGAAAACGTGACATGTCACGAAATCGTGACATTTCTCTGCGCTTTGCCCTTCTTGTCCAACATGTCACGAAATCATGACAATTTCTTGCCTTCTCTATCGTTGCCGCTTCCTGTCGCGATATCGCGACAAGTTCCTCTTGCTTGGCCTTGTTTTCAAAAATGTCACGATATCGCGACATCTTTCTCTCGCCTTGTGTTTATCTTTCAGCCCTTCCGCGATAACGCGACATGTCGCGATATCGTGCCATTTCGTACCATTTGCTCCTTTCTCGCTTTTCTGTCGTGATATCGTGACATTTTTCATTGACATTGCCCTTGGCTGCTTTATGTCGCGATATCACGACATTTTCTATCACTCTGCTCTGTGGCCATCGCAAGTCGCGAAAACGCGACATGTCGCGATATCGCGACAACTTTTCATTTAGTTCTCCCTCACCGCAACAAGTCATGAAACTCCAACATGTCGCGATATCGCGACAGTTTGGCTTCATTGCTTCCATTGACTGTTTTGACCACGAAAACGTGATAGGTCGTGAAAATGCGACATGTCGCGATATCGCGACAATTTTCATACTTAGCTGATTTTTGCATTTGACGTCGTGAAACTGCGACAGGTCGCGATATCGCGACATGTTACAGTTACTTTGCTCTAACACAAAACTTATAGAGATTTTTACATTTTCCCTTTCAAAGTGCATGGAGGGACAAACAAAAGAATTAGTATCTCTACAATTTGTGCATTCTTTTACATTAACAGTAACAACAAAAACAATGTGGCAAAAATGCCAACATGACTTAACATATAGTGTCACAATTTCTTGGTAGCACACACTACTTCTGAAAGCCAAACACAGGGTGACGACATGCCAGACCAGATGGTGCAAATGAAATTGATATAAAACAATGTTAAGTCCTACGAATGCGAGAAAGCAATGCACAAAGGAAATGATGCATAGACAAGATGTAAGAAAACA
The DNA here is from genome assembly GCA_028583015.1 of Wollemia nobilis. NCBI lineage: Eukaryota > Viridiplantae > Streptophyta > Pinopsida > Araucariales > Araucariaceae > Wollemia > Wollemia nobilis. The sequence goes on from JAQPPZ010002721.1 coordinate 2,816,548, forward strand.
AAGACAAAGTAGGGTCTCTTTTCTTAATTTTTCTTTTGATTTGGTTACAATACATCCCCATTTAGGGCACATAATGTTTGATACACTTTGTTACATCAACGGATGGTACGCGTCTAGTGTATTTTGCATGCCTCACATTCAAAATGGGCGGGCCAAAGGTTGTCGTCGCTTGCATCCATGTATTCATGTGTTCCTTACTGCCCCTTCGGTGTTCCTATTGGTGAGATCCTATGCTTAGAGAAATAGCAAACAGTTAATAGCATATGCAGATAGAGGGAAAAACATGCAATCCCCAGGGCCTCCGGCTAGTGAATACATAAAATGGCAAAACGATGGTCAGAACATATCATAATGAATTTAAAATTTAATAGAAGCATAAAAAAATCATCAGAGACACATTGCAAAAATAATAGTCAAGAAATAATGCATGGATTTCTAATCGCTCCGGGGTGGGACGATTAGGACTGTCATAAAACATGCAAAAGCAACCTTGCAAATGTCCAACCTAGAGGCCTCCAAAACTCCTAAAAACTTGGGGTTAGGCTAAAAGGGGTATTTTGGGACGACCTAGAAGGTCAGATTTGGTAGATTCCACCCAGATTGTCCCATATCCAAAAGTACTCCCTGTATGTTAGTAAACACGTAAAATGATAAAAACACGGTCAAAACAGGTCAAAATGCAATGAAACTTGAACATCAGCATAAGAAAACCAAATAGAACATAATGCAAAAATAATAGTAGAGAAATTCTTCACTGATTTCTAATCACTCCAGGGTGGGACGATTAGGACTGCAGTAGTTTGGGGTCTAGTTTTGACACCAATCCACTTGGGATGGGTCCAAAACCTCCTAGGGGGTTGTGTCGATGAATTTGGTGTGGGATTGTGGCTGATTTCTTGGGTTTTGGGTCAAGATTGCATTCCTAGTGTTCACCCGATAACCTCTCTCCCAAAAGAGAAATTATGGATGTAGGAAACACAAAGGGGAATGGGGGCACAATTTGGCAGCACTCCGTTGCTCCAAATGCTCTAGCTCTATTCTCTTTTTTGGGGTGAGAAGGCTCACCCTTTTATAGACCTAGGGTCTCCCTCTTTGAATGCACATGCGAGGGCACCACTTGGCTTGCCAAGCATTTTTTGGGAGAGAAGATTCCTCCCTGATTTAGAGTCTCCTTGCATGAGGCCTCCATGATCAGGGCATGCTTGACTGAAGTACCTCTCTCAGATTTGAAACCGTTCCTCGCAATTGCATGCTCTAAAGGCATAGTTAAGTGGAGGACCTATCGAGGTTTGAATTTTTTTTCCAGTCAAACCTGCTACTCGTCCCACCCTGGGACGATTGCTGCTAATCATCCCAAGGTGGGACGAATAGGATTCTAATCGTCCCAGGGTGGGACGAGTAGGGAGAAAAGTGCTAAAAATGTGCCAAATTGCCCTTTGACCTTCCAAAACTAATTTAGGAGTGGTTAGGACCACTATTTAACCTCTGGGGGCTGCCCTAGGGGCTATGTATGCCAATTTGGTCAGTGCTTGTAGACACATAATCAGATTGGTGTTGTTTTGGTGTCTACAGATGTCCCTTTTTGGGATGCGCTGTGCGTGGTGCAGTGCTGAGCAAAAATAGATAACCAAAGCACTTAATGATTAGGTTTTTTTGTAACCTAACCAACTTTTGATGCCCCAAGTATGGAAAGGGCATGCATTCTTGAATCCTTGCTTCTGACGAGCTAAGGAGCTTGCTTCAAGTGTTAACCTTTTTTGGTGAGGTGTTACTTGATCTTGGTCATTGTTCAATCATGAGTAGGCAAAGGGTGCAACCTTTTGTTTGTGGTATCTTGATCTCATGATTCTAGAATGCCAAGTTTTTGATCAGCTTGTGATTATTGCTTGTTTTCTGCCCCAAGCAGGGGCGTGATTGTCTTTGTCATTGATTCTTTGAATGCATGCCATTTCCTTGATTGGGTGTGTATTTATTGATTTGGTGACTAAGTGTGACTACCCCCTCAAGCGACAAATCGATGAGGGAATGAAAAAAATGAGAAAAATGATGATTCACTTGACCCAAGATGACGTTTTTAAGGGTGCCTTCAATTTTTTTTCGTTGAATGCGTGCAGTTTCCTAGCAATCGGACCTATTTTTGGTGGGTTTTGACCCTTTTTGTTGACGCCTATTGGGGTTGAAATTGTCAAAAATTCGTCCTCCCATGGAGTGGTCCGGCTATGGTAGCCTTCTTAGGGAGTAGGATAGTGATAATTTGTGGTCCCGACGTCAATTTTTCATGCCAATAATATCAAGTGCAAAGGCACCTTTATTCGACAGAGTTATTGCTATTTTTGAGTGGGTTTTGACCCTTTTTTGTGACGCCTTGGGGCTAAAATTTTTGAAAATCCATCCTCCCGTGGAGTGGTCCGGCTATGGTAGCCTTATTAGGGAGTAGGATAGTGATAATTTGTGACCCCGAAATTGGTATTTCATGCCAAGAATATCAAGTGCAAGGGCACCTTTGTTTGGCAGCTTTATTGCTATTTTTGGTGCATTTTTTGGATTTTGTTTCTGTTGCTTTATTTTCTTTCTCTGTAATCATCCCAGGGTGGGACGAATACCAATTTGGTAATATTCCCAGGGTGGGATGAGCTCTAACTAGAGCGCTCATCCCAGGGTGGAATTATTACAGACCCAATAGCCTAAAAAAATACCAAATCTTGATTTTGGGCTTATTTGCAATATTTTTTTTCTTGGTGTTTTGGAGCTGTGGGGAGGAGGAGTGCGAGTTTGCGTAGCGGAGCGTTGTCAAAATTTCATGAACACCATGAGTGCGAGAACTGGATCTTCGAGCGGAGGAGCCAAAGTGAGACCGGTACGATGTTCCTTCCTTCTTCTTGTTATTTATTTTTGCTTTATATGAAGTTAAAAAACTTGCACATAATTGTTTTCATTTAGCGTTATTTTGTTTTTATTTTGTGTTATTTTGTTTTTATTTTGTGTTAATATTAAGATCGAAACCCTAGTATTAATTTTTGTGTTGTATTATGTTTTTGTTTTTTATTCACCTTAAGGTCAAAACCCTAAGGTGATATTTTTGTTTATGTTTTGTTTTTGTTTTTTTTGTTCACCTTAAGGTCGAAACCCTAGGTTGATTTTGTTTGTTTTGTTTGATTTTTTATGTTCATACTTAAGGTTACAAACCCGAGGTTGATTTTGTTTGTTTATTGTTGTTTTTTTGTTCACACTTAAGGTTAAAAACCCTAGGATGAATTCATTTTATTGTTTTAAGTTGTTTTTGTAGTTCACATTAAGGTTACAAACCCTAGTATGATTTGGTTTGTTTTGTTTGATTTTTTATTGTTCATACTTAAGGTTAAAAACCCTAGGATGAATTTGTTTTATTGTTTTAATTTGTTTTTGTAGTTCGCATTAAGGTTACAAACCCGAGGTTGATTTTGTTTGTTTTGTTTGATTTTTTGTTCACACTTAAGGTTAAAAACCCTAGGTTGATTTTGTTTGTGTTTATTGTTGTTTTTTTGTTCACACTTAAGGTTAAAAACCCTAGGTTGATTTTGTTTGTTTTTATTGTTGTTTTTTTGTTCACACTTAAGGTTAAAAACCCTAGGATGAATTTGTTTTATTGTTTTAAGTTGTTTTTGTAGTTCACATTAAGGTTACAAACCCTAGTATGATTTGGTTTGTTTTGTTTGATTTTTTATTTGTTTTTTAGTTCACAGTAAGGTTAAAAAAACCCTAGGATGAGTTTTATGTGTTTATTTGATTTTTAGTTCACACTAAGGTTAAAAAAACCCTAGTATGAGTTTTATGTGTTTATTTGATTTTTGATTGTACAATTTATATGATTGATCTGTACTTCGGTTGTAAAGTTTTGGACTTTTGTTTTATGTACTTTGTTTTCGTCTATACAGTTTATTTGATTGATCTGTACTGTTGATGTACATTTTTTTTGTAATTTTGTTTTTCCTATACTTTGTTTTTCATCTGTACAGTTAATTTGGATGTTTTTGTTTAAATTAAGGTTGAAACCCTAATTATTATTTTTTGTTTTATTGTGTTTGTGTTTTGCAGGTTGTTAGGAGTCGGCACCGCCAACCGACTGTGTTCTCCGATGCCCAGGAGGTGCTTACAGTTGCGGATTAGGAGTGGCTTGATGCCCTTGGGCTTAAGTAGGTGACGTGTTTGGAGCTTGTGGTGGGGGATTAGGAGTGGCTTGATGCCCTTGGGCTTAAGTAGGTGACGTGTTTGGAGCTTGTGGTGGGGGATTAGGAATATATGACTACCTTGATCAATTTGTGGGATCCCCACACCAACACATTTCATCTCCCAATAGGGGAGATGACGGTTACTTTGGAGGACGTGTATCAGATTCTACGGATTTCGATAGACGGACTACCTATTCGGATGACTCCCCATGATCAGCGTATGGCGGTGCTGAAATAGTGCTTTGGGCAGGCGACAAATATGGGGGTGGATAGAGCTATGGAGAGGGTAGAGATGAACTACTTGATTATCAGGATTCTGGTGCGATAGTGGCTGGAGAAGGGCATTTTGGAGGTGAGGCATGCATTTCTCATGTCCCTCATCTCCAACATGTTGCTTCCTAACTCCTCAGGTGTGAGGTTCCCTTGGAACCTGCTCGAGGTGGTGTTCAGACTGGTGGAGTGTCCGATAGCAGTGCCACTTATTATGAGGTGGGGTCAGACACTATTGTCACAACTTTATGATGAGTTGTACGAGGTCCACTGTTGGAGGTGAAAGGGGATTGGGTGTAGCTATATTTTGCAGTGCTGTGGGTGGCAGCACATAGTTGTGGAGCTATCATAGGGGTTGCCTTGGACCACTCGGGGTGAGATGGTGGATAGGGAGATTGGGTATGCTTCTCTATGGTGGAGGTCAGAGGAGCAGGGGAAGAGTCGACAATGGGCAGGTGCCGTAGGGCACTATACTGATGCCTTCGCTCATCTTGCTCCAGGGGAGGTGTTCTGGCGACCATACTGGGACTTTCCAGCCTGGCCTGAGGCTGGAGAGTGGCTTTGACAGGTGTGCAGGGGGAGATGGTTGATCAAGCGACATGGGACAGAGCAAGAGTACTTCCTGCACATCCGAGTGACTCGACAGTTTGGGGTGCGCCAGGGATTTCCTGGTGAGCCCTTGATCTATCGAAGTCGAGGCGATGAGAGGACTCTAGCCTGGCTAATTATTGAGATGCTGGGTGATGAGTCTGATGTAGTGATTGATGTCCCCGATGTGGACAATTTTGGGGTGACTACAAAGTATGACCATTGGTGGATGATGCTACGATGGCGAGGTGAGGGGCCTCTAGGAGGTTCAGATGTGGTAGTAGTAGGCGATAGGGGTGCAGAGGCACCGATGGGGGTTTGGGGGGCTCCGATCAATGATGCGGATATGGTGGAGGTGGATGACTTCACTAGGGATGATTTAGGGGTTTTGGAGTAGCCAGATACACAAGACGTCTCAGAGTAGTGGGTGTCAGAGCAGCATGTCGTATCGAAGATGTCCATGCCTCAGGCAGTCCCAGGGGATATGGAGGCTAGGTTTCATGCTGAGATAGCATGATTGGAGGACCTACTACAGAGACGGGATGAGGAGCACATCATCGAGAGGGATCACCTGGGGGCTCAGTTGGCATAGCGGGATGATGCATTGGCTATGTACCACTAGTGGGATGTGGAGTGGGGTCGGTGTCGGGTGGAGTTGGAGGCCGAGATTATCCGCCTCGGTGGGTAGTTACCTGAGCTCACTGGAGGTGGATCATCTCACCGTACGAGAGGCAGTGAGACTAAGCAGTCTGCATCCTCTCATCGCAGGTGGGTGGGTGAGGGTAGCATTAGTGGGCATGATGCGAGGGCTGGTAGCAACCACCTTGAGAGGTCCCATAGGACCCACACCACTGGGGGTAGTTCCAGTCGCACCGATCCTGCGTGATCATGGTGGCCAACTCCCTAGGCTTTGGGGATTTTGATTTTTTGGATTTTTGTGAGGTCAGAGGACCGTCTTATTGTAGCCTGAGGACATTTTGGCTCGATATATACATGACTCTTTTTTTTTGGATTATTTACTTTGTTATGGTTTATTGTTCTTTTTATGCACATTTATTTATGTTGATTTATGCATATGTTATTATGAATGCGGATGTTTCTAACTATATGGATGTATGCATATGGAATGGGTGAATTGATTTGTTGATATATTGGCGGTGGCACCATAGATTGTATAGGATTTACTGGATTTTTGTACTATGTGATTGCTTTGTGAGATGACTTTGTATTTGTAATTTTTGTTTTGTTATTTTTGATGGTGATAATGAAATGTATGACAATTGTTTTAAAATGTAGTTACGGTTTTTCTGAGACTCAGCTGCTTTAACTAACTAATCAATACTGTACATTATCTTACAAGACTTTCGAAAATTGACGAACCAGACTTGAGTTTGACCAATTTATTTCACATCCTTGTGTGTGCGATTGAGTTTGTTTATGTGGTATTCATAAGGATACGTCCAGTGCCAAGTAGGCTATCTACAAAACCTGTACTGAGGATCACCTAATTAGATCCACTAACTCCTTTGGTGTATTTAGTAAGATTAGTCTACGGTGCAATCTAGAATACCATAAGCTAGCTCATCCACATGCAAACGTTGGTCTACACACACGCAAATCTAATGTGATAGACATATCGTCATGTGTTTAGGATACCATCATTACCAGGTAGGCTATCCACCAAACTCGTAATGAGGATCACCTAAATGGTTCTTCAAATGCTGAGAATTTTAGGGATTCAAGCTCAGGCGTCTTTTGGTTGCTCAACTTGTTGGGATACTTGCTCTCATACATAGTGATAAAAATCATTGTTTATTTTTCTCTTTTGTTTTTTTTCTTGAGCAAGGGGTTTGAGTAGTGGTGATAACCACTGTTATTATTATTTCAAAGTTGATCGCGTGGGTTTTTGGCTTGTGAATGGCATTGATCCCTTTGGCATTGGGGATGACTACCCATCCTAGTCAGGGACGTGTAGTACGAATCCTTATGAATTTGGGAATCAAAGGTGGTTGGGAATTTTGCTTTGGAATGGCATTGATATTTTAGGCCTTGGGGATGACTACCCATCCTTGTCAGGGGTGTGTAGTATGAATCCTTATGACTTTGGGGATCAAAGGTGGTTGGGAATTTTGCTTTGAAATGGCATTGATATTTTAGGCCTTGGGGATGACTACCCATCCTTGTCAGGGGTGTGTAGTACGAATCCTTACAACTTTGGGGATCAAAGGTGTTTTGGGGATTTTTGACAGTGGTGAAAACTAGTATTTATTGTGGGGAATTGGATAGGGAAGAGCTTGTCCTTTTGTCAACTCTCAGCATTCTTGAACCATTCGCACAGGGGGATGAGCAGGATAACGTTTCACATATGGTATCCTAGACTGCTTTGTAGGTTTCATCTTGCGTTTACACAACTTGGGAATTTTTATGTGTTTTAAGCTTGTGTTGGGATGCTATGTAACAAGGCGTGATCCAAGTAAAAATCTACCTTGTAAAAATCGGTCTGACATTGTACAATATTTGACTAGAAATCTAAAGATGGCTGAATGATGAAAAACCCTAAAGACATTAGTAGACAACTATGATATGGCAAAAATGCAAAGGGCATTATTTTTTATGGATCTTTTTACAAAATGGACGAGCAATTACAGTCTATGGTGCTTTTGAAAAGTATGACCATCAAATATGCAATGTATGTATGCGATGCCTAATGCAGTTTTCATTTCTTTTTTGTGTTTTGATTGTTAAGAATATGCATGAAAGTGAGATGCACTTGTTTTTGTTATTTTTGTTTATATGTTGTTTTTTGAATATTTGTTATGGTTGGTTTATCCCGAATGGGTGTGGACCAAGTGATTCTTACGGATCCTTGGAGGTTTTGACCAAAATTATTATAGATACCTTTGGGGCATTTTTGTTGACCAAGCGATTGTGGGAATCCTTGGAGCTTTTGGTTTAACCAAAGGGATTATGGATACCTTTGGGGCATTTTAGGTGACCAAGTGATTACGGGAATCCTTGGGGCTTTTGGTTTGACCAAAGAGATTATGGATACCTTTGGGGCATTTTAGGTGACCAAGCGATTTTGGGAATCCTTGGGGCTTTTGGTTTGACCAAAGGGATTATGGGTACCTTTGGGGCATTTTGGGGTTGACCAAGCGATTACGGGAATTCTTGGGGCTTTTTGTTTGACCAAAGGGATTATGGGTACCTTTGGGGTGATTTGGGGTTGACCAAGCGATTATGGGAATCCTTGGGGTGTTTGGTTTGACCAAAGGGATTATGGATATCTTTGGGGTGTTTTAGGTGATCAAGCGATTACGGGAATCCTTGGGGCTTTTGGTTTGACCAAAGGGATTATGGATACCTTTTGGGCATTTTAGGTGACCAAGAGATTGCGGAAATTCTTGGGGCTTTTGGTTTGACCAAAGGGATTATGGGTACCTTTGGGGCGTTTTGGGGTTGACCAAGCAATTATGGGAATCCTTGGGGCGTTTGGTTTGACCAAAGGGATTATGGATACCTTTGGGGTGTTTTAGGTGACCAAGCGATTATGGGAACCCTTGTAGCTTATTGGATGGGCGATGGCTCTCTAAATGTGGAATGGCCTCAAATGACTGATGTTTAAGGGTTCTAGTTCCTTGATTCCTTCAAGAGAGGCGAGCTGGTATATTCCAGGTCCTATTTTACTGTTGATTACATATGGACCTAACCAATTTTTTGTAAAATTATCCCTTAAATGGGGCGGCAAGTTAGAATTTTGTTGGTTCTCTTTTAAGACCAGGTCACCAACCTGAAATTCCCTTAGGTGAACTTTCATGTTATATGCTTTCTTAAGTCGCTCTTGATAGATACGTAAATTCTTGAGAGCATTGATGCGTCATTCGTCAAGCAAAATTAACTGGTCTAACCGGGCCTGTCGCGTAGTGTCATCATCGATGAACTCTTGCATTGATATGCATAGGGAAGGTATTTCCAACTCAAGAGGCATGACTACCTCGGAGCCATACACCAGCAAAAATGGAGTGGCCCTAGTGGGCATTCGAATGCTAGTGCGATAAGCCCACAGGGCAAGTGGTATTTGGATGTGCCAATCCTTATGATTATCTACGATCGTCTTTTTAAGGATGGTGACTAGCATTTTGTTTGACGTCTTTGCTTGCCCATTTGCCTGTGGATAATAGGGTGTCAAAAAACTATGCTGAATTTTGTACTTTGTTGTCAAAGCACGCACATATTTGTTCTTAAATGATGTCCCATTATCCAAGATGATCTTGGATGGAATACCAAAATGACATATGATGTTATGTAAAATAAACTCTGCAATGTAGGGCCCAGTCGTAGAGGTAAGTGGAATTGCTTCCACCCACTTGGTGAAGTACTTTATGGTCGTTATGATAAATGTGTGATAGACTGACGATGCAGGGGAGATCTTTTTGATTAGATCTAAGCCCAACTACGAGAATGACCAAGCCGATTGGATTGGCTGCAAGGCTTGAGAAGGTACGTGTGTCAAATTAGCATGGTGTTGACACTTCATTGCACTTTTGCACATATGCACAACAATATCGCTCTAAATATGGCCAATAATAGCCCATGCAAATAATGCGCTTTACGCTGGCCATACCACTGAAGTGGCCATCGCATGTACCATTGTACACTTGGGTGATCGCCCAAGTCGACTCCTTCTAGTCCAAGCAATGGAGGAGGATCCCTTTGTGGCTCTGACGGTACAAAATGTCTCCTAGCAAGACATGTTTTGCCACTTTCTATTTGAGTGATCTTTTTACGGTGTGTGACAATCCAAGTGGGAGGCTACCTAACTTGAGATAGTCTCTTATGGGTGTGTACCAATCCTGCTGATCAGAAACCTCAATGGTATGAACGACCGATCCCTATTGAAGTTTGTCCCTAGTAAAAGTTGAGCAAGAAAGAACTTGTAGAAATAGCGTTGTGTTGCTATTAAGAGGGTTTGGGGAGAACAAAGACCCCCGATTGGTGTTATTCAGACTATCATGGATTCAAGAGAACCTATCATGAGATGGTTCAATCTAGATTAGGTGGATTCCTGACATTATGTTAGAGCTTGCACGCTCCATCACGGATTGTGATAATGTTTTGACTTGAATGGTTGTCATCTCACCAGAAGGGTCTTGCGGGATTAGTGACCCCAAGGAGGCCATAGTGTCCACAAAATGATTCGATGATCGAGGGAGTGCCTCAATGTCGTACCATTCAATATTTGCCAGGAATTTATCCATAAGGGCTTTGTAGGCCTGTAGAACTAGGCATTTGCATTGGAATACCCCTTTCACTTGGTTGAAAATTAACAGCGAATCACCAAAGATATTCAAGCATTTGATGTTCATGGTGATGGTTGTCTAAAGACCTATGAGCAAGGCTTCATATTCAGCATTGTTATTGGTGCACGAGAAATCAAGTTTAAATGATAAAGGCATTGGAGCCCCTTGCGGTGTGAAAAATATGATTCCTATGCCACCTCCTTGCTCACATTTAGAACCATCGAAGAATAAGGTTATGTTGGCCGGTGACTTAGGCTCTTTAGAATCTAGCGATTCTAAGACATGGAAGACCCCATCATCGGGTAGCTCTACGGTCATAGGCTGATCATCTTCGAGAGGAGCCTCTACTAGTTGATCGATGATGACTTGACCTTTGATGGACTTTTGTCCAATGAATTCGATGTCAAACTTCGTCAACAACATGATCCATTTTTTCATGCGACTACTATGATAAGTATGACTCATCATGTATCGCAATGGATTCTCCTTAGACACAACATACGTCGTATTGCTTAGCATGTAATGGCATAGCTTTTTGGTGGCAAATACCACCGCCAAGCATAGCTTCTCAATGTATGCATAGTTAAGTTCATAACTAACCAGGGTGTGGCTAAGATAATAATTAGCCTGTTCTTTATGTAATTCATTTTTTTGGGCTAGCATGGCGCCTAGTGCCACCTCAGTAGCTAAGATGTATAAATAGAATGACACTCCTATTCTAGGTGGTGCCAATATTGGCGGTGAAGCCAAGTATTGTTTGATGTCGTCGAAGGCGTACTGGCACTCGTCATCCCAATGAAATGCTACCCCCTTGTGTAATAATTTATTCATGGGTCGACACTTGTCAGATAACTACGCTATGAAGAACTTGATCGACATGACCTTACCCTGCAAGCTTCTTAGCTACCTGATGGTGGTTGGGGGAAGCATCTCAAGGATTGCCCTGACTTTATTTGGATCTACCTAGATGCCTCATTTTGAGACTATGAAACCCAAGAGTTTTCTAAATGTGATGCCAAATACGCACTTCTTGGGGTTTATCCTAACTTTGTGTTCGATGAGGCGATCAAGGATCTTGCGTAAGTCATCGAGATGATCTGGGTGCAAAAGAGATTTGGCAAACAAATCATCCATATAATCTTCCAAAGTTTTATGCATGTGATCATGGAAGATGTATGTCATAGCGCGTTGGTAGGTGGTGCCAGCGTTTTTAAGGCCAAAGGGCATGACCTTATAACAAAATGTCCCCCAAGGTGTTGTGAACGCCATTTTTAGTTGATCATCGGGATTGATACGAATCTGGTTGTATCCCAAGAAACCATCCATGAGGAAAAGCATTTTGTGGCCTACTGTAGTGTCTACCAATGCGTCGATCCTAGGCAAGGGGAAATCATCCTTGGGACTCGCTTTGTTTAAATATTGAAAATTAATGCTTATGCGAATCCTCCCGTCTGGCTTCTTGATGGGTACCATGTTGGACAGCCATGGTGGTAATCTACGTAGATGACAAACTATGCATCCAACAGATTTTGTAGCTCGTATTTTACTATTAAGGCCACTATTGGGTGCATCTTACGTAGCTTTTGCTTGACTGGCTTGATTTTTGGATAAAACATTAAATTATGCGTGACTAGCTGCGGGTCTAGCCCCGACATGTCTTTGTAGGTCCACGCAAAAACCTCCTTCTTCTCTTTGAGAAGGGCAATGTAATCAGCTTGCTATTCGAGGGATAAAATTACCCCCAGCTTGATGATTTGTGGATTCATTTGATTAGAACCGATGTCTACGTCAATCATCTCTTCGACTGACATGTGGGATCTGTATTCCAACTGGTGTGGAGTTGGGATCAGGTGGATATCATTTGCTGAATTTAGATCTGCATTAGGAACGTCGGGTTCCTCTTCAGCATGGAAGATATCCTGAGTCTGTCCTAGGGTGAAATGAAACATCTCACCGCAAGTCCAGTACTCTAATGGGGATGGTGGCAAGTTAGCGTGATCCTAGTCTATGGAATCTAGGTCTAGATACAATGGTCATGCTGGATCGAGTAGATTGCGGATGGGGACGGTAAAGTCAATGGAGATCATGTTGATGAAATGAATTTGGTCTTCATTACTGTGTGGGTGTTGACTCTGACATCCTTGGTGATCCTTGCACCTCGGATCTGGCTCTATGGCTACTGGCACAAAAGGATCGGCCCTATGCGTGGACAGAAGGACAGGGTCTTCCCTTGGTACTGGTGGCCCTATAGGGTCTCTAGGTGGAAGGTGCTCTCTGTATGCCCGAAGTGGTGGATGAAGCACTTGGTTTAACTATTCTTGATTTAAATGCCACCTATGCCTTGGTCCCATATTCAGTTATTCGAACATACCATCGATGTGTATGGGGTATTTTTGTTGCCTCATGTGATTGAGATATGCCATCTCAGTCTCATCCTCATAGTCGCTATCGAAGATCCATAGGCCTTCATTAACTCCGACAACTATGTGCTATTCTTATTGGTATAGCCTCCCACTAGGTGTTTCTTGATCACTTGGCCTTATGGCCAGCATGGGAGGCTCATTTTATTTGAGCATGTTGATTTGGTCCCTTCTGGGTTGTTCCACTCTCTGCGAGAGGGCTGGATTCTTTTGAGGTGGCAATTGCTCGATTGGAGCATTCAAGGGGAACATTGCCTTGAAGTTCTCTTGATAGTCATCTATGGGCATCACTTGCGAGTGATTGCTATCGGATTCGAAAGGGTCCCAAGGTGGTACCTCATACTCTGATTCATCTTTAGAATATCCTCCTTGACCTTGTCTATATCCCTATTGGAGGTAATTTCTTGAACTTTCCCCTTTCTCGATCGAAGGGAAGGAGTTGTTGAGGTCAACAAGGTTTGTTGTTAACAATGGGAGATAATCCCCCAATGTATATGTTGTGTTGGGATTGGCATATAGATCTTGTGCTAACCCATCCTTGTTGCCTAGCCCTAGGCCTTGCATGGTTTCTACCAAGATGTTGAGGGGCAAAGGGTGGTTGAACCCTACTCCTGATTTATCATATGGAATCTGGTATCTTGGTTGACAAAGAACACGCATTCCTTGTTCATATCTGCCCAATCCATATCCATGCCAATTACATTGGTTAAGGTATTTCAAGGCAAATTTTGGGTTGGACAGATAGTCAACATTCTCAGCAAATGGCTCTTCATCCTCTTCATCTTGTAGGTAGGGTTCCAGGTCATTCTCGAGGCCCCCATATACAAAGTTTGTCTGATTTGGTAGGTAACCTAAAGGGAAGATAGTTCCAATGGTGAGGCGAGGTCTCCCCATGTCTTGCATGGATTTGAGTGTGGGTGTTGCCACTATGTTCTACACTAGGTACTCCCCCAGGCTCGTATTGGCCATTTCAATGGTAATCATCGATGGTTGAGGAGGAGGGAATGAGAGTTCTTCCTAAGTCCACTCCATGTTGGGTGAACCAGGTGTCTCGACTTCCATTCGGCTGGGCACCTCTTCGATAGATATTGTTGAGACTGATGGTGGCACCTCCTCTAGGGGCTTCTTCCCATTGTCCTTCGGTGTGGCCACCATAGGTGGCATTGTTGGTGAAGGGACAGATGATGAAGATGGTCCAAGTCAGTTACTTGAGGGACTCAACAGCGAGGATGTAGGCAGAATCGGACCCTGAGTGGACGGATTCAATTAAAAGTCCAAATGTGTCGATGGGAGGGTCGATTTTGGCATCAGCTGCATCGCATTGCAAAACTTAAAGGGCTCTAAGTCTGTTGGGACTACATGTACTTGCCCTTCATATGTGTATTTGAGACATTGATGGGCTATCGAAGGGACACACTTCATGTCCCTGATCCAAGGCCGGCCTAGCAGGATATTATAGGCCATCTCACCCTCAAGGATGTGACACAACGTAGGAATGGTCTTTTGTCCTACTTGGATGGGCAGGACAATTGTGCCAATCATTGAGCATAATGCATCATTGAATGCTCAAAGAGTGTAGGTGGATGCCACAATGTGGGATGCTGGCAACTTAAGATGTTTTAATGCCGCTATCATGATTATGTTACTGGATGAGCCAGTGTCCACCAACACCCTCTTGAATGGAATCCCGTTGACCCGTGCGATGACGTGCAGGGGTGGATCCACAATATCACCAGTCACCAATTTTAGTTCATATTCCCTAAATGTTATGACTGGTTCTGTGCATTGTCTCACATGTCCCAAAAAGTTGTTGAAAGAATTTGGTTCTTGGGGCTGTAGCTCAATGGCTTTGAGTATCCCCATCAGAGCCTTCCGATGGGGCGGTGATTGTTGGATGAGCTCATAGATGGAGAGCCTAGCCAATGTGGTCCTTAAACTCTAAGTAAGCTTAGTCCGAATAGTGGCCACTGGTCTAGCTGGGGGAGGTTGTGTAGGGTGATATGGGGGTTGTGACGTTGATTGAAAATTTCTTGTAGCTACAACGGGTGTGGCCGTGTTTGGGTATCTTTTGTTCCGCGTCACAATGCTTATCATCCCTACGTACCCTTGCATGGGGTAGTTTTGTGTCACCTCATTCACCTGTATAGTATTTTCCTATGCATCATGGGTAGGTAAGGGGTCTTTGAATACATCCATCTGTTGGTTGCTCAGCGCTACGAGATTATCCACCACGAGTGTTTTGTTGTCTATCAAGTCTTGCACCAAGTTTTTGAATTTCTAATAATTGAAGATGTCATGTCCTTTCTATCAGTGGAATCTACAATATAAATCTTCCCTGTAGCCCTTGGATTTTGGTGCGTTGGGGTCTATGGGTTGAGTTTTTGACAATTTTATTAGGTTTGCCACGAACAAGTGGTTAAACAAGGAGTCTCTAGACTCTCTGAATTGTGTGAATTGTCGCTTAGGGCGACATTGCTGATTTTTCTCTTGTTTATGATTTTCCTTTTCATAGTTAGCAGGAGGAACTGCCTAATAATTAAACTTTGGGGGCTATGTAATTTGTGCAGGTAGCAGTATAGTTATGGCAACCTGATTGACCATGGCAGGTTTCAGTTGCATGGGCCCAATTTTGGCATTTTTGGTCTACTCTTTCTTGCACGGCTTTGCAATCTCGTCATCTTGAATTTTGATCTCCTCAATTATCCTATCTTGCACCAGGGCTTCTTCTAGGGTGGCATATTTTTGTAGCTGCAATAGCACGGAGATCGACATTATGCAACTCTTTGAAAACATCTGAGTCATGTCGACCATGGGAGGGAGGTAAGGTAGCTTTGAAAGCAATGTACTCCACTAATTCCCATAAGCGGATATGGTCTCATCATCACACTGCTTAAGGCCAGCTAGGTCACTTAGGGATGCCTTCTTCTTGGTGTTGAAAGCAAAACGTTCAAGGAACGCGTCCACTAGCTGGTCTATATTGTTGATGCTATGCTTTGGCAATTGGGTAAACCAATCCGAGGCAGGGCCTACGAACGTGGTTATAAATGTTCTCAGAAGCAATGCATCATTGTATTGAATGCCAAAGCATTGACTCAGGAACCTTGTCACGTGTTCTTGGGCATCCTCATCCCCTCTGAAAATTGCCAATTGAGGCATTTTGAAGTGGTCGGGGTATGGGGGTGCCAAAACTGAAGGATGCATAGGGTGACTACGGAGCTGGCGTAAGGTGGGCTTTTGGGGCCCTAAAGTCTTGGTCTCCATAGACTCTAAGCATTATAACAACACTTTATATGCATCATAGGAGTTGATTTCCTCTTCTTTGGTTTGTTCCCATTGTGAATTACGAGGAAATTGAAGCCTATGGAGGGGTAGCCGGGTAGTGCCCCCCCTACCTTGGTAGGGTGTCTCAACCCACTCTTCTTCTTGCTCAAATTCCTCATAGGTTTCTTGAGGAGTTTTTGGGTGTGACCTGTAAACATGGATGGGTGCCCGAGGAAGGTGCCCATCATTGGTCCTAGGGGTGGCCTCCCGCTCAGGTCTCGGAGGTCTTGGAGGCAACACTTGATAAGGTCGTGGAGACCTGTCTCACACTAAGGGGTTGCGCCTTTCATAAATTTTTGTCCTATGTGTGCGAGGGGTTGGAATCCTCTCATGCATAGTGTTTTGGAGCAATTCATTTGTCTGGCACTGAATGCGTTCTTTGTTAAGGTGATACAGTTGCTCTAACTACTACTGATCTTGCCTAAGCTGCGTAATTTGTGCTTGGTGGGCGGCATGTTTGGCAAATGCCAAGTCAATTTGTTCTGTCATCCTATGTCTAGGAGGCTTAGATGCCTCTCCTACATATCTATCTCAGTCGTGGTGATCCGAGATCTCTATGGGTCACTTTCCTTTGTTGAGGTTAGCGAAATTCACTTGAGGCTCTGGCCTCAATAGGTGATCTTGATAATTAGCAGGTGTGGAGGCGCATTGCTCTCGCATGGTGTATTGCTCTTGAGGAATGTACTAGTTTTCCTTGTGCTCCCCTTCATACATGTAAAAGGGACAGGCACAGTTGGCTTGCCCTATCTGAAGAGCCTTGTGCTCTATATTTTTTCTATTAGTTCTAATAGTAATGAGGGGTAGATGGGGGATGATATAATCATGTGGTCCCTCCTTGTGAACCCTATGTTGTTCTAGCGCTTCATCGCATAGTGGCCACTCATAATGAGCATCTAAGGGAGCCTTACCATGTATGTACTCCTCTTGAAATGGTTTGTTTTCAATGGGAGTGCCCCCCAAAGGGGTGCCTCTATAGTCCTTTTCTGTAATGGCATAGTGTGGACCACGTTGTGGGTCAGTCTGCCAAGGTGGTATAACCAAGTCCTTGGGGCTATAACGGAGGTGACTAGTGCCTCCTTGTACACTTTTTACAGCTTCTGTCGGTGATTGGGCTTGGCTACGGGTATACACCATGGTGGTGGTTCTCTATAAGATATGTATGTTTTTATCTCCTTTACGATTTTTTATGCTACACCAAACAAAAGGGACCACACAAATAAAGAAATGATTATCTCATTTACATATTAAATGTGTGTCCTAAATCTGGTTCAGTGTGTTTTGATTTTTGTTGTGCAAACCGTGTAAAGAAAATTTTGTTATTCATGCATGATGAGGGCTCTTATATCTCCAAAATGGTTGCCCCTTCAATATACCATTTCCAGGTCGTTATACCAAACCTCTCAATATACCCACCCTTACGTGAGGGAAACTATTGGTACGTGAGAGAAGAACAGTACGTGGAACATAGGCGGTACGGAAGGGGGATCACTCTATTTTTGACACCTACCATAGAATACTTATCCTCATGTGCTGGGAATCACCCCTGATACACTTGGTCAGCTTTCATTAGGATTTACATCTAGCAATAGTAGCGATCAGGGTTATGTATGCAAAAATCCAAGCCAAGGTGGTGATGAAATCCATCGTTGGTCTTGATCAAGTGTTGGGGTTTTAAGACCAACTCCTTGATGTTAATATTATTACGTGGTGTGTGTGGTTCCTTTTACTTGTGAAAATAAAGAAAACATGCAACAAACTTCCCTATGCAAGCAAATAAAATAGAAAAATTGTAGAGACATAAACAAAAAAATACAGAGGATGTTCAGAAAACCTACCTCTTCTCTACCCAAACCAGATGCCTCTGAGTTTCTACTCAAAAAATGTACAAAGATCTAATCATATTGGGGTGGTACAAATAGCAGGTCTGTATTCATCCCAAGGTGAGACAAATTTGTATTCATCCCGGGGTGGCATGAATTCCAAGTTTGTATTCGTCACAGGGTGGCATGAGTAGCAGTCCAACGCCCTAAGGATTAACACACCTGCAAGAAAAACATAAAATTTTGATCAAAAAATTGATCCCAATAGTAGGGGATAGGGTCCCACCATGATCACCACTGAAAGCCGAATGTAGGGTGACGGCGTGCCAGACCAGATGGTGCAAATGAAATTGATATAAAACAATGCTAAGTCCTACGAATGCGAGAAAGTAATGCACAAAGGAAATGATGCATAGACGAGATGTAAGCAAAAAAAGACAAAGTGGGGCCTCTTTTATTAATGTTTCTTTTTATTTGGTTATAATGCGTTCCCCCTTTAGGGCTCAGAACATTTGATACAGTTCATTACATCAATGGATGGTACGCCTCTAATGTCTTCCGCGTGCCTCACATTCGAAATGGGTGGGCCAAAGGTTGCCACCACTTGCGTTCATGTGTTCATGTGTTCCTTACTTCCCCTCCAGTTTTCTTGTCAGTGAGATCCTACGCTCAAATAAACAACAAACAGTTAATAGCATATAAGGATAGAGGGAAAAACATGTAATACCCAGGGCCTCGGGCTAGTGAATATATAAAATGGCAAAATTATGGTCAGAACATGTCATAATGAATTAAAAATTTTACATAAGCACAAAAACATCATCAGAGACACATTGCAAAAATAACAATCAGGAAATCATGCATGGATTTCTAATCGCTCCGAGGTGGGACGATTAGAACTGTCATAAAACATGCAAAAGTAACCTTGCAAATGTACAACCCATAGGCCTCCAAAACTCCTACAAACTTGGGGTTAGGCTAAAAGGGGCATTTTGGGATGACCCAAAAGGTCATATTTGGCAAATTCTGCCCGTATTGTCCTATATCTGAAAGCACTCCCTGTATGTTAGTAAACACGTAAAATGATAAAAACTTGGTCAAAATAGGTTAGAATGCAATTAAAATTGAATAGAAGCATAAGAAAACCAAATAGAACATAATTAAAAAAGAAAAGTAGAGAAATTATTCATGGATTTCTAATCACTCCGGGGTGGTACGATTAGGACTACAGCAGTTTGGGGGGCGCTCAGGGGCAAGAAACCCACCGTTTGGGGTCTGGTTTTGACACCAATCCACTTGGGATGGGTCCAAAACCTCCTAGGGGGTTGTGTTGGCAAATTTGGTGTGGGATTGTGGCTAATTTCTTGGGTTTTGGGTCGGGATTGTGTTCCTAGTGTTCACCCGATAACCTCTCTCCCAAAAGAGAAATTATGGATGTAGGAAACACAAAGGGGAATGGGGGCACAATTTGGCAGCACTCCATTGCTCCAAATGCTCTAGCTCTATTCTCTTTTTTGGGGTGAGAAGGCTCACCATTTTATAGACCTAGGGTCTCCCTCTTTGAATGCGCATGCGAGGGTGCCACTTGGCTTGCCAAGCCTTTTTTAGGAGAGAAGATTCCTCCCTGATTTAGAGTCTCCTTGCATGAGGCCTCCATGATCAGGGCATGCTTGACTAAAGTCCCTCTCTTAGATTTGAAACCGTTCCTCGCAATTGCATGCTCTGAAGGCGCAGTTAAGTGGCGGACCTATCAAGGTTTGACTTTTTTTGCCAGTCAAACCTGCTACTCGTCCCACCTTGGGATGATTGCTGCTAATCATCCCAGGGTGGGATGAATAGGATTCTAATCATCCCAGGGTGGGACGAGTAGGGATTAAAGTGCTAAAAATGTGCCAAATTGACCTCTGACCTTCCAAAACTGATTTGGGAGTGGTTAGGACCACTGTTTAACCTTTGGGGGATGCCCTAGGGGCTATGTACACCAATTCGGTCAGTGCTTGTAGCCACATAATCATATTGGTGCTATTTTGGTGTCTACAACTGCTAAAAATAATTTTTCCACATATGCATACCCAAGCTCATAGCTCACCAAAGTTTGACTAATGTAATATATGGCCTGCTCTTTGCCTTGCATGTTATTTTGGGCCAACATGGTTCCCAGTGCAAAGTCAGTTGCCGATATATATAGTAGAAAAGGCACCTCTGACCTTGGTGGAGCTAGCATTGGCCGCATTGTCAGGTATTGCTTTATTTCAATGAAGGTTACCTTGTATTCCTCATCCTAGTTGAATGGGACACCCTTATGTAGCAATCAATTCATGGATCGACATTTATCCGATATTTGGGTGATAAATCGCTTTATCGAGGCTACTTTACCCTGAAGGCTCCTTAATTCCTTAATATTGGTGGGAGGACGCATTTCTAAAATTGCCTTGACCTTCGTTGGGTCTACTTAGATGTCTCTCTTGGAGATGATGAACCCTAGTAATTTTATAGAAGTTATGCCAAATACACACTTCTTAGGATTTAGCCTAACATTGTGCTCTATCAGGCGATCAAAGACTTTCCTTAAGACCTCCACATGCTCTTCTCATAGCAATGACTTGGATAGCAAATCATCGATATAATCTTCAATAATTTTGTGCATATAGTCATGAAAAATGTATGTCATGGCCCATTGGTATGTAGAACCAACATTTTTGAGGCTGAATGGCATAACTTTATAGCAAAATGTTCCCCATGGTGTTATAAATGTGGTTTTGTGCTGGTCTTCGGGTTTAATCTGAATTTGATTGTAACCAGAAAAACCATCCATTAAGGAGAGCATTTTGTGACCTACAGTTATATCTATGAGAGCATCAATATTGGGCAACAAAAATGAATATTTGGGTGTTGCCTTATTTAGGTCTTTGAAATCCGTGCAAATACGGATTCTTCCATCGAGTTTTCCCACGGGTACCATATTGGACACCCATTCTGGATAATCGATGGAAATCACAAATTCCACATCCAACAACTTCTGTAGCTCATATTTCACCATTAAGGCCACTTTTGAGTGCATTTTCCTAAGCTTTTTCTCGATCGATTTCTTTGTCAAATCTAGCAAAATGTTATGAGTAACCAATTTCAGGTCTAGACCTGGCATATCCTTATACGACCAAGCAAAAAAATTTGGTCTCTCTTTCAATAGAGGGATGATGGTGGCCTGCTCATCTGGAGTGAGACTCTCTCAAAATTTTACTTTCTTTTCACTGGTGGGGTCATCACTGATATCCACCTCAAAGGTTTCCTCTATCGACATATGTGATCCCTCATCAAGCTGGTGAGATGTAGGAATTATATGAATGTCATCAGTAGGGTTGAGTGGTTCCGTGTTGGAAGTATTTTTGGCATGATAAACATCATATGCACAAACTTGTGCAAAATGGAAAGGTTGCAACATTTCTTCATTGGGGAAGAAATCCTTAGACTCAATGGGTGAATTAGCATGATCCCAATCGATAAAATATTTGTTAAGATACAACGATTTAGATGGATCTACTGGATTGTGGAGTGGAGTGGTCAAATCAACAAATACCATGTTTATGGAATGGAATTGATCTCCAAGACCACATGGATTGACCTCTAAAAAATTTGCACAATCCTCATACCCACGATCTAGCTCTAATGACACAAGCACAAAATTGTATTCCCTGTGACGACTGTAATAACTAGATCTTCCCCATGCACTGAATGCAAAATATGATCATTCAGCTCACAGAGTTGCATGTAGGTCAGCGAACAAGGATTAACCAATCGATGGATTTAATCTAGGTTTAACCATCTTTCTCTCATACGTGGACCAACATATAGCTACATATAGACCTCAATGATATCGATGGGTTGATGGTGGTGACACAAATAAGGAGGACCAAGGTAGGCCCTCTCTAGCTCATCTTCTTTGTCACTGTCATAATAGAATCCTTCATTCGCCCCCACTCCTGGAGGGCGCTCCTCCAAGTGAGGCCCCATAAATCTCACTTCTTGCATACTGTCATCGCTATCCAAAAAAACCAAATAATTATACCTCATGTATGATGCTACCAAGAAAATTGGCTCGGTCTCTTTCCCTGGATGATCAACGTTGGAAAGGATCTCTTCGATATTCTGTATCGATTCCATAGGCAATAAATGATGCACATACAAAGGCCTAATATAAGCACTTTCAAATTCATCTTTGGGTCCATCGTCGTTTGAGGGATCCTCATCTGCATCATAGCCTAGTCCACTCATATCGGAGGTGGACTCTGCTCCATATTCATTACAAAGATCTCCTAACTCAAGATCACTCATAGTCATGGGGTTGCATCCCTGCATGTCTATGTCATTGACTGCCTCACGGGTTTGGTTTCATAGTTGATATCTGTGGTTCATTTCTACCTCATTCTATTCAAGGAGTCCTTCACGATGATCTTCGAGTGGCTCAATGGTGATGACAAATATCATAGGGTGATTCCTCAATAATTTGGAGGGATCTGGATGATATGGATTAAAATCCACATTGTCCACCATGCGGAGGTACATATGATCTAGGGATGCTATGATTAAATTGTCCTACCCATGCATCTATAACCTTTGATCGAATCTATTAGTGACTAACTAATAATGAGGTTCCAACGGAGTCCTTCATCCTTGTTCAAAGAGACCAAGGCTGTACCCATGCCCGTGATATAGCTCAAAAATCTGCATGGCATACTCTAGATAAGACAAATAGTGAATGTTTACCACAAAAGGTTCCTCATCATTTTCACCCATGGGCTCTCGCATTGGAAGCTGATCTAGCCCCCCATAGATGAACTTAGTCTGGTTAGGCAGTTCTCCTAGTGGAACCACCGATCCAACTAGATAACGATAGGCAGATGGTCTGCCCATCTCTTGTGTAGTATTTAGAATTGGTCCGAAGGTCACATTTTGCACAAGGTACTCACCTAATCCAGTATTAGCAAGATGTACAGTCACTTGTGGTGTGGATAACCCTACTGAAGATGCAGGTAAGGTAGGCTGAGGTGCCTCCTTGACTTTGTCTTGGGATTCCTCAACTTCCATGGGAATGGAAACATCTTCGATGATTGGCTTGAGCTCATGCTCTTTCTCTTTCTCGTGCATCTTCACCTTTAATTTTTGTTATCCTGATGCATGATTGATGCTGATGACTTGAAGGAAGTGGCGATGGTATGCTTCGATTTGTGTGATACAGATGGCATCAATTGAGCATGCACTTTCGGTTTACCTCCTGGTTTCCTTATTGGTGATGAGGACCGAACATCCAGGTGTGTTGACAGGAGTATGAAACTCCCAGACAAATTTTCTAGGTTCATAAACTTAAATGGTTCCTCATTCGAAGACACCACGTGAACCAGTACCTCATGAATATATTTCATGCATTGATGTAGTATCGAGGGGATACAACAAATTTCATTAATCCAAGGCCTATCGAGTAAAATGTTGTACTGCATGGCCCCTTCTATCATGTGACACATTACTAAAATGGTCTTCAAACCTGTTGAGTGTATATTTTACCCAATTGCAAAATACCACCACATGCAAAGTATTGAACATAAAACTCTCTCTTGAAAAGAAACCAAATGACAAACATTCAACTTCTCCAAGGTTCTGGTAAAATATCTAAAATATTACAATAATGCCAGAATTAATTCAATTATGCATGTGACCATAAACAAGGGGCCTTTGCTAGTTCTAAACAATGCCTAGTGATTGAAATATCTAACTGAAAAGCCAGTGTAAAATAAAAGCAGTTATTTTTTAGGATTTTTTAAATTGATGCTACCCTGAATCCCTATTAGTAAAGTATTTTGTCTTCACTTTAAAGGTTTCAAATGATAAAATGTGGAATTTTCCACTTCATTTTAATGTTCGCACCTTTACGATGAAGTAAGTTTTAGATAGTTGGGTTCATTTTATCTCCCTTATGTTGATGCCACTACCCTAATAGTAGTTAGTAGAAGTTAGCATGTTAGGAATGTTAAAAAAATTAGCTTTCATTTCTTATCTTAATTTAATATGAAATAGCAGGTTAGTATCCCTCCTAAACCATGTGTTTTATCTGAAAGTTTAGATTAATGAATTTTGGAGGTGCATAAATCTTGGAAAATGACCAGAATGGAAATAACTTGAAAGCTTAACAATTCTGGAAATGGACCAGAATAGAAATAAAACTAAAAGGAAATTAGCAGAATTTCTAGAAAAGGACCAAAATGGAAATAAAAGAAATTGAAATTCTAGATGGACCAGAATGGGATGATTGAATGCTTGAAATAAAATGAACTTAACAAAAATGAATGAATAAACATTGCAGATTTGGTTAGCTGAAAAATTCAACCTGAATTAATGGACCTGCAACATAAGCACAATACCATTAAATCAAGTGCAAGACTCAAAGGAAATAATAGAGAAATTGCATCATCTTGACCTTCGCCTATTGCAACCCATTTCATGGCATAAGACAATGGCTAGAAGTCACTAAAATGTAGAAATGATAAGACACTAAAAACATTAGTTTTATGATTAGAAACCCTCCTTTTGATTTTGCTCACAAAATTTTGCTACCCTCTCAAAATATGAAAAATGCTCTTTCTTATTGCTTTTCGAAATGTTACATCATTTCTAGCCCCCCTCTAAATAGGTAGGATAACAAGGTATAAATAATGCTTAGAAGTCCTTTCGCTTCAACTTATTTCACAATTAAAATAATAAATAGATATAATAAAATAATCCATCATCATTTTCTGTAATTTAATACAATAAAATAACACTTCTAAACATTATTTTAAACAATAATAAAACTAAAAAAATAATTTTACGTAACTCCTTATGTCTCCCCTTTCTCTTATCACATAGGCATTCTACCCAAGAACACCCCTTTGCACCCATCAAAATGAATAATAAAAAACATTTAACTATACCTTATAACCCCTACAATTTTAGGCCTCCTTTAAAATATTGAATATAATCAAACAACATTCACATTAAAATAAGGCAGGCCAATCTCATTCAATGAGATTTTCGCTGTGCTTTTCGAAACTAAGGTCCGATGGTATCTCTTCGAAGCTATACCAAACGTATCTAAGGATTGGGATGACGACCCCCATATTGGGAACTTTGGTTTCCATATAACCTAGTGAGGCCATCATGCCATCGACACAACCATGGTGCTACGATCGATGTAGCCATAGCACTATCAAAACAATGTTGCCATGGTGCTACATTCAATTGCAGCCATGGCGCTATCAACACCACATCAGGGGGCTACCATCGACGCAACCATGGCGCTGTCAACCCTTCACCATGGCTATCGAGCTCCTTGTTCTCGCACTCACATTGCATAATGCCAATGAAAAACCTTCCATGCTCTCAAGGTAGACATTTAGCTCCATCGATTAGGGTTAGGGGTTGCCATAATAATGTTTTTTTGTAGGCTTGTTTGATGACATGCCTTTGGTTTGAACTATTTCACTATCAAATTTGGCACCTTATGTGCTATCCTCCTGAAACCCTAATGCTATCTTTGCCTTGCTTCCTCTTTTGCTAGCGTTACATAGCCTCGAACATTTTGGAATAACCACCCTTGCATTCGATCATTTTGAATAGCCACCATCACCTTCTCTTGCAATCAAACTTAACATGGTCAAACATATTATTATCACATCCTTTGTAATTATATTATAATAATATTTTTTTTAAATAAAGGGGTAAAAATTTATTGATAAAAAGTTTGGATTACATAGTACAATTGAGCTTCCAACCAAGACTTAAATAAATAGCCAAACTGGCTAAAACCACTAGACTAGAATGACACCCAAAAAATATAATAAGAACAAACCACATTAAGTCTATACATCCTTGTGGATCAACTCCCATAGGCGTTGAGAGTCCAAAAATGGGAGACTCTCCCAATTATCGATACTCTAAGGATCTAGCAGCTCAGAAGCCCTTTTGGCTAGGTAATCAGCAACCACATTCCATTCCCTTGGAATGTGCACAAAGGATATAAATTTGAAATCTTCACTCATTCGAAGAATCTGAACGGCTACAGAGGCCAACTACCAATTAACTTCCTCCACCCTTTTACTATTTAAAATATTAACCATAATTTGAGAGTCAGACTCGCAGATAATCCTATGCCAGCCAAGAGAAAACCCCCTCCGTAAGGCCTCAAGAATTGCAAGAGCTTCCATAAAATTGTTGGAGTGAACACCTTTATAAATGGAAAAGAAAAAACTGACACCACCAGTAGAATCTCTCCCAACATCGCCAATGCAAGCATGTCCAGGATTACCCCTGGATGATCCATCAGTATTAATTTTTAAAACTCCTCTAGGGGGTGGCCTCCACCTACCATCTCTCCTAACCTTCTTATTGAGCTGAGGAACCCTACTAGGGCTAAAAGAGTTCACACCATCCCCAAAGAGACCAAGGGCTTGTTGTACCTTCTTCTCCCTAGAATCCAAAAGAGGGTCCACATCACATTTGCTATGGATGGTTTCTTGAACCATATACAAGATCCTTTGCTAGATCTGTTGAACAACCAAATAACTACCCTAAAATATGTGTTGATTCTGTTCAAGCCAAATTTTCCAAATGATGCAATAAGGGCCCAAATTCCAAGCCACCCGAAGGAAGGGGGTCTTGGTCGGAGGTTTGCCTAGACTACTCTAAAACTCCACCAGGGATAGCACATGAAAACATGGATGGTTCCAAGCACTCCACCAATGGTGCCAAATGTCTCTGGCAAAGGAGCATTGGAAAAATAAATGAGAAGACTCATCCTCATTCTTACTGCAAAGGACAAAAAAAGAGGGACCCTAAAATCCCCTCTTCCTCACATTATCCCAAGTGAGGCATTTATTACGAGCTACCAACCAGAGAAAGAAGTTACATTTTGGCTAGATAAATGTTTTCCACATCTTTTTCTGCCAAGTGATAGGAAGACTCCCATACTTTTGATTATCAAGAACCTGATAACCATAGGCTACCGAGTAGGTTCCCTTAGGATCAGGGTTCCAAGCCAGAATATATTTACCCCTCAATGAAGAACAATACCTCCCCATAAGAATAAGAGCAAGCACCTCTCTGTCCTTGGCTAGTCCCCCCTAGGGCCATTCTTGCAAATATTTCCACCTGTACATCTCCATATTTCCAAAATATTGGATTTTTTTAAATTCCTCCACACGAGACCAACCTGCTTCCAAGAAAAAAATGCTTAGGGAATGTAACCTAGGATATTGATTCAAGATAGGAGGGTGACCATCCCAAGAATCCTCCCAAAAAAGAGCATTTTATCACTGATGGCAAATCCAAAACAAAACCTACTTGATTAAATTAGCTCCTCTTTTCAGAGTGTCCCAGATAACTGAACCTTTCCCAACCAAGCTGACTCTAGGGATCTCAGCCTCAAAAATACCTCTCAAGTATTTACAAGATAATATTTAGCCCAAATCTGATCTTGAGGGGCACACCATCTCCAATAAAGTTTTGCAGCCAAAGCCTACCCAAAAAGAGTTGTCTATCACAACCCAAGGCCTCCCTCTTAAACCAATTTACATATAGAATCCCACCTAGCAAAACTCCATTTGGATTGATCAAGTTTTACAGACTATAAAAACTATCTTGACAAAGCATTTATGTCCTTGATGAAGTGCGAGGGAGCTATTTGTACAAAATATCTATAAATGGGTAAAGCTTGAACAACATTTTAAATGCAACACTCTACATACAGTGGATAGCCATCTGAAAGTCCAGTGATTTACCTTCCTTCTAAACTTATCAAGCATAGACCACCAAGAATATCTAGATAGAGGATGAGATGAAATTGGAATACCAAGATAAATTAAGGGGGGAGTCCCAACCTGGAATCTTAGAATGCGAGAAATCCTAGCTTGAATAAGAGGAGAGGTATTGAAGAAGAAAATAGAAGATTTGTCCTCATTAATCAACTATCCAGAAGCACCAAGATATATGTCAAGATACTGTCTAATATTGCTAGCTTCCCTAATAGTGGCAACTCCCAACAAAGCAGTATCATCAACAAATTGAAGGTGAGAAAGAGTGGCAAACTACTATCCCACTTCCACCCCTGAATGAGACCCTGCATGACTTGAGACTTGAGCAATCTTCCCAACCATTTCGCCATAATGATAAACAAATAAGGAGATAAAGGATCTCCTTGCCTCAATTCCCTTAAGGCCTCAAACAGCTCTGATGGCTCATTATTAACAAGAATAGAGAATGAGGAAGATGAAACACAACTCATCACCCATCTAATCCATTCCTCCTCAAATCCTAAAGCAGCAAGAACTTTATGAAGAAAGGACCATCTAACCCGATCATAGGCTTTGGCCATGCTCAACTTAATGAACATAGTTTTCTCCTTAGAAGTTTCCATCGAGTGAATAGCTTCTGTAGAAATAACAACCCCATCCAATATTTGTCGACCAAAAAAAAACCCTCCTTGCTCCTCAGAGATGATTTTGCTCAACCATATCTTCAACCTCT
Organism: Wollemia nobilis; assembly: GCA_028583015.1. Taxonomy (NCBI): domain Eukaryota; kingdom Viridiplantae; phylum Streptophyta; class Pinopsida; order Araucariales; family Araucariaceae; genus Wollemia; species Wollemia nobilis. The sequence goes on from JAQPPZ010002721.1 coordinate 2,845,026, forward strand.
CAACAATAATTCTTGTGATGATATTATACACAACATTGCAGAGATCAATAGGCCTAAACATATCCAAGGAATTTGTTCCCTCTTTTTTGGGTATAAGCACCACAAAGGTAGCATTTAGGGCCCTTAGAATTTGTTTGTTCTTTTGGGACTCATGGACCACCTCCAAAATATTAAATTTGATTAAATCCCAAAACTCCTGATAAAACTCAATCGGGAATCCATCTGGGCCTAGGGCTTTTCCTTTTTTCATATTGAATACAACATTTTCCAACTCCTCAAGGGAAATTGGATCCATAAAGTGCTCATTCATATCTCTAGAAACAATCGCTAGAATATAGTTTAGAATAAGCTTTTCATTCTCATCATATGATAGGGAGTCCTCCTTGAAGAGAGAGGAAAAATACCTCTTAGTCTCTTATGAAATATCCTTGAAAGAAGAGAGTAGGGCACCCTGAGAATTCACAAGAGAGGTAATTAGGTTACCATTACAATGAGCCTTAACTGAGTTATAAAATAAGGTTGTGTTCCTATCCCCTTCATGAAGCCAATCTACTCGAGATTTTTGTTTCAAAAAAATTTCTTCCCTCAGTTCCCATTCAGCTAGGTCTTTCGTAGCCTCAGATTCCTCAATAAGAAGCTCCTTCGTGAATCCCTAATCTCTAATATTCCTTGAAGCTTCTTCCATCCTCCTAAGAGCTGCCAACTTAGCCAAGGAAAGGTTCCCAAAATTCAATCTATTCCATATCTTTAATTTATGTTTTACAAATTGTAGTCGCTTCATAAAGGAATACATAGTGGTGCCATGAGGAGGTTTGCCAGTGGTCCACCAGCCTCACATGAAATCATGAATCCACATAAGTTGAAACTTAAAGGAGGGATTATTTTTTAGCCCTAAATCCAAAGTAGAGAGTTTGATAGGCTAATGATCATATCCCCTACCCTATAGAATCACAAAACTAGCACTTCTATTATTACCCATCCAATAACTGGATATCAAAAACCTATCTAGTCTCTGAGATGGAAGCTTCCCCACACCTTCTATTGTCCCAAGTAAATATCCCATTATCCAGATTGATGTCAACCAATTTTAGGGCTTGGATATGAGCACTGAAGACAAAAGAAAAAGGCTTGAGACGATCCACCCCACCATGTTTCTCCTCCAGACGAGTGATAGAGTTGAAGTCTCCAACCAAAATCCATGGGTACAGGGGAACCAAACTTCTCACCAAGCAAATGTGCTCCCACAAATTCACTTTACCATTGTAATAAAAATGAGCATACACATTTATAAGTAGGATGGTTTCACCAGATTCATTATCATGACCAACCATAGAAATAGACCATCTACTAGAAATCCAAGTAAGAGGGGATATCTTAACCGGATCCCATAAACAAGCGACACCACCAGCATATCCACATGCACCAATACACTGGAATTTCCCCCTTCTCCACTTGAGAGCAATATTGAACATACTATCAATAGCCAATTTAGTCTCCTGAATAAACACCACATTCGAAGAATGCACACGAACCAAATCACGAACAACTTTTTGTCTGGGGATGTTGTTCAACCCCCTTACATTCTATGAGATGATAATCATTTTTGGGGGTTATAAAAATGGGAGTCCAATTTTCTCACCAAGCCTAACTCCACCAAAGTCTCCCCTATTAACTTAATTTTATCTTGGTCCTTCCGACCCACCTTCATATTCTTATCCGAAAAACTTTTTTTAATTGTTTTTTGCTACAATCCCAACACCGTAGGAGTTTTGCAGTCCAAGGATGACTGCATCAATGTACCTGAGTAGGAGAGGGCATAACTAAATTTGTACCACTTTCTAAAATAGTTTCCTTATAGGGCTAGAGCCAACCATGTCCCCTATACTTAGATCCAAAGCCCTTTGTTCTTCATTTAAACCCCCTAGATTTGATTCCTTAAGTTCTTTCTCAAGAAGAGACATTTGATTCGGCCTTGTTATATTTGCATTAGGTAGAGACGTTTTAGGTATCTCCATGCACTTATCAAGATCATCTAATATTTCAAAATGGTTGAGTAGAGCATCTGGCTGGCTATCCTTAAGGTCTTTTTTTGTCCTTCATCCTCTATTTTGGGATTTTATCGAAACAAAACCTTCCTTATCCCGTTCCTCTTCTTTTATTGAGACTTTTCCTTTATCCAAACTTTGTCCAGACCGAGAGGGCCCAGGATTTGAAGCCATAGGTAGGACAAACTTAGGGCATTTTCTTTGTAGGTGGTCATATTCATGGCAAATCCGACAACAAAATGGAAGAGCTTCATAGTCAAGTTTTTGAACCCATGTAGTTGATCCAAATTGTATTTCAATAGAATTTGGAATAGGATTATTTAAGTCAATTTCAACACAAATACGAGCAACAAATATTACATTTTTATCCATTAGCTATTGTGACAGTCCAACCGGATTCCCAAGTAGAAGGGCAATCTTATGCAAGATATCAGTTCTCCAGAATTCCAACGGGAGCCATGGAAGCCGCACCCATACTGGAACCCGCAATGACCGCTCCTCTGATGGGTTGAAACCCACATTCCAGGGTTTAAGAAAGAGTCCCACTTGGTTATAGAAATAAGGAACCCATTAAAATGCTTTTTAATGATCTGCAATACAAGAGAAAACCACCATAAAATAGTTGTTCGCACTCAGCATCACCTCCACATCGCCTTTAGGATTTCAAGTCTTCCTAACCTAAGCCTCCACAAAGGGAAGAGAAATTCGGATGCCCAAAAATTTGCCAATAAGGGCATGTTTGGTAAATTACTCCACATATTCTACCATCGAGTCGGGTTGAACCACTAGAACTGGTCTGGCTTCACATCGTTCCAAACATCCATTGTTCTTTAACAAGAGGTTCTCGACATGCACTAGAAAATCCTGTTCCTTCCAGTAATTTTTAGATGAAAAAACATAATGAGCATGCACTCTCTGTGTCGAACCTGATGCCATCACGACATTCCTCCAATTTTTCAGACCTCCTCCAGAAGTTGCTACCATCCCCACAGAGCAATTTTTCTTCATCAAACCCTAGCAGAGTTTCAATAGAGGTATCATTAGGTTAAATCACCATAGGTAATTTTTGTTTGAAGAGATCCTATGATTAATTGGATGGCTATGAATCATATAATAATATTATTATATACAATATAATCATATTATTATAATAAAAACATTTTAGAATAAAATTATCATAATAATACCCAGGTGTTGTAGGTGAGTTGGAGAGGAGAAGGAAATCCTCCAAGAGAGGTCCCAGGTTCAAATCTCCACCCTACCAAAAAGCTGAATTGGGTATCCAAAATCCAATTGATAATGTTGGTGCGGGCAGGGTCGGGTGCGACTCCGGGTGACTTTGACGGTGCAAAGCCCCCTGTTCATGGTCTCTCAGACCAAGGCGGCCCTGCAAGGGGTTTTTCGCTATAAAAAAAAATCATAATAATATTATTATAATGATAATATTTTAGAACATTATGATATAATCATAACAATATTATTATAATAACATTTTAGAACATCATAATAATATTACTATTATATACATAATATAATTAATGTAATTATATTAGGTAGATAATAGCATATTATTTTCTATCACAATTTCTGTTTACCTTTTGTATCCTCTTCTTGTTTTAGGTAATGTTTTGGTCAGGCCTTGCTTTATTAAACACATTCCATCACCTTAGAAAGTATGAAGAACATTAAACTCTATTTATCAAAATGGATTTTAATTAATCTAAGCATTAATGCCTAGATTAATTAATCATTAAACATCAAATAACTAAATCAATTAAATAATTAACATAAACGGTCAAACATCACTATTCTTACAAGCCAAAGAAAACCAAAAACCTTTAATACCAAAACATGACAAGTGGGTCCCCAAGAATATTGGGGTGGTTGTGGAAACTCCACAACAAAATGGCGACTCTGCTAGGAAATGCTCTTGAGCATTTTGGTGAGAACCCAAAAATAAAATCTGAAAACACACTCCAAACCAGGAAGCAACAAGCATCAACAAATGCATAAATAATGTCAATAGACTCATAAGAACATCAAAATATTAGAATCATGCAATATTAGCTGTGTGTGTGTGAATTACTCCACACCTTATTATTTGTACATTTTTTGCATTGCATCACCAATTTTACTTGACTAGAATTATCGCAATGAATAAGGAGAGCTTTGAGGGTAAAAATTTTATAGCATGGGCAACACATTCTATGGTGGCTTGGGCAAACACCTCAAAAATTTCTAACAATATTAGGATCAAATGTGTGTGCGATGAATTCATTGACCAGATCTAGAGCTTGGTTATGAGCCGTCATCATCAAGGGTCAGTGTGTGCAAGTGGACCTTAGAGCTTTGGGGAATCGGATTCTCAACCAAGGTGTAATGAGAATATAACCTTATAATTTATTGCTCTCATCTTTGACCAAAATAATTAAACCGGTTATGGATGAGATCATCAGACTAATTTATCCTCATGGTGAACATAAATCTCAACCTTGTGGGAGTCATGTCACCAGGCATGAGTGTACTCCACTGCCAGTCAAGCGTCTATAGCCCCGGTGGAGGTTAACCCCATAGTCTAGTCTTCTTTGCTTGGCTTTGCTTTATATTTTTTTTCCTTAAAGAATTTTGGGGATGACTATCCATCCTTCTGAGGGACAAGTAGTACGATCCTTAAAATTCAATTTAGAGTTTTGGGGAATTAGATTCTTAACTAAGGTATGATGAGAATTTGACCCTATCCTTACTAATCTAATTTGTAAATCATGCTAGTGGTGATAACCACTGTTTTATGAGCATAAATATTGTAGTGGTAAAAAAAAATATTCATGGACTATGTGTAGGGCGGGATAGACCAGAATTATATTTTCGCCTCACATCCCCATCCAAGTATGGTTTCATATTATTTTACCCAAGATGTTGGACATGGACAGAAATGTGATAGACCCACAACAACTTCGGCAACAGTTTCCAAGCCTAAGATCTTCTTAGTGTTCTTTGTGCCTTTAATCCCAAGATAATTGGACTTCACTTTTAGTGTTTAGGTTTAGCATATGGAGGTGGATTGGTCATGATGTTTATGTGATAAGAATGTGCCCTTGAGACATGGGTGGATGATATGCAAAAATAAAAGACTTCATGCTTCATGAGCTGCAAATAATATTCACATTTTCAAGCCCTTTTGCCATATGATTCCAATGTTTCACATCCTTTTAGTCTTGGTTGACATTCATATACACATAGGCTGACCTCTTACTCTTACAATCAAATCCAAAATTGGACAACCTTGACACACTAAAAACTCCTAAAATCAAAGAAAAAAAAATAAACAGGAAATACAACTGACAAGACAAACAATCAAGAAAGCTTATTAGTGTACATATATTACAATGACTCTACCCTTAGGCCTGAAAATAATTCTTTAAATGAATGCCATTGATGGGTAAGGCCAAATCCTTTCCATCGAAGGTTTTTAATCTAAAAATATTTTCACCTAGGACTTCGGATATTAGATAAGGTCCCAGCCACAAGCAATCAAATTTTTCATTTTCTCCTCTTTTCTCATGCCTTTTATCCCACAACAAAACTAAATTTGAAACTTTGAAGGCCTTAATTTTGGACCATTTATAAAACCACCTTTTGATTATGTCTTGATGTTTGCTGAAATGAAGCATGGCTTCCTCCCTCTTCTCATAAATATGCATTAATTGTGTTAATTTGGTTTCAAGTTTATTATCAGTCCCAATATAGTATTTTATAAAATGTAAAGTTTGTAATTTCAGATTAGTGGGAAAAATAGGATCTTGCCCATAGACTAAGTGATAAGGAGATGTCCCAATTGACTCCTTGCTTCTGGTCCTATCTACCCAAAGGGAAAATTTTAACTTACTATGCCAATATCTAGGGTTCTTTTCAAGTAATTTTTGTATTATGCATAATAAATTTTTATTTGATGATTTTTCCAAACCATCACCTTGGGGGTAATAATTTGAAGAGAATTTTAGACTCACCTTATTGAGGTACACCCAATTTGCAAATTCTAAAGAGGAAAATGCAGAACCATTGTAACTTACTATGGAGTTAGGCATTCTAAAATGAGTGACTATGTTTTCCTCTAGAAATCTAATCACAACCTTGGAGGTGGCATTCTTAGTAGGTATAGCCTCTGTCCACCTTGTGCAGTAATCAGTAGCGATGAGGATGAACTTATGGGAATCAAACGAGTTAGGATTTATCACACCAACAAAGTCTAATCCCCATTGTACAAATGGTCTCGTCTCTACCACTGACTGCAAGGGTATTACTGCATTCTGCTCTCTATTGGTTGCCACTTGGCATATGTGACATGTTCTTACATGTGTATGTGTGTCTTTAAACAAGTGGAGCCAGTAATACCCAGCTCTAATAATCTGGTGTGCTATCGCATTTGCTAACCAATTTCCAGTTCCATACTTACCATGGAAGTCTTTGAGTACTTGGGTTGCTTTCTCTTGAGTAATGCAACGAAGAAAAATTTCTTCGTGATTCTTCCTATACAACACACCAAATTTAATAAAAAATCTAGCTGATTTTAAATGTAGTGCCCTGTGTTGAGTGGAATTCAAATGAGAAGGGCACTTACCATGCAACAAAAAATATACAATATCTATGTACCATTCCTTTGTAGTGATATCATTAACCTCATAATTTTGGCACGTTATTGAAGGGTCAATTTTTGCGATGGCCTTGATAAAACCTTGTCCATGCACTATCTTCATGGGCTTTATATCTAAGTCAAATTATTGAATACTAGAAAGCTATTTCACCCTTCTTTCACCTAGCTCATTGTAAGAACATGGAATTTACTACAGGGTCAGGAACTATAGCAAAAACTTTACTATGCACAATGTGATGCCTGAATTTTTTTACAGCTTTAAACAAGGCATACATTTGCTTGTCTAAGACATAATACCTTAGTTTCTCATCCTTCAAAGGAGAATTCAGAAATTCTATAGGATTTTCAATGTTGTCTTCACTTTTCTGAGTTAACACACTTGCAAAAGAATGATTTGAAGTAAATGTGTAAACATAAAATGGTTTAGCATAGTCTGGACTAATGAGAACATGGGCTTTGGAAATAGCATCCTTGATGCTTGTGAAGGCATCCCTTTTGTCACTGGTCCAATTTATCGAAACATAATTTTTTAGCGTATCATTTAGGGGCTTGGCAATCTTGACAAAACCTGAAATGAATTTTCTCACAAGTTAATCTTACCGAAAAATGACCTAAGCTCATTTTTGTTATTGGGATGAGGAATATCCTGGATAGTGGCTATCCGCTCTGGGTCTATAGAAATCCCATCTTTCAAAATGACATGCCCTAATAACTTACCCTCTGTTACCCCAAATATGCACTTTTTTGGATTTATGGAAATTCCCTGTTCCCTGCACCTTTGGAGTACTTTCCTCAAGTCTTTAACATGATATTCCCTCTTCTTGGAGAATACAGGGATATCATCCACATAGACAATAATGCACTTACCAATGAGCCCCTTGAATGCAAAATCCATGGATCTTTGGAAAGTGGCTCTAGTGTTCAACAAACCAAATGACATCCTTCGGTAGGTAAATGTTCCCCACTTTGTGGTGAAGGCAGCCATTTAGATGTATGATAATTTGATTATGTCCTAAGTATCCATCCAAAAATGACATCATTTCAGACCCATTTACCTTTTGGAGTATCTCGTCAATGGTGGGTAATGGGTAATTGTATTTTTGGTAAGCTTTGTTCAAATTTCTAAAGTCTATGCACAACAAAATTTCTCCACTCTTTTTCCTAACAGGGACAAGATTAGCCACCCATGTGGAATGCCTAACAGGGAAGATGATTTTGGCTTCCAACAGCCTCTTCACTTCCTTCTCTATCAAGGGCTCTAGGATTGGGTTAACCATTCTTTACCTCTATCTAAAAGGCTTGGAACAAGGCTTCATAGGAATAGTATGCATGATTACATTCTGGTCATATATTTTTAGCTCTTCATAGCTCCAAGCTATGCAATCAATGTACTCTCCTAAAACCTGAGCTATTGACTCCTCTCGTTGTGTGCATGCCTTTGCAATGAACACTTCATGTAGATCTACTACACTCTCCAAATTGACTGAATTGCATGATTCCTTGGGGGATGGTATTTTTATTTTATTTTTCTTTTGATATCCAATATCAAACAACTTTTCAAGAGAGGCCCTATCACTTGGCATCTCGTTCCATACTCCGGTTGTTCCTACTTATACTTGCCTCCTCTCTTCTTCATCTATAACCTGATTTTCAAATATACCAGAATTAGTAACAAAACTAAAAATGTGTCTATCACTATCAAAGACCTATAAATTCATGACATTGTCTGGTATGGAGGGGCAAAGCACTAACTCTATAGAAATTTTTTATATTTTTTATGGTCAACAGGTGAAAGCATGTTGGCTGCTACGACTAACAAATCAGCCATTTTATTATTTTTTCTTGAGATGAGGGAAATATTGAAAGCATCAAACTCATTAATTAATTCCCTCACTCTAGTTTTATAGAGGTTCAACATCTTGTCTCTACAGGTATCCTGCTCCTTGACCTGTTTGACTACTAACTCTGAGTCTCCCGATGCCTTAAGGCACTTTACATTTTCTCTTAGGGCTAACTGAAGTCTAAAAATTAGGGCTTCATACTCTGCCACATTATTAGTGGCTGAGAACTATAGTCTGTAGGCAAAAATCAAAGGCTTACTACCAAGATATGTGAGCTCTACCCCAACTCCCGCACCTTGTTTTGATTTGGACCCATCAAAATTTAGGGTCCACACCCTCTTGTTTTCTTTCGACGTACCATGGTAAAGATTATCATTTTGGAACTCTTCGGCTATGTCTTCTATGTCAAAATTGTAAACCCCTAATTATGTTTTAGTAAAATGAATATCATTGGGTTTATTATACTCTGTAATCATTTCCCTAAGTCTGAGCTCTCTGTCTACTCGAATTTGGTTTGCAACTCCTCTCCATGTCAACCACATATGGGAGGAATCAGTCACCACATAACCATTGAGATGTCTACTCAAATATCTATCCAAAACCATGCCATACTTGGTAGGAATATCTAGCACAAGGATATCCATGTAATTTTGGACCCTAGGCTCTGAGTTGATCTAAACTAGGACATATTTTACGATACCTACTACATCATCATAGATCTATTCAATTGTACCACCTTATTATTCAAATGAATAGGCTTAAGTCCTAGATTTTGGCTTATCTCAATAGGCATGATGTTGGCCGAGGCACCATAATAAATAAAACAGTTGTGTAAATTCTTGTCTGTGATCATAATGGTTATGAGAAAAGGGGGTACCTCTAGTTTCTCTTTCCTCATAGCAAGTTGGGGTTATACAGATTTAACGTCATGAATTTGACTCGAGGAATTCAATCTCTTCCCATCAATTTTATACTACCCCAAAAATTGAGAGACCTCATAAATTGAGATATTGGCCTTGGTCCTTTTCATGTCTTCTTCCAAGTTATAAGTGGATGTTCCAGGATTTGAAACTTTTGGCATTGTCCTAGGTGCTTCAAAAAATGGAGGTGGTGGATTCACATCACCTTTTGTATCAGGAGGAACTAAAGGGTTGTTTGGGGGAGTAGAGGATGTTTTGGGATCCTTAGAACTTCTATTAAAATACTTGTGATTGGATTTCCCAAAACGTATAGCGGCCTAAGATTCCAAGGCTTCATCCTATTCCTCTCCTAACACATTCATATCTTCCTCCATCTCATAATTTTCTAAAAAATGAATAACTTCAGACACCAAAGCATCTGAATTTCTATAGAAATAGTGATGCATTTCATCATCACATAACTCTGACTCATCACAATCCCCTAACACATCAGCCTAATTGACTATCGGATTGGGTACACGTCCATTGTTAGGCTATGTATTGTACGGTCCTGTTCTCCTATGATCATGGTTTTGATTGGGCATGGGATTTTAGGAAACTTATTTTTGTAACTGAATGATGTCATTGCCTTTTTTTATGGTCATTCTATTGAGCTCTTCCAGCTCAGAATTGGAACCTTGTGGTTGGGACATGACAACTCCAGATCCACTGACATTTTTGACATTAGAAACCTTTGGATTGGGCACTAAGATTTGACTCTGGGTGTTTTAGGTCCACCATGGACCCTTGGACTATAGAGGAGAAACCATGGGATATACATTTTAGGATTCATTACTACTCCTCTCAAATCCTGGCAAGGTTATCTTATTTGCAGCCATTTTTTGCGGAGTGGGTGGAATGGCAGTATTAGGGTATATTAGAAAATATGGAAGCATGGGAGTGAATGGGTATGACTAATGATATGGAAAAGCATTCATCATGGGCATATGAGGTGTCACAACTTGATTCATCATGGAAAATTGATTGTAAGGGCCATATTGCCCTAACATGGGAAATTGAGGCATAGTGCCACCTTGCGGTGTCATTTGTTGCTCAATAGTTATGGCTTCAGCATAGGCTAAGGCAAGCATTGTAACTTGAGGATTTCTCCTAGTAAACATGCTTGTAATTGGGTCTAAGGTTACAAGGTATAATTACAACACCACAGTAGTGTCTATTGCAAAATGATGAGTCACATTTGTGTAAATATTTTGGAATCTGGAATTAAATATTTTGATAGGTTCATTAGGATACCTCTTGCATGATACGAATTGGTTATACATGATTGTAGGATCTAGCAATGAACTAAATTTATTAAAAAAGGTAACTTCCAACTGGGCCCAAGATGTAATTGACCTTGCAGGAAGATTCCTATACCATTCATGAGCCATTTTTTCAAAGCTATTAGGGAAGAGTCGACAAGTGACGTCTTCATGACTAAATCCCTACCTAATCATATGGTCCTTGTAAATTTGAACATGCTCTTCAGTTGAAATGGGACCATCATGGACAAACTTAGGGATAAACCTCTCAAGGTGCCTAGGTATGTCATGGACATCCCCAGGTATACTTAACGAAGAACTTTGGGTACCAAACTAGGGAATTGGTTGTTGCTACTGCTATTTTTGGGCCATATTAACCAAAGATAATGACCCTACTAAAGCAGTTGACACACTCGGGATGACAGAGATGGGTACACTTGATGTAGCTCTTGCAGTGGAACTAATTGGTGCACACCCACTAAAATTATTTTGATTTAGAGGTCTGAGAGCTAGCCTTTCCAAATATTGGTAGAGCATCTCTAAGCCTAATGTATTAGAAGGCTCAGATGGGATTTTGATCCCCTAGATTTTGTATCTCGATTTCCTAGGTTTGGGAGAAATACTTTGAAAAATGGTTTCCTCAGTGGTTTTAGACCTAGTAGCAATGCATCTAGGTGGGTCCATCCTGAGAAACTTAAATCTATTCTACTAAGGTTTCTCACAAACTAGTCAAGAGTAACATGTTGCACCTGTAAACACAATATTGTTGAACCAAAACTGACCACGTTAGCATTAGCAAAAAAAAACTAAATCACAAAGCCCAAAATGAGGCCCTCCTTCTAGCACCAAATATGTTGAGTGTATATTTTGACCAATTGCAAAATACCACCACATGCAGAGTATTGAACATAAAACTCTCTCTTGAAAAGAAACTAAATGACAAACATTCAACTTCTCCAAGGTTCTGGTAAAATATCTAAAAGATTACAATAATGCCAGAAATAATTCAATGATGCATGTGACCATAAACAAGGCGCATTTGCTGGTTCTAAACAATGCCTAGTGATTGAAAGATCTAACTGAAAAGCCAATGTAAAATAAAAGCAGTTATTTTTTAGGGTTTTTTAAATTGATGCTACCCTGAATCCCTATTAGTAAAGTATTTTATATTGACTTAAAAGGTTTCAAATAATAAAATGTGGAATTTTCCACTTCATTTTAATGTCTGTGCCTTTAAGATGAAGTAATTTTTAGATAGTTGGGTTCATTTTATCTTCCTTATGTTGATGCCACTACCCTAATAGTAGTTAGTAGAAGTTAGTGTGTTAGCAATGTTAGCAAAATTAGCTTTCATTTCTTATATTAATTTAACGTGAAATAGTAGGTTAGTATCCCTCATAAACCATGTGTTTTATCTAAAAGCTTAGATTAATAAAATTTGGAGGTGCAAAAATTCTGGAAAATGACCAGAATGGAAATAACTTGAAAGCTTAACAATTCTAGAAATGGACCAGAATAGAAATGAAACTAAAAGGAAATTAGCAAAAATTATGGAAAAGGACCAGAATGGAAATAAAAGAAACTAAAATTTTGGATGGACCAGAATGAAATGATTGAATGCTTGAAATAAAATGAACTTAACAAAAATGAATGAATAAACAATGCAAATTTGGTTAGCTAAAAAATTCAAATTCTAAATTAGTTTAGCAAGCTCCTCCCTGCAAAATCCCAAGTTATGAGGTAATCATAAAACAACCTGAATTAATGGACCTACAACATAAGCACAATACCATTAAATCAAGTGCAAGACTCAAAGGAAATAATAGATAAACTGCATCATATTGACCTTCACCTATTGCAACCCATTTCATGGCATAAGACAATGGCTAGAAGTCACTAAAATGTAGAAATGATAAGACACTAAAAACATTAGTTTTATGATTAGAAACCCTCCTTTTGATTTTGCTCACAAAAGTTTGCTACCCTCTCAAAATATAAAAAATGCTCTTTCTTATTGCTTTTTAAAATGTTACATCATTTCCAACCCCCCTCTAAACAGGTAGGATAGCAAGGTATAAATAATGCTTAGAAGTCCTTTCGCTTCAACTTATTTCACAATTAAAATAATAAATGGATATATGAAAATAATCCATCATCATTTTCTGTGATTTAATACAATAATAAAACCAAAAACATAATCTTATGTAACTCCTTATGTCTCCCCTTTCTATTATAACATAGGCATTCTATCCAATAACACCCCTTTGCACCCATCAAAATGAATAATAAAAAACATTTAACTATACCTTATAACCCCTACGATTTTAGGCCTCATTTAAAACATTGAATATAATCAAACAACATTCACATTAAAATAAGGTAGGCCAATCTCATTCAACGAGATTTTCATTGTGCTCTTCAAAACCAAGGCCTGATGGTATCTCTTCGAAGCCATACCAAATGTGCCCAAGGATTGGGATGACTGAAGAACACAAGCTTATACTGAGAGGGGGGGTGAACAGTATAAGACCACTTTTTACTTTTGCTTCAAAATAGCTTTCAAATCAGTATTATGCAGAGTATAGATTAACATTATTAAAAGCAGTAATCAAAGCAATGCACAAAACACCATCCACAAAAGAGACACAGCAATTTACATGGTTCACCCAATGCGGGCTACTCCACGGATAAAATTTCTCTCTAAATTTTATCAACTCACAATCTGGGAATACCTTTCCCGATTACAATATTTATGGGCATCAACCCAAAGGAGATACCTTCCCCTAGCTCTACTCTTTAGTGGTGATCCTCTAGAAGACCTCTACCTCCTCTGCCCTTAGCAAGTGGAACTCTATCCATAGAAGACACCTGTCTTCCCTGCTCTGGCTGGAGATCTCTGTCCTCAACTCTATCACCGCAAAGTTGGTCCTCGAATATGCACCAAACATCATCCTTCGGTCTGGCACAAGTATGTCCTCTTCCTCTTTCTGTTCTGTTACAACCGCACTTGGTCGAAGCCAACTTTTGCACTGAACGTGAAAACATAGCAGCACTCGATCGAACATCAACTTATGCACCTCTGTGCAATCACAGTAGCACAGTATTCGCACACTCTACTTCTCAACGATCGAACTTCTCCCCCACACTCTAACTGTGAATATCACACTTCGAACGCACGCTTCCATCGATGCCAAAACTCTTCAAACAACCCTCCTTTTATACTAACAATCAAGATTAAAACTTTGATCCTAGTCGGCTGCTATGCAAATGCAAACCCTAACTTCGTCGGCTGCATGCCCTAATCGTCGTCGGCCCAAATTTAACTCTGTCGGCTTCAACCGTCTCTATGGTTCAATAGCTTCTGCTACAAAACCATAACATGTCACGATATCACGACATTTTTGTAGCCGAAAACTTTCGTTTGGCTATTGTCGCGATATCGTGACACTTTTGCTTTTGTCTGCCTTGACAACGTCCTTATCATGAAATCGTGACACTTTTGACTTTTGCAGACGTCATCTTCACTCCTGTTGCGAAATCTCGACACTTTAGTCTTCATTGCCTTCTTATCTACTTTTGTCATGAAATCACGACACATCTGCTTCTACTGACGTCATCTTCAACTCTGTCGTGAAAATGTGACCCTTTTGACTTCATGGCCTTCTTCTCTGCTTGCACTAGTGAAAACGGAACATGTCACGAAATCGTGACACTTTCGCCTTCGAGCTCTTCCTTCTTGAATTCGTCGTGAAATCATGACTCTTCTTCTGATGAACACTTGCTAACTATTTCTGTTGCAAAATCATGACACTTTCTCTAACTGAATGCTGCCACCTCAACCTGTCGCGAAATCATGACACTTTCTGCATTCGCAAGCTTTCTCTTCAACCTGTCACAAAATCGTGACACTTTCTGCATCCGTACAACTTCTTTGTAGCCTGTCGTGAAATCGTGATGCTTCTCATTTTAGAATCTTCCCCTTTGCTGCGTGTCGCAAAATCGTGACAGTTCTCACTTTGAGCTTTTCAGCATGTCGCAAAATCGTGACAGTCCTCACTTAGTCTTTTGTAGCATGTCACGAAATCGCGACAGTCCTCACTTAGTCTTTTGCAGCATGTCACAAAATCGTGACACTTTTTGAGATACTTTATCTCTCTTCGAACTTGTCACGAAATCACGACAGTTCACACTGCGAACTCTCTTTTCTGCATTGTGTCGTGAAATCGCTACACTTTCTCGTCCATACAACTTTCCTGGCAATGTGTCACAAAATCGTGACACTTTTCCTTCTCCGCCTTCCTGCACTTTTCGAGTCACGAAAATGCGACATGTCGTGAAATCGCGACACTTTCCATCTTGCTCTCCTTCTCTGCCAACATGTCACAAAATCGCAACAGTTTTGCCAGCTTCTTCTCTTTCTTCCAGCATGTTGCGAAAATGTGACACTTTTTCAAAAAGCTTTCTCTCTCCTGCCTAAGTCACGAAAATGCGACATGTCACGATATCGCGACATTTTTCCAACTTACTGATTTCGAACCTGTCAAGCCGAACCTTCATCAAAAACACATTATTTTACATCAAATCAAAATCTTTCAAAAAGCTTCCTGACATCAATGACAACTTATTCACTTGAGCAAAAGCAATGTACTCAAAGTACCCAAAATTGCCAATAATCTCCCCCTTTGTAATTGATGGTAACCCTTTACTAAAAACACGTCTCAGGAGCTAAAACTAAAACCAACTATGCCAACAACTGAGAATCTCCTTTTGAAGTTTTTCTCCCCCTGACTTGAAGCTTTCCTCTTCACATTGAAGCTCTCCCCCTTACTCATATCTCTCCCCCTTACTCAAATCTCTCCCCCTTTGACATCAATGGCAAAGGGTCACCTTTGGGGCTTGGGACTAAGAATGAGCCTCTTAGCTTAGTCCCTCCCCCACCTCCTCATGAGGAGATTAAAATTGGGGTGGGAGTAAAACTCCCATTAGGCACTGATCATCATCAGTGTCTATAATTTCCTTGCCCGGCCTTTTCTTGAACTTTTTGCCCGCATTCCTGTTTTTGTCACTGTTCTTGTTCTTGTTCTCATCCCTGTCCTTTTTCATGCCTTGATCCTTGGACCTGATCATGCCACTATTCCTGTTCCTGTTCCTTGGAAGATTAGCTCTACACTGTCTAGTTGTGTGACCTGCATTGTTGCATTTATAACAAGTAACACTGTAATTTCTTTTAGGCATACCTGTTCTTTGAATCCACCTGTTTTGACTAACCGTGAACCTGATATTAGCCTTGTAGACAAATGCCTTATGCCCAAACTGATTACAAGAGTAGCAATACCCTTGGAAGAAATTACCACTTCTGAAATTGTTGTTAACCTTCTTCATTTGAGACATGCAATGTGCAGCCATGTGACCAAACCTGTAACACGCAAAACATCTGTCGTGAAATTTTCCTTTATACGACCTCTTGGGTCCTAAAATCTTTTTCTTCGCATTCTGAATTTTCTTTTTTTTTTCTGTGCATTGATCACTCATGGACTCATGTTCTGAAGTACTTTCTTCATCAGAACTCTCTTCCTTTTGGAATCTCTTGCTAGATTCCCCAACTTGTTCTTTGTGCGGCTTAACAAAACCAAGACCTGTTTTATCTGTTGGATTTCTTTGACCTTTGATGAGAGACTTAACACTTTTGGAGCTATCTTGAAACCTATACAGCTTATCCATGTACTCTTTAGTTTCCACTTCCAGAGAAGCCATTTTCTGTTCCAACTCATTATACTCAAGAATCTTAGACTCTAACTCATCCTTGAGTTCCTGTGTTTTAGCTATAGAGAAGTCAAGACTTTCTATAAGATTGTCTCTCTCCATACAACATTCATCTAACTTATCCTTGAGTCTATCATTCTTCTTTATTTCCTTTTTCAAGACACTAAGAGAATTATTAAGTTCACTTTCAAGATCTTTTATTTGTTTGCTTTCTGAATCCTCAAGGCCTTTTCCAGATTTCTTATCACTAGAGGTGCTACCTTTTTTAAAAACCATACAAGCATCTTCTTGATAGTTTTCTGAAGCATCCTTATACATACTGGAAACCAAATCATTATTTGTACAGTCATCCTCAAGGTGACCAAAATTTCCACATCTAAGACACTTCATAATAATGAATTTATGTTTCGATTCTTCCTCCTTTTCTGATATGAACAGCATCTCATTTTCCTCATCACTTGAAGAGCTTTCACTATCACTGCTAGAACACTTACTTGCTTTATCTAGGTAGAAACTCTTCTTGTTCTTGTGTGAATACCTCTTTCCTTGATTGTTGTGCTCATCTTTGTTCTTTCTATAATACCTGTGCTTTTTAGAATCCTTGCTCTTAACATCATGTTTCTCTTCATCACTTTCATTCTTGGAAACAGTACAGTCAGTAGCATAATGACCGAACTTTCCACAGTTGAAGCATCTTATATTTTTCATGCTTTTGTGCTTTCTAGATAACTTGCCTTTCTTGCTATAATATGCCTCTTCATCACTAGAAGACTCATCACTCTCTTGAAGCTATTTACCCTTAGATTTCTTGGTAGCCTTGAAAGCTGCCTCTTTCTTGACATCAACCTTCACCTGAGTTCTCAACTCAAATGCTGCAAGAATGCTATGAAGCTCATCCTTTTTCAGCTTATCCAAATCTTTAGCTTCCTCAAAAGCAGAAATATTTTCACTGAATCTATTAGGAAGAGATATTAAAATTTTATCACAAACATCATTTTTAGCAAGTTCAAGACCTAAGTCTTTCATGGAGTTAACAACCTCATCCATGCGAAGCATGTAGTCACTAATATTTTCATCATCATTCATCTTGAGTTGTTCAAACATACCTTTGAAATGTCTCAACTTGGCCTTTCTAACATTTGCATCACTTGTATGAACCACCCGCAATTGTTTCCACATTTCACTAGCTGTCTTGCAGTGAATTACTTTGGTGAGATCTCCTTTCTGTAAGCCTTTCAGGATTGCATTCATTGCTTTTGAATTGTTGTGATGTAGAAGCCTATCTTCTTTAGTATATGGACCATTTACAGGAATAGTGTATCCATCTTCAATCACTTCCCATACCTCATTCCCAAGTGCCATTAGATGAACCTTCATCCTTGCACTCCAAAGACCAAAATCTGATCCATCAAGAATAGGTGTTGCATTTCCGCTTGAATAATCCATTGTGTTCTTATCAAGCTTTTCCTTCAAGTTGTTTAAACTTTCCGAAGGAACCCGCTCTGATACCAATTGAACAAGCTTATACTGAGGGGGGGTGAACAGTATAAGACCACTTTTTACTTTTGCTTCAAAATAGCTTTCAAATCAGTATTATGCAGAGTATAGATTAGCAGTATTAAAAGCAATAATCAAAGCAATGCACAAAACACCATCCACAAAAGAGACACAACAATTTACGTGGTTCACCCAATGCGGGCTACTCCACGGATAAAATTTCTCTCTAAATTTTATCAACTCACAATCTGGGAATACCTTTCTCGATTATAATATTTATGGGCATCAACCCAAAGGAGATACCTTCCCCTAGCTCTGCTCTTTAGTGGTGATCCTCTAGAAGACCTCTACCTCCTCTACCCTTAGCAAGTGGAACTCTATCCACAAAAGACACCTGTCTTCCCTGCTCTGGATGGAGATCTCTGTCCTCAACTCTATCACCGCAAAGCTGGTCCTCGAATATGCACCAAACATCATCCTTCGATCTGGCACAAGTCTGTCCTCTTCCTCTTTCTGTTATGTTACAGCTGCACTTGGTCGAAGCCAACTTTTGCACTGAATGCAAAAACACAGTAGAACTCGATTGAACATCAACTTATGCACCTCTATGCAATCACAGCAACATAGTCTTCGCACACTCTACTTCTCGACGATCAAACTTCTCCCCCGCACTCTAACTGTGAATATCGCACTTCGAACACACACTTCCATCGATGCAAAAACTCTTCAAACAACCCTCCTTTTATACTAACAATCAAGATTAAAACTTTGATCCTAGTCGACTGCTATGCAAATGCAAACCCTAACTTCATCGGCTACACGCCCTAATCATCGTCGGCCCAAATTTAACTCTGTCGGCTTCAACCGTCTCTGTGGTTCAGTAGCTTCTGCTATGAAACCACAAAATGTCGCGATATCATGACATTTTTGCAGTCGAACACTTTTGTTTGGCTATTATCGCGATATCGTGACACTTTTGCTTTTGTCTGCCTTGACAACATCCTTGTCACAAAATCACGACACTTCTGACTTTTGCAGACGTCATCTTCACTCCTGTCACGAAATTGTGACACTAGTCTTCATTTCCTTCTTCTCTGCTTTTGTCATGAAATCGTGACACATCTGCTTCTGCTGATGTCATCTTCAACTCTATCATGAAAACGCGACCCTTTTGACTTCATGGCCTTCTTCTCTGCTTGCACTAGCAAAAATGGAACATGTCACAAAATTGCGACACTTTCGCCTTCGAGCTCTTCCTTCTTGAATTCATCGTGAAATCACGACGCTTCTTCTGATGAAGACTTGCTAACTGTTTCTATCGCAAAATCATGACACTTTCTCCAACTGAATGCTACCACCTCAACCTGTCACGAAATCACGACACTTTCTGCATTCGCAAGCTTTCTCTTCAACCTGTCGCAAAATCGTGACACTTTCTGCATCTGTACAACTTCTTTGTAGCCTATCGCAAAATCGTGATGCTTCTCATTTCAGACTCTTCCCCTTTGCTGCGTGTCACGAAATCACGACAGTTCTCACTCTGAGCTTTTCAGCATGTCACAAAATTGCAACAGTCCTCACTTAGTCTTTTGTAGCATGTCGCGAAATCATGACAGTCCTCACTTAGTCTTTTGCAGCATGTCACAAAATCGTGACACTTTTCAAGATACTTTATCTCTCTTCGAACTTGTCACGAAATCGCGACAGTTCACACTACGGACTCTCTTTTCTGCATTGTGTCACAAAATCACAACACTTTCTTTTCCATACAACTTTCCTGGCAATGTGTCGCGAAATCGTGACACTTTTCCTTCTCTGCCTTCCTGCACTTTTCGAGTCACAAAAATGAGACATGTCGCGAAATCGCGACACTTTCCATCTTGCTCTCCTTCTCTGCCAACATGTCGCAAAATCGTGACAGTTTTGCCAGCTTCTTCTCTTTCTTCCAGCATGTCGCGAAAACACGACACTTTTTCAAAAATCTTTCTCTCTCCTGCCTAAGTCGCGAAAATGCGACATGTCGTGATATCGCGACATTTTTCCAACTTACTGATTTCGAACCTGTCAAGCCAAACCTTCATCAAAAACACATTATTTTACATCAAATCAAAATATTTCAAAAAGCTTCCTGACATCAATGACAACTTATTCACTTGAGCAAAAGCAATGTACTCAAAGTACCCAAAATTGCCAACAATGACGTCCCCCATCTTGGGCACTTTGGTTTCCATATAACCCAATGAGGCCATCACACCATCGATGCAGCCATGGCACTATCAACACCACATCGTGGTGCTACAATCGACGCAACCATGGCATTGTCAAAACAATGTCACCATGGTGTTGTGTTTGATTACAGCCATGGTGTTGTCAACACCACGTCAGGGGTCTACCATCGACGTAGCCATGGTGCTATCAACCCTTCACCATGGTTGTTGATATCCTTTCTCTCACACTCATGTTGTGTAATACCAACAAAAAACCTTCCATGCTCTTGAGGTAGACCTTTATCTCCATTGATTAGGGTTACGGGTTGTCCTAATAATGTTTCTTTGTTGGCATGTTTGACGGTATACCTCTAGTTTCAACCATTTCACTGTAAAATACGACACCTTATGTGATGTCCTCTTGAAACCCTAATGCTATATTTGGACCGCTTCCTCTTTTTCCAGTGTTACATAGCCTCGAACATTTTGGAATAGCCACCCTTGCCTTCAATCATTTTGAATAGCCACCATCGTCTTCTCTTGCAATCAAATGTAACATGGTCAAACATATTATTATCACATCCTTTGTAATTATATTATAATAATATTATTATATACAATATAATAATATTGTTATAATAATAAAATTTTAGAATAAAATAATCATAGTAATATTATTATAATAACATTTTAGAACATCATAATAATATTACTATTATATACATAATATAATTAATGTAATTATATTTGGTAGATAATAGCATATTATTTTCTATCACAATTTTTTTGTACCTTTTGTATCCTCTTCTTGTTTTAGGTAATGTTTTGGTCAGGACTTGCTTTATTAAACACATTCCATCACCTTAGATAGTATGAAGAACATTAAACTCTATTTATCAAAATGGATTTTAATTAATCTAAGCATTAATGCCTAGATTAATTAATCATTAAACATCAAATAACTAAAGCAATTAAAATCATTAACATAAACGGTCAAACATCACTATTCTTACAAGCCAAAGAAAACCAAAAACCTTTACTACCAAAACATGAAAAGTGGGTCCCCAAGAAGCTTGGGGTGGTTGTGGAAACTCCATAACAAAACCCACTTGTACGGGTAGGATAATTGTGCCGACAGTTGAACATAGTGTGTCGTTAAACGCTCTTAATGTAAATATAGTTGGCACAATGTGTAATTTAGGTAGCTTCAAATGACTCAGTTCCTTGGTCGTTATTATGTTTATCGATGAGCCAGTATCAATCAAGAACCTTTTGAATGGCATATGATTCACACACATGATTATATGTAATGACGGGTCAGCCGTAGTTGTAGAAACTGTCCTTATCACATGATCATAAAATTGGATTATCGATTATTGACATTGTTGTACATGTCCCATGAAATTTGTGAATGTTTGTACATCCTGTTCTTATACTTCAATGGGCCTTAAAATGTCCATAAGAGTATCCCTGTGCCTCAGGGACTTCTAAATTAATTCATATATTGACAACTTCATAGGAGTTATCTGTAGGTTCTGGACCAACCTACTCCTTATGGTCACCACCGGTCTTGTTGGTGGGCTTGGAATATTCTATGTCGTCTGCTGATTTGATGTGGCTTGTATTTGAATAGGATCACGAGGTTGACTTTGTTGTTCGTATCTCTCATGCCTAGTAACAATATTGACCATACCTACGAACCCCTGGGTAGGTGGTTCGAATCGTACCTAGTTAACTTGACCAATGTTGTTTCGAGGCACCTCATGATTCGGTAATGGGTTCTTATATATCCCCTTATTTTGATTGTCTAGCACCTACGGATTGTGAGGTACTACAAGATCACCCTTTTTTATCATATTTTGCACTAGGTCTTTGAAATACCAACACACCTCGATGTCATGTCCTTTCATTCTATGAAAGATGTAAAATAAATAATCTTGAAACCCCTTTGGTTTGAGTTTATTGGGGTCTATAATCTTGACTTCAAGCAATATAATTGCCTTGGCCTCACATAATTTATGAAAAATCACCGTCAGCAATTCCATCAACGGTGTGAACTAGTGAGGTGGGAGTTGCTCTTTGTTTTTTCCCTTGTATTTATTGCACTTATCATACTGCACAGGTAGAGGCTGGACCTAGTAGTTCTACTTTTTTTGCCCCTTGTCCTCTCGTTGGAGATTTAATACCACTTGATTTACATGGGCTTGCTTGTCCTGATGCTTCGTGGTACTATTCTTCTGTCCCTCTTTCCTATTTTTGAGCTTCAAGTTGCCCTATTGCAACTTGATATCCTCAATCACCTTGGCTTATTCCAAAGCCTCTTCGAATATAGCATGTTGTTGCAACTACAGTAGTAACAAGATGTTCTTGGCACAACTCTTCGTAAACATTCGAGTTAATTCCATGGCAAGAATGGGGAATGGAAACTTTACCATTAATCTTCTCCACCTCTTTCTATATTGTTTTATGGGCTCATCGTCATGCTGAGCTAGCACAGCCAAATCAATAATATTACCATGTTTCTTGATGCCAAAGAAATAGCATTCAAGAAAGGCATCAGCTAATTGCTCGAAGCTTGTTTAGCTAGTTAAACCACTCTTGGGTAGTCCCTGAAAGTGTCGTGATGAACATGTGCAACAATAAGGCATCGTTGCTTGCTATCTGAAAGCAAGCGTCTAGAAAGCTTGTTACATGTTCTTATGCATCTTCATAACCCTTGAACTTATCTAACCTGGGCATGTCAAAATTCTCAGGGTAGGCCGGAGTAGGCACTAAAGTATCTAAAAGTTTGTTATATTTTTTCCTTAGAGTCGGCTTTTGAATAGTCGCGCCTTGTCTCTCAATGGCTTTAATTTTCTCGGCCAAGGCCTTATAGTCCTTTGAAGATAAAAAATCCTCCTCCCTAAGTTATGCATAGGTGGCTTAGGAGGTACTATCTTCCTTGTGCAAGATGGAGGTCTTTTCTCTTCCTCCTCTTCAAATCGGGAGCTTTTAGGATATTTCTATTCGTATCCATATCTCGCTGCTACTTCATGCTATCTATGCCTTTGAATATTGAGTGGCGGTAGCCACTCTGTTTTTTCGATAGTAACATGAGTACAAGCATCTCTATGCTCTTGGTTCATCTCGTCTTGTGAGAAAGCCTTCCTATGTGTGTGCTCTCGATGCTCTTCTTGAGGATACATGCCAGCCCTAGCTAACTGATATTCCTATTCTATGCATTCCTTTTGAGCAAGGATACGCTCCTCACGTATACGTTGCTCATATAATCTCTATCTTGTGAGCTTTTGCACTTGAATATTTTCATCTTCGATACACTGCCTCTCTAAGCGAGCATCCTCCAATTGGTCTTGGAGGAGTTGGCATTTTTGCTTTGATGTCATTCGATGTGAGGCCTTTGATACCCCTGCTCTATACGAGCAACTTTATGGGTTCTATACCCATTATATTGATATGTTGTGCCTTTACCTCTATCTATAAATATGAAATTAGCCTCCTACTATGTCCTATATTATGAACCACCATGTACAGATAGCGGGTGCATGACATGAGGGCACTTGGAAGCCTCCCCATGTTCTCTAGTAGTGCGGACAACACTCCCACTACGCTCACTTGGGGCTCGAGTGGATGGAGTGGAAGGCTTGAAGCCTAGCTACTCTAGAACACTACCTAGACCTTCTAACTTCCTAGACCACCATCGCTCATTTGGTGGTGTACCATTATCTCCCACCTTTGATATGTCAATGGTGATTTTGTGTGTTGGACCGCGCATGGGAGTATGGCTAGTTCTATGCTCGGTTGTGAGCCTATCTGGCTATCCCTGAATGGGTGGGTCTCTAGTCCTTCTGTACTCAGAAGGTGGATCCATATATTCTCTAGTAGACTTAGTACGTAGGGGCACCAACCTAGTCCCATGCATAATAAAATCTTCAGTCGACCCTGTGGATGCGCGTGCATTACGGTCTTGGTAATGGCTCTCAAGTGGAACACCCTTATTCTGTAAGGCTTCCTGTTCTACTCTGTGCCTAGAGGAGTTTACTAAAGCTCTTCTATTTAGGGTTTACTCTATTGGCTCCCCTCATGTCGAGTTGTCTCCTTGAATGCTAGTTGAACGATGTTTGGTTCGCTCATGTGGTTGAGTATTTGACACGTATTTTTGTGAAATAGTTAGGGTTTGGACCATTGCCGACCACCTCGTGTGTCCACCATTGTGTACCTAGAGTCTAAATGTATTATCATTAAGCAAACAAGGTATACAACAATTATTATCTCCTTTTAAGTTTTTAAAGTGAGTCCTAAACTATTTGATGTGTTTTCAATATGTGGTGTATCAATTGTAGAAACTCTTATCATGTTTATGTAAAAATTGTTGGATTTTATTCTTGGTTTAATTGATTTCACCTGTATGCTCATAGCTCGACAACTTGGCTATGAAATCCAAGTCGCGTAAATCCCCTATGTGTGGTAATGAAGCCCACACCCAGACAAGGAGCACAGGTCCTGCCAGATCCTCACCCAATCTCATCCAATCAGTGTTATACCCTTCGAAGAGGAGTACATGCAATTGTTTTGGGTTACAAATGGTTCTTGGATCTGATATTGGTCTATATATCAAGGGTTCATAGGATTTGGGCCAAAGGATGGAAGTTACACCTACCATCGTTAAACCCTACTAGTAGTTGCATGCCAAGCCCAACTCACTAGCATTTAAGTGTTTCATGGTGTGTGTGGTTCTTTTTAATGTACATAAAAAAAATGCATCATATAGCACACATGCTCATTCTCTATATTATATGCAAAATGAAAGAATGTTTTAAATTAAGAGAATGCAAATTAATGTAGATGCTATTTCAAATAATTCACATTACAATGACAAATGGCCTCTAATCAGGCCTCAAACATGCAAACTGACACATAATATTTATCAAGCACACTGTATTCTAGGGCAGACTGCAATCAGAGATTCGTTGTTCCTAGCAACGCCTTTGTAATGATGCAAAAATAGAATGCTAATCTAGGACTTAATTCATTTTCCTTTTTCTTAAAATGTCTTAATTAAATTTTGTTTTATGCATTCTGTAAAAACATAGATAGTAAGAACATAGACAGAGACTAAAAATTGGACCTACCTCAGACACTCATATGATGGAAATTTATCCCTCTGCTATCTGCTACGTCTGTTATAAACCGCATTTTGGGTCTATGGGCTACAGTATGAACTACGGGTTGTAACTGTGGGCCAATAATTAGACCGCAACTGTCATCTGCGGTTTACACCTGATATTAGAAAAACACATGGGTTAAAAATTAGGGGCATAAAATACGGAGTTCCATCATGATCGCCATCTATAACCACCATAAAGGCTCACACCCAAGGCAAGAATCTTGTTATAGCAACAATAAATGAATAAGAAACATGCATAAAAGACAAAATTGACAACAAGATGTATGATAAACACTTTATTTATTCATGAAGTCCAATTTGTGTTACAATTATGTCCCTCTTAGGGATAATCATGTTGATACAATATTACAATAAGGTTTCTTGTGATTGTAATCCTCTTCAAGATAGGTGTGATGCTCAATGTACCTTTATAGGGTGACACGAATTGCTCTAGGTTGGAGATGCCCTCTTCTTCACGATGGGAAACAAACTTGATAGTTGGTTCTCCTTTTAAACTATTCCCTGCGGTCAAGAAACAACACAAGAATGTCAAAAATATAGGCAACCTCTCATGATGAGGCCCTTTTAGGTAAATTGCATAATGACATCCTTAAACATGCACAATCAACAAAGTATAAAATATGCTTCTAAACTATGTAAATCAAATCAATATTTATTCAATAACGTAAATAAATACAACAACTACTCTATGCATGGATCAGATATGTGAAATAAGGCATGAAAGTGCATAAAGAACTTATTAATGTCCTAATTGAAGCATAAACATAAAGAAGCTACACTAACCTAAATCTACGGTTAAAAGTTTGCTAAAATGTATTTTAACCATGAAAATAACTAATCTAACCTAATTAACTAGACAAAAATGAAATTAGGAAGGCGGTTATACCTCTGCTGCAAAACATAGCTCTGGTGCGCAGTCTACACTATAAACCATGGCTGACAGCTATGGTTAGCACTTTGGTAGGCTTACCCTCAGTTCCAAGGGTAGTGGGCTTAACCTCCTTGTACAATTTATGTTCAAGGGTTGCCTTTGATGTCCTTCTGACAGATTTGGTGGTCAAATCACTGTGATGGGCCTTTGTTTGCCCGAATTTGTGTTTCTTGATCCTCCTAGGCTCCTAGGGCTTCCATGGCAAACTAATCATTGGATGAATAGAAAAGTAGCCTTTGAATGCACAAATTCAGTATGCAATCTAATAGGGCTTCGTTGCTCGCTTGATCACTTCACACTCACTTGATAATTCATCAGTGCTTCACTATACAAATCATCTATATCTCTACCCTTATTTGCAGGGGTACTTATAGGACTACCCAAGGGCTAGGGGTGGCTTCCTGAAGAAGCCAAGATCAAGAAGGGGTGGTTAGGATAGTTGGAATGTAAGCTTCCACCCTCTAACCACCTTCTTCTAGATCCAATGGCCATTTCAACCGATTTGGCTCATATTGAAGGCCAATTGAACTTCAGTTACTTTAGTTAAAACTGTAGGTCATAGTTGTGGTCCAGACTGCAAAAAATAGGTCTCAGTCGCAGTTCAGCTGTAAACTACAGTTCTGAGCTGTGGTTCAGATTGATTAGGCCAAGGAGCCCAAATTGAGTGGTTAAAACCACCGCTCTATTATTGTACTAGATGGATTGAATCTATCCCTACCAAATACTGTACTACGAAAGTTGTCATTCAATTTTTGGAAGAATGAATCGTGACTAGGTTCGAAATACCCCATTCTATTGTTGGCGATAAAGGCTCTTATTTTATTTCATCTTATTTTGTAGAGTGGGCTTATGATAACAAGGTGAGCATCAAGCATTCTTCTAATAACTATCCTTAGGGTAATGGATTAGCTGAATCTTCCAATAAAAACTTGTTATCAGTCATAAAAAAATTGTTGGAGCATAACCCTAAGGATTGGCACAATAAATTAAAGTTTGCATTATGGGCTGATAGAATAAGAGTTAATAAATTTATTGGAACTTCACCTTATCATTTAGTGTATGGTCAAGATCCAATTTTTTCTACTAATCTTAAGCTATAGACTTTACAGTTCATGAAAGAATATCTTGATACTAATGACAAGATTAAGGTTCATCTTACTCACCTCATGCATATAGATGAAAAGCGAGAGGAGGCATTGCTTCACTTTAGAAAACATCAAGACATTTTCAAAATATGGTTTGAAAAAAGGGCTAAAATTAAATATTTTAGAATTTCTAACTTGGTTTTATTTTGGGATAAGACACATGAAAAAAAAGGTGACCATGATAAGTTTGATTGTCTCTGGCTTAGTCCTTACCAAATTTTTGAAATTCTTGGTGAGAATACTTTTAGGTTGAAAACCTTGAGTGGAGATGATGTTCACTTGCCTATGAATGGGTATTTTCTTAAGCACTACTTTCACCCATGAGACAACCAAGTTCTTGTTTCTTTTGTACCATTATTGTATATAGCTTTGGTATTTTCATGCTCTAGTTTTTGTTGTTGTCTTGGTGTGGCGCTTTGTGCATTGTTTTGAAGGCTTGTTTTTGTTTGCTTCCTTTTCAGATTTATTTGGCTTAGGGTAGGTTGTTGCTTTTTTGTTTCTCCTTGTGATTTTCCCACCTTATCTGTGATAATGTTTAGTGGTGGTCACAAATTCTAGTTTTCTTTGTTGATAGTTACTCCTTGCTAAGTAGATGGGACTGCCTAATTTTAAAGCATGTAAAACTAAAGAAAAGGGGGATGAAATTGCTTAGTGATTATTCTTATATTGTGGGACTAAAATGGTGGAAGGTGGAACAATGAAGTATTTCTCTAGATCTCCACACATAAATCATATTAATTCTTTGAAGTCTTGAAAGATGAAGTCATTTTGGTTTGCAAATTAAGGTGAAAATCTAACATACTCCATATTTAGCCTTGAACGATCTCTAACCCAAGTTGCAGGTGAATTTTGTGAAAGCAATAAGATGAAAGAAAGAAGAGCCAAATTCATGAAAGATTCGATACATCTCCACTGGGGCTATAGACACCTAGCTAGCAGTGGAACAATATCTAGTATAAAAAAAGAAGGTAAAAGCAAAATTAGCCTCAATACCTGGGTGATTTAGATAAACTCTATCGAGGCTATAGATATCCAACTGGTAGTAGAGAAAGGTCTAGAAGATATGAAGGACATCTCCACTAGGGCTATATATGCCTGGCCGGTAGTGGAACAAGGCCGAGGCATATTTCAATGAGTAATATTTTTTAGCCTAAGTGCAAATTAGGTGATGAAATCTGGATTATTTCATGAGTGTAAAATGAATCACATTTCACACATTGGGCAAAGGCAAATGGTTTGGTTGTTTCATCAGAATTTGTTTACCCCCACCTTCTTTGGATAAATTCTAAATGATTCTCATTTCACTGATTTTTGTTTGCTTAGTTTCAAGTTAGGTTTTTCATCCGAAATGGTCAGGAGCATTTCCCAGCAGAGTCACCATTTGTTGTGACCATTGCACAACTTGCCCTAAATTTGGGGACCCGCCTCTTTATTTCTATCTTTTGGAAATTTTTTGGTTTTGTTTGAGTTATAGTTTTGTTAAGGTCACAATATAGATGTCAAGGTTTTTACATTAGTTAGGGCCTTCTTCATTTTGTTTTTAGTTCAATAGTGGAGGGTTGATTGGGTTTATATTATTTTGATCAATTTTAAAGATTTTAATTAAATAAATTCATACATGTGAATTTAATTAATTCAAATTTAAAATAAAATAGAATGAATCAAATAAAAAAAATAAAAATTATAAAGTATTTTTATGCTATATTTTAGCCCTCTTTTGGCTTTTAGTTTACTTTGTAATCATGGTAGGACTGTTAGTTTTGTTTTTTCATGATTTAATTAAATTAGCCCTATTTGTTAGCCTCAACATGACAGCACATTATATTAGTAGATATTGCATCTTTATTTGTCCATTATAAGAGCACACTTTTATGCTCTCTCACGTATAAATGTAATATGGTAGGTTAATCTCCTGGGCGTCAACATGGATAACACGAACTTAGATGGTAGATTTAGACTTAACATAAACCAGCCGATGGATGGAAAAATGGATGAGTCGACTCGATGTACGTACACCATAAATTGATGTGGATGAATGGAGGTCAAGATTTGTACTAGATATAAATGGTGGCCATGTCATAGGTGGCATTCATTAACAATGAAACAATCAATACACAGCTAGAGCAGAATGTGGAAATGTGGTAAGATACGAATATACACCTTAGCAAGTGGGATGTAGTAGTAGCATTCAAGGCAAAGTTATCGATGTCAAGGGTGAATGATAGGTTGCTATTTAGGGACTTCTTGTTCAACTAGCATGATAGTAGGGGTATCAGATAGAATTTATGGCAATATTGCTGAGGAGGTGAGCGTGCATCAGAAGGTAATAATAAAGCATATTTAGAGGATGTCATGTTGGCTGCCAATCCGTAACCGTACGTAGGGCAAGAAGGGTGGATCAATGCCAAGTAGCATAGAATGACCACTACATCAAGATACATGGTGGATGATATCTGGAGGAGGTTGGTTCCTTCGAGGGTGGTTCTAGCTACTCTACACTACAAAACAAGGGAAAGGGAAAATGGAAGGAAAGAAAATAAAAGAATGTCATAGCCAAAACTCACAAGGATGGGTAGAGTTGCATCAAGACTTATGTAGGCATGATACCCCGTATGAACATAGACCCTACACCTAACAGACCATCCAACTACATATTATTTCTAGCTCCTATCAGCAATGGGAGGGAGGCAAATTCTAGGACCAATGGGCAGGTGCATAAGATCTAGGATGTGAAATCAGAGCGTTCCTATCTGGTTGGCATTAGCAGACTAAACCCCCATCCCATATTAATGAGCACTCACTCCTAAGCCATTCAAGTAAATCCATAGAATCTAGACAGAAAAATAACACGGGATAACTTAAATGACTTAAATGGTACTGAATATTCGTGCATTCAGTAAAGAACAAGAGGACACAACCAGAGACCAAATAGTGCAAAATTTATATTTACATAGGAATTGTAATGGCTAAAGAACCGCCCTTAGGAATGGCCAAAATTCCACTATTTATAGGTATATTTACATGAATTACAAAATCAAACATTAATGGCAAAAGGCAAGAAGACAACTATTACAATTGACAAGCACCACACCGATAAACTACTTCTCTGGATAGCGTCGACTCTTCTAGAACGAGGTAGATGCATCAGGTTGAAATTAGGCCTTTGGATCCCCTAATATTTATGCTCGGTTCATTAATACTAATCTACCTTATCCTTTTCCTTGGTTGGAAATCCTCTGGTTGAGGCAGTGGGTGATAGATACTGAAGTACCTTAGGAGCACCATGCTAGAAATCCATCACTTTTATGTACGACATCAGACACTCATGCCACTACAAGACCAATGAGTAAGGCTTAAATTAAATTTGGGCGATGGTGGAAGCCTTATATGTTGGACAAGAGTTTGTTTGCTCTTCTTTCTTCCCATAGAGGTCTTGGGGAGCAAGGGTAGGTGTTTTTTTGAGGTGTCATCCCTTTTGTACTTGTATCTTCTACCTGATATGGGCGGGTGTCTATCTCCTTCCCAAGGGCAGGGTTTTATGATTTGTTTGCTCGTGCTACTCCTTTGAAATGTTCATCCAACCAGTTGGTGGGTCTTTTAGGAAATTCCACCCAAAGTTAAGGGTTGGTGTCCACCTACTTTTGTCACCCACCCTGATTGATTCTGGCGTTCACCCATGGCCACTGTTGCTACTCTGATATCTTTCGCCCGCCCATCAATGTCTTCAAAACTTGATGAGCTGAGGACCATCATATTTGCAAAAGTATGGGGTGCAAAATTGCACCCACACTCTTGGAGAGTCATAATAACTTTTTCCTTGCAAGAAATGAGGACCCAGAATACTACATTCTGAAATACACAAAACAAAAGGCAGAAGGGGGACGGTGAGGGTAAAAACAAAAGTAGTTGAGGAAAGTTGCAATACAGTAGAGGAAGAGAGCCAAAGATTAATGGAAATTAAGGGGGATGAGGGTGGAAGAGAAGAAAATGGGAGAGGCAATAAGCGAAAACAACAAACAAAACTAGGAAAAGAGAACAAGAGGGGAAGAGGGGAGGGAGAGGAACATAGGAAGTAGTAGAAGCAAGGAGATAGTTGCTACTAACCTTGATGGTTGGCAGTAGTGAATAAATAAGGAAAGTGACGAAAGCAAAGGATGCACCAAAATAAAAGAAACAAAAGGAAAAGTTATCCACAGGATACCCCATAGACCACATTTTTGCTAACATACCCTGTTAAGGATCATGGTGGATTCAAGAACATATAGAATGTTGAAGGCATTTTCCAGCTCTGGTTCAACACCTCTTTTTGATACAATATTATAAGAACCTTGTTTTTTTATTTCCACCCTCCTAGGGAATCTTCAGTCATAGCCCCATATTCAACTTCGTGTTTCATGCTGCTTCTACCCTTTGGGGTCTTATAGAGTTGATTTTATGTTGTTCGAGGAGTGGGTGCTTCTTCCTAGAAGCAGGAGATATCTTTTGGAATATTATCTGTAGAGATGCATGAATCATGAGTCTTAGTTCCATTGGGTATGGGGTCACGACAACAATTGCACAAAAATAAAGAGTGAATTTTAGGATGGAGGATTCTTACTGTCACCCTCTGGTCGCTAAGGGTTTAGATGAAGTTACTTCGACATATGCTTGGAGCGCTCTTATTTATTAGTTGGCTTATGTGCATAAAATTGTGGCATAATCGATACACTGTGACCACTAATTTATTCAGGAGTTCATCCTGTGAATCTATAATGATCGGACCATATTGCATTGTACTTAAGGCACCTCTTGTAGTCTGGTCGGTATTGCTAGCCTCTCCAAGTCATGAAAAGTTTACAACTTGGCAGATCATCATGCATACTAGTACTTATGCAATCAATGATAAATATGGAAATAAACCTTGCCATGTGGGAGACCTCTTCTTGTAATGGTTTATCTGACAATAGGTTCCAATGTTGCCAGTTTTTGGGATCTGCCTATTGCAAAATCCTAGGTTGTTATGCCTCTATCTTCGTCACATGTTTTCTTCCACAGGCTGCATTAATTGAGCCTACTACCTATGGGACCTCCTTAGGAACTAGGTGTTGATCTGGTAAGCCATCATAGAGATGACTTGACCTTTTCTCATTGCATTCTGAGACACAAAGAGGTTGTAAAAGTATGCCCTCCTTGTGTGAGGTATTCCCACCCAGGTCCAGTTCCTTTGCTCTTTGTGAAAATATGCAAGCAGTAGAATTGTCTCCTTCAAGGTTGGTGCTTGCACTTTTCTTACCTGGGCTCGAGATGACATTTGCCCCTTGTTTTCCATTATACTGCACCCTTAGCTCTTGCATAGCTTGATTTGGCATCCATAGTGGATATTGTGCAGTAGGGTGGGGAGCAACGATGGATGGAAATGGGTATGGGAGGGCAGAGTCTCCTGAAGATGTAATTATTGCTTGAAGCGAGAGTCGCTCTACTCGTACAACCTCTTGAAAGACTTGAGGGAATCTCCTTTCCCTATATTGAAGTAGTAGTAGGCCTATATTCAAGCTTAGATCCTAAACATAGTACATGTGAGCCTGGGTGGGTGATGGTTGGTACTGAAATGGAATCCTCTTCCAGCTCCTTTCAAACCAAATGTTAAATTCGATGAGGGGTTAGAAATATGCTCTCTTGATGAATGAGAGATGTATCAAGAGTTGAAATGGATCCATGGAGCCATTGAATGTGTTGATCAGATTTCCCACCAAGTCTGCCCATGAGCAGATGTTTTTCCACCAAAGGATTTGGTACCATAGTAGTGCCCTTTCCTCTAGTGAAATGACCAAAATTCTGATCATGACACCTTGTGGGTGATGCCATGGAGGGGTGCCAATATAGCAACATCTTCAAGATGCTTACAATCCATTCCTAAGGTGCCATTGTATTTGGTTAGGGCCTTTAGGGTATCCTTGGTAATATCATGCAAAGAGTGGAGGTTCAATGGGATGTGGTCATTCCATTAGGGGAATGATAGCTGAGCCATTAAGGTACCAATATTCATAGGTCCCAGATGTGATGTCAGAGTCAGATTTGTAGTCGCCAGGTGAGCATGCTATCTTCACCAATGAGGTTAAGACTACTCACCATACCTTGAGTCCTTTGGGATGTTTGGGTCTTCAGCATAAGTAAGTGACTGGTCTCATGATCTGAACGTGTCATGCAGTTGAGTAATCAGGTGACTTTGAGAAGATATAGGAAAATCAAAGAGCCACCAAACTCTGATTTCCTAAAACATGAGGACTCAATGAGTTCCCCAGCAGAGTCACCAAAAATTATTGGTCACCAATCTGGCACCGTGCATAGGGTGGGAAAGGAAGATCAATGCCAAGTAGCATAGAATGGTTGTCACGTTGGAATATGGGATGAACGATCTTCGAAGGAGGTCGGTTCCTTCAAGGGTGGTTCCAGCTACTCTACACTTCAAAACAAGGAAAAGGGAAAAGGGAAGGAAATAAAATAAAATAAGGTCATATCCAAAATTCACAAGGATGGGTGAAGCCACATCAAGACTTATGCAAGTGTGATACCCCGTATGAACATAGACCCTACATCTAACAGATCACCCAATCGTATCTTAGTTCTATCTCCTATAAGTGGTGGGTGGGAGGTGAATTTCAGGACCAACGAACAGGTTCATGAGATCTAGGATGCAAAATTAGAGTGATCCTATCTGGTTGGCATTAGTATAAATATACCCCCAACCCATATTAATGAACACTCACTCCTAAGCCATTCAAGTAAACCCTATAGAATCTAGACAACATAATATCACAAGATAACTCAAATAACTTAAATAGTAATGAATATTCATGCATTCAGTAAAGAATAAGAGAACACAGCCAAAGACCAAATAGTTCAAAATTTGTATTTACATAGGAGAAACCTTATATAGGAATTGTAATGGTTAAAGAGCAACCCTTAGAAATGGCCAAAATTCCACACTTTATAGGTATATTTACATGAATTACAAAATCAAACATTAATGGCGAAAGGTAGGAAGACAATTGTTGCAGCTAACAGGTACCGCATCGGTATACTGCTTCTCTGGATAGCGCTAACTCTTCTAGAATGAGGTAGATGCATCAGGTTGAAACTGGGCCTTTGGATCCTCTAACATTTTTTCTTGGTTCATTAATACTCAACTACCTCATCCTTCTCCTCAACTGGTGATCCTCTAGTTGAGGCAGCGAGTGACAAACACCGAAGTACCTTGGGAGCACTACACTAAAAATCTATCACTTCTGCATATAGTGTTGAACACTCATACCAGTGTAGGACTAGTGAACAAGGCTTCATTTGAATTCAAGTGATGGCAAGAGCCTTGTATGTTAGGTAGGTGTTTTTTTTGCTCTTATTTCTTCCTGTGGGGGTCTTGGGGAGCGAGGGCAAGTATTTTTTTGAGGTTTCATCCCTTTTTTACTTGTATCTTCCACCCAATATGGGCAGGTTTCTATCTCCTTCCCAAGGGTAGGGTTTTATGATTTATTCACCCATGCTACTCCTTTGAAATGTTCACCCAACCATTTAGGTGGGTATTTTGGGAAGTTCCACCCAAATTTAAGGGTGGGTGTCTGCCTGCTTTTGTTTCCCGCCTTGCTTAATTTTTCATTCACCTACAGCTGATGTTGCTACTCTCATATCTTTTGCTTATCCATCAATACCTTCAAAACTTTGTGATCTCTTTGAAGAGGACCATCATCTTTACAAAAGGATGGGGTGAAAATTGCACCCACATGTCATAAATAGTGAACAACAATATTTTTTTATTTTTATCCAAACTAGACCACCGTGTATCTTCGCTTGGCCCTCCCACGTATATTTCGTAAACCTCAGGCTTAGTTTGTTTTCGAATCATTGTCTAGTTTAGCCAGAATCCAATTGAGTTTAGTCTATCATGAGCTCAGGTAGTTGGGGTCCATAACGCATAGAAGCAAGCAGTTGCCGCCCATAATAATTACCATACCTTGAAAACGTACTCATTAATCTTGCATTAGGTTACTCCATTTACTGAGTTAATATTATATGGTCCGTTTGGAGGTAAATAGAGGTATCTGTTATGTAAGCAGTTGTTAGGCTTACTATTTATATAGACCATACAAAAGAGTAGATTTGTCGTTACAGAGAATCCAATGCAATATTCAATGGGGGGAGAACTATCAATACAACGCTCCTTTGGTGGTGAAACTTGTGTCCGAAGCTGTGAATGATTATTCTAAAAAAACTTTAAAACAGCATGGTGCACATGGCGAGCAGGTGATACAGAATACTGATTTCTTATTAACGCATGCATTGAAGTTGAACAGACAACTGTTGCAAAATACTAACCAAGTAGACATTGGTATAAATGAAGTAACGCATGCATTGAAGTTGAACAGAGATGTGAATGATTGTTTGGGGCTATTCTAGATGGAATTTTATACGAGATGTTCTAGCATAGATATAAACAGCGTGGTTGGCAGCAAAAGCTTTACTTATAGTATCCAAAATAGACAAAGCATTTTCGTTAGCAGTTCTTGTCCTCGTAACATTTGAAATTGTAGTCATATGTTCTGAAAGCGGTATTAAATTCAAGATTTGCACCGTAAATAAGGGTTGTCAGTTGTTAATTAATAATTCACTTATCCTCATTGTAATAGGAGGTTAAGAGATATTAGTGCTAAGTCAAAATATATTTATTCAACATTTTATTTAGAGACATGGCGCCCAATATAAATGTAACATGCATAGCATTACCTAATATTGTTTCAGTAAAGGAAGGGTTGGTTATGAAGGAAAATATGAGGGCGTGAGCATTTCTAAAGTAAATAGCATAGCAAGTGTTATTTATCACACTAATCATAAGAAAAGGAGTTGTAAAACAAAGGAGTTACAAAGCTATATAGATGAAACAAAAGAAGGTGAATCGAAAGTTCTCCATCCATGAAAAATGGGAAGAACAGTGGTTGTAGAGGTCTGTAAATACCCCTCACAAAAGGAGATATGGGGGCTGGAAAATCTAGAGCAAAAGTGGTGAAAGAGGGTTGAAAGGTTATCAAATTTTTGTCAAAGTTCTGGTCATCTTTTTGTATGCAAAAAGCCAAGGTTTTGGATATTATCAAAGACTATTTTTATTGCATATTTGGTTGTCTTTACATGTATTGAGCTTATTTTATAATGTCTTATGCATGAATATGGTTGCATTATGAATATATGTTTAATGCATGTTTTAAATCCTTTGAATCTTGCCATAACTAGTGTTTAGATTGTGTGAATGCAGGTCTAACCTTGTTGTGTTTCTTATTCAGGATCTAACTTGTCTGTAGGTTAAGCTGGAATATTTTATAGTAGTTCTTGCTTTGGTTGTTTTTCACAGTCTGGTCCATTTTCTAGAGTTTAAACTTTATTTTTTCTAACCCTAGCTGTTTTATTTCTTCTACCTATGTTTTCTATTTTTATTCAATCAAACACTTGAATCCTAACAGATCCATGATTATTGCTTTAAAGTTAGGATTTTGAAGTTATAAGATCTCCAAATGGTTTTATTTTTAATGTTAATCCATTAAAATTATTTGGACATTTCTTTTTGTTATTCAAGCACTCCACAGGGTTTTCATTTTCACATAGAGTTTTGTTTAAGGATAAAAGGAATCAATATTTCATAGTTTTTTCAGCATTTCCTTTTATCACCTAATATCAAGATAAAAATAAATTTGCACTCAGGGAGGGATTTACTAACTCCTATTTTCACATTAATGCAAAGATAAAATGAAGTGGATCTTCCACAACACTTGCTAACAACATACTCTAATTTGAAATAAAAGGAATTAGCTAACAAGTACTGACTCTAACTTCATTTTAAATCAAAGATATAACAAAGTGGGTTTTCCACAACATCTGCTAATAGAACATTCTTAACTAAAGATAAAAGGAACCTGCTAACAGGGTTTTTTGGGTAAATCACTTTGATAAATCAAAAGTAAAATGAACTAGGATCATTTTCGAGCACATTCATTTCTGATTTTTGCACATAAGGGAACTCAAGCCCTTTCATTTACATAATACATGGCAAATCATTCTAACCAACAGGCCCCTTGTTAACTATTATTTGTAAATCACTAAGGTGTTCTAAGTTTCATTTTGATATATCAAGTATAAAAATTCTTGGAAAAATCTTTTATTTCTTTGCAAGAGAGGGTTTTGCCAATAAAAATCCTAACTATGAGTGTGGTTTTGCAACAAGGTAAAATTACTACTCAATAGGCCTTTGTATTTTTAGGTCTATTATTATTGTGGGACGATTCCCATGCAATATAGCATGTCTATCACGTCACATATCTTTCAAATTATGGTAATCGTGTTTGGGATCCTCAAAAATTTCATATATGGAAAATCTCAAATTTGGTTTTGTAAATAGTCTTGTGTATAGTCTTTTATTTTCATGTGTTTTCTTTTACAGTTTTAGATATAGTTTTCATTTATTTTCTTGTTTCGTGATATTTGATTTCAAAAAAAAAAAATTATTTGTCCTTTTTGTGTGTTGTGCATTTATGTCAATTTACATTAGGTTAGGTTTTGGTTTATTTGTAAGTTTTGATTTTTATTTTCACAAGTGCACCTTCGATTGGTTCCTCTGATTGAGGTAGTGTTGGTGATAGCTACTAACTCCTAGTTTACTTGCTAATAGTGTTACTTTTTCATGTAGGATGGAGGGTCTAGGGTAGAATTGGGGAAAAGGAAATAAAATTGTTTAGTAAGCATTCTTAGATTTTGGACTAAGATGGTAGATTTTGGAACAATGAGACATTTCGCTGAAGCTCCACATGTCGCTCACTATATTAAAGGGCATTCTTTGAAATTTTGAAGGATAAAGTCATTATGGTTTGAAAATTAAGGTAAAAATCTAATAGAGTCTATCTTTAGCCATAAGTGGTCTCTAACCCAATTGACATAAAAATTTTACAAAGCAATTAAATGCTTAATAATAATAATAATAAAAAGAAATATGCAAAATCAATATCATGCTTGGGTGGTTCAGATAATATCTATTGGGGCTATAGATGTATGGATGGTAGTAGAGCAAGGTCTATAAGAGATCAAGGTCATCTCCATCGGGGCTATAGATGCATGGTTGGCAGTGGAGCAATGCAGAGGCACATTTTAATGAGTGATATTCTATAGCTTTAATGTAAAACAAATGATGGAATCTTAATTGTTTCAAGAATACAATATGAATAACAATTCACACATCAAACAGAGGCAAATGGTTTATCTATTTTCATGTGAATCTATTTGCCTCATTTTCTTTGGGTATTGTTAGACAATTCTTATTTCTCTAATCTTCGGTTTTCATGGTTTCAAATCAGGTTCTTTAGGAGTATTTCCCAGCAGAGTCACCATTTGTTGTGACTGTCGCACAACACACCCCAAATTTTGGGACCCACTTGAAATTTTTATTTTTAGTGATTTTTTTTTGTTTGCTTTGAGTGGTTTTAATGGTTGTTTTGTTTACCAAACAAATTTGTAGGGTTGATTGCAAAGGTCTAATTTTTTATGCCATAGAGAAAATCGATGTCATTTGAAAATATTTTGTGGTTATGGTTTTAGCCCTTATATTTTGGAAGGTTCTAGCTATCAAAGAGAGAGAAAATGTATGGTTGAAAATTGTTAATTCTAAAAGTGACTCAAATTTTATGTCCAATCGGCTAAAATTCTCATCAATTTAAGCATAATATTAATATGTTGTTCAATTATACTCTCATAGTTATGCTTTTATTATTAGGTTGTCATTATATATTAATATATTACCTCATATTATATTTATATATAATGTTATGCTATATCAATAGAGAATAGGTGACTATGCTTAATTATTTTTATGTATGTATTGTTTACAGATCACCAAGTAGCCTATCAACAAAAGGGGCCATAGTTGATGGAGGACGACCAACTCGAGCGGGAACAATGTTTGAAGTTGATGGGACGTCGACCTAGACCTAGACCCAGACTGGTACAATGTCTGAATCTGACGGGATGATGACCTAGACCCAGACACTAACCATTGTGGATGGTAGACATCCAAATAAGACATGGTGCATGGACACAGCTAATAGGACAAGAATGATGACTACACTTGGCAGGCTATGGAAGGATGGTGACAATCACATGTGGTAGGATCACATGATGCTAGGCAAAGGATGTACCACTATGAGGTGGTTATATACCACTATGTACCTAATTTCTTATATACCACTATGCATTCCCTCATGCCTCGAATGTGAGATAATGGCAATAACTTTTAGAGATCGACAATTCACATAAACCTCACATGGTAATCAAAAAAGTAGGGTGAATATCATGATTCACGTTTTATAAAATAATTGTTCATTGTTTCCCATTTCAAAAATCCTATGAATGGGTTTATAGCGAGCATCATCAGTAAAATAAAATATAATAGTGGAGAGATGCGAAGGTGTATCCAGTCATGGCAGGGAGGGTTCTGCATACCAAATGAACATTGATCTCCAGAAGCAACTTGGACCCTACATACAAGATAGGGTGTCTCTTCCCGACATCTATAACCCTAATTTCATATCCACAAATCAAGGCAAAAAGGCTTAGCTATCCATAATGCCACTGACATGATATGCTTTAGCGTTAGGTGCACCATAATCAATATGATACTAAAGGGATGGTCAGATATGCCAGTGCTAGAGAGCTAGCAAGTTGCCATAAAATTCAAGGAGCTTCAAGTAGCCCGAAGGAAGTAATGGAGGTGTTTTTATATTTGTACTTCAACAACGTTGATTGAAGTTGGAGTATGCCCAAGCAGCTGAAGACTCTGAAAAATGTCATAAATTGATCCCATATCAAGTTATTTTTTTGCAAGGAAGGAGCTTTTTACATAATAGGAGAGTACAAGTGTGTTGCTACTTCCAACTAGAACTAGAACCAAGCCTAGCTTCCAGCAATATCAAATCAGAGTATGAGAAATTGGAGAAATTTAACGAGGAGAAACAAAAAACTTTGAAATAGTGGAAGAAGATGAGAATCTCAGTGAATGCAGTGCCAGAGTAGATCGATATCTCTAAGGAGGCTTTTGGATTCCTTAGACGACACTTTTACATAGGGATGAAATTTCTTTGCGTTCAGTGTAGACAGTGCAATGGATGTAGAGACCTAAAAGTTTATGGACAATTTTGCTTACCCTCATGGACAAAAAAAATTCAGATGAAGACTATTGCATGGGAATGCAGTCAGTGCATTCGATCATGAGACCAATCTGGTCAGGCAGAGTAGTTTTTAGGAATTTCTCGTACCATATTTTAGATAAATCATGTTGTCGGTTAATGAGAATGACGATAATCCATTAAATATTGTGACACTTTGACTTTCATACTTTGTATAGTTGGTAACAATAGGAGCAGAGCATTACTATTGAGCACATCTATGTTATAAAAGGAAAATAGGTTCAGCTAAACCTTCTCAATCGTGGAAACGTGTTTAAAGGCATTATGAAAAGGAACTTTAAAATCAATGAGTGATTAGTTGAATATATCCATTACACATTGGGGAAGAAGACGGAGAGGGAATAGACACAATGGTTATGAATTACAATAAAGAAGGTGAAATAAAAGGATTCTCCATCGATGAAAAGGAAACAAATGGTTTTTTTGAAATTTTTAAATATCCATGCATATAATGGTTATTTTTGAAAGGGCTAGAATTTTTTGGAGCAGAAGCACGTGAAGAGGATTGGAAGGTTTCAAAGCTACTGTAAAACTGGTTTTTTCCCACCTTGTATGCAAACAGAAGGTTTTGAATACAATTTATTCTTTATTGCACATATTTATCTCACATGCATTAAGTTTATTTAATGGTGTTTTATGCATGGATATGGTAGCATCATTTAATATTTTTGACGCATGTTTTTATCCCTCAGACTCTTGCACTTAACCAGATTTAGATTGTGTGGATGCAGGTCTAACCTGGTTTTGTTTGGTATTCATGATCTTTTTTTTTGCATAATAGGAGGAATTAATTTACAGTAGCTCTCTTTGATTGCTTTTCCGCACTTTGTTCCATATTATTTCAGATTTTTCATTTTTTTCTCTAACCCTAGCTTTTGTTATTTTGTATCTTTCATTTATTTCTTTAAGCTCCATCAAAAACTCAAAACGCTAAGAGGTTTATATTTTTTTTGCATTAAAAATATGGGTTTTGAAGTAATTAGAATATCCAAATAATTTTGTTTCTTTAGGCTAATTTGTTAAATTATTTGGACACATTGAATGAAGGCATTTTTTTTAAAGGTTCCAAAACATATTCTTGCACTCCACAAGTTTTATTATTTAAAAAAAAATGTTTAACAAAGCAAGATAAATTTTTGTTTTACAAAGCAAGATAAAATGAATTAAATCATTGTTTCGGGATTCACATTTCAAAAATTATATTTAGTCATTTTATTTCATGCTCAAACAAAGCTTA
Organism: Wollemia nobilis; assembly: GCA_028583015.1. NCBI lineage: Eukaryota > Viridiplantae > Streptophyta > Pinopsida > Araucariales > Araucariaceae > Wollemia > Wollemia nobilis. The sequence goes on from JAQPPZ010002721.1 coordinate 2,886,999, forward strand.
ACAAAAGAAGATAAAACTTGTTAACAAAGCAAGATAAAATCCGTTCACAAAGCAAGATAAAATGAATTAAATCATTGTTCAAGATTCACATTTCAAAGTTAGATTTTAGTATTTTATTTTATACTCAAAGCAAAGCCTAACAAAGGAAGATAAAATTTGTTAAATTATGCTTAACAAAAGAAGATAAAATCTTCTTAAAACACTTTTAGATAAAATGAATTAAATCGTCGTTCCAGGACGGTCATAGAGGACCAATAACATCACATTTTCTTTTCTTTAAAATTTCATGAACAATAAAGAGCATAGCAAATCAAAGTAATACCAAACCACATGCCTCTTGTTAATATTTACTTGCACCTCTAAGGTATTTCAATACATTTTGCATATTTTCACAAGCATTCAAACACACATAAAGCAAATAAGAACCTTAGAGAAATTTTGAATTTCTTTGCAAGAGAGGGTTTTTTAACAATACCCTGACTGTGATGGTAGTTTTGCAATTGGGTAAAATTATCACTCAACACATATGTCAAGAAGTGTATCAAATATCAACAACATGCCAACCTCACACATCTACCATCTCAGGATTTATAGCCTATCCAATCCACATGGTCATTTTCTCAATGGGGCTTGGATCTCATTGGGAAAATTACCCCCACTTCTTTTGGTAATCACAAATTCATTATTACCACTATTAAATATTTTATAAAATGGTTTGAGGTGATTCCTCTTATCCAAATGATTGGACCTAAAATTGTTGTGTTTATTATGTAGCACATCATCTATCATTTTGGTATTTCTTCAAAGCTAATTTTTTATAATGGTTCATCATTCAAGAACAAGAATGTTCATGCAATGTGTGATAAATACAATATTCAACTTAGATTTTCAACACCATACTACCCTTAGGGTAATGGCCAAGAAGAAGCTACAAATAAAACAATTTGTGTTATCTTCACAAAACCATTGTGGAATTGCATCGTGATTGGCATAATCAGATGCCTTTGGCACTCTGGGCTTACTGAACCAGCATAAGAACACCTACTAGGGCAACACCATTCTCACTAGTCTATGGCATAGAAGCCATTATGCCCTTAGAGCTAGAGATTCCTTCTTTAAGGATCTCCCTACAAGAATTCATTGATGATGATACAGATCATCAAGTATGCTTGGATCAACTTATCCTTCTAGATGAGCACCGCATTAATGCTACTGAACACACACATGTTTATCAATATTACCTATGATGTGCATATCACAATAAGGTTCATCAATGATATTTCCAAATTGGTGATCTTGTCCTCAAAGAGAATTAGAAAAATACCAACCAACCACACAATATTCATGATAAATTTACACCAAACTGGTTAGGGCCTTATATCATCATAAGAAAATTTGGTTCTGGTGCCTATCACTTAGCCAATCTTGAAGGAATTGAGGAGCTTGATCCTCTCAATATTATTCACCTTTGTGCATTCTACACTTGATTCACATTCACATAAATTCTTTGCCTACCATTATTCTACGATGTTTTTTCAAATACACAAAGTTTGAAAATAATAACAACAATAATAAAAATGCAAATAAACCAAAATCGTCCATCAACGACGTATCTTGCATTTCATTTTCCTCTTTTCCTCTTTGTCTTCTACTTCCTTTTCCTCCACATCTACCTCATCTAGATCTATATCAATGTTGTATGGTCATGCTTCAAGTAGCTACATACCTTGGATTTGGTCCTATTTTTCATGTCTTATTGCTTTTTTCTCTTTTTTATTTCCAATAATTTTTTTATGGTAACACTTTGAGTAGCTACATACCTCATATTGGTTAAAATTCTTCCTTTCTTCTCCCCTTCTACTTTTTTTTTTTGTCTTTATTCTCTTTCCACTTTCCATATATTTTCCAGGATCACTTTCTAACCTCTTCCATCATCCACTCCTCACTCATCAATCATGTTGATGCCACTAAACACTAGCAATCAACATCCTCTTCACATGCATCCACACTCATCAATCATGTTGATACCACCAAAAATTGGCATTCAATTCACTCACCAAATGCATCCATCTCCATTATCAATATTCATCCATATACATTGGGAGACACATTTGGATTCTTGAATTTACGTTTTCCTATCTCACTCAATTTTATTACTTGGGAACAAGTTGGTCACACTTTAGTGTACATTCATAGACATTCTATCATGTCAATCATTTTGTTTGTACATATGCATACATCATTTTGCATACAACAAACCATTAAAAGGTTAAAAATAAACTTGTTAGTTGTGGGTGAAATTTTACATCTTTTCACCCACTCTCCCTTTTGCAATATGATGGCCTATAAAAATGACTAAGTTTTGAAGCCAAGTCAGAGTAGTCGGTGGTTGAGTAGGCAATCATGCCATGTGCAGTTGGGTGAAATCAAATATCTAAAGGGGTGAAAGAACAAGTTACCGCTGAGTAGGGCTTACTCTTAGAAGCTCACCCCTTAAAATCATCCAAGTATGAAGTCGAATGGATAAATGGGAAGGCAGATGACCAAGGTAAATCTCAAATTCTTGACCAATTAGTCAGATGGAAGATTGGGAAAGAAACATGAGAGTTCTTGGTCCCAAATTCTCATCCCTATAGTGGGCAAAATTTTGAGGTGTCAATAATAAGTCTAGTCTCAATCACCCATCCTCATGTAAATGGGTGGAAAATTGGGAAGTTGGCCCATAAAGGAGCATACACGAATACCCGTCCAAGCCTGAAGCCATCATCCATTAAGAGGAAAGCATCGAGAAAATCCAAGGAGAAATATTACTAACCCTAATTGCTTTGGTACAAGTTGTCAATGGGTGCGAAGGGGAGAATTTGAAATACATGATTTTAGAGATAATTAATGCCAAGCCCCCGTCCACATGAAGGGGTAAAGTATATGGAAATTTATTTCCCGATAGGAATATTAGGGTGATCAAGGGCCTGAATTGATGCGGAAGCACCTAATTTCCTCCAGATAACTGCCATTCCTTCTTGGAGTAGAACGTTAGTAGATAATTCATCCATCTCAATAAGATCTTCCCACCTAATGCCATTAATGTTGTAATTTGAAATTATTGTAAAAATCATCTATATATAGTGGAATGCTCACCATTCAAAAGGGTGGCTTTGTGTCCATTACAATTCATATGTAATTATTCTAGCCTTATAAATATTAGTATATCATTGTTTGGTCTCTCAATTTATCTTCACTTCTTTTTGAATAAATCTGGGTGTTTATTTCTACAGTGGCCATTTAAGCTTGCTCATTTAATTCTACAATCTAGCATTTATGGATCTTGCTAGGTGGTTCTAGAATTTGCATCCTTATTTGGTTGTTGGGGTTTTATTTCTGCTAAGGATGGTCAGGTGGGAGCACTCTAATTTTGCACTCTAGATTTCATGCACCCTCCCACCAATTCTATAATTCACCTTGATCCACTACATTGAACGATAAGTGAAGGTGATATGAGATAATATGTTAGGTGGTGTGCTACTATTTCTACCGGTGATATTGAATGCAAGTGTCTTGATGTGGCCATATCCCATCCTTGTGATTTTTGGCTATGACCTCCCTTTGCTTTCTCTCTCATTTCTCTTTTCCCATTTACACTTTACAGCATAGGTAGCTAGAACTAAAGAAGTTGGCCTTCTTTGAAGATCGACCTCCCTACCTCTCTCATGCTAGGCAATCATTCAATGTTGGTCAAGCTCCATAGGGCATGCCTCTCACTTTCCAGGTATCGATTTTTGCACCAAAAATTTTTGGTGAATCTATTGGGGACCCAAAAGTTCCTCGTTATTTAAGGAAATTAGAGTTCAATGATTCTTTGGTTTGCTTGGATCCTGTTCAATTACCTTGTGACTCCTCTATGTAGTAGATCTAAATTTTAAGATCAATTATTTCTTTTATGCTAAAATATCCAAACATCCTAGAGGAATTAGGGTTTGATGAGTAGCCCTGACATTTCTAGTGGAGAAATCATGTTCATTTGGTGACTCCAACCTGGTGGTAGAGTCCAGTAGGTCTGAAGGACTAGAAGCTCAATGGATCAGCCAAGATGTCCTCATTAAAATAATGCATGTCCTTTGAATATCTCTAGTTCTTAGGAAATTCCTAAGGTAGCACTAAAAACGCTCCCCAGTTATAATGGTATTGATGGCATCGCATCTAAACACTGTCAAGATGTGGCCTCCCTCTTTGTGATCCATGGAATTACTTTTGAAGATGTAATGCTCAGGCTTCTTAATCTTTCCCTTAAAGGAAGAGCACTATTGTGGTACATAATATTAGAGCATGGAAGCATTAACAAGTGGTTTGACCTTGTAGAACCTCTCATTAATACATTCAATGCTTCTGCAGATCCCTTCTTGCTACTCATGCAACTCACATTCATTAAGCGGGACTATTATAAAGCCATGGTTGACTTCAATGTTTGCTTTACCATAACTTGGAGGATGATTACCCATGAAGCTATACCATATCTTGCCCAAGCATACATATATTATATTCATACCTTTGATCTTGACATAAGACTTCTTGTACAACAATCATGAGAAAGGATATATCCCTAAGTTTTTAAGGAGGCACCCCATGCAGAAAAGATGTTAATTCAAGTTAGGAATATTTCTAACAGAAGCCCCCCTCAACCTCTTACATCCTCAATCCAAGACCCACTACATCTAGAGCTCACATATGTGCAACCTTGTGGTAGGATGGATGTTCCCTCTTACTCCCTCATAATAATACTCAAATGTAGTAAGAGTTGAGAATGGGAATTCATAGACTGACTGAAGAAGTTAGAAATATGAAGAGGAAGCTTTTAAATGAGGAGGGGTAATTTAGTGGCCTAAAAACCAATTCACAACACCCCTCTATTCAGCCATAATAGGACAAAATATGGGAAGGAGATCAGCTCTCCGACTCATGTAAAGAAGAAATTTGTCTATTCCCTGGACCTAGGAACTTAATTGTCTGTTACTCTATGTATGAAAAGGAAGTTGAACAATGGATAACCCTTACTAATAAGGAGTAAGGATGCAATGGCACTGCAATACCGATCCTCTAGCAAGATTCATCCCTCAGCCAGCAAGGGATGAAGTCTACCCAGAAACTCAGGAATGAATCTGGGTTATCTCCATTTAAGGTGACAGTAGTTGAGCATAAGTTGTATCATGAAGACCTTAATTGTCACCTTGTTAACAGTATCAAGATCCAAGAAAAACTAAAGCATAAAGAGTGGTTCTTGGTTGAGACTATCATCCATCCCAAAAGAGATGAAGTATGGATAACAGTGCTTGATGACCCATACACAATATGTTTTTGGTACCTAATCCCTGAAAGGATACTAGCCAAAGCATGGGCTGAGGTTGTGAATGGGTTCTTTGCATGAGTGACCTATCATCAAAATATGGATCTACTAAAGTCAAGTGTGAAACCTGATCAGCAAAGCCAAATTGAGCATAAGGAGAAGCTCAAGTTTTGTGTCTTTTGGTCCAAACACTGCAAATTCACCAGATAGGTGATAAAATAAGTCTTTGGCTACAACATGCCAATTGCGTCGCAATTTTGTGTAAATAATTTGGTATATAAATAAATGATGTAGTTTGCACAAGGTTGCATGATAGTCAACATCATCCCAAGGGCTGACCATAAGGTATTTATTTTTATTGTTTTCCCCAATAATGCTCCTTTAAAAAGGTATTTTTCCTTGTTCTCCTCTTACTTCACCTGTCCTCTATTTTGTAACTTTATAATCCAATGGATAGCCTTTCTAAAGCTTGTAGCCTATCATAGCCAGTATACTTTCCACAGAAAGCATAGATTTGGTAGTACTACAAGATAGATTTACACCAAGCCAAATATTTTGAAGGAAGTGTCAAATCTTCAGGGACTAAGATGTAGCTCTATAAAAGGTCTTATGGATAATAGTAAAAATTTATCAAGCAATGGTCTAAAGGAAAGACCAAGATCTCCTAGGATGAATACTAACAAGCTAAGAAGATCTTTGCTAGATTCTTTCAAAAAGAAGAATTGCATCATCATAGACAAGTGTCTCTATCATTCTATCTATTCTTGAAGCAGCCACTGGCCAAGATAGAGTATAACAATAGAATTGTATTCTTTGGGGATATCCCCAGGACTACCTTCCCTTTCATTCTCCTCCTGCACATAGTCTCTCTCTCCTCTTTCTTCTCTATGTAGTGGTTGTTACTAATTATTTTAGTTAGTAGCTCTTTCTTCTCTCCTCTTCGTCCTTATTTTTATTTCCTAGACTCCCCTTTCTTTCTGCTTCTTCTCTTCTTGTGTCATTTTTTTCTTTGTTATGTGTTGCCTCATTATATTCATGTTTCTCAACCTTTGGCCCATCGCTCCTTGTTGTATTGCAACCTTCCCTAGTTGCCCTTGTTTTCAAATGTTCCCTTTCTTCTTTTCTTGTTTTTTTTTAAGAAAGTGGCATGTTGGGTTTCTATCCCCACCAAGTGGAAATCCTCTATGAGTTGCCAAGAGTGTGGGTGAAATTTTACATCTTTTCACCCACTCTCCTTTTGCAAGATGATGGCCCATAAAAATGACTAAATTTTAAAGCTGAGCTAGAGCAATTAATGGTTGATTAGGTAATCATGCCAGGTACAGTCAAGTGAAAGCAAATATATAAAGGGGTGGAAGAATAGGTTACCGCTAAGTAGGGCTTACTCTTATAATATAACCCCTTAAAATCATCCAAGGATGAAGTTGGATGGATAAATGGGAAGGTATATGAATAAGATAAATTCCAAATTCTTAGGCAGTTAGTCAGACAGAAGAATGGGATAGCAGCATGAGGGTTCTTGGTCCTAAATTCCTGTCCCTCTAGTGGGTAGAATTTTGGGAAGGTGTCAACAATAAGTCTAGTCTTGATATGTAATATATTGCCCCTGTTCTAGATGCAAATTTGATACAACTGTGTTGATGGCAATATCTGAAATGTGTGTTGATGTAATTTTTGTTGTTAGGGATCTAGTTTTGAGTTCAATTTTCTTTATTGCCTTCTGAGCTTTGTCGTTTGGCTTAATATGCAAGTTATGAATTTGTTTTGGAATAGAATATGCAGATGTAATGAAGTAAATACATACAATATGCAGATAAAATAGTTATGTTCTACAAACTACAATTTTTTGAGCATAAACACAATGTATATTATTATATTCAACCAACAGAATACATTTCAGTTTAGTTCTAGATGGTGCAGACCTGGATCAGGGTATTCTGGGCGTAGCCAGCCAATATAGTTGATGATTTTTGACACTTAAAACCTTCAAGTTCTGCCCTATAACACCAGATAAGCCCCTCTTGGGAATAGACGCCACTGTACCAATGTAAATTGCACTCCAAAGGCTTGTATGCAGTCACGTGGCCCTAGCGTAAGTATGACAGTCTTGTAAAGGTGTACATACTGATTTTTTAAAAAAATCATGTCTTCAACGATTTTAGTAAATGAGGGATCAAATCAGGTCGCCTAACCCCAAGAAATCCAATGATTCAACGCCCAAAATGATATTCTCAATGATCTGCGAGCTATGAGAAAACGTGGGTCCTCTGGTCACCCACAACTGTACAGCTATGTCTGAAATAATTTCAGTTTCATTCACAAACTTTCTGCCTTCTGGGTTTTGAATGATTTGGTCTGAAAATGCAATTAAAACCCTACCAATCTGAGCACAAGTGAATTCCCTGAGTGAGAATTCCAACCATCAACTAGGAATGATCTCACACATTCAAAACTGATATACCTGCAATGGGTTTCCATCCACTGCAAGTCCAAGAAGCTCCAACAATGAAGTCTCTACCAAAACCCCAATGTTCTCCAGCCAATTTCATAAACCAAGATGATTGAAAATGAAGCAAGCTTCCCCTTTTTATTTCCAACGCTTTCATTTGGAAGCTTCTAGATTTTGGGGCCCAAATTCAAATTGCCTTTATGATTTAATTTAAGTCTCCACTATATCTTGGTTTTAATTTTATTTTTATTATTAATTTCACCCTCACTCCCTAGGCGTCCCCCTTCATGATCATACATGGGCCTTTTTAAGTTATAACGTTAAGTTATAAAAACACCTTATATTATAATTAAATGACCCAATATAATAATAATAATAATTATTCCACCCAGAGCTTCGGATGTATATTCAATGCTAAAGAATTATGTTGGAAAGCTTGTCCTGTCCACTGCCAAAAATGGAAACCCCCTGAACTAGACTTACTAAAAATAGTAAGTGATCAACAAATGTACCCGAAATGCAGGAAATGGGTCCCAACCAACACCGAATAGCCTAAGGGACCTTGGATTAGGCTATCTGACCACTGAGCTATCTAATATTGAGAAGGGGACATTACAATCCACCCTCCCAAAAATTGCTTGTCCCCAAGCAATCTCAACTTTGGATGTTGTAATATCTCCTCTCGTTCCCAAGTAGCATCCTCCATAGGTAAGTTCTTCCACTTAATAAGATATTCTTTGATTACCTTTTTCCTCAAAACCTTCTCCCTAAAATCAATGATGGCCTCTGGAATGAGAATAAGCTTCCCCTCCTCATCCAATGGTGGCAACTCAAAAGAATGAGTGACACGAGAACCCACAGCCTTTTTGAGGCATGAAAAGTGGAAGACATTGTGCACCTTGTTGTCAATGGGTAGCTCCAGCTCATAAGCTACCTCGCCAACTCTCCGAAGAACCCTAAAGGGACCATAGAACCTGGGTTTGAGCTTCTCCTTTCCACTCTTCTTGAGAGTGGACTGTCTATATGGTTGTAGACGGAGGTAGACCATATCTCCCACCTCAAAACTATGCTCCTCTTTGTGTTGATCGACATACATCTTCTGTCAATTCTGTGCCTGTAATATGTTGTCTCAGAGAGCTCTCAATATATCCTGGTTGTCCTATAGAAAATCCTTAGCTCCCGAAGCTCTGTTGTCACCGATCAAGAGATCTATGAAGCTCGAGGCTTCATATCCATATAAGGCCCTGAAAGGTGTCATCTCGATAGTCATGTGATGTGTAGTGTTATAACAAAACTCGCCAAGATGAAGCCACTTAACCCAAGCCTTTTGCTGCCCTGACACATAATTCCAAAGATACCCTTCCACCCACTTGTTAACAATTTTTGTCTGCCCATCTATCTGGGGGTGGTAGCTAGTGTTGGGTGTAAGCTCGGTACCGCCAAGTCTGAACAACTCCTGCCAAAAAGTACTCATGAACCGGCTGTCCCTGTCACTAACAATCATCTTGGGCATCCCATGAAGTCGAAACACCTCTCTGAAAAATAAATCAGCCACCTGAGCAGCAGTGAAAGTAGCTGATACTACAAAAAAATGTGCATATTTGGTGAGCTTGTCCACCACCACAAATATACAGTCCTTGCCCTACACCATAGGCAACCCAGTAATGAAGTCCATAGATATACCTTCCCATTTCTGATTCGGTACTGGTAAGGGTTGTAGTAAACCTGCTGGATAAGTGTGCTCATCCTTGTTTTGCTGACAAGTGGCACACTCACAAACATACTGAAGGACTTCATTTTTTAGTCCTTTCCAAGAAAACCTCTCACGGATGCTCCTATAGGTTTTAAAGAAACCAGAATGGCCCGATGTAGGATCATCATGATAATACTGCATGACTCTCTTCTTGAACCTGGAACCTGGTAGCAAGAAGATGTGGTCCTTATGAAGAATCAACCCCTACACAACTGAATACCGATCATCATGAACAGTACCATCTATCAAACTAGAGGCCCAAGTATCCTTGGCATACTCTGCAATGATCACATCCCTCCAATATGAAGAAATCCCAGTCACTACCATCAGGTAAGGCCTCCTCGAAAGAGCATTGACAACTACATTTTTCTTCCCTTTGACATAAATAATGTCAAAGTCATAAGCCTGCAACTTACTAACCCATTTTTGTTGTCGTTCGTTGAGGTCTCTCTATCCCAAAAAGTAGCGGAGGTTGTTATGATCAGTACTAACTGTGAACCGACCTCCCACCAAGTACTGTCAGAATTTAGCAAGAGCGTGCATGATTGCTAGCATCTCCTTGTCATAGATCGAATAGCTGCGCTCTACTCCATGTAGCTTTCGATTCTCATAAGCTATAGGGTGCTTATTCTGCATCAACACAACCTCTATGCCCTCTCCTGATGCGTCACACTATAGCTCAAAAGGCTGAGTGAAGTCTGGTATTGCAAGCACCGAACATGAACACATGACTTGCTTGAAGTGATCAAAACACTTATGAGCATATTTTGTCCAAACAAATACCCCCTTTTTTGTGAGATTTGTAAGCGGGGCTGCAAGCTGAGAAAACCCCTTAACAAACCGCTTGTAGAAACCACATAGCCCAAAGAACCCTTTGAGCTGAGATAAGTTTGTAGGGGTAGGCCACTCCATTATTGCCTTGATATTTGTTGGGTCCACATGAACTCCCTCTGCACTAATGATGTGACCAAGATACATTAGCTTTGTCATGCCAAAATCGCATTTGGACTCTTTGGCATAAAAATATTCCTGTTCCAAAATGCTGAGAACCTCCTCCAAATGCTGCAAATGCTCCTCCCAGGAGCGACTGTATATGAGGATGTCATCAAAGAAAATCAACACATGCCTCCTCAACTTTTTGTTGAAAGTCCTATTCATACAGGACTGAAAGGTAGCAAGAGCATTGGTTAGGCCAAAAGGCATAACCAAAAACTCATAGTGTCCATAGTGGCAACGAAAAGCTATCTTTTCAATATCCTGCTCCCTCATTTTGATCTGATGATATCCACTCCTGAGATCTATCTTAGAAAAGTAGCAAGCCCCATGGAGTTCATCTATCAACTCATCAATGCGTGGAATGGGGTACCTATTTTTTATAGTCCTTTTATTTAATTCCCTATAATCCACACACATCCACCACGTACCATATTTCTTTTTCACTAGAACAACTGCTGATGCAAATGGACTCTTACTTGGCCGAATGTGACCCATATCCAATAGCTCTTGTATGGCCTTTTCAATCTCATCCTTATGGCACCTTGGGTGCCTATATGGAGTGGTAATAATTGTCTTTGCCCCCTCCTCTAATTCGATGATATGCTCTACACCATGTTCTGGAGGTCTACCTAGGGGTATATCACTAAACACTTTGGCATATTTAGTTAGAATCTTCTGAATATCGGGATGGTGAGTGGTTTTGGGCTGCACTGCACCTACTGGCATAATCAAACATTTTGCTGCCCACTCTACTTCATCATGCCTAAAAAGTCTCTCCATACGTCTCACAGAAACCACTCTAGGACCACCATCTGACATCCCTCTCAAAGTGATCTTGTTGCCACCTGAAACAAATTTCATCTCCATGGTTTTCAAATTCATGGTGAATTCTCCTAAGGAACGCAACCATTGCATTCCTAAAATCATATGGGTATCCCCGATGTTAACAACATAAAATTCATCCTTCAAATCATAATTACCCAATCTGATTTGCAAATTAGAAATTTTTTGGTTGCACTGAATGGTTGTACCATCTGCCTCGGAAGCCACTAAATTATTTAGTCTGTAGGCCTCTTCTTTTTACTAGCCCTGCATCAATGAAATTGTGTGTTGCACCTGTATCAATGAGAGTGACAACACGCTGCCCACCAAGTACGCCACGAACCTTGAAAGAAGCCCCCTTCTAGAAACTATAAAGCTGGGCTATAGTACCATCACCACTTGTCTCCTCATATGATTTTTCATCATCACTATTATCTGAATCACCCTACTGATCTACATTTTTAGCTTTTGAATATTCTACTTCGAAGTACTCCTTGGTTTCCATTTGCTTGACTTTAAATGGGCACTTACGATTCAAATCCCAAGGCTCTCTACACTGAAAACATAGCTTCTTTTTCCTTAATTCATTCAGCTCATTGTCTGTCAACTTCTTGGATTCAATTTTTTGTGGAGGAGGGTTCTTAAAAAATTTCTTCTTGTCCTTATCCTTGCTGCCCTGGAAAGGTTTAAAACCTAATTTTTGCTTTGGGACAACAAACTCCATGCTTCTAGCCTTCTTCATGGCTTCCTGCAAAGTGGTAGGTTCAAAGGCTTTAACCCATCCATGAAGTGGTTCAGTCAAGCCCTCACAAAACAAGATCACCAACCTCCTCTCAGATATGTCCTGGACCTTAACTGAAAGTGCCTGGAAATCAGTGATATAGACCTCTACAATACTAGATTGCCTCAACTGGGCTAACTCCCTAAAATGTAACTCTGGATCCTTCTTGTCAAATCGATCTATCAACCTGTTAGTGAACTCCTCATAGGTGGTAATCAAGTTGTGACCCAATGTAATCAATCCATGAAACCACCAATCATGGGTTGCTCCCTCCAAATGTAATGTAGCAAATTTAATTGCTTCCTCCTCTTTCATTGGTCTAAGAGACAAATAGTTGTCCAATTTCTCAACCCAAGCCCTGGCTGAACTCTTACCACTCCCATCAAAGTGTGGTATGATAATCCTGCTCAAAGCTTACTAAAAATCCATCTGTGTTGGTTGTCTCCGTTGATCATGTTGAGGACCTTCCTATTCTAAATTCCTCCTCCTGTGGTTACAGTATTTATCAAAAGGCCAACTAGCCTTGAGCTCATCTGGAAAGGCATTGTATTGTTGGTACCAATCCATGATCATATCATCTGTAGGGCCTCGATTCTGTGGTACCTCCTGTGCTGGAGTCTCCTCCCTAGGAAGGAAAGTAGGTTGGGTAGGGCGTGATGTAACAACTATATGTTGTGTCTGCCTCACTACATTCTGACTACCCCTAGTAAATGTCTACCTATTGGAGGTACTAGCCTCCCCATTCTATGCTCCTATCTGTAGACTCTGAATAGTATTAGTCATAGCCATAATAGCATTGGCCAAGGCCTCCTGTCCCTATCTAATCTCTACCTATGTATCTCGTTGTGCCCGAGCCAAAGAATTAAGTATGCCTACTATGCTCGGATTATCATCAGGTCTATCCCCCATTATGTTATCCTATGTTGAATCTGAGTGAAGCAAATGAGGTCTAGCAACAATGACCTTAGTCCAAGTACTCTCCTCAGGAATAGGATCCCAATATGTAGACTTATGCCTTCTGGTGTAAACTTGTATTACCTTTTTCTTTTCCCTCTCTACTACCCTCTTATCTCTGTCACTCATAAGAACCCAACAGGATGGCAGTGTTGACCAAGCTCTGATACCACTGTAATATATTGCCCCTATTCTAGATGCAAATTTGATACAACTGTGTTGATGGCAATATCTGAAATGTGTGCTGATGTAATTTTTGTTGCTAGGGATCTAGTTTTGAGTTCAATTTTCTTTATTGCCTTTTGAGCTTTGTCGTTTGGCTTAATATGCAAGTTATGAATTTGTTTTGGAATAGAATATGCAGATGCAATGAAGTAAATACATACAATATGCAGATAAAATAGTTTTGTTCTACAAACTACAATTTTTTGAGCATAAACACAATGTATATTATTATATTCAACCAACATAATACATTTCAATTCAGTTCTAGATGGTGCAGACCTAGATCAGGGTATTCTAGGCGCAGCCAACCAATATAGTTGATGATTTTTGATACTTAAAACCTTCAAGTTTTGCCTTATAACACCAGATAAGCCCCTCCTAGGAATAGACGCCACTGTCCCAATGGAAATCGCACTCCAAAGGCTTGTATGCAGTCACATGGCCCTAGCAACAGTACAACAGGCCTGTAAAGGTGTACGGATTGATTTTTTTTTTAAAATCAGGTCTTCAATAATTTTAGTAAATGAGGGATCAAATCAGGTCACCTAACCCCAAGAAATCCAATGATTCAATGCCCAAAATGATATTCTCAATGATCTGCGAGCTATGAGAAAACGTGGGTCCTCTGGTCACCCACAACTGTACGGCTATGTCTAAAATAATTTTAGTTTCATTCACAAACTTTTTACCTTCTGGGTTTTGAATGATTTGGTCTGAAAATGCAATTAAAACCCTACCAATTTGAGCACAAGTGAATTCCCTGAGTGAGAATTCCAACCATCAACTAGGAATGATCTCACACATTCGAAACTGATATACCTGCAATGGGTTTCCGTCCACTGCAAGTCCAAGAAGCTCCAACAATGAAGTCTCTGCCAAAACCCCAATGTTCTCCAGCCAATTTCATAAACCAAGATGATTGAAAATGAAGCAAGCTTCCCCTTTTTATTTCCAACGCTTTCATTTGGAAGCTTCTAGATTTTGGGGCCCAAATTCAAATTGCCTTTATGATTTAATTTAAGTCTCCACTATATCTTGGTTTTAATTTTATTTTATTATTAATTTCACCCTCACTCCCTAGGCGTCCCCCTTCATGATCATACATGGGCCTTTTTAAGTTATAACGTTAAGTTATAAAAACACCTTATATTATAATTAAATGGCCCAATATAATAATAATAATTTATTCCACCCAGAGCTCCGGATGTATATTCAACGCTAAAGAATTATGCTAGAAAGCATGTCTTGTCCACTACCAAAAATGGAAACCCCCTGAACTGGACTTACTAAAAATAGTAAGTGATCAACAAATGTGCTCGGAATGCAGGAAATGGGTCCCAACCAACACCGAATAGCCTAAGGGACCTTGGATTAGGCTATCTGACCACTGAGTTATCTAATATTGAGAAGGGGACATTACATGATCACCCATCCTCATGTAAATGGGCAGACAATTAGGAAGTTGGTGTATAAAGGAGCATACTCGAATACCCGTTCGAGGTTAAAGTCATCATCCATCAAGAGGAAAACATCGATAAACTCCAAGGATAAATATTAATGATCCTAATCACTTTGGTACGAGCTATCAATGGGCACAAAGGGGGGAAATTTTTTTTTTTAAGCGAAAAACCCCTTGTGGGGCCACCTTGGTCTGAGAGACCATGAATAGGGGGTTCTACACCGTCAAAGTCACCCGAGAGTCGCACCCGACCCTACCCGCACCAACATTATCAATTGGATTTTGGATACCCAATTCATATTTTTGGTAGGGTGGAGATTTGAACCTGGGACCTCCCTTGGAGGATTGCCCTCTCCTCTCCAACTCACCTACAACACCTGGGTAGGAATTTGAAATACATGATTTTAGAGATAATTAATGCTAGGCCCCCATCCACATGAAGGGGCAAAGTAGATGGAAATTGATTTCTTGACATGAATGTTAGGGTGATCAAGGGCCTGGATTGATGATCTGCTAGAGTAGAACATTAGCAGATCATCCATCCATATCAATAAGATCTTCCTACCTGATGCCATTAATGCTATAATTTGAAATTATTATAAAAAATATATATATAGTGTAATGCTCACCATTTGAAAGTGTAGCTTTGTGGCCATTACAATTCATATGTAATTCTTCTAGCCTTGTAAATAATAGTATATCACTGTTTGGTATCTCAATTTATCTTCACTTCTTTCTGATTAAATTTGGGTGTTTATTTCTATGATGGTCATTTAAGCTTGCTCATTTAATTCTGCAATCTGGATTTTGTGGGTCTTGCTAGGTGGTTTTGGAATTCACATCCATCTTTGGATGTCAGGGTTTTATTTTTTCTAAGGCTAGTCAGGTGGGAGTGCTCTAATTATGCACACTGGATTTCATGCATCCTCCCACTGGTTCTAGAACTGACCTTGACCCACTATGTTGAATGATAAGTGAGGGTGATATGAGTTGATATGTTAGGTGGTATACTATTATTTCCACCAATGACATCAAATGCAAGTGTCTTTATGTGGCCATATCCCATTCTTGTGAATTCTAGATACGATATCCCTTTGCTTTATCTCTCATTTTGATTTTTCCCTTTACACTTTGCAGCATAGGTAGCTAGAACTAAAGGAGTCGACCTTATTTGGAGATCGACCACCCTGCCTCTCTCAGACCAGGTGGTCATTCAATATTGGTCGAGGACCACCAGGTGTGCCTCCCGCTCGTTCGGTGCCAATTTTCACACCAACATTAGCATGCCTATAGTGGTGTCCAGTCCTATTCTTAGTTGCATGGTAATAGGAAGATTTTCTATTGCTCAATCATCCATAGTTCATCTAATCAACCTCCATCGAATGCCATCAAATTCTAAAGTATTTTGATATTTCCCCTAATTAACTTTAGTTCTTTCATGGATAAATCATGCATCTCACATCTTAAGTAAATTTTGAGTATAGGGAGGACAACACTTTGTGTAAGACTTGCCATAAAGTGAACAATTTTCCTTGCTCATCCTATCATTTTTGTGATCCAAATCTGAGCACCGACAAAAGGACAAGCTATTAAAAAAGTAAAACAAAAAGACAAAAAACAAAAGCAAAAGCCAAAAGAGCACTACAAAAAGAAATAAAAAAATGTACTATCAAAAAGCTTGAATCCTTGAGGTCCTCAAGTCCACAAAATCATGGGGTTAATATCCATCGGGGATATAGACACTTGACTGGAAATGGAGTATACCTTAAAAGTGGTGACACATCTGTCATATTAGTGACCTTTTATACATACCACTATGTGCTTGTGGATGAGCTAGCTTAATCGATTGAGCTTACAATTGGTTAGTCCAACCTCACTCACAATGGATAAATGAATATCATGTGCACACACAGGTCCATGATAGACTTAATTTCAATCAGGATGGTCAAGATTTATTTAGGATATTGACTGACTATTAGAGGAGTTTAACTGATCAAACTATGGTCTTTGAATTTTTAGGAATTCTTCTAAACATCCTAAAATCCTAAGAATAAGTATAAAATAGCATCATCGTTAGCTCTACCAATAACAAGTCTCCTCTTCATCATATTTGTACATTTTCATTCATCGCATATTCAAAGTATTAGTTATATTACCTACATAGCTTCATTTTGAATTCTACACATTGCATGCTTGCTTGTTTCATACTAAGGTACACAGTCAATATGACTATTCCTTTGTTTTTGACTAATTCAATTATTTGAGATATTCAAAACCAAATACAAGTTTCCAAAAGTGTTACCACATTTTTGCATCTCATGTATGCATACAATTCATGTCTCACATTAGTACATTTCCATTTTGGCATACTCATAGTTAGTCAAATCAATGCTACATATCATATACTATGTATCAAACAACATCATCAATACATAATCACATGTATTTAAATCCACATGAACATACATCATATACATTAAATACACATAAAGATAACTCATCATATATATCATATCATAATATGGGTTGTACATAGTCAAAATTGCTTATAGGCTAAAATGCATATACATTATGCTATACATTGCCTCATTGGAAACTTTCATAATATAAAAAATTGGTGGCACACTAACCACGCCAAAATGAGTAGAAGCAAACTATCTCAGCTTTGTAGCTCACTAGGAGTCTCTCCACTCTCCTCATGCTAGGTAGGGGGCTTCTCCATCCTCCTCAACCCTCCTCTACTACTCTATCTTGGGGTAAATCTCTTGCCCATGGTGCCACAACTGACTGTGTGCTCCTCCTACTTTGGTAGGACCACAATCCAAACTCTATAGATGTTAGGATACTTAAACCCCAACTCACTAGTTGTACCTATCACCTATGCACCTTATTCCCCTCCTTGTAGAATAGTCTCTCAAAATTCTCTCTCACCTGGCACATCCCCTCAAGCTCATCCTTTAGGGCCACCATGGCCTCCCTCTATACACTATGTTATGTGACCTCCTCATGCAATTGCACCAACTTAGTTGACATGGCCTCACTCTATACACTATGTTGTGCAACCTCCTCATGCAATCATGCCAACTTAGTCACCATAGCCTTGTTATATGTCCTTTATTGTATAACATCTTCATGTAACCATGCCATCACCTCCCTTTATTCCTAATTTTGCACCACCTCCATGCGTAATAAGGCAACATTGACTGTAGCTCCTTCTAATATCATCAATAACTCATCACACTCATGTTGCACCCCATCCATCTATACCCTACCATCCCTCTCTCCACATCCATTTGACCTAACACAACTCCATCTATCTCTAATATCAATGTTGTTCGCTCCTGTGTCCATGCCATCTTTCATCACATTATTAATGCCTCCACCTATTGTACTCTATCCTAAAACATATGCACCTCTTCATATGCATGCAACATGTTGTGTAAATAGATGCTCAGATCTACCTCTGATGTGTCTAGATCATCGATCCCCTTAGGATCTACTACTATATCTATCCATCCAACCTCAGAGGGGCCTGCTCCACTATCAAATTACCACATCACATGCTATACTAACTCTACATATGTTTCCTCCTCACTAGCCTCTTTGATTTTATAATATAATCCCTGGCTACCCTGCCAGGGCTACTCATCCCAAAATATCCTACACCCCCTAGGCTACTTGCCCCTACCTTTACTCCTCCACCTAAACTACCCTTAACTCCTGCTCTACCTCCTACAACCCACTCTAGATCCCTAGCCACTATTTTCATTACACCTCTATCCCATCTATCACCCCTCTTTTGGACTTCCAACTCTATGTAGCCCACCACACATCATACTCTGGTGTGGTCCTTGGATCATTAAAATTAGGAATATCTATATCCATGTCCATTGATGTATCCAAATGTCCCTCCTCTAGTCACCTCCCTTGATCTCCCTTAACCTGCTAGATCACCACTAGTAGATCAAGCACCCCTTATCACAATCTAAACTATCACAACACCTGATTGAATAGAAAGTACTCTATCTATGATACCTCTCATCTAATAATACATCACCCATGACTCACTCAATGAAGCTCTTACTTCATCTCATCCCATGGTGGTTCCCCTCTCCATGATTTCCAGATGATCATGTAGCCTCAATCTCTCAAACCC
Organism: Wollemia nobilis; assembly: GCA_028583015.1. Lineage (NCBI taxonomy): Eukaryota > Viridiplantae > Streptophyta > Pinopsida > Araucariales > Araucariaceae > Wollemia > Wollemia nobilis. The sequence continues at coordinate 2,905,932 of JAQPPZ010002721.1, forward strand.
TCCTCAATAAAAGAGTAATTTTACCTCATACGACCTATGCTATCATACCTCCATATCTATCTACTATCACAATGCATATGGTACATCAGTCCCCATCAACTCATGTGCCCTATATGGTAGGCTTCCTGGTCTTAGCACTGATATGTGCTCCCAACCCTAAATCTATACCAGTAAGTTGCTCCCTATCATCCTCCATGTCATATTTTGCAATGCATGCAACTCACTAGATTTCTATGCTAATAGACTTAGAGCCCATGCAAATTGATGCTCATGCTCCACCATGTCACATACCACCCCCATTATCCTCCAATAAAAATTGATAGCCAAAATATCGAGTAGCACATAGCTGGAAATTATGATAATTTGCAAGTAGTATCTCAGAGATATATCCTTGTTATGTCAACACTCCTCATATGCTACACGTCTACTACTCACCTTCACACCCTCCCATAAATCTCCAAATATCCACTGTAAAATAGTCTATTTCTACATCATCCCCATGGCAATCACAGTAAGTCCCTCCATGGGTAATCGATATATCATGTATATATCCTCTAACGTGATCATCATTTCCCTTATCGAGAAATAGAATGTGTTTTTATCAAGATCCCATCGCTCACATAAAGCAACTAAGTATGAATGGTCATAATGTATCATCTACATCTCTGTTACTCCATGAAATCCCACATATCATATCCACTATCTCTCACTAGTGCCCAACATCTCATTCAGGTCCTCTACAAATGGATGAAATCGATACCTCGAGTCCATCTCCTTCACCTATTTTACATGAAAAACTTTATCAGTCCAAAATGCATGATCTTTAGCAATCACAAAGGCACTCACAAATTAACACATAAACCTCAATCAACGTGCTAAAACAAAAACAAAAGCAAAAAATTCAAAAATTTATGTACAATGTACAAAATTCCATATAATTTTGTACATCTATATAGAATTTCGTACAAAATCATGTGATCATACGATCATATGGTTCCCTATGACCGTATGATGTACGATCCCATGGTACCCTACTACCATATGAATAAGGGTATATTTGAGTACCCATTCAGCTCATTTGCACATGCATACAATTTTTTCAAAAATCACATTCACAACACGTGTAAATAGACACATGCACATAGGTACACACAAGCATCTCAAAAAATGTGCTCTACACAACAACAAAAAACACACACAAACACATGCAGACATGTCATTTTTATTTCCCATACATCATCTATGCTACCATTTCATTTCACTTTCAAAGGGGCCCTAGGGTTCCTTTTATTTCTTAAAATTCACAAACAAGGGTTCAAAAAACAACTCACTCAAACTACGTTCCCTCTACCACCTGCTTGCACCACCCCCATTGCCATCTCATACACCTTGATTCAAATTTTAGTAGCACTTCATTTTCCAACCTCCCTTCCTCTCCCATTGCCTTGTAATTTTCATTTGCAAATATGCACAAATGAGGTGTGCACCTTGTGACTCTTATTTTATATATTGGCACCACATAGTTGCATGGTACCTTGCAACCATTTTGATTTTTAGGGTATGTTGTAACTTTTTGGGTCATAGGGTACCCTACGATCAAAACCAATTTGTTAGCTTTTGATACATGTAATGGGAGATAGCAAACGCAAGATGCAGAATAATAAGAAAGAAAGTAAATCTTCGAGATGACTAAAATATTCTATAAATAGAAATAATGGAAATGATTACAAAAGTAGCTATGGAGAAAATAAACACTCCATGATATAAGCTACTACTCAATGAATGAGCTCTGATTTTATAGCTCATATAATACTATGACTATCCTACTCTATTGTCACCTACACTGCTCTATATATCTATATATCACATCTACTATCTATGGCTCTTTATATAGGAAGATAATTTCCTTGGCCAACACTCTACCTAGTTGTACAAGGGACACCTTTAACATATAAAGCTTGCACATTAACACTTGTGCATTTATTACATTGCATGAAGTAACTAGATAATTTCCCCCTAAATTAATCTAATGTCCTAAGTATGTACCAAGGAAGGTACATTTACATGACCTAAATAATGTAATATAATCTATTTCTAACACCCCCTTATATTACAATATTTGGGTATTGAAGACTTTAGTCTTCAATGTGGATCTTCCTCTTGACTTTGGAATTCTAATTCTTCTTCTCTGATTTTTGTAACATGTTTAAGAAAGTTGTTAGTGTTTTCAAAACTTGTCATTCTTATTGAAAGAGCTTTTATTTCATAATCATCTGTCTATTCTCCCAGTACTTCAATTTCTTCTATACTTTGAGCTAGATATCCTTTTTTATTTCCTTTTTGATACTCCAATTGGAGATAATTGGTTGAACATTGAAATTGTTGCTGACGAGGATTTTGGATACAATTGATACAATTCCAAAGCCCCCAACGGGGTAGGCACAATACTAATGCTATATAAATAGTCACAAACTGCTCTAGGGTGGAGTTGACCGTCTTCTTCGTGTTGAGGAAGGAATTATATGATTGCATATCCTTCGGCGGTCAAGAAACGACACAAAAGCATTAAACGAATAGGCAACCTCTCATGATGAGGCCATTTTGAGAAAAATATGCATAAAGATATCATAACAACTATGAAATCAAGAAGATGGATAAAACATATTAAACTTGTGCAAGATTCATAAAGATTGTTAGAAATGTGAAAGCAGGAAGTGCAACTATCTATCTATTTGATCAATTGCATGAAATTTGTAGCACCCCAAAATTGGCGCAGTAAACCTTAGCAATAATTAAAATTATCTTGGTAATAATTCAAATTCAATTTTCAACCCCGAACCGCCCGTTAACTTCTTGTTAAACAGCTTTCCCCATTTTTCGTGCCATTTTTAGGATTTGTTGTGACCGTTGGACGATATCGTCTCCGATCAGACGATATCGCCTCAGATCGGACGATTTCGTCTAGAGTAGAACGTCCAGACGATCTCGTCCCAAACTGATTTGTGCATAATTAGCTTCTGTTTCAACGACGTCTCTAACCTGGGCAAAAGCGTGTCTGCGCGGTTAGAGACCTCCCCCATTGGAGATCTCCCAAATTGGGATGATCTCCAACCTCCCAACCTCTTTCCTATGCCTATTTAATCTTAGGCCCTCCCCTTGACATTCCCCTCGGCTGAATTTTTCTCGCACTTCGAGTTTTACATGCATTAGAATATCCTAGACTATTGTTTGCCTTTGTCCCTTTTCAAATTTTCTTGCAGGAACTTTGTTATTCTTCAGCCGGAGCAAGCTCAGATCGTCGCAGATGATCCTGTCCAATTCGAGACGATTTCGTACCAATCCGAGATGATTTCGACTGTAGTCAACATTGGGGGCAATCAATGCCCTAAGTTTGCATTCTTTCTCCATTATTTACCTGTTTTGCTTTGCATTAGTTAAACTTATTATTATTTTGCATCCTGGAGTTCACCCATATAGTCTTAATGCATAATAAAATCATAAATTGTCATTAAATCATTGTAATGCACTCGTGTTTTTGTTTATTATTATCATTTTAATATTATTACTGTCATTCTACATCATTGCCCTCTCGTTGGCATAGCCGCATTTTCTCGTATTTTGTATCTATTTCTCTCGATTGCGGGTCTCTCGACGAATTCTCGATGAATTCGTCAGATCTCGGATGATCCTCGTCTCGATCGCAGATGATCCTCGTCGGATCGTAGGCGATCCCGACCGCTTCAAGAATCGAACCTCCATCGGACATCCGGATCAGGTATGGCTCTTTAATCTAGCTTATTCTCTCTATTTTCTGTTCAAATCTATTTTTTGTATTCATTTAAATCTGCATTTTCATAATAGAACAACTTAAATTCATTTGGCCAAACCTAGGAGTTGAATGATCAAACATAAAATTGAACACATCAAACACATTCCCAACCTAGGCGTGGAAACTGCCATTCAAAAGTTTCCTGGTGAACCCCACCATCCGTCGAAAAATCACCTTAATACACCTCCCCCGAGAGGCGGGACCTTCAAAGGGCCTCTCAGTCCGAGGTATTGTCCCATCCTTCCCGCATCCCCCTTTCGGGCGCGGATCCTTTAGCCTGAAGGTAAGGGTGCGAAAAATTTGGAACGATACATTTTGGTGAACCCGACGTGAAACTAAAACCTTTTGAAAACAAAAAAAACAAAAACATAGATGCATTTCAAATCATTAGAAAACTACTAAGTTGCATATCATGTCTAGATGGTAGCTCCTAAGAAAAGATTAGCTGTCACTATAAATGTTGAAAACCAATTAGCAGCCATAGAAGTTAATTATGTGCTTAGTGTGCCTGAAACAGATAGAAACCAACTTTTGTGGAAAGAACTTGATAGGAGGCTAGGTATCATTTCATCTAGATCAATACAACTTAAACAAATCAAGAGGTTTGCCCTAGATAGGATCCTGGATCCTCATCAACTCATTTTTTATCATGAACTTCGGAGAGCCTTGCCATAGGTGGTTAGCTTATAGGAGAGCTCTTGTGTCTTCAGAATTGTTCACCTTCGAGGAATACCTCGAGAACGCAGCCACTATACACCAATTCCTAGGTCGTGTAGAAGATCAAGAGGTCGTTCTTACAGATAGGGAAATGTGGAGGAGAGTTCCTAGAGCTGTGTTATATCGAGAGTATTGCCATGAGCTTTACTTCTACCAACCAGAGTCTGAAACAGATAATATCACCATAGCACACTTTGTTGAATTCTTGAAAGACAATTTTCAATTTGAAGAAGAACACTTCATGACTCCTGAAGAACTCGAGCCCATTAATGATATTTATAAATTGTTTATAGAAAACTAGATCATTGCTTTCATTATTATTATTTCTTGCATTTAGTGTGTTGTTTGTTATCTTTATAATATTGTTACAAAAACAAAAAATAGAAAAACAAGAAAAACCAAAATATAACAAAACTAAAACATTTTATTTCAAATACTATAGTAGGTATATAATTAAAATATATACCTCTTAAGCTTGTTGCATATATATATATATATATATATATATATACAAGTATATATATATTTGCTGAAATCTAAATTTAAGCGCAATGCCTAGACTTAGGAATGGTAAACAAAAAGAAGAAGAAGAAGAAGATTGGTTAGGAGACAAAACAAAAAACCCAAATGTCCTTCCTGAGGATTCAATTTCGGAAGGAGAAACTCTAGAACAGCCAGAAGATGAGCTGGTTGTAGATGAACAAGAAGAAAATCTTAAAGAGGAAGGATCCTCATCCCCTAGAATGGCTCTAGATGGAACTATTGCTTTTGATAACTTAGATCATTTCTGGAAATTTTTCAATAATAACATTGGTGCTCTTAATATGGCAGTTCGTATTGATAGAGGACAAATTAGTGACACTCAAGCAGCCATGGAAGATATGTTTAACATACACACTAATCCCTTGTCCTTTGTTGATCAAGAAAGTGATAAGGTCGGACCATCCAATAGAGATATGGTCACTATGATTCAGAACATGCAAAAACAACAAAGTTACCCAACCCCCTAAGGAACCTCTTATTGAGCCTAAAATCATTCCCACACAAAAGAAACCTTCATTCATCGCTTTATTTCGCCAAACTATTGATCAATATGCTTCAAATCGACAAAAACCTAAAATGAAGCCAAACACCAATTTTCAACAATCTGGGATACAACATAATACAACTTCAAAACTTCTTCATAACACCCTTCCTACCAACAATTTACACAATAGCAATATAGCATCTAATCTTCATGTCCCTCCATCATATGCTCACAAATCCCATATTAATGCCCTACCGAATCAATATGGTGGGCAAACCAATAATCTGGAAGCCATGGTGAAACAGTTAGCTTCCCGCATGGACCAGATAGATCCCTACCGTCCCTCGTACAATTATCGAGAGATGTGTAGTCAGCCTTTGGATCCCATAGTTGTAGCACAACCATACCCTAAACACTTTCCCATGCCCGTCTTCGCCTATATATAAAGGAACCGAAGATCCCATAGAGCATCTTCGCATGTTTAGGATAGCATGTCATGATATATCACATGATGACTTGCTATTACTAAAAATGTTCCCAAAAAGTTTAGGAGGAATGGCATTAGAGTGGTACTATCAATTGCCCACTCATTCTTTGAGAAATTTTGAAGAGACCGCTGAATCTTTTGTCCATCAATTTAGTGCCTACATCGAGAGGCATGTCACCATTAAAGATTTATACAACTTAAAACAAGACAAAGATGAATGTTTTGCTGATTTCTTAGCTAGATGGAGGCAGTTGACAGGAAAACTGCACTTTGTGCTACCTTATAGGGAAATATTGGATATTTTTATCAATAATTTACAAGAACAAATATCCTATGAGTTATCAATCACTACCTTGACCACCTTCGATCAAGCTATAGACTTAGCTCGAAGAGTGGAAGATGCTCTCATTAGGAGAGGCCAGCTTAGGAAGAAAGATGATGAGAAAACATCCAAAAATCAGTATAAAAATAAACAAGTTGTAGGTGACGGAGTCACTGATAGCAGAAATGTTGCTAATATCAATACAACGAAGACAACAAAAAAATTTATATTGAAACCTCCTGATAAACCTCCTCGAGAATTTACTAGACTCAATCAACCATTATCAACTATTCTACCCCAATTACTCGAAAGAGGCTTGATCCAATTACCAGCTATCCGGGAACCTGATCCAACCATACCTGGATACAGAGCAGATTTACACTGTGATTTCCATAGAGGGCCTGGACACTCTACCAACTCTTGTAAAATATTAAAACATAAAATACAAGATCTGATTGATAATAATGAGATGGAGGTGCAAGCCTTCCAACCTAAACAAAATGCTCCTAATAATGCTCAAAAGAACATCCCCCAAAATCAAAATCAAAATGCTAATCAATCATTAGATATATTTCAACATCCTTTACCAAAACATGGTAAAGAGGTGGCCAATCAAATTGAGCATCATAATGTCCCTCCTCCTACCCGATATGTAGGGACTATTAGCGGACATTTACCTAATCATGATCCTCAAATATTTGGCACAACTTTATCCATGGTCACGACCAGGCCCCTACATAATATTCAAACACCGGATCCCAGTGATGTAGAATCGGATACTGAAAGTGAAATAGACATCACCTCAAATCAATCGAATAGTTCTAAAAATGAATCAGATCCTATTCAACCTATCACAGATGCTATGGTTCCGGAAGAACCATTTCCTAGAAGAGTTACTACTCGACCCTCTTCTAATCAGTTCCTTCCTAATGAACAAGCCATAAACGCTCAACCGAGACCAGTTCAGCGTCTTCAATATAACATTGTAGGTACCATCGGAGTCGTTACCAGACAACAAGCTCAAAATCTCTCAACAAGATCAAACTCATAATGATGGATCAGCTCCATTTATTTTGAAAAATCCCAATAAAGGGAATCATGCTCCTAATGTTCAACCTAAACCTCCTTACAATATTAATGAACAATTATCCAATACTACAACCATAATTTCCCTTTTGGACTTGTTAAGATCTTCTCCTACCCATAGGGATGAGTTAATGCTTACATTAAGCCAAATGATGGTACCTCAAAATATTCAACCTGAAGCCATGTCCAATACTATCATCACTCGAGAAGTCGATTGTATTGACTTTCGAGATAAAGATATACCACAACATAGTCTACATAAGGATAACCCCTTATATATTACTGCCCTAATTGGAGATGTAGCTGTTAAACGAGTCTTGATTGATAATGGTTCATCTTTAAACATATGCACTTTTGACTTCTACCAAATATTTGGGTTTAGAAGTGATGAAATGAAGAAAACTGACATGATCATAAAAGCTTTCAATGACGAAACACAAGAAACGTGTGGAGTCATTACTATACCCTTGCAAGTTGGTCCTAGAACCCTAGATACAACCGTGTTTATTGTACATTGCCCCGCATCATACAATATACTCTTGGGTCACCCTTGGATCAATGCGATGCGGGCTGTCCCATCAACTTTACACCAATGTGTTAAATTCGAATTTAAAAATCAGTTGGTCACTATTCATGGTGATCCTAGACCCTTTGATATGTGTGCCTTGGCATAACCTCGTTGGAGTTCAGTTTTGCCCCGCTCTCGTCATCCACACATCCTAATTCCTATTTTTCATCTAAAAGTGTGAAACACACACCTACAAATTCATCTATTTCTCCTCCATTAATTTCACCCCCATGTATAGCTCAACAATCTTCTCGAACAAACCACACTAGAACCTCAAAAAGATCTTAGATCTACAACCAATCCTTCATGTTCCATCCCTATAATTTCAAAACCTATAGACCCATTTATTAACACCTCCACATTATCTACATCTATCATACCTTCCACATCTAAAGATATAGGGAATGATCCTTCTACATCTTATGCTCTTTCTGATGAACTTTTACCGGATTTATCTAAAATTTTAATATCAGAAAAAACAAATGCTTCTATGCAAGATTCACTTCTTTTAAATAATTTGCCGCCATCTCCTCGTACTTTGGGCCTCCCACAACCTATGGGAAGTACTTACCAAGTCGGGAGTTGTGCTTTTATTTATAAAGGATATGATTGGGGAAGAATACCCCGAAACATCAAGACGCATTGTGATGGATATGCTCGATGCTATTTTGCTAATGAATATATTAAAGCTAAACCTATAATGCTTAAAATGGGATATAAAGGGAAAGGCTTGGGACCTTTCCAAAATGGTATGAAAGAACCTATTGAGGTAGAACCATGGCCTCGCCCGATGTGGTGTGGGCCTGTTTCCTAGTAAGGGTCAACCCTTCCCTTTTGAAGGTGATGATCAACTCATATGTTATCAAGATTATCTAGATAAACAAGATTCTTTGTGTCCAAAGAATAATCCCTTTACATGCAATATGCTATCCATAGCTTACCCCGAATTGATTGCTGAATCCGATGATGAGTTGGAAGGAGATATTTTCCATGATGTCTCCGTTGAAGAGTTGTTACACAATGGTTTTTATTTTGATGGTTCTATACCTACTATAGCCCAACTTGAGGCCACGACTCCTCAAGATGAATTCTCCAAGTTAACCTTAAAAGAATTACAAGAATTGGGCGTCTCACCCACCCCACCTAATTTTGAAAGAGATCTACACATGGAAGTAGAAAACGTCATTAAAGTTAACATTGGAACTGAGGATAATCCTCACATAATCAATATTGGATCAGAATTAAGTCAAGAAAAACAAGATGAATACATTGCATTTCTTAAAGAATATGAAGATGTCTTTGCTTGGACATATGAAGACATGCCAGGTCTGGACCCTTCTGTAGTCATGCATCATCTAGTAGTCCATCCGGATGCTAAACCTGGTTAAACAAAAACTTAGAAAAATGCATCCCAAAGTGGCCTTGCTAGTCAAAGGGGAGTTAGAAAAACTCTTGAATGTTGTTTTTATACAAGCTATTGATTATGCTGAATGGATCTCGAATGTAGTTCCAATCACCAAGAAAGAAGCTACCAAAGTTAGGGTTTGCACAGACTTTAGAGATATTAACGCTGCATGCCCTAAAGATGATTTTCCTCTTCCAAACATGGATCAAATCATTGACTTTACTGTCGAAAGTGGAATGATGTCCCTAATGGATGGATTTTCTGGTTATAATCAGATCAGGATAGCTCCTGAAGATCAGGCTAAAACAACCTTTATTACCCCTTGGGGTACCTTTTGTTGGAAAGTGATGCCATTTGGTTTAAAGAATGCAAGCGCAACATATCAACGAGCCATGACTTATATCTTTCATGATATGATGCATGATATCCTACATGATTACGTAGATGATATTATAGCTCGCTCTATTAAAGAAGATGATCATTTAGATGATTTAAGAAAAGTATTTAATCGGTTAAGAGAATACCTTATTCGATTAAATCCAGCCAAATGCATATTCGGAGTTAAGTCCGATAAACTATTAGGGGTTATAGTTTCTTTACGTGGCATCAAAATCGACCCTCTCAAGATTGCGGCTATCACTGATATGCCCGCACCTACCAATATATCTGAGTTACGAAGTTTACAAGGTAAACTTCAAGCCATCCGTCGCTTCATCGATAAGCTGGCGGACAAAACCGGTCCCTTTCTTAAGCTTCTTAAGAAGGATGTCCCTTTTAATTGGGACGACGAATGTAAGGAAGCTTTTGAACTTCTCAAACAATACCTCCTTAACCCACCTGTGCTTTCACCGCCTAGACCTGATCGCCCGTTTATCCTGTATATTTTAGCTTCAGATTTTGCTTTAGGAGCTATGTTAGCTCAACTTGATGATGAGAAGAAAGAACGTGCTAATTATTACATTAGCCGAACCCTCATCAGTTATGAAACCCGCTACACAAACATTAGAAAAACTATGTCTAGCAATCGTATTTTCTACGCAAAAATTATGCCATTATATGCTTAGTCAAAAAACTTATGTCATTGCTAAATATGATCCCTTGTGGTATCTCATGAGTCGACCTTATTTATCGGGTCGTACAACAAAGTGGGTTCTTGCTCTAAGCGAGTTTGAACTCACATTCATAGGACAGAAGTCTGTTAAGGGTCAAATCATAGCAGATCAATTAGCTGCTGCACCCTTAGAGTCTACCCATCCCCTCATCATTGAGTTTCCCGATGAATGCCTTCAATTAGAGGCAGACCATATTGAACAATGGTCCTTATACTTTGATGGAGCCCGATGCATGAGTGGGGCTGGTGCGGGTATTATTTTAATATCCCCGCAAAAACACCTTATACCTTTGTCCTTCAAATTAACATTTGCTTGCACTAATAATACTCGCTGAATATGAAGCTCTAATCCTTGGATTACGAGCTGCCTTGGCGCTAAAAATCAAACATCTCCTAGTTTTTGGTGATTCTCAACTTGTTATAAACCAAATTAATGAAGTTTATCAGACCAGAGATGATAAATTGTGCCCATATAAAGCATATGTTTTGCAATTGTTATCCTTGTTTGATAAAGTTACTTTGGAAGCTATTCCTCGAACTAGCAACCGTGCGGCTGATGCTATGGCCGTAGCTGCATCTCTTCTACCCTTGGAGTTAGATGACGAATATGCCACCATCATTATTCATCGACTCCAGGAACCCGCTTCAAATAAGTCATGCTTAGAACCTTTGGATGTGTTTCTAATCAACGAAACTACTCCTCGAACCTTGGTATACGGATATATTTGATTTTCTTCAAAATGGGACTTTCCCTGCCAATTCTAATAGAAACCAAAGTCGGTTATTACGTAGACGAGCAAGTCGATTTGTAATAATTGGCAATACTTTATATAGGAGATCTTTTGAAGGTATCCTATTGAGATGTTTGAATCTAGAAGAATCCAAATCAGCTTTAAGTGAAGCCCACGATGGATCTTGTGGAGGACACTTCAGTGGTAGTGTCATTGCTAAAAAGCTCCTTAGGATAGGATACTTTTGGCCTACCATGGAAAATGATGCACATGATTATGTGCGCCATTGCGACAAGTGCCAGAAACATGCCGACCTTGTACATGCGCCCGCACAAGAGCCGCAGGCTATTTCATCTCCTTGGCCCTTTTCAAAATGGGGCTTAGACATTATTGGCAAAATTAATCCCGTGTCATCGGATGGACACAAATTCATCATAACCGCCACCGAGTATTTCACGAAGTGGGTTGAAGCTATGCCTTTAGCTTCCTGCACTGGAACACAAGTCTCTAAATTTATTTTTAATCAAATCATTTGTAGGTTCGGAATTCCTGCAAATCTCATCTCATACAATGGAACTTGTTTCAAAAATAAAGATGTTAAGAAGTTATGCCAAAAATATAAGATTCAACATCGCTGGTCCACTCCCTATTATCCTCAGGGTAATGGCCAAGCAAAAGCATCTAACAAAACCTTAATCAAAATTCTTAAAATATTGGTCAATAAATCTGGCCGCGACTGGCACATTCAATTATATCCAGCTTTGTGGGCCTATCGCACTAGCGTTCGAACTCCCACTGGAACTTCACCTTTTGTCTTGGTTTATGGCACTGAAGCTATTTTTCCCTTTGAATTAGAAGTTCCTTCTTTGGCTCTACTACTTCAAGATACCGAAGTAGGAGATGAATATCGAGCTGGCAGACTCAATTAGCTGGAACTCCTAGATGAAAAGCGCATCAATGCTTTGGAGCATCTTCGTGCCTACCAAAACAAGCTTAAAAGATCATATGCCAAGAAAGTTCGTCATCGATCCTTTGAGGTCGGCGACCTTGTTTTAAAAGAAAATCAAAAAAATACTAATGCAACTAAAGACCTTAAAGGTAAATTTGAGCCCAACCGGCTTGGACCATATATTATCACTGCTAAATTTGAATCGGGAGCATACAAATTAGCTACCTTAGATGGTAAAGATTTAAAAGAACCTATGAATATTATGCATCTTAAGCGATATTACGCATAAAATTTGGTTATTCCATCATTGTATATATTTGTTTTGTATATTATTTCCTTTTTAGTCTCTTATATAAAAAGTTTCAAAAAACAATCACATTGTATTTCTTTCAATTCATCAATTAAAATTAAAAACACCAAAAACATCCAAAATCATCAAAATCCTCAAAAATATTTTTTATTTTGTACTTCTCAAATTGTGACATATTGCAGTTATATTTTCAGTTATTTTGGATAAATTAGCATTTATTTGGAATCCCTCACTTTCACATTCACATGAATAAATATCTTGATTTTATCTGGCATGATTACTAATCTCTCTTATATCAAAGTCCACAAAATTCAATTAAATAAAGTTTGAGCACAGAGAATTGATCTTGTTATTTACTTAAGCCAAGCATATCCTTTCACAATAAAATGATTATATTTGTAATGTCCATGCTATGCTACATAGTAGAAGTGGTTTCTTGAGCGAAAAGTTTCCCCTGCTATCCTATCATGCACATGGTCTAGAATCTTTGAGAATTGACAAAAGGACAAGCTCACCCCTACCCGTAATAAAAATCCCTTGCTCTACAGCTAATCCGAGCAAGTATCCCTAGCATAGGAAGAAAAGAAAAGTTCAAGAAAAAGAGAAAAAGAAAAAGGTTATTTCAACATTATCTCAAATATCAAAGCAAAAGTACAAAAAAAAAAAAAAGCAAAAATACAAAAAGAGCAAAAAAAGCAAAAGCAAAAGCAATAAAATCCCTTTCCCTACCCATTGAAAAGAAAAGAAGGGTTGATGAGCTTGAATCCCTGGAATTCTCAATTATTCAAAAACCGTGAGGTAAGCCCCATAACAGGTGGTTTGTGCCCAACCCGCTTGGCCTTGGGTAACTCCTAGCGTGGTGATATGTCCGTCACATTAGCGACCTTCTTTTGTATAGACCTATGTCTCGCTTATGGATTAGCTAGCTCTTGATAACCCGACTTACATAGTAGTTTGGTATGGTTATATGCATCTAAATCATGGTTAATGAACACTTATTTGGTTAATTCAAATCACTTGTATCAAATTATCTTGCTCAAAACTGGTAAATGCACAAAGCAATTGCACACACATTTGTATTTGAGAGATTTTGTGTATCATTATGATAAATCAAGATTGGTAATGAACTCACATACGCACATGGGATTCCTTATAAATCTAACTGTTGTCTTTAAGATACTTTGAAATATTTTTGCAAATTGTTTGGAATAATTTCATTTTCTTATTTGAGAACAGCTTGTTTAGTATAAAGACAACTACATACATTTTCAAAAAAATCAAAATTTCTTTCAAAACATACACTCAAATCATATATATATTATCGACTTTCGCGACGATGGTATAGTTCCAAAACTTAAATTGGAATTTTATGCCTAGCGCAAGTCCTCATCTTCATATTATCTGTTTATTTTCAAAAATTAAAAAAATCAACCATGCAATAAAACTATTATTTTCTTCTTTGGATTTCGCGATGATGGTATAAGTCTATACCTAAATATTCTATACCAATTTTATTTCCCATTTATTTAAAAAGCATAAAAACATGTGACTTAAATCATTATGTTACACAATTATGCTTTAACAACAACGCACATTGTTTCTATTTCATGTCATTATGTCAAAATTCAATTTTGCAATGATGGTATAATTCCTAGGGAATTATTCAAAAATTTTATCACACTTAGGAATTTATGCCTAGCAAAAATCATCTTTAATATATTTCATGCATTATATTTTCATGGAAATCTGAAAACAAATCACCATCATCATCATCATTTGCATCATCACAACAAAGTCTTAAGACAGTCTCTTAAGCACTCTTTTACTTTTAACAATATTTCTATCCTGGGATTAGCTTGACGACCGAGTGAGCGGCGACTCCATGAAATGGTCTATAATAGCGACAATGTCCTTTGAAATTATTGTTAAAAGTCCCCTTTTATTTTTTATCAAATCACATCACAACAACCAATTTGTTTACATCAGATTATTTCATTTAAATTTTAAAAGCATGACATTCAAACCATAATATTTCCAAACGACATAATTACATGAATCATCAAATCAATCACACCAAAACATTAAAGCATCATACAAACACATAAGACAAGTCATATGATCAAAAATATCTCATCTATATATATCTCAACAATATATGTACATCATATCAAAACTAGATTGGTATGCCACAATCTACATCTTGGCATACTCAATCCTCTCAATCATATATTCAGTCTGTACAGTGCAGTAGCCTAGCCTCGAGAACCCCTCGAGCTCTCAGCCTCATCTCCTCCCTCGCCCTGAGGTGGACGAGGTGGCCCCATCGCAGTATGTGTGGTACTGCGAGTCCTAGTCGTCGATCGGGATGAAGTCCTCGATGACCCAACCCTGATCGGATCCGCAATGCCGGCTGGTAGCTGTACCCTCTGACCCTCTGGCACCAGCTGGAAGTAGATACCCTGATAGAACGTGGTCTGAGCAATCGACCGTGCCAGCTCCCGAGTGCTCGCTCCTCCGCTCCGTGCTCCGAGGCGTGCAACCTCATCTCCTGGAGCCGTGGTAGCCTCGAGCTCGATGGCGTGTAGCCTCATCCTGTAAAGTCTGCACCCATGCCCGGAGACGGACAGTCTCGCCCGGAGAGTAGCCATCTCACTACTCTCTCCTGTGTCCACACCCTTGCCCTTATCGGGCGATGGTGGCCTCTCTCTCCATGGAGAAGGGGGTCTATCCTCCCTCCTCTCCCGCTGTCATGGCCTCTGCTGAGCCTCGTGGCCTCCTCTGCTCTCTCCCGTCATGACCCTGTGCCACCTCAATGGCCGCCTGGCGCCGCCTCCCCATCCGACGCACAACTACATGAATCGAACCCTGAGCCCTCATCATCCGAGGAGGGCGGATGCCTGTGTACTAGGCATCATAGCCGTCGGCTACCCCTGTATCGTCCCCATCCACTGGCTGGATGGGGGCATCATCTGCATCCTGACTCTAGAAGCGCTGCATATCTGGAGCCCCGCTAACTGTAGTGTTATCCCGGACGGTCCGAGAAAACTCGTAATCTCTGAGAGATGGGATCCCCTATTGTAGACCGAACTGCCTCAAAACTCGGTCATAGCGATGGAGCTCCACCTCTCCCCTCTCCATCCTCAGCCAACAGGTTCGCCTAACGTGAGCCAGCTCCCGTCCATCCTCGGCCCACCCTGGATGATCTCTCCAAGGCCTCCAGGTGATCTGGTCGGAGACAAGGTCATCAAGTAGTCTCCGGGACATTGGCAGATCTATCCGCCGCTGTGACCCTCTCCGGAGCCACCAATAGAAAGCTCGAGGCCTCTCCCCATCAATCCCTATCAGTGGGAGCCCTACCAGCCTCTCGCACCATGATGTGCTCCCAAACACCAAACCTTAGTAGTGATGTCATGACCAGACATCGGCCGCCCTTGTATACGACCCCATGCAGGATCCTATACAATCGGCATAGTACAAAGCTCCCCCAAGCAAACCTGTACCCGTGGTCTCTCATGTCGCAGACCACATCTGTTAGTAGCCATGGTACTCTGCATCCACTCTGATGGCATAGCAACAGACCACCTACCACCCCAGCCAAAACCTCATGTCAGCCTAGATGCCCTAGGCATCCGGCGTAGCGACTCGATGTTCACTCCGCCCTTCTCCAGGGCGAAGCTCGGATCTCCGCACAGTCGCATCATCACGTGGCCCCGATTGGCCATGGGAGTTATTAGCCATCCTTGTATGGGGATCCTCAAAATCCTCCATACATCCTCCAATGTGGGAGTCATCTCCCCGTCGGTAACCGAAACAAGAAGAACCCGGATACCACCTCTCTCGCTAGGGCCGTCAATAGCCCCATATCTATAGAAACCTCGTGGCATATCTGCCACATGCCGCAAGCCGACTTGAGCCAACTGATCTCGCTCTGCCTGAGATAGAGCTGCCAAGTCATCCCTTAGCCCGTCGTATTTCCATTCTCTCGCTCTTTAGTAATCCTCTCTCGCAACATAAACAACAAAACAATAAAAATCATTAATAAAATAGTGATTAAAAATGCAAGTAACACAAGTTCAATTTGAGCAAATTCAAGCCAAAATCGTCCCTTATTTGACGAAATCGTCCCCATTTCGTCGATTTCGCCCCTAGACGAAATCGGCGATATCGAGACGATTTCGACGAAATCGAGACGATTTCGTCCCGACGACGTCGACGGCCCAAAAAATGGCCGTGATGCTCAAAAATCATTCAAAATTAATCTAAAAAGCATAGAAAATCAAAATTAAAGCATTCTAAACTAAGTTAGACTCTTACCCGTAGCCCGCGTCGGACCTCTGTCGATCTGTGCGCTGTCTCGACCATTTTGTTTGCAAAGCTCCAAAAACCAGAAAATGAAAATGAATAGTAATAATGAATTAGGGTTTTTCCCTATTTTTCTTAATTTTATTCAAAAACAATTAAAAACATTTTAATTTTGCTTTTTCGCGTTTTTACCTCAAACGTTCGATTTGGGTAAAAACACGGAGGGGGCACCATAGTAAGCTGTCGTACGATTCGACCTAGAATCGTCGCCTAAAAATGGGAATAATTTTTGCTTTCTCGTAGATCGAGAAGAACTCATCTTTAACGCATTTTCTTCAAAAAATTCGCTAAAGAGGGGGCAAAATGTAGCACCCCAAAATTGGCGCAGTAAACCTTAGCAATAATTAAAATTATCTTGGTAATAATTCAAATTCAAATTTTCAACCCCGAACCGCCCGTTAACCGCCTGTTAAACAGCTTTCCCCATTTTTCGTGCCATTTTTAGGATTTGTTGTGACCGTTGGACGATATCGTCTCCGATCAGACGATATCGCCTCAGATCGGACGATTTCGTCTGGAGCAGAACGTCCAGACGATCTCGTCCCAAACTGATTTGTGCATAATTAGCTTCTGTTTCAACGACGTCTCTAACCTGGGCAAAAGCGTGTCTGCGCGGTTAGAGACCTCCCCCATTGGAGATCTCCCAAATTGGGATGATCTCCAACCTCCCAACCTCTTTCCTATGCCTATTTAATCTTAGGCCCTCCCCTTGACATTCCCCTGGCTGAATTTTTCTGCACTTCGAGTTTTACATGCATTAGAATATCCTAGACTATTGTTTGCCTTTGTCCCTTTTCGAATTTTCTTGCAGGAACTTTGTTATTCTTCAGCCGGAGCAAGCTCAGATCGTCGCAGACGATCCTGTCCAATTCGAGACGATTTCGTACCAATCCGAGATGATTTCGACTGCAGTCAACATTGGGGGCAATCAATGCCCTGAGTTTGCATTCTTTCTCCATTATTTACTTGTTTTGCTTTGCATTAGTTAAACTTATTATTATTTTGCATCCTGGAGTTCACCCATATAGTCTTAATGCATAATAAAATCATAAATTGTCATTAAATCATTGTAATGCACTCGTGTTTTTGTTTATTATTATCATTTTAATATTATTACTGTCATTCTACATCATTGCCCTCTCGTTGGCATAGCTGCATTTTCTGTATTTTGTATCTATTTCTCTCGATTGCAGGTCTCTGACGAATTCGTCAGATCTCAGATGATCCTGTCTGATCGCAGATGATCCTGTCAGATCAGAGGCGATCCTGACTACTTCAAGAATCAGAACCTCCATCAGACATCCGGATCAGGTATGGCTCTTTAATCTAGCTTATTCTTTCTATTTTTTGTATTCATTTAAATCTGCATTTCATATAGAACAACTTAAATTCATTTGGCCAAACCTAGGAGTTGAATGATCAAACATAAAATTGAACACATCAAACACATTCCCAACCTAGGCATGGAAACCGCCATTCAAAAGTTTCCCGGTGAACCCACCATCCATCGAAAAATCACCTTAATACACCTCCCCCGAGAGGCGGGACCTTCAAAGGGCCTCTCATTCTGAGGTATTGTCCCATCCTTCCCGCATCCCCCTTCCGGGCGCGGATCCTTTAGCCTGAAGGTAAGGGTGCGGAAAATTTGGAACGATACAAAATTAAGCAAGTTAACATGAAAAGAAGCCATTAATGTCCTACTTACTATAATGAAAACAAGATTGATTAAACCCTAAATATACCGGGTCAGATTGTCTCTAAACATGAATTAACCCACTAAAATGACTAATCTAACCTAATTAAGCATACTAAAACAGAAATAGTAAGGAGATCTGTCACCTATTGCAAACCGTAGCTCTGATGAGCGGTCTGCACTGTACACTTATGGCAAGCAATCAAGTAGTTTTGCCCTCCAAATCTAGGGCTGTGGGCTTGATCCTCCTTGTCAAATTGATGATCAAGGGTCGCCTCAGTGTCCTCTGATAGGTTTGGTGGTTGAATTGCTCGATAGGGCCTCCATTTTCCCGAATTAGCGTTTCTTGGCGTTCTAGCTCCTTAGGGCATCCATGGCATGAATTGTCATGATGTTTGGTGAATTGGCAAGTGAATGGAAACTAGGCTCTCTCAATGCACTCAAGTGAGTCCATAATTCGATAGGGCTTCACTGCTCTAATCTCCAACTCTCTCTCTCATATTTTGCCCTAATTTTGAGGGGTACTTATAGGACTACCCAAGGGCTAGGGGTGGCTTCATGGAGAAGCCAAGATCAAGAAGAGGTAGTTGGGACAGTTGGATTGGAAGCCTCTAGAATCTTCCATCCTTCAACTACCTTCTTCTAGATCAAATGGTCATTCCAACCGATTTGGCTCGGATGAAGGCCAACTGAACTTCAGTTTAGACCGTAGGTCATAGCTATGGCCTAGACTGTAGACCGTAGGTCTTAACCGTGGTTCAGACTATAGACCATGGGTCTCTACTGTGGTTTAGATTGATTAGGCCAAGGAGCCCAAATTGAGTGGTTAGAACCACTGCTCTATCTTGGAGTCTATCCAAGATCTTCCATATGGTCTTGTAGCATGTCCCATATGAGTAGTCACCTTCGACATGACACATTTTAGGTGTCTACAGATGCCCCTTTTGAGATGCATTGTGAGATCGAACAACGTTGAGCAAAAATAGACCTCCTAAAATGATGTCGAAGGTTCTATGATGATCATTAATCGGATCAACATTAGATGCCCTAGGTCCTGCAAAAGGATGCGCATCCTAGAATCATTGCTTCCAACTGGGTGAAAGGCTTAAATTTGAAAGAGTTTGCACTCGTCATCAGACATTCGGGTAGCTTTGGTGCTACAATAGGAGTTAGGCCTATATAACCGAAAGGATGAGAGTTACAAACTAACTATCATATATGCTATTTTCCCCAAGCAAAGGGGTAAGCTTATGATAGTTGTTGACAATGATTCGTAAGGATGAACGCAATTTTGACAAGATCAAGGGATCTACGATTTTAGGGATCTTCTATTGATTTTGATTATGATTATGATATTATGACTACCCCCTCAAGTGACGAGTCGATGAGGGTAATGACAATGAATAAAGTGATGAGGTCGCTTGACCATAATGAATGATCTACACAAACTTAGATTTGAGCATTTAATTACTTGGCTAGGCCTAGTTCAGCGTATGATTGCAACTATTAATAGTAATTGCACATTCCTATCCCATGGAGCAGTCAGGCTGCAAAAGCCTTCTTAGGGAATCAAAATGATACAATGCCAATTATATTTGTGTTGAATCAATTTGTCGATGATCTACTAAAAATATGTCATAGGAGAAATGACATGAAACACCTCGTTCCCATGGAGCGGTCCAACCTTGAAGGCCTTCTTCGGGATTGAAAAGAAGCATATCAAATCAACGATGACAATTTTACCCCAAATGTCCTTATGGTTATTTACTCATCTCGCCAGATTGCATGGAGCATCAGTCACTGCAACCACCGAGTGTATAGGGTAAATGACTGAATACGAGGTGCATTTGGCTTTTGATTTGTTTAATATTTTTTTTGACTTTTTGAATTTTTTATTGATCCTGGTGCTTGTAAATCACCAAATTTGTTAATTTTATTGCTCTTATTGATATTATGATCCATTAGGAGTCATTAATTTATCAATTAATACCTTCCCATAGTGATATTTTAGTGCATTTATTGTTAGTTGCAAACCACACTCATGGGCTACAGTTAGCAATTTCAAATTTGGGAACCGCAGATCAGACCTACGATCGAAAAACCCTAATTTTGGGACCACGATTGTCAGTTGTGGTCCACAAAAATTAGGAAAAGTATATATAATTTTCCTATTTGAAAATTTCATTATCACTCCTACAAGCAACTGAAACTGAGAGAGCTCTGAGAGGTTAGGAAGTAAATTTGATGTGAAGCGCTTGTTGAAACTACAACCTGACACCTCCACACATCCCGATGGCAGACCCTGGGCAACCTTCTACTAGCAGAGGCCTCGGAGTGGGCAAGGTAACTCAAAACCGAGACCTCACACTCTCTACCAACTTAAAATGAACCACATTAATTAATGGGTTAAATCAATCTCACTAAACTATTGGCAATGAACCTCACCTTAGACTAGGCTAGATTTAGGATTTAATTTTTGGTCTGCCAGGCTAGGAAGTGACCCAAAAAGGTCATGTTCCTAGACCACAGCTGGCAGATGTGGTTCCCAATTGACATATTGGGAACCATGCACACCGCATGCGGATCGCATTTTTGACCCGTGATTAGCATATTTTGAAAAAAAATCAATTTTTTTATTTTTTCTAAGGTTTTCTGGTAGTTAATGCCATTTATTGCACTTTTGAAGTACATGTTTGTTTTTTTGTGAAATTTTTTGCATGTTTTTGTCTTTTTAACAATTTTTAAATTTGTTTGACATTTTTTAAGGTCATTTTTAGCTATTTTTGGTTGTTTTTAATCATCTTTTCCCTTATACACTATTTCTTTTTAGAAATTGACTTCTAGATCTAGAGAGCCGGATATCCTATGCACCCTCCATAGGTAGCTGACTAACCTAGAGTGGTAGTGGTTTGGTGTCATTGGCTTTGGCTACATTTTGGATCTACCTACTATCAGGGTAGATCAGGCCTACATGACTACATTGGCCCGACGTTGGAATGCATGGACCAACACCTTTCACCTACCGACAGGTGAAATGACTATCACTCTAGAGGATATCTACCGGATCTTTAGGATCCCTATTGATGGTGAGCCCATCACCTCTTCCTCCTTCCGGAGCAAGGAAGAGGTGTTTGATTCTATTTTTGGTGACCGGAGCGAGGATGCCCAGGGTAAGATTGATCATGGAGGCATCCACATCGGGTACTGGCAGAGGAAGGGCATCTTCTCTATCAGAGAGGTAGTATTCATGCACTTGGTCATGCAGATTGTTCTTCTAGACTCCTCGAGTGCAAGGATCCCCTAGAACCTTCTAGCCAGTGTCAGGAGGGTTACACAGAGCTCTACCGATCATCCACTCCTCCTAGCCTAGGGGAGCACTCTACTATACCAGTTGTACCGAGAGCTCTACCAGATTACTAGTAGGATCCAGGTAGGGATTAGCTATAGTCTACTTCTCCAGATCTAGGGTTGGCAGCATATCAAGATCGAGCATCCTATGGAGCTACCCCTTGCTATTACTTCTATTGATGACACTCATCAATGCTACATCGCATGCTAGCCCCATGAAGAGGAGGGGTTCTAAAGTAGGTCCCATGTTGGGGACGTAGAGCACTACATTGGTATATTTGTAGCACTCTTATATGGATTACCCTACATGGGAGGAGGCTGGCGAGCGACTACACCAAGCTCGATGAGATAGGTGGCTACTTGGTCGCAAGGATGAGATCCATGAGTATCAGTACTACTCTCATGTCTTATGGTAGTTTGGGATAGTTTAGGACATACCGAAGCTGCCCATCATCTATAAGCGACTAGTACTAGAGAGTCATTTACCCTAGATTCAATCGACACCACTAGGAGACAGGTTGATGACTTCCAGGAGTCAAGGGTTGCTAGGGCTGGGACCACCCCAACATATGATACTTGGTGGTCCCTACTATAGTGGTAGGGATCAGGGCCCCTCGATCGAATATATGACGAGGTGAAGGCTGATCTAGAGGGGTGCAATGTGCACCAATGGACCGAGGGTGGATGGGGCATCGAGGCCACCATAAGGGAGGCTCCATAGGTCGAGGCTAAGGATGAGGTATCCGAGGAGGGTGAGGTACCTCTTGATAGTGAGGTAGGGTAGCTACTAGCTCAGGTTATAGATTTATAGAGTCAGGTGGGTAGGCTTCAGACCCAACTACTACAGAGGGATACTAGTCTCACCATAGTAGAGGTGAAGCTTAGACATGGTCAGAGCCAGTGGAGGAGCTATGAGGAGGAGAGGCCTCTCCTCAAGGTATAGTTGACTACAACTGATACAGAGATCTAGAGGCTCACTATCGAGCATGATCTTGCATAGACACAATTAGATCTATTAAGGGCATCGAGGGGAGATCCCTCATCTACACAGGTTGTCATGGCACCTCCCACAACACCATCATCTATACTACCAGGAGGCCATGACCCCATGTCTGAGATCAGGTGGCTCACTTCCCTCATTGAGGAGGGTAACACTATACAGAATGTGAGGGCAGCTCACATCTCTCAGCTAGAGGGCCACATCAGGCTGATAGGTGGGGAGGTTCTAGAGGACATTTACTCTATAGAGACCCAGAGGAGCAGCTCTAGGACCAAGACCAGGGAGACAGGGTAGTCCTCTACCAACTCTAGTCATAGGACCCACAGGACTGAGAGGACACACAAGTCCTCTAGCACTCATGGAGCCAGCTCGTAGAGGGGCCATAGGGATGGTGGAGGTGACAGAGGTGCCTCATAGTCTAGGGGTGCAGGCCCTTAGTATAGATTGCAGAGATATTTTTGTTGTACTATTTTTGAGTGTAAGGTCGAGGACCTACACAGTTGTAGCCTACGGGCATTTTTGATGTACTCATTTTTGACACACACACACACACACATATATATATATATATGAGATATTGATCATTTTGGCTCATTATGTGTACCTATGTATTTTTAATTTTATGTTTATGTTATGCACATGGATGCAGATGTTTATATTGATGTTATGCTTATGTAATGTGATGTATGGATGACATGCACTAGATAGCTATTTAATTTATGATGATGATGGTATGCAGTGATCTAGATGTTTAGATATGCTATTTATGATGGATGCATATGGATGTGATGTTTACTTTTAAATGCATATTTAATTTTGCTTTATTGTATGCATTTAATTTATGATGATGTCACAATATGTTGATGTAATGTATGTAATGCATTATTTACATGATGGTAATCTAATGTAAATGAACCTGTATGCTTTAATCACTTAAAACATAAGGAATGAATGTGATATGAGTTTAACAATCTAATGGATGACACCACAGAATGTGTAAAAATCATGAATGTAATTGAAAATCCTCATTACAAGAATTTAATCAATTAATCACCCATATATGAAATGCAATGATATGCCATGGTATGATGCAAATGATATAATATGTCATTCTATATTTATTTTTGCAATTTTGAAAAATATGCACAATATAGTCAGTGGTCATCTAGATATCATTTCTGATATCCATCCGGTATCTATCCTATATCTTGATTGTGCTTTATGTAATGATGTATCATAGATTCGATACTTTGCAGTTTGATGATTTGAATGACTTTATTTTATATGTTTTGTGATATTTGGTATTTTGTTGCTATTAGAGAAATTTTTGAGGTTTTCCATGAGACTCAAACACCCTAGTAGACTTCTCAAACGTCACATACTAACTGTACAAGGCTTTTGTTGGACAAGGCTTTCATCATGAATGACCCAACTGTTCATTACCCCTGTGTGTGCACGTGAGTATTTTTAGATAGACCATAGGCATACCCCAGATGTCAGTCGGGACTCTTCCAACCCATATGTGAGATCGGGTTCCTCCTATGTTCGTATCATCCTTGTTTCAGACTTGATTGGACTATACTGCTAGACAACCCTAGGCACCTAGAGCTAGCTCATCTTGCAAATTGATCAAGACTACCCCTCCAAAAATAGTCGGGACTCTTTCAACCCATTGCTGCAATTGGGGATCACCCAATAGAACTACTACTCTAAAAGCAGGTGGGACTCTTTCAACCCATTGCTGCAATCGGGGTTCACTCTATGGCTTTGAATAGTGAACAATCCAGGGATTCAAGTTCTCACCCCATTTTTGATATTTGCTCATATGTAGTGATAAAAATCACTATTTTTCACGTTTTACTTTGAGTGATAAAAATCACTATTTATTCCCATTTTTCTTGAGCAAGGGATTTGTATAGTGCTTTTGATTCACTATATCACTTTAGATTTGAACTTTGAACTTTGGGTTTGAGATTTAAACTTTGTATCTATGTACGAGTAGGGGAAATTCTTGTCCTTTTGCCAAGGTTCACCACTCTAGACCGAACTATTTGCAAGATAAGCAGGTAATAAAACCCATCTCTCTAAATACCCAGGACCACTTTCATAGCTTTCATCCTCCCTTATCTTAGCAGGATTTTAAATGTGTCAATTAGTGATGGGATCCTGATATGCCAAGCACTATCACAACTAGTGACCTCATCTACAAAAGCAAAAGAAGCTTTCTACGACATCTGAGAAACCCACTAGGTATGGTTGAGTGACTGGAAAACTTTGGTATATATACACACATATAGCAACAGGTGTTGTGTATGAATGCAATGGATTATGATAAATGCAAAGGTGCATGATTAAAACACAAACGTGGCATCATTTGTAAGACTGACAAACACAATCCATCCTAATACGGAATGCAACGGATGAAGAATGCCTATATGCAATGCAATGATGAAATGAATGCATGTGTAAATGAAAATGCATAATGCAAATGCAAATGTTTTTGGATTTTATGCTTTACCAATTTTTTTGGATTTTATTGATTTTATAATTTTTATTGATTTTGAGCCTTTATATTTGACCAAACGGTGAGTACATGCCTTTGGAGCCTTTAAATTGACCAAGCAATTTTTCAGAAAATCCTTGGAGCTTTTTAGGATGACCGAGCGGTTTTAAGCAAACCCTCGGAGCCTTTTGGGGTTGACCAAAGGTTTGAAATACCTTTGGAGCTTTTTTATTGACCAAACTACTCACAAGAGATCTTGGAGCCTTTTAGGATGACCGAGCGATTTTAAGCAAACCCTCGGGGCCTTTAACTTTGGGATGACCGAGTGATTATAAGCAAACCCTCAGGCCTTTGACTGACATGACCAAGCGGTTTTAGGAACCCTTGGAGCCTTTTGCTATGCTCTCAAGCATAAAATACCTTAATATGGATGATGTTGAGAGGTTCAGGCTCTTCAACACCTCCTAGCGACGTTAGGTGATAAGTACCCGGACCAATATTTTTAGATATGATATAAGGTCCTAGCCAATTAGCCATAAATTTGTCTCGCATATCAGGTGACAAATTAGAGTTCTGTTGGTTCTCTTTCAAGACAAGATCCCCAACTTCAAAGTCTCTCTGATGGACTTTGATATTATAAGCTCATTTTAGTCACTCCTGATAAATGCAGAGATGCTCCAGGGCATTCACATGACGTTCATCAAGCAACGTCAATTGATCTAGTCGAGCTTGCCATGCGGTGTCATCATCGATGAACTCTTTCAATGCGATGCGCAACATTGGAATTTCCAACTCTAAGGGCATAATGGCCTCAACGCCATATACTAGTGAAAATGGTGTTGCCCTAGTGGGCATCCGAATACTAGTCCTATAAGCCCATAATGCAAGGGGTAGCTGGATATGCCAATATTTGTGGTTTTCTTGGACCATATTTTTCAATATGGCCACCACTATCTTGTTTGAGGCCTCAGCTTGCCCGTTTGCCTATGGATAATAAGGAGTTGCAAAACTGTGTTTGATTCTATACTTAGACGTCAAAGCTCTCATAGTTTTGTTCTTAAATGATGTTCCATTATCCAAAATTATTTTGGATGGAATCCCAAAATGACTTATGATATGCTCTAGTATAAACTTTGCTATACGAGCTCCAGTTGTCATTGTTAAGGGTATTGCTTCCACCCACTTTGTGAAATACTTAGTAGCCATGATAATAAATGTATGTCAGCCCGATGATGGAGGAGAGATCTTGCCTATAAGATCTAATCCCCACTGAGAAAATGGCCAAGCCGCTTGGATGGGTTGTAAGGCCTACGATGGCAAGTGCGTAAGATTAGCATGATGCTGACATTTGATGCATTTCTTGACATACACATTGCAATCCTTCTCCATAGTGGGCCAATAGTAACCCATTCGAAGGATGCGCTTGATGATGGCCATGCCGCTGAAATGGCCACCGCACGTACCATCATGAGCTTGAGAAATCACCCAAGATGACTCTTGGGGCTCTAGACAATGAAGGAGAACTCCATCATAACCTCGTCGGTACAAAATATCTCCTATCAAGACATATTTAGTCACTTTCTGCTTGAATGTGCATTTTGCAGCATACGACAATCCCTCTAGGATTATACCAAGTTTTAAGAAGTCTTGGATTTGTGACATCCAACTTTGACAAGCCTCAGCTTCGACTGCCAAGATGACTTGCTCCCCCTACGTATTTACTTTTGCAAATGCAGACTGGGAAACAACCTTGTGGTGAATGGTAGTACCACTCCCCATCGGACTCGAGAGGTTAATGACCCCTAGGGTGCCTTCTTTAGAAAGTCTTCAGCTCTGTAGAACCATTCAACTTTTGGTTCCATGCTAATCATGTTGATTGACATTTTATTATCAAAGGCTTGCACGCTCCACTATAGGATGTGAGAGCATCTTGACATGGATGGTAGTGAAATCCATAGATGGATTCTGAGGGATTAAGGATCCCAAATATGCCATGGTGTCTATGAACCTATTTGATGAATGAGGGATTGCCTCGATGTCATACCATTCCAATTTAGCCAAATATGTAGCAACAAGATCTTTATAGGCTTTCAATATGGGACATCGACATTGAAAGAGCCCCTTAACTTGGTTGACTATGAGCAAGGAGTCACCAAAGATGTTTAGTCTCTTAATGTTCATGGTGATGGTTGTGTGGAGGCCCAATAGTAGGGCTTCATACTCAGCATTGTTGTTGGTGCAAGGAAAGTCTAATTTAAATGACAAGGGCATTGGAGCTCCTTGCAGCATGAAAAACACTATTCTTGCACCACCTCCTTGCTCGCACTTTGAACCATCAAAGAACAGAGTCATATCAGCATTATTCTCTAGTTCTTCAGGTTTGAGAGCTTCGAATATGATGAAGACCACATCATCCGAAAGCTCAATGGTCAGAGGCCTACTGTTTGATAGTGGTGCCTCAGCCAACTGATCAACTATGACTTGTCCCTTAATGGACTTTTGGCTTATGAATTCCAAGTCAAATTCTATCAGTAGCATGATCCACTTTGCAGTACGTGTATTATGATACGTCTTACTCATCATGTACTACAAAGGATTTTGTTTTGATATTACATATGTCGTATGACTTAGCATATAGTGTCACAATTTCTTTGTAGTGAACACTATTGCTAAACATAGTTTCTCCACATATGCATACCCTAGCTCGTAACTCACCAAGGTTCGGCTAATATAATATATGGCTTGTTCTTTGCCTTGCACATTATTTTGGGCTAACATGGTCCCTAATGCAAAGTCGGTCATCGATATATATAGCAAAAAAGGCACATCTAGCCTTGGTGGAGCTAGTACTAGCGACGTCGCTAGGTATTGCTTTATTTCAGTGAAAGCTGCTTGATAGTCCTCATCCTAGTTGAATGGGACCCCCTTATGTAGTAGTCGATTCATGGGTCGACATTTATCTGATAATTGAGTGATAAATCACTTTATCGATGCTACTTTGCCCTGAAGGCTCCTTAACTCTTTAATATTTGAGGGAGGACGCATCTCTAAAATAGCCTTGACCTTCATTGGGTCGACTTCGATGCCTCATTTAGAAATGATGAATCCTAAGAGTTTACCAGAAGTTACGCCAAATACGCACTTCTTAGGATTCAACCTGACATTGTGCTCTATCAGGCGATCGAAGACCTTCCTCAAGACCTCAGCATGCTCACTACATAGCAATGACTTGGCCAACAAGTCATCGATATAATCCTCTAGGATCTTATGCATGTAGTCATGAAAGATGTATGTCATGGCCCGTTGATATGTGGCACCAGCATTTTTAAGACCAAATGGCATAACTTTATAGCAAAATGTTCCCCATGGCGTTATAAACATGGTTTTATGTTGGTCTTCGGGTTTAATCCGAATTTGATTGTAACCAAAAAAATCATCCATTAAGGAGAGCATTTCATGACCTGCAGTTGCATCTACAAGAGCATCAATATTCGGCAATGGAAATGAATCCTTGGGTGTTGCCTTATTCAGGTCTCTAAAATCCATACAAATACGGATTCTTCCATCAAGTTTTCCTATGGGCACCATATTGGATACCCATTTCGGATAGTCGATGGAGATTACAAACTCTACGTCCAACAACTTTTGTAGCTCATATTTCACCATTAAGGCTACTATTGGATGCATCTTTCTAAGCTTCTGCTTGACCGACTTCTTCGTCAGATCTAGCGAAAGGTTATGAGTAACCAATTTTGGGTCTAGACCTGGCATATCTTTGTATGTCCAAGCAAAAATATTAGGTCTCTCTTTCAGTAGAGGGATGATGGTGGCACGCTCATCTAGAGTGAGACTCTCTCCAAATTTAACCTTCCTTGAAATAGTGGGATCACTACTGATATCCACATCGAAGGTTTCCTCTACTGACATGTGTGATCCCTCCTCAAGCTGATGAGGCATAGGAATCAAATGGATGTCATCAATCGGGTTGATAGGTTCCACGTTGGAAGCACCCTCAACATGATAGACATCATAAGCACAGCCTGGTGCAAAATGAAATGGTTGCAACATTTCTTCATTAGGGAAGAAATCTTCAGGCTCAATAGGTGAGTCAACGTGATCCCAATCGATAGCATCTACATTTAAATGCAATGGTTTGGATGGATCTATTGGATTGCGGAGTGGAGTGGTCAAATCAATGGAGACCATATTGATGGAATGGAATTGATCTCCAAGACCACACGGACAAACCTCTACATCATCGATGCAGCTCTCATACCCGAGATCTGGCTCTAATGGCATGGGCACAAATGGGTCCTCTCTATGAGAACTATGGATGACTGGGTCCTCTCTATGCACTGATTGCAATATTGGATCATTCGGCTCAATGAGCTCTATGTACATAGGTGGATCGAGAAACACCATGTGATATATCACATCGAAGTTCGATTGTCTTCCCCTAAGGTGAGGATTGAGATTGATCTCTCTATGCATGTCCTCAGTCGTATAAGGTGCATTACGGTGACGTAGGTAGGGAGGTCCTAGATAGGCTCTCTCCATTTCATCCTCTTCATCACTATCATAATACAATCCTTCATTTACCCCTATAGGTGGGGGATGTTCTGGCAAATGTGGTCCCATATAATCTCACTTCCTGATCACTATCATCAATGTCCAAAAAATTGGATAATAAGTTCGTATGTATGACGTCGATAGAAAATTGCTCTACTTCTTCCCCAAATGATCAATTTTGGTAAGAATCTCCTCAGTAACATGTATTGAATCTATAAGCAATAGGTGATGCACATACAAAGGCCTTAAATAGCCCCCCTTAGCTTCATCCTCAGATTGATCATCGTTTGAGGATTCACTATCCATCATAACTTGGTCCACTTATCTCGGAGGTGGACTCCTCTCCATCATCCTATAGAGATCTCTCCTAATCACCTAAAACTATGGGTTATGCCCCCCTTTTTCTTTTTTCCTTCCTTTCTCTTTTCTCTCTAAGGCCCTTCATGATCTTCTTCAAGTGGCTTAAAAGTGATGACAGATACCATCAGGTTACTCCTCCAAAAGTTAGAAGGATTAGGATGATATGGGTTGAAATCCACATCATCCCCTAGACTAAGGTACAAGTGATCTAAGGATGCTGCAAGCAAATCATCTTGTCCTTGTATCTGTAACCCCAGCCTGAACCTATCAGTTGCTAGCTGATAACGTGGCTCAAGCGGAGTCCTACATCCTTGTTCAAAAAGACCAAGGTCGTATCCATGCCAATGATATAACTCAAAAATATGCATGGAGTACTTTGGGTTGGATAGATAACGAACATTTACTATGAAAGGTTCATCACCATCTTCATCCATGGGTGTTCATGTTGGAAGTTGATCCAACCCAGCGTAGATGAAGTTAGTCTGATTGGGTGGCTCTCCCAATGGCACTACTGATCCAACCAAAAAATGATGAGCATGCGATCGGCCCATCTCTTGTGTAGTCTCCAGAATCGGTCCGAAGGTTACATTCTACACAATATACTCACCTAACCCTATGTTGGCGAGATGTACAGTCACCCACGGTGCGGATGACCCTGCTGATGATGCAGGTGAGGTAGGTTGAGGTACCTCCTCGGCTATATCTTGGGCTTCCTCCACTTCCATGGGGATGGGAGCCTCATTGGTGACTAGTTTGGGCACATGCTTCTTCTCTTTTTTGCCCATTTTTACCTTTAACTTCCTGTCATCCCGAAGCATCACTGATGCAGTCGATTTCAATGAAGTAGCAGTAGTGTGCTCAGATCTGTGTGATACAGATGTCGATGGTTGAGCATGCACTATTGGTTTACCTCCTAGATTCTTAATCGGTGATGTAGGCCAGACGTCCAGGTGCATTTATGGGAGTATGAAACCCCCAAGCAAATCTGCTAGGTTCACAAACTTGAAAGGTTCTTCATCTGATGACACTACGTGAACCCATCCCTCATGAAGATATTTTACACATTGATGTAATATAGAGGGAACGCAATGCATTTCTTGAATCCAAGGCCTCTCGAGTAGGATGTTATATTGCATGGCACCCTCGATCACATGACACATCATAGAGATGGTATTTAGGCCTACCTAAATAGGTAGGATGATTGTGCCAACCGTCGAGCATAGGGCATCGTTAAATGCTCTCAATGTGAAGGTGGTGGGCACAATATGTGACTTGGGTAGCTTTAGATGATTCAATGCCTTGGTCATTATTATATTGATCGATGAACCAGTGTCGATCAAGACCCTCTTGAATGGCATGTGATTAACACATGCGATGATATGCAATGGTGGGTCAGTCATATCTATAGGAACCATCCTGATTTCATGATCATAAAATTGGATCATAGGCTCCTAGCACTATTGTACATGTCCCACAAAATTGGTAAATGCTTGAGCATCTTGAGATTGTACTTTGATGGACCTTAGAATGTCCATGAGAGTCTCCCTATGCCTAGGGGACTACTGTATCAGTTCATATATAGACAACTTCATAGGAGTTATCTATAGGTTTTGGACCAACCTGCTCCGTATGGTCACCACCGGTCTCATTGGTGGGCCTGGAATATTCTGAGTTGGTCATTGATTTGGCGTAGCTTGTATCCTAATGGGAGCATGAGGTTGATTCAGTTGCTCATATCTCCCATGTATGGTAACAACATTCACCATGCCTACGAACCCCTGGGTAGGTGGTTCGACACGCACTTGGTTGACCTGGCCAATGTTGTTGCATGGTGCCTCATGGTTTGGTAATGGATTTTTATAAATCCCCATGTTTTGGTTATTGGGTGCTAGTGGATTACTTGGTACTACAAGCTCACCCTTTTCAATCATATTTTGCACAATATGTTTGAAGGACCAACACACTTCGATGTCGTGGCCCTTCATGCGATGGAAGATGCAAAATAGGTCATCCTGATACCCCTTTGACTTGGGCTGATTCGGATCGACCAGCTTAACCTCGGGTAGTCTGATTGCCTTAGCCTCACATAACTGATGGAATATTGATGTCAATGATTTCGTCAAAGGTGTGAACTGGTGAGGTGGGCGTTGTTCTTTGTTTTTGCCCTTATAATTATTATTGTGCTTTTTGTACTACGTAGGAGGAGGTTGGGCCTGATAATTCTGCTTTTGTTGCCCTTTATCCTCTCTCTGGAGGTTTAGCACCACCTGATTTACATGGGCCTACTTGCCCTGCTATTTTATGGAGCTCTTCTTGTGCCCCTCCTTCCTGTTCTTGAGCTTCAAGTTGCCTTCTTGCAACTTGATATCCTCAATTACTTTGGCTTGCGCCAAAGCTTCCTCGAATGTTGGATACTGCTACAGTTGCAACAATAACGAGATGTGCTTGGCACAACTCTTGGTGAACATTCGGGTCAATTCTATAGTAGGAATAGGGAATGGCAGCTTTGCCATTAATCTCCTCCACCTCTTTTCGTACTATTCAATTGGCTCATCATCACGTTGAGCTAGCATAGCCAAATTAGAAAGGTTAGCCTATTTCTTGATGCCAAAAGAAAAGTGTTCAAGGAAAGTGTCAGCCAGCTGCTCAAAACTGGTGATACTATGCTTCTTTTGCTGATTGAACCACTCTCGGGTTGGGCCTGAGAGGGTTGTGATGAATGTATGCAAAAGCAAGGCATTGTTGCTCATAATCTGGAAGCATGCATCCAAAAATCTTGTGACATGCTCTTGCGCATCTTCATCACCTTTAAATTTATCTAACCTGGGCATAACAAAATGCTCAAGATATGTTGGAGTAGGCACCGAGGGGTCCAAAGGCTCATTATGAATCTTTCTCAATGTCGACTTTTGAAGAGTCGTGCCTTGCCTCTCGATTGCTTTTACCTTCTTAGCTAAGGCCTTATAGGCCTACGAGGATAGAAAGTCCTCCTCCCTAAGCTGACGTGAGGGTGGTCTTGGAGGTACATTCTTCCTCTATCGAGGTGGAGGACGTTGCTCTTCCTCCTCCTCAACTTGGGAGTCTTCAGGATACTCTTGATTGTTTTCCTCTCCCTCTTCTTCCTCATATTGTTGTTGCCTCTCATATTCAAAAAGTGATGGTCGTTCTCTTTGTAGGGCACTAATATGAGTGTGAGCATCTCTACGCTCCTGCTGCACATCGGCTTGTGAAAAAGCCTTTCTATGAATGCGCTCTTTGTTCTCCACGTGAGTGTATAGACCAGCCCTAGCTAGCCTATCCTCCTGCTCTATGCACTCCTTTTGGGTAAGGATGCATTCCTCATGCATGCGCTGCTCATATAGTCTTTGTCTGATGAGCCTCTATGCCTGAAGATTCTCATCTTCGATGTGTTGCCTCTCTAGGCGAGTATCCTCCAATTGATCTTGGAGGAGCTATCATCGTTGCTCGGATACCAGTCTATGTGATCTATCAAGTTGATCAGCCATAACAGGCCTCTGGTATGCATGCTCCGTGTGAGTGACCTTATGGGTTCTATACCCATCTGACTGATTTGCGATGCTTTTGCCTTTGTCCATGAAGATGGCATTGGCATCCTACTGAGCCCTATGCTCTGTGCCACCATGCGTGGATGGTGGATGTGTCACATGAGGGTGCTTGGAAGCCTCTCCATGCTCTCTAGCAGTCCTAATAGAACCCCCACTATGCTCACTCGGAGCACGAGTGGGTGGAGCCGAAGGCTTATAGCCTAGCTGCTCAAGGATGCTACCTAAGCCGTCCAACTATCTAGATCTCCACCGCTCATGCGGTGGTGTGCCATTGGCTCCCACCTTAGCCATATCAATAGTGATCTTTCGAGGTTCACTACATGCGGGAGTCTGCACAGGCCTATGCTCAGTGGTGGCCCTATCTGCATGCCCCTGAATGGGTGGGTCTCGATCTCATCTATACTCTGAAGGTGGAGCCATGGATCCTCCTATAGACCTATGACGTAGGGGTACCAACTTGGACCCCTGTATAACATACTCTTCGGCCGATCCCATGGATGCGCATGCAATGTGATCCCGATAATGGCTTTCGAGTGGAACACCCTCATGCTGAGAGGCTCCATGCTCTATTCTATGTCTAGAAGAATGCACAGAAGCTCCTCTATCGGGGGTACGCTCAATAGGTTCCCCTCGTGTCGAATTGTCTCCTCTAATGCTCACCGAATGATGTTCGGGAAGCGCATGTGGGCGAGGGTTCGACATATGTTGTTGTGAATCTGTTGGGGCTTGGTCATTGGCATCAGGCTTATGCCTTTGCCGACCACCCCGTGTCTCCACCATGGTGCACCTAGTGTCTAGATTTATTCTTTATTATGCAAACAAGGTATACAATGGTGATTATCTCTTTTACAATTTAAAATGAGCCCTAAACTGTTTGATGTTGTTTCAATGATTTGTTGTATCAGTATTAGAAACTCTTATCATGTTTGAAAGCTTGTTGGATGATATTCTCAGTTTAATTGGCTTTCACCTATATACTCGTAGCTCGACAACTTGGCTATGAACTCCAAGTCACGTAATCCAACCTATAATGTGTGGTAATGAAGACCACACACGGTCAAGGAGCACCGGTCCTCCCAGTTCCTCACCCATTTTTCCCCAATCAGTGTTATACCCTCTAAAGAGAATACTGTTGAGCAAGGTACAGCAAAGGCATTGCAAAAGTATTGTCATTGTTGTCAACACAGACAGATTGATGCAGTTGATGCGGTCCAGAGGTCGGTCAGATCAAGTGCAATGAATTTCAAGGAAAACAGAGGTGACCCAGATTCAAAAATTGGCAGAAAAAGACAAGGAAGAAAACTGTCGCGATATCGCGACATGTTTTCTATCGCGATATCGCGACAAAACAGGAGAGAGAGAAGGCGCAAGAAAAATTGTCGCGATTTCGCGACATAAACCAGGAGAGAGAAAGTGCACGCCAAATTGTCGCAATTTCATGACATAAACTAGGAGAGAGAAAGTGCACGCCAAATTGTCGTGATTTCGCGACATAAACCAGGAGAGAGAAAGTGCACGCCAAATTGTCGCGATTTCGTGACATAAACTAGGAGAGAGAAGATGCAAGCAAAATTGTCACGATTTCGTGACATGTGGGCAGAGAAGGAAGCAAGGTGAAAAGATGTCGCGATTTCGCGACATGTTGGAGGAAAATGCACTAAGTCAAGGAAGTGTAGCGATTTCGCTACAAGTTTGAAAGTCAAGGCGCATGTTGAAATGAAGGGCAAAGAAGGTGTAGCGATTTCGCTACAAGTGAAAAAGCACAAACAAGAAGGTGTAGCGATTTAGTTGCATGACAAAATGTATGGAAACAAAGGTGTAGCGATTTCGCTACCATTCAAAGTTGCAAAAATTAAAGATGTAACAAGTCAAAAGCACAAGGCACAAAGTTGTAGCGATTTTGGAAGCGATGAACGTCGCGATTTCGCGACATGTTCCATTTTCGTTGAAGTTTGCAAGGAGGATTGTACGGAAGCCCAAAGTGTCACGATTTCGTGACAAGAAGGATGATGACATCAGCAAAAGCCGAAAACGTCATGATTTCGTGACAAGAAGGATGATGACATCAGCAGAAGCCAGAAGCGTCGCGATTTCG
Organism: Wollemia nobilis; assembly: GCA_028583015.1. Taxonomy (NCBI): domain Eukaryota; kingdom Viridiplantae; phylum Streptophyta; class Pinopsida; order Araucariales; family Araucariaceae; genus Wollemia; species Wollemia nobilis. Next base: position 2,941,970 of record JAQPPZ010002721.1, read on the forward strand.
CGACAAGAAGGATGATGACGTCAGCAAAGTCAGAAAGTGTCGCGATTTCGTGACAGGGTGCTAGGAAAGGTGCTGGAATCTGGAAGCGTCACGATTTCGCGACATTATGAAGGATGACGTCAGCAAAAATTAAAAGTGTCGCGATATCGCGACAGGCAACTGTTTGGCGAGTAAAAGCCGCAGGAGCATGCAAAATGACACGTGTCAAAAAAGCATAATCATGCAGCCTGTTACGTAAATAGTAACTGATGTTAGACAGACAGTTACACATTGACAGGTGTCGAACATGCATGAGAATAGATGTAGATGCATGCTTGAAATGCTTTCTAAGTGTCGTATAGGATGTATCAAAAAAGCATTCGAACGGCTGAAGTGCGAGCATTGAACGAACGAATGCGATTGAAAAATGCATTAGAACAGATCGATTAAAATAGACGTATTTACGACATTCGAAACATAAAATAGGAAGGATCAAAAAGCTTTCGAGAAGAAGGATGTGCAGACATTCGAACAGTCGTATTTGGAAGGATTCGAACGACCGCATTGGAAAGAAGAAAAGAATTTGAACGGCTCGAGAATGTCATCCGATTGCATGAAGAATTGAAACGCGATAGAAGACAAAGAGTCCCGATGAGAAAAATAGGGTATAAAAGGACGATCGGGCACAGAATAATGTTGCTTCTTGTGAGAGAGAAGTTGTTGCGAGAAAGAGAAATATTCTTTGTGAAAAGAGGGTTTGAATAAGAAAATTAGCGAGCCATGAGAGTGTGCGAGTTGGATTAATTACGGACCGGTCGGGGTTGTGCATGAAGTGAAGACACTTTTATGTCATTCTAATTGATCAGAATTGCAGTCCAAGTTGGTGCTTGGTACTAGGGGTTGGTGCTCCATCCATTGCGATGAGAAAATTACGGGGGTTGGTGCTCCTTCCAGTGGATCTTTGGTAAAGAATTTGTAAAATTGGAATTTTGCAAAGACTGGATTTGGATTGAAGTCCAAGCGAGTCAATTTTGAGGAGTAGCCAAATTGGTGAACCTCGGTATATTGAGTGTTGTGGTGTGCTCTCTTGTTCAATTTGTTGTTCTAGTTTTTAAGCTATCTTTGTTTCATATTAAATGTTGTAGATATTAAAATTAATAGCTACAGCTGATTCACCCCCCTCTCAATGTCATTGTGTGAACATCAATTGGTATCAGAGCGGGTTCCTTGTACAAGCTTAATCAGCTAAGGAGATCTTAGAAGAAACAATGGCAGGCGATGAAGGATTCTCATCCAACAAAGCTCCCTTATTTGATGGAACAAATTACACTTTTTGGAAACTTAGGATGCAAACATATCTGAGTGCATTGGGATATGATATTTGGGATTACGTAGATAGTGGATACACTGCACCCACTACCCCTCCAACAAATCTCTGTGAGAAGAAAAAATTTGAGAACAACTCCAAAGCTAAGAATGCCATAATGTGTGGGCTTGTTGACGGTGAACTGATAAGAGTCATGAGCTGTAAATCAGCAAAAGACATGTGGGATAAAGCGAAGAGCATCCATGAAGGAGACAGCAAGATTAAGGAAGCAAAACTGCAAACTCATCGAGCACAGTTCGAAGCACTGCAAATGAATGAAGATGAGAACATAGAGGATTATATGTTGAAAGTCAACAAAATCATTAATGCAATCAGAGGACTCGGTGAAGAAATTGATGATGCAGTTGTTGTGAAAAAGGTTCTCAGAACACTGCACAAAAGATTTAACTCCAAAGTTTCTGCAATAGAAGAGGCAAAAGATCTAAACAACTTCAGCATGGATGAGTTGCATGGTTCCCTGACAGCATATGAAATGAGAATAGGACAAACCAAGTCTACAGACAGAGAAGCGACTTTTAAGGCACACAAGAATGTAAAAGCTGAACATGAATACGAGGATGAAGGAACACTGGATGAAACAGAAGCTAATTTTGTTCGAAAACTCACAAAGGGAAAAGGAAAATATAGAGGAAAGCTACCTTTTAAGTGCTTCAATTGTGGAGGAGTCGGTCATTTTGCAGCCAAATGTCTAATGCGGGAGAAAACCAAAAGTGGTGAAGGCTCACACCAAGAAAAAGGTGACTTGGAAGAAGAAACAAAATTTTAGAAAGAACAATTTCAAGAAGAAAAGCTTCATATCCAAGAATGTCAGCACTTTTGAAGAAAGCTCAGATGAGGATTACGAAGAAGAAAAAGGTGAAGCTCTGTTCATGGCACTTGAAGAGGAAAGAACAGAAGAAAATCGGGGAAAGTGATGAAAACTTTAAAGATGAAGTTGAAGTTTATCTGGAAGGAGAATTGGTTGCTTCACTTGAAGAGTTGAGTGTTGAAAGGAAAAAGAACAAAAAGTTTTCAAGAAAACTAGAAGATGCCACTGACATAATAAACAGTTTAAAAATACGAGACGAGAGGAATTCAAGAAAATGACTGAAGTTCTTGATGAACAATTAAGCTGTAAAGACAGGTTGAATGCGACAAGCTAGAGGAAGACATGGTTAAGTTAAGAATGCGGTTAGAGGAGATGAATAGAAAATTAAACTATTTTCACAAGTTTGAAGAAAGTACTTGTAAAGTCTGGATAAAATGTTAAATAACCAAAGGCCTTCGGGCATCAAATTTGGTTTAGGCTTCGATGAAGGAGAATCATCAAAGGGTTCAAAGGCCTCGAATGTAGAACCCATAAAGAAAGAAGAAAAGATCAGGGTTGATCTAGAAAAAACAAAACATGCCCAAGAAAGCAATAATGCCAGACTCAAGAAGAGTGCTGACAAAGATGGCTTCATAAAAGTCACACATCCAAGAAGGAAAATATTTATGGCTCCTACTTCAAACTGGCAAAGACCGGCACCCAGGTTTAATCATTCCTTTTTCGGTTACTGTTTTAAATGCAATGCTTATGGCCATAAAATTTCAGATTGCGGGCATAATGTATCTCAAAGGAATTTCACAAGCGGAAATGTTTTTTCTCCTTTAATGAATTATGCAGTTGAATGTTATAATTGTCATAATTTTGGACATATTGCTAGAAACTGTAGAAGCACTTTTGCAGCAAATAATTATCAGGGTAGAAAATCTCAGTCAAGTGGGTTGAAACAAAACCAGAAATTTCTTGAAAAATAGGCACATGCTAATGAAAGGACAAAGGCAAAACAAGTAGCCAAATCTGCTATCAAACCAGAATGGAAAGAAAAGGAATCTTTGATTGTCCAGACTGCTTTTAAAGCTCAGAACAAATCAGCACCTTGGATACTTGACAGTGGGTGTTCCAGTCACATGACAGGTGACAAGCAGAAATTTGAGAATTTGCAGAATTATGAGGGTGGTTACGTGAAATTTGGAAATAATGATGGAGCAAAGATTGTTGGAAAGGGATCAGTCAAGATCGGTGATGGCAATATAAAATCAAAAGAAGTCTTGTTTGTGATTGGTGCGAAGCATAACTTATCGAGTGTAAGTCAAATACGTGACGAGAGGCCATGATGTAATCTTCAAGAAGGAGGGTTGTGAAGTAAGAAAGACAAAAAATGGAAAGATAATAGCCACTGGGTGAGAACTTACGGAAATCTGTATACACTTTCGGAGACTTGCGGAAGGAGCTTGCTTGGTTGGTCGGGGAAGAAGAAAAGTGGCTGTGGCACAAGAGACTCGGTCACATAAGCTTTGATAATCTGGTAAAAATCAGCTCAAAAGGGGCTATAAGAGACATACCAACTTTTGGTAAACCTTCAAACAGTATTTGTGAGTCATGCCAAAAGGGAAAACAAACCAGAGCCACTTTCAAAGCAAAAGAATATTTCACAAGCAAGCCATTAGAATTAATTCACACTGATTTATGTGGACCCATGAGAACTGAAAGCATAAATGGACACAAATATTTTATGTCTGTGTATAGATGATTACTCAAGAATGACATGGGTACTATTTTTGAAACTTAAATCAGAAGCCTTTGAGATGTTTAAAACCTTCAAAAATCTTGTTGAGAATCAATCGGGGAAAAGAATTAAATGCCTAAGATCGGACGAGAGGAGGAGAGTTTATTTCGAAAGAATTTGCGAGAATACTATCAAAAATATGGGATAAGAAGACGAGTTTTCAGCGGCTAGAACACCTCGGCAAAATGGTGTTGTAGAAAGGAAAAATAGGACAGTGTAGGAAATGGCAAGGACAATGCTGGCTGAAAACAAAATAGCTGACAGATTTTGGAAAGAGGCAGTACATACTGTAGTTTACATTCAAAACAGGTGCATGCTAAGACCACATGAAAGCAAAACACCGTATGAACTGTGGTTTGGCAGAAAGGCAACGACAAGACATTTCAAAGTATTTGGCAGCAAGTGCTATATAAAACGGACTGAAGATAACCTCGGTAAATTTGAAGATAGAGCTGATGAAGGTATCTTTCTTGGTTACTCAACAAAAAGCAAAGCCTACACATGTTATAACAAGAGGCTAAAGAAAATTGTTGAGAGTGCTGATGTGAAAGTTGATGAAGGTAGAGAACAAGAAACTATTTATCAAGAAAACTACCCTATCTATGAAGAAGTCATTGAAGGTGATGATGAAAAGGAAACAGATAAGAATCAGAAAATTGATCCAGATGGTGTAAAAACTGAATCAGAAGAAGAAGAAAACAGGAAATTTAAAACAGGCAACTGGCAGAAAAATCATCCAAGTGAACAGATTATTGGGGATCCCAAAGATGGTATTCAGACAAGAAGAGCAGCAGTGCGGAACTATTCTCTGTTATCTAGCATTGAACCTAAAAATGTTGCTGAAGCAAGCAATGATGAAAGTTGGTTGAAGGCAATTAATGAAGAATTAGATCAGATTGAGAAAAACAATACCTAGGAATTAGTACCTAGACCAACAAATAAAAACATAATTGGCACTAAATGGGTTTTTCGAAATAAATTAAATGAAGATGGACAGGTTGTCAGAAATAAGGCAAGATTGGTCTGTAAAGGCTATGCTCAGGTTGAAGGCATTGATTTTGAGGAAACTTTTGCACCGGTAGCCAGACTAGAGGCAATCAGAATGTTTACGGCATTAGCGAGTTCATAAAAACTTCAAAGTATATCAAATGGATGTAAAATCAGCATTTTTGAATGGAAAACTGGAAGAAGAGGTTTACATTGAACAACCAGATGGCTTCCAACTTGGTGAAAACCCAGATTTTGTTTGCAGGTTAAAGAAAGCATTATATGGTTTGAAACAGGCACCCAGAGCATGGTATGCAAGGCTGGATAATTATCTAATTAAACAAGGGTTCAAGAAAGGTTTGGTGGACAGCAACTTATATGTCAAAACAGAGAAGGGGCATCTTATTGTTCTTATTGTTTATGTAGATGATATAATATTTGGCAGCAGCATGGATGAATTTTGCAAAGACATATCAAATAAAATGAAGAAAGAATTTGAGATGTCTATGATTGGTGAACTTTCTTATTTTCTAGGACTGCAGGTCAATCAAAATGAAAAAGGCATTTTTATTTCTCAAGTTAAATATGTAAAAGAAATGTTGAAAAAGTTCACAATGGAAGACAGTAAACCTGTAAGCACTCCCATGACAACAGGTTGCAAGTTGAGCAAGGATGATAAATCCCCAGATGTAGATCAAACTATGTACAGGTCTATGATTGGAAGCCTGTTGTATTTAACAGCCACTAGACCAGATATATTACAAGCAGTATGCATGGTTGCAAGATTTCGAGCCGGTCCCAAAGAAACTCATGTAACAATTGTAAAGAGGATCTTCGGGTATCTCAAGGGTACTATGGATTATGGGTTGTGGTACCCAAAAGGTAAAGATTTCACTTTGATTGCATATTCGATGCAGATTGGGCGAGGATGTATTGATGACGGGGAAGAGTACAAGTGGAGGAGCATTTTATCTTGGAGACAGATTGGTAGCATGGCACGACAAGAAACAAGAATCGAGTATCTCTATCCACTTGTAGAAGCGAGAATACATTGCGACCACAACTTGTTGTACACAGATATTATGGATGAGACAAACTTTGAAAGATCTTGGTATCCACTTCAAAGAGCCAATATCAATAAAATGTGATAACACTAGTGCTATCAACATATCCAAGAATCCAGTTATGCATTCAAGAACCAAACATATTGCAATCCGGTATCATTTCTTGAAGGATAAAGTTGCAGAAGGAGAGGTCAAATTGGATTTTGTTCCAACTACAGAGCAAGTAGCTGATATATTCACAAAACCTTTGCCAAAGGAAGTATTTGAATATCTTCGGAAGAAGTTGGGGGTAGTCACACTACCCAAGCACTGACTAGTTATGGGAAACACATTCTCAGGGGGAGCATTCAAACTTTTTCAGTCTGAGAATGTTGTGCATAGACTCAGGGGGAGTCTACAGCAGCCCTTTGGTATTATTGGCAAAGGGGGAGAAGAAATTGAGCAAGGTTGCAGTGTGTTGCCAATAATTCCAAAGGGGGAGATTGTTGAGCAAGGTACAACAAAGGCATTGCAAAAGTATTGTCATTGTTGTCAACACAGATAGATTGATGCAGTTGATGCAGTCCAGAGGTTGGTCAGATCAAGTGTAGTGAATTTCAAGGAAAACAGAGGTGACCCAGATTCAGAAATTGGCAGAAAAAGATAAGGAAGAAAACTGTCGCGATATCGCGACATGTTTTCTGTCGCGATATCGCGACAAAATAGGAGAGAGAGAAGGCGCAAGAAAAATTGTCACGATTTCACGACATAAACCAGGAGAGAGAAAGTGCACGCCAAATTGTCGTGATTTCACGACATAAACTAGGAGAGAGAAAGTGCACGCCAAATTGTCATGATTTCGCGACATAAACTAGGAGAGAGAAAGTGCATGCCAAATTGTCGCGATTTCGTGACATAAACTAGGAGAGAGAAGATGCAAGCAAAATTGTCGCGATTTCGTGACATGTGGGCAGAGAAGGAAGCAAGGTGAAAAGATGTCACGATTTCATGACATGTTGGAGGAAAATGCACTAAGTCAAGGAAGTGTAGCGATTTCGCTACAAGTTTGAAAGTCAAGGCGAAAGAGTGCGGCGATTTCGTTGCATGTTGAAATGAAGGGCAAAGAAGGTGTAGCGATTTCGCTACAAGTGAAAAAGCACAAACAAGAAGGTGTAGCGATTTTGCTGCATGACAAAATGTATGGAAACAAAGGTGTAGCGATTTCGCTACCATTCAAAGTTGCAAAAATTAAAGATGTAACAAGTCAAAAGCACAAGGCACAAAGTTGTAGCGATTTCGGAAGCAGTGAATGTCGCGATTTCACGACATGTTCCATTTTCGCTGAAGTTTGCAAGGAGGATTGTACGGAAGCCCAAAGTGTCACGATTTCGCGACAAGAAGGATGATGACGTCAGCAAAAGCCGAAAACGTCGCGATTTCGTGACAAGAAGGATGATGACGTTAGCAGAAGCCGAAAGCGTCGCGATTTCGCGACAAGAAGGATGATGACGTCAGCAAAGTCAGAAAGTGTCACGATTTTGCGATAGGGTGCTAGGAAAGGTGCTAGAATCTGGAAGCATCGTGATTTTGTGACATTATGAAGGATGACGTCAGCAAAAATTAAAAGTGTCGCGATATCGCGACAGGCAACTGTTTGGCGGGTAAAAGCTGCAGGAGCATGCAAAATGACACGTGTCAAAAAAGCATAATCATGCAGCCTGTTACGTAAACGATAACTGATGTCAAACAGACAGTTACACATTGACAGGTGTCGAACATGCATGAGAAAAGATGTAGATGCATGCTTGAAATGCTTTCTAAGTGTCGTATAGGCTGTATCGAAAAAGCATTCGAACGGCCGAAGTGCAGCATTCGAACAGCCGATTGAAAATGCAAACGAACAGTCGATTGAAAAATGCATTAGAACAGCCGATTAAAATAGACGTATTTACAGCATTCGAAACATAAAATAGGAAGGATCGAAAAGCTTTCGAGAAGAAGGATGTGCAGCATTCGAACAGTCGTATTTGGAAGGATTCGAACAACCGCATTGGAAAGAAGAAAAGAATTCGAACGGCTCGAGAATGTCATCCGACTGCATGAAGAATTGAAATGTGATAGAAGACAAAGAGTCCCGATGAGAAAAATAGGGTATAAAAGGATAGTCGAGCACAGAATAATGTTGCTGCTGTGAGAGAGAAGTTGTTGCAGAAAGAGAAATATTCTTTGTGAAAAGAGGGTTTGAATAAGAAAATTAGCGAGCCGTGAGAGTGTGCAGAGTTGGATTAATTGCAGACCAGTCAGGGTTGTGCATGAAGTGAAGACACTTTTATGTCATTCTAATTGATCAGAATTGCAGTCCAAGTTGGTGCTTGGTACTAGGGGTTGGTGCTCCATCTGTTGCAGCAGAAAATTACAGGGGTTGGTGCTCCTTCCAGTGGATTTTGGTAAAGAATTTGTAAAATTGGAATTTTGCAAAGACTGGATTTGGATTGAAGTCCAAGCGAGTCAATTTTGAGGAGTAGCCAAATTGGTGAACCTCGGTATATTGAGTGTTGTGGTGTGCTCTCTTGTTCAATTTGTTGTTCTAGTTTTTAAGCTATTTTTGTTTCATATTAAATGCTGTAGATATTAAAATTAATAGCTACACTGATTCACCCCCCCTCTTAGTGTCATTGTGTGAACATCAAATACATGCAAATTTTCTAGGTTACGAAAGGTTCTTGGGTCCGGCCTTGGTCTAGAACAATATGTACATAGGATTTGGGCCAACGGATGGAAGTCACCTCCACTGTCATTGAACCCTAGTAGTGGTTGGATGTCACTCCAAACTCACTAGCATTTAATTGAAATGTGGTGTGTGTGGTTCTTTTTATTCTTTACATAGAAAGGAAAATGCATAATACAACATTAATGATTATTTCCTACATGATATGCAAATAGAAACATTTCATTTTCAGAGAATGCATGCTATATCCTATATGACTTTTTGACAATGCACATTACGATGATATAGCCTCTGATTGGGCCTCAAGCATACAAACCGACACACAATTTAAACCTAGAACGTTGGATTCTAGGGCGGACTACACTCAAAGGTCCACTGTTCCTAGCAGCACCTAGCCAAACTCATAAAAGAAACCCCAAAACCTAATTCATTTTCCTTTTAGTGTCTTAATTAGATTTTTCCTTTTTTGCTTTCTGGAAACACAGATAGAATAAAAAAGTACAAAGAGTGAAAAATGGGGCCTACCTCAAGTCCTCATCCAATCAAGCTTTGGCTCCTTGATGTTTTTTGTGTCTGTTGTGAACCGTAGGTCTGATGCGTGGTTTAGACTGCAACCCGCATTTTGAAGTCACAGGCCAACAATGAGACCGCAGTCGAAACCTGTAGTTTGCACTTGATATCAGAAAAACATAGGGGTCAGAGATCAGTTGCATAAATTGCAGAGTTCCACCATGATCACCTTTTGACCTATCCAAAAAGTAATGCACCTATCTAATATATCAATCGAAATCAACATAAAAGCATAAAATGATACAAGATTGCATATAATGAGAAAATGGATGCTTCTTTTATTAATATTGAAAATAATCTTGGTTACAATCATGCCCCTCTTAGGGTCACCCAAATGTTGATACAATTGATATAATTCCAAATCCCTCAATGGGGTAGGCACAATACTAATGCTCTCTAAATAGTCACAAACTGCTCTAGGGTGGAGTTGACCCTCTTCTTCGCATTGAGGAAGGAATTAGATGATTGCATATCCTTCGAACCTGCTTTCCTGCGGTCAAGAAACAACACAAAAGCATTAAATGAATAGGTAGCCTCTCATGATGAGGCCCTTTGAGGAAAATATGCATAAAGATATCATAACAACTATGAAATCAAGATGGATAAAACATATTAAACTTATGCAAGATTCATAAAGATTGTTAGAAATGTGAAAGTAGGAAGTGTAGTTATCTATCTATTTGATCAATTGCATGAAATTAATCAAGTTAACATGAAAAGAAGTCATTAGTAACCTACTTACTATAATGAAAACAAGATTGATTAAACCCTAAATATATCGATCAAATTGTCTCTAAACATGAATTAACCCTCTAAAATAACTAGTCTAACCTAATTAAGCATACTGAAATAGAAATAGTAAGGAGATCTATCACCTGTTGCAAACCATAGCTCTGATGAGCGGTCTGCACTGTACACCATGACTGAAAGTCACGATGAGCATATAAGTACCTCTGCCCTCCAATTCTAGGGTTATGGGCTTGATCCTCCTTATCAAATTGATTATCAAGGGTTCTCTCAATGGCCTTCTGACAGGTTTGGCAGTTGAATTGCTCGATAGGGCCTCCATTTTCCCTAATTAGCGTTTCTTGGCGTTCTAGATCCTTAGGGCATCCATGGCATGAATTTTCATGATGTTTGGTGAATTGGCAAGTAAATGGTAACTAGGCTCTCTCAATGCACTCAAGTGAGTCCACAATTCGATAGGGCTTTGTTGCTCTAATCTCCAACTCTCTCTCATAGTTTGCCCTAATTTTGAGGGGTACTTATAGGACTATCCAAGGGCTAGGGGTGGCTTCATGGAGAAGCCAAGATCAAGAAGAGGTATTTGGGATAGTTGGAGTGGAAGCCTCTGGAATATTTCGTCCCTCAACTGCCTTCTTCTAGATCAAATGGTCATTCCAACGAATTTGGCTTAGATGAAGGCCAACTAAACTTTAGTTTAGACTGCAAATCACAGCTGCGGCCTAGACTATAGACCGCAGGTCTTAACTACGGTTCAGACTGATTAGGCCAAGGAGCCCCAATTGAGTGGTTAAAACCACTGCTCTATCTTGGAGTCTATCCAAGATATTTCATATGGTCTTGTAGCATGTCCCATATGAGTAGTCGCCATCGACATGACATGTTTTAGGTGTCTACACATCTATCGATTCCCCCAGTTCTTCAATTTCTTCTATCCTTATCTAGATATCCTTTTTATTTCATTTTTTATAGTCCAATTGGAGATAATTGGTTGAGCTCTAAAATTTTTGCTGACGAGAATTTTGGTATTGTCATGGCTGAAATTGGTTCCCATTGTTCATCTGATTTCCTTGATTTTGATTTTTGGGATTGAACCTGCAATAGCTGGTACTATGGCTTTATCTCTTGCATATCTAACAATACCTATTGTACCATGGTTTTCATCCTTTTTATGAAGAATTAATGTTTCCCTGTGGATTATCTTTAGACGCCAATACAATGTTAGACATCTCATCTTTAACTGTATTTTCCACTTCATATTCCTATAGAATATTGACTAAGTCATCAAAAAAGTATCTATATGTAGAACTTGTAAATATGTTACCAAATATTTATAGTTGTATGGAAGTGCTCTCATGGTTACTTGAGTAAGAAGTTCATCCTTAACTGTTTCTCCTAAGGTAAATAATTTTCCTTTGATATCTGCTACTTTCCTTAGGAACAATTCTATGCTTTCTCCATTGTTCATATTTAATGAATGAAGTTGACTTTGAAGATGGAGAATAGTTGCCTTATTTTTTCCTTCAAAAAAATTCTCTAGGCTTGTCCATGCATTTGAAGATGATTTTGCTGAACTGATATAGGGTTGTATCTCATCAGTGATAGCAAAGGTTATTATCATTAGAGCCTTTGAATTATTTTCTACAAACTTTAGGATTTCAATATCATATGTAGTAGGTATTTGAGTTTTTCCTTTGACAATATCCCAAAGTTTTTCATATACCAAAATAGCTTTCACTTTATTCTTCCAGGAGAAATAATTAGGACCCTTGAGTAGTTGAGATTCTGCTAGGAAGAATTTGTTTGAAGCCATTTAAATTCCCTAATACCAATTCTTAGGTTTTGTAGAATACCTTATGACTCACTAGTATGTTTTGGATAAGCTATAAAGTGCTTTTGTAAATTATACTTCAATTTTGGTTGATTTTGTAAAGTTTTGTAAATACCAAAATCAACTTATGTTATCCTTATTACTCCTATTGAACTAAGCACTTTTCCCAAATTTAAAGAGGTTTTTTAGACAATAATATTATAAATTTCCAACCTTTGAAATGCTTTGATAAAACTCTCTTTAAATATCCCTTTAGGATTTAATCCAAGTGTATCTAATTTCAAAATTAATAAATTTGATGTAGTAACCCTTATAACTCCCTAATTTTGGAAAAATTAGATCACAATAATATTTACAAGTATTTAAGGTTAATTTCTAGTAGAAAACCTTATTACTCCAAATTTTAATATTGCAAATATTATATTAGCTTGATCAATGATTCCCTTTGAGGTATGGCTTTCAATATAATTATATTCCTCTAAATTCATCCTTATAACTCCCTAAAGATGAAAGCATATAAATATAGGAATAGACCTTACCTCATACCAAGCAATAATCGATGTTGATTTCAAACATGTAATGGTTGCACTGTTGACTGTATTGCTTTGACTATATTCAGACCAGAGCATTGAATGATCTGCTTTGATGCCTCCCACATCTTGGATGTAAATGCAATGAAGACTACACTAAATTTTTGCACTAAAATTCCTCATTGAAATCGTTGGTCTAAGGAGCCTTTAATAGGCAGTCAACCTAGTGACAAGTGTCACTTTAGTTACACTTCAATGCTTTCTGAGATGTTCGTTGCAAGTGTAACATCTAAAACATTTTCTTCCTTCTTGCATTGTTTGAATGATAATGCCTATGGAGGAATGTAACTCCTCTTCCACGTGGTCTATGAGTGCCAAAATCTTGTTGTAATGCTTCCTTACATGTGTGAAATTCCAACGTACCTTGAGAGAGTTTAGGGTTTCCTTTGGAGGATGACAAATATCACTTGCATGTCCTTATGCTTATAATACCTTCTTGCAAGATTTTCTATGTACTTTTCCACCTTCTTATTGTAGCGACCCCGAGGAGCTGTGCACCGTCCACTACTCTATTTGCAATTTTATTTGATCTTTTAATGTTTAATATGCATTAAATGAAAGGCATAAAAGAGAGACATAGCCGAAATACGAAGAAATAAATGAATGAATGCTTTGTATTGATATTTCCAAGATCCGGTTACATATAAATCCCTCTATGGGATACCCTTCATTTGATACATGATTTTACACAAAGAGGGTAGCAGATGTATAAAATATCCCCGTGCAAGGGGTGATGCGCTTTCGCAGGCTTCTCGATGACGTACACGAACTCGTATGAGGGCTTATAGATGCCTCCTTCTCCAGATCTGGTTCCTAGAGGGATATTTGTGCTTTTGAATGTTGTGGATATGTCCGATGAACTTGTAGCCCTGTAAGCAATGAAATAACAACACACGCTTAGATGTCCAAGATTGCCTCCCTGAATGAGGCTGTTAGCATTAAATATGCTAATAAAAATAAATATGCTTAATGAAAGCAAATGCAATGAAACTAGTGCTATGAATGCAAATAAATGAATCAGATCTATGCTAATGATATGAAAACATGAAGAAAACAAAATAAAAGAAACTAATGCCTAAACCCTAGACTAGGTCTGCGGGCCACTATCCAGGACAACGGTCGCTAAGATGAAACCTGTCTCTATTGATCCAAAGGCTATGGGTCTAGGTTCGTTGTTGATGTTAAATGATTGTTGTATGTGCATGGATGATCACCTCTCAATCAGCTAGCACTTCATTGCTCCTCAAGGGTGCTCAGATCTGCTCTCCAATATGACAGGGCTTCGCTGTGTATGCTCTCCAAGAAAGGCTCAAAAAAGGTCTCCCCTAGATCTCTGGTGCTTTGAGGTTTGCACCTTATAATGGGATGAAGGCCCAGATTAATGTCTAAATCTAGGACTGAATTTTGCATGCATACTAGATGTTAGCATGAAAATTTCAGTCTTTATTGTGCTTGAGGGCCAGTTAAACTGATGTCTAAATCTAGAACTAAGTCTTTCATGTAGACTAGCCGTGAGGAGGAGTGCAAAGTTATCCCCGCTCAGCTTTATTGCATGTAAACTACCACTTTCACCCGAGATTAGGCTATTTTATCATACAATTTGCTATTTAGGGTCTAGCCGCTATCGTCTACAATGGCTATGGCTTGGCCGCTCTAAGCTTCAGCGGCCAGGATCTAGCCGCTCTGGATCATAGCGGCCAAGCTTGAATGGGCTAAAACTGACCTAATTGAGTGGTGAAAACCATTGCTTGCACTTGGAAGGTCCCAAGGTTTATTCACATGATCTATGAATGTGCCCACATGAGTAGTTCTCTTAGGCATGACATGTTTTAGGTGTCTACAGATGCCCCTTTTTGGGATGCATTGTGTGGGAAAACATAGTGCGGAGCAAAAACATAGACTACCTATGGCTATATTATGAGTTGACCAAAGGGCTTGTGCCCTTTGGGGCCTTTCATGAGTTGACCAAAGGGTTTATGCCCTTTGGGGCCTTTGTGAGTTTGACCAAAGGGTTTATGCCCTTTGGGGCATTTTGGTTTGACCAAAGGGCTTATGCCCTTTGGGGCATTTTGGTTTGACCAAAGGGCTTATGCCCTTTGGGGCATTTTGGTTTGACCAAAGGGCTTATCCCCTTTGGGGCATTTTGGTTTGACCAAAGGGCTTATGTCCTTTGGGGCATTTTGAGTTGACCAAAGGGCTTATGTCCTTTGGGGCATTTGTGATTTGACCAAAGGGCTTATCCCCTTTGGGGCATTTGTGATTTGACCAAAGGGCTTATCCCCTTTGGGGAATTTTGATTGACCAAAGGGCTTATGCTACCTTTGGGGCATTTTGGTTTGACCAAAGGGCTTATCCCCTTTGGGGAATTTGGTTTGACCAAAGGGCTTATTCCTTTGGGGCATTTTGTTTTGACCAAAGGGCTTATTCCCTTTGGGAATTTTGGTTTGACCAAAGGGCTTATCACCTTTGGGCATTTTGGTTTGACCAAAGGGCTTATCCCCTTTGGGGCATTTTGGTTTGACCAAAGGGCTTATGCTACCTTTGGGGCATTTTGGTTTGACCAAAGGGCTTATGCTACCTTTGGGGCATTTTGGTTTGACCAAAGGGCTTATCCCCTTTGGGGCATTTTGGTTTGACCAAAGGGCTTATGCTACCTTTGGGGCATTTTGGAATTGATTGTTTAACTATTTGATTTTTGATTAGGGGAGGTATGATACCAATAATGCCCCAATTGATGTTTAGCAAATATTTTTGTTTTGATTTTATGTTATGGATGCAATGATGGATGCTATGCCTAGATAATGATTTGATTTTGCTATATGTATGTAATGTATTGGTGACATGTGCTAGCTAGATGATAGATGTGTTATTAGATGTTATGATCTAGATGTATAGATGCACTATTTATGATGTATGCATTTATGGATGCAGTGCTTATTGTTAAATGCATGTTTAATTTTGATTTAATTGTATGTATCTAACTTATATTGTTATGATATGATAAATGAAATGTGTGAAATGCATTATGATGGTGATCTAATGTACATGAACCTGTATGCTTTAATCACTTAAAATATAAGGTATGCATGTGATATGAGTTTAACAATCTAATGGGCGACACCACAGAATGTATAACAATCATGAATGTAAATAATCACTCTGATAATAAGGATTAATTATTTACACCTTCAAATGTGAGATGAGATGATGTGATATGTATATAGTGATTTATGAGATGAAATGATTTATTGCTATGAGGAGATTTTTGAGGTTTTCCATGAGACTCAAACACCCTAGTTGCTTCATCAAAATGGTTGTATACTGATCATACAGAGCCCTTGAAGGATAAAGCTCTTGTTATGAAGACCTAGATACTCATTATCCCTATGTGTGCAAATGAATATATTAGATAGAACATAAGCATACCCCAGTGCCAGGTGGGATTCATTCAGCCCATTGTTGTATTGGGGATCCTCAAATGTTTATCCTGATCCTAAGTTGGACTTAGTTGGATTAGACCACTAGGCAATATAGGACACCTAAGGCTAGCTCTTCCACATGCAAACATTGGTCTATACAAAAGCAAGATGCTAATGTGATAGACATATCATCGTGCGTAAGGCTCGTTCACACTGAGAATTCCAGGGATTCAAGTTCAATACTCCCTTCTTTTCTTCATATTTATTAGGGATACTTGCTCATGTTTTAGTGATGAAAACCACTATTTATTTTGAATTTTTGTTTTTCCTTTTGAGCAAGGGATTTATGTAGTGATGATCATCACTATTTATTTGTACTTTTGAATTATTCTAAACTTTGAACTTTGATTTGTTTGGGGACTTTTGTAGTGATGATAATCACTTGTTTTTGAACTTTTGCTTTGTTCAGGATTTTTGCTTGTTTTGATCAAAGCAAGGGATTTCTTTGGGTAGGGGTGAACTTGTCCTTTTGCCAATTCTCAGCATTTTCGAACCGATCGCACAGGGGGATGAGCAAGATAAACCTTTTTCACCTTAGGATACCTAATACCACTTTGTAGCGTTCATCTTTCCCTTGTTTCAACTAGGATTTTAGTGTTTTGATTAGTGATAGGATTTTGAGATATACCAGGTACTATCAAAACTAAACCTCACCTATCAAAAGCTAAGATAACTTTCTACAAAGTTTGATAAAACCACTAGGTATGGCTGAGTGACCTAAAAACCCTAGTATATTCCTTATAGCAATAGGAGGGGTTGTGTTGAAAAACATAGTTACACACATGGGTTATAGATGATGATGGATTTTGAAGATGCATGATTGAGATACAAACGTGGTGTCATTTGTAAGATTGCAAACACAAATGTATCTAATGCAAATGTAATGGATGCAAAGTGTGAATGCAATGCAACTACATGAATGGAAATGTAAATGCGTAATGCAAATATTTTTGTATTTTTGATGCTTTCAATTGTTTATTGAACTTTGATTGTTTTGAATGTTTTTGAATTTTTTATTTTTGAATTGTTGACCAAAGGGCTTATGGTGCCTTTGGGGCCTTTTGATGATTTGACCAAATGGTGTGAAGATGCCTTTGGAGCCTTTTGATGATTTGACCAAATGACACGGGGATGCCTTTGGAGCCTTTTGATGATTTGACCAAATGGCTTGAAGATGCCTTTGGAGCCTTTTGATGATTTGACCAAACGACTTGAAGATGCCTTTGGAGCCTTTTGATGATTTGACCAAAACTTGAAGATGCCTTTGGAGCCTTTTGATGATTTGACCAAATGGCTTGAAGATGCCTTTGGAGCCTTTTGACAATCTATTTTTTATTTCAATGTTTTCTGATTTGTTTGGACTTTTATGATTTCTATTATTTTTGTAATTTTGAAATTTATGAATGTTTTTGATATTTTGTTGGTATTACAGGGGGAAGGTATGATACCTTAGGTACCCCCAATGTGCATGTTGCCTACTGTAATGTAGTCATCCTACTTAGGAAGAGTGATAAAAATCAACTCTCCCAATTGGGGCACAGATCTTTGTGAGGTGCCCCTATCTGGATGGGGAGGAATGAGTGAACCATCTGGATGGAGCTCATTTCATTCTAATAGGTCTTGGACCACAATATTGAATCCATGGCAATTGCAAATGTCATGGCCCTCTATTCGATGGTAGATGCAGTAATGGTCCTCCCTATAACCCTTGGGTTTAGCTCTGTTTGGGTCTAGAGGCTTTATGTCGGGTAAGGTGATGACCCTAGCTTCCTACAACTTTTGAAAGATATCAGACATAGACTCGTTTAAAGGAGTCCAAATGCGTTGCTATTGTTTTGAGCATTTAGCATGCTCTGGTCTAGCTTGGTAACCATATTGAGCCATAGGTATTTCAATTGTTGGCTTAGGGGGCTCCTCTTGCTTTTTGGGTGCAAGGGGTGGATTACTGACTATGGTCACTTGTTGGTTGATAATTTGAAGTTGCTTTTTGTTGAGCATGTTGTGTACTATGGCTTTGAAACCTCGACATGATTGAATATCATGCCCATTTTGCCTATGATATAGATAGTGTGACTCTTCCTCATACCCTCGAGGTTTAGGATGATTTGGATCTAAAGGTTGCACCTCCGGTAGGGTGATGGCATTTGTAGTAATTAACCGATTGAAAATCGATAATGCAGGCTCAGGCAATGAGGGATGCTTGCTAGGTTGTTGAGGTGGTCGAGTTGGTGCTTGCTCTAGTTGAGGCTTTTCCTGTGGATGCACAGGAGGTGGTTTGATCTCAGATGAGGGTGGCTTCCATAATTCTAGGTTCTCAAGTTGGTTCATGATAAAGTGCAATGCCTCATTTTGTTTATCCATTTGGGCCTCTATATTATAGAGGTGATTTTGCATATGCTCCAATATTGATAAGGCTCCCATGTGTATTTCTAGTGATTGGTTTGAAATACCATTGTCTATTGAAGGAGGCAAAAGAGTAGGTGCTAAAGATCTACTAGGTAACTCTAAGTCATCGATTTCCTTCATTTGAGTCGATGTGGAGGCTTCATGATGATCCATTTTGATAGTGGCATCCACATGCTCATGTTTATGACTCAGTTCATGTTTCTGTCTTACTTGGTGGTGTTGAACTGTGTTAGCTTGAGTATCCCTAATCTGATGTGGGGGGAGCACTTGTTTTTGCTCTTGAGGAGGCATCATGAGAAGTGAGTCAGGGGTGACTAAAGCCAATGGTTTTGATCCCTTCAATGGGGAAGCAACATATGATTGCTCCACATCTTGTTTTATCTGCTTTAGAGTCCCTTGGTCCTCTGCCTTGCTATTGACCATTGCCACAAACTCTTGAGAAGGCACTTTTTCTTGTGTCTCATCAACCTTCTTGTAATACTTGAATGGCTCAGGATCATGGGGGACCACATACACTTGTCCTTGGTGTATGAATTTTAGGTTTTGGTGCACTATGGAAGGTACGCATTCCATATCCCTCATCCATGGTTTGCCTAGCAATATGTTATACTGCCTCTCACCCCCCAGGATATGGCACAATGTAGGTATCGTCTTTATCCCAACCTGTATAGGTAGGATTACTATGCCAATTGTTGAGGAAGTGGCATCATTGAAGGCTCTCAATGTGAATGTTGAGTCCGTAATGCTTGAAGATGGTAAATTTAAATGCTTCAAGGCTATAGCTGTGATGATGTTGATAGATGACCCAGTGTCAATCAAGACTCTCTTGTATGGAATCTGATTGATGCTTGCTATGATGTGTAGTGGAGGATCGGATTCATCCTGAGAGATTGGCTTAATCTCCTATCTATGAAAGGTAATCATAGGGTCCTTTTGTAAGTGAATTGAACTCATTGTTGGTGTGGACCATGATAGATTATTAGCTTTAGTTGATCTCTTTGGTATGTGGGGCTGATCAAGGCATATTTTGCTTCCTATTGTAGTATTGATCATACCGATAAAACCCTCATTAGGTGGGGCTAAATGCACCTCATTGACATGCTCAACTTGATTGTTGTTGGCCCCATGATTGGGAAGATAATTTTTGAATATGTTGATGTTCTGCAATTCATTCTTATCCAACATATTTTGCACTACATTCTTGAATGCAACACAATCCTAGATATCATGGCCATTTTGTCGATGATAAACACAATAGAGATCTTCCCTATACCCCTTAGGTTTGGGGCAATTAGGATCCAGGATGCGCTCCTTAGGCAAGTTTAGAACCTTGGCCTCACAAAGGTGGTTGAAAATTGATGCCAAAGATTCAGGCAATGGTGTATAGTTGTGAGGGGGTTGTTTCTGTTTGCCCCTACCTTGATTTTTGTTGTGTTGGTTGTAATGTGCAGGAGGAGGTTGAGCCTGATAGTTCTCTTGTTGTTGGCTCTGTGCTACTTTTGGAATGTTTAACACAATCTGGTTGACATGCGTAGGTTCGGTCTATTGTGGTTGATGTTGCATGCTCTCATTCCATTCTTTCTCGCTACGGAGCTTTAGGTCTCCTTCTTCCAGCTTTATATCTTCAATAAGCTTGGCTTGAGCCAAGGCTTCTTCGAATGTATCATACTACTGTAGTTGTAATAGTAACGAGATGTGCTTGGCATAAATTTTTGTGAACATTCGGATTAGCTCTTCGATCGGGATGAAAAATGATAACTTTGCCATGATTTTTCTCCATCTATCCCCATAATCCATGACTAGCTCATCATCATACTACTTTAGGTTGGCCAGGTCTGAGAGATTCACCTTCTTCTTAGCACCAAAAGAGAAACATTTTAAGAATGCATTCACTAGTTGTTCAAAACTGGATATGTTGTGCTTGGGTAGTTGGTTGAACCATTGAGTGGCAACACCCAAAAATATCATAATGAAGGTTCTTAACATAAGAGCATCATTGTCTTCAAGATGAAAACATGCATTGATGAAGTTGGTAACATGCTCTTGTGCATCCTCTTCACCCTTAAATTTTTCTAACCTAGGCATCTCAAAGTGCTTAGGATATGCGGGGCTAGGGACTGACGGGCACAATGGTTGGTTGTGTATTTTACTCAGTGTCGGTTGGTGCCCAGCCGTATCTTGCTTCTCAAAGGATTTGATCTTTTCAGTGAGTGCCTAGAATGCCTTTGAGGCAAGGAGTTCCTCTTCTTGCAGGCCCACTCATGGTGGTAATGGAGGTAACCCTTTATCCACTTGACTTGTTCTATTCTCTTCCCTCCTACGAGGGGATTCAGGATGTGTTTGATCCTGATTTATCATGTTTACCCTTTCCCCACCAGGTTGATTTTGTTCATGATTTGAGTGGTGGTTTCGTTGTGGGCTTTCTTCTTGCCTAATGCGCCTTTCTTTTGGTGAGTCAGCATGTTTATCTCTTTGGTGATCATTACCATTTGCTTGTAGGTTGATATGAGCTAGCTGCTCAGCTTGTTCTCTTAAATGTTGCTCATGTTGGTGCAAAAGCCTTTCTCTTTATTTGTCATGCTCGAGAGCTTCCACTAGCTCTCGCTCTTTGCACAATGCATTTTCTAACCATCGCACGCGGTTAGATTGCGTTGTTAGAGAAGGTTCATATCTATCTGATTCTGTTCGTGTAGTTCTGATTCGTAGGTCCCTCGAAGAGGTTTCCACTATTTCTCTGCTTTGGCTAGCTAGTGTAACTTGCTCTATGTATTATGTATGTTGATAAGTGTCCCTATAGTCGGACGCTACATGTGAACTACAGGGTTGCTTTGAAGCTTCCCTGGGTTGAGTGGTGCATTTAGAAGTTACGCTTTGTGAGCTTCCAGATGTAGAATGTTCTATGGCTATGGTTCTAGGAGTCGGCCTTGAATAAATTTGATCCAACTCCTCCAATTGATCTTGGAGCATTTGTTCTCTCTGAATTGCATGTGACCCATGTGATTGATTTGATCGGTTTGTTGTGCTGGGTCTATGACTCCCCAACTCTGTGTGAGGGTTCTTGTCTACTTCAAATTGCACAACAAGGTTGGCAACTCTCTTCCCTCTATCTTGCCCCTCATTGGGCTGATTTGAACTCTCAGTGTAATGAGATGTGGTGGGTATGGAACCTGATTCCCTCTCTAGATTGAAGGTCTTGCTCACCATGGGAGGTCTCCCGACCATAATTTTTGTTATAAAATTTTTGACTTCCAAAAAAGGTTGTGGGTGTCATATATCAAAATGATCAGTGCATCGCGCTGATCACAATGAGCTATAACTCCAAAATTTGACTTTTGGGTCAAAATTTTGTATTTTTGAAATAATCGGCCAACCGGGGTCCATGGGGAAATGCCCACTTTTAGGAATTTTTAGGAATTTTTGAACCGTGAAGAGTTAGGACTCAAAATTTCTGGGAGAGGTGCCCCAGGGGCTAACTAAGACAACAAAACAAATTTGGTAGTTTTTGGAGTTGTCTAGCCCACTTTATGATTGTTTCAGTGCAGTTTTTCCCTATTTTCAGCTTCGAAAATAGAGTAAAAATAAAACCAAAATAACTTTTTCGTTATAGCTCCGATTTGCACGATTCTCGATCCGTTGGATGCAGAATAAAAAAGTAGATTTTTATTTGTTTTTTCAATAAATTTCCTAAAAATTAGGGTTAGGGTTTGGTCCCAAATAACAAAGAAACACACAAAGCAGACAATATGATTATCTCTTTTATGGATTAAATGTGTGTCCTAAAACTGGTTTTAGTGTGTTTAGATTTGTTGTTGCTCTTGCTTTCTTGATCTTGTTTTGGATTTAGAATGAGGGGACTCATCCATAGTGGAAACCAAGAACACCCATGCCAAACATGATTTTCTCAAAAAGAGACTAGGGTACACCGCTTAAATCCCAGTGGGGGGTTCGCCTAGCTCTTCCACTCTGAACCAATGGTTGTTCCAATAGTGGGAGACAGTTTGAACATGAGTAACTAGTACCACTATAAAAAATTTCCCTATTCCATTCTAGGAAGATCTAGGGGGCAAGCCGGTGGAAGGAGATGAATGCCAACGTCACCGAACTGAATTGAGGGTTGGTGATGAAATCCAACTCCCCAATGTTTATTATGATACGTGCAAGTGTGTGGGGTTATTTTTAGATTTAAAAATAGAAAGCAATGCATCAACCAACATTCATGACTACTTTCCTACAATGCCTAAAAAGAATGTTTATTCTCATACCAATGCATCTATAACCAGTCTATATGATTTTAATGCATCCTCCTACTTTGTGATGAAAATAGCCATTGATTGGGCCACATGCAAGCAAACCAAAATACAATGGCCTAGCACGCTAGAGACTAGGGTGGACCTTACAGGTAGAGGTCCATTGTTCCTAGCAGCGCCTAGAGGAAATCTAAAAGAAACCTAAGAAATGCAACATGCAGTTTTTATTTCCCTTTCATTCTTTAATTTCCCAATTTGAAATGTGTTTTAATGTTCATTGTTTTTAAGAAACCAGATGCAGATAGAAAATAAAAAAATATAGAAAAGGGGTACCAACCTCGAATCCTGCTTAGATGACAAAAATTTTACCCTCTGCTGCACTTTTCTTCTGGCCGCTATTGATCAGAGTGGCTGATTTTTGGCTACTGTCAGCAGGAGCGGCCGAGTCTACGGGTTGTTGTAGACCAGAGCGGCCGAATCTGCACACAAAAACCCGAATCAATAAATCGGTAGAAAATAAAAACTTGGTGGGGGTCCCACCGTGATCGCCATCTGTAGCGACCCCGGGAGCTGTGCACCATCCACTACTCTATTTGCAATTTTATTTGATCTTTTAATGTTTAATATGCATTAAATGAAAGGCATAAAAGAGAGACATAGCCAAAATATGAAGAAATAAATGAATGAATGCTTTGTATTGATATTTCCAAGATCCGGTTACATATAAATCCCTCTATGGGATACCCTTCATTTGATACATGATTTTACACAAAGAGGGTAGTAGATGTATAAAATATCCCTGTGCAAGGGGTGATGCGCTTTCGTAGGCTTCCCGATGATGTACACGAACTCGTATGAGGGCTTATAGATGCCTCCTTCTCCAGATATGGTTCCTAGAGGGATATTTGTGCTTCTAAATGTTGTGGATCTGTCCGATGAACCTGTAGCCCTGTAAGCAATGAAATAACAACACACGCTTAGATGTCCGAGATTGCCTCCTCGGATGAGGTTGTTAGCATTAAATATGCTAATAAAAATAAATATGCTTAATGAAAGCAAATGCAATGAAACTAGTGCTATGAATGCAAATAAATGAAGTAGATCTATGCTAATGATATGAAAACATGAAGAAAATAGAATAAAAGAAACTAATGCCTAAACCCTAGACTAGGCCTATGGGCCACTATCCAGGACAATGGCCGCTAAGATGAAACCTATCTCTATTGATCCAAAGGCTATGGGTCTAGGTTTGCTACTGATGTTAAATGATTGTCGTATGTGCATGGATGATCACCTCTCAGTCGGCTAGCACTTCATCACTCCTCAAGGGTGCTCATATCTGCTCTCCAATATGATAGGGCTTTGCTGTGTATGCTCTCCAAGAAAGGCTCTCCAAAGGCTCAAAAAATGTCTCCCGAGATCTTTGGTGCTTTGAGGTTTGCACCTTATAATGGGATGAAGGCCCAGATTAATGTCTAAATATGGGACTGAATTTTGCATGCAGACTGGATGTTAGCATGAAAAGTTTAGTCTTTATTGTGCTTGAGGGCCAGTTAAACTGATGTCTAAATCTAGAACTGAGTCTTTCATGTAGACTAGCCATGAGGAGGAGTGCAAAGTTATCCCCGCTCAGCTTTATTGCATGCAAACTGCCACTTCCACCCGAGATTAGGCTATTTTGTCGACAATTTTCTATTTAGGGTCTAGTCACTATCGTCTGCAGCGGCTATGGCTTGGCCACTCTAAGCTTCAGTGGCCAGGATCTAGCTGCTCTGGATGATAGCGGCCAAGCTTGAATGGGCTAAAACTGCCCTAGTTGAGTGGTGAAAACCACTGCTTGCACTTGGAAGGTCCCAAGGTTTATTCACATGATCTATGAATGTGCCCACATGAGTAGTTCTCTTAGGCATGACATGTTTTAGGTGTCTACACTTATTGGTTGTATTTCGATGCCATTGAGATGATTCCAACCAAGAAAAGCTAGTGGTGGTGCTTTGGTGGAGAGGTGGAGGAGCTTTAGTGGACCTTGAACGACAATGCTATGGTGGAGACTTCTTGATGCTCCAATAGTAGTATTGAATGCTCCTTCCTTTTGGACGTACATTTCTAGTTTTGTTTGCTTTGTTTTCCTTTGCTTTGGTGTTGCTTGATATATCCCCTTTAGTAAGCAACGTGCTTCCTTTCTTGTGCTTTTTAGGTTACCTGTTATGGCTATCCAACCCGTGCACGACGTAGGCTTTTTGAGAGGCTTCTTGATGCTTGTATTCGACTGCGCTCTTCTAGATAAAGTTATGCCTTTATGGCACCTTCAAATCTGCACTCTTTCCTATGTATAATGTATTAGAGAAATGCAATATAATGTACCAATATTTTTGAAATAGAATACCTTTATTACACTCTTTTTTGCACTTCTTTTGTAGGTCAGAAATTTTGGTTTTACGGTAGAATTTTGAATGCAGTGATGGGGTTTTGAGGTTGTCTTTTTGTTTAGACACCTTCCCTTTCTTGCTTGGATAATTTTATGATAAATCCAAGCTTAGATAGAAGATATTTATTTGATGCAATTTTCTACACTTATTTTTCTTGCATCAATCCTTGTAATGCTTTGGATTTAAGACTCACCAAGTATTTATCTTTGAAGCTTCTATTTTTGCTTTTGGTTAGATGTTTTCTTCTCCAAGTTTTGAAGGATTCTAACCTTTCTGGTGGTTTCTCTTGGCCACTATGAGTTGCATATTTTTGTGCACCAATAGTGTCTTTAGACACTTTGACAAATTCTAATTTTGTACCTTTCTCAAGAACACAAACACAAAGCTTTTTTAGAGTAATACAGTAGTGCAAATGAACCCACTAATATTTCATTTTTAATGCACTAAAAATTACACCTTATCACTCCAAATAAATCTCAAAAACTTATAAGTGCACATAATCAATTTACTACAACTTAATCAAGAATAATTTGAAATGAATCTTCAAGAATTATTCTGCAAATTTCTTATAAGCAAGATATTAGGAGATAGTCTTCTTTTGCTTTCCAAAGTAAATAATAGGTAATTGATAGATAGTTGAAATTCTAAAATCTAATCAACTCCTATTGTGTAAATGAACCTTAAGAAGAACCTTTCTTTTTGCACATTTGAAGATTGTAATACAAATCTCCTTTTTGCAACTTTAATATGCATTAAGGTGTTTTAACAAATCTGAAAAGTAATCCAATTAATGAATATACTTGCACCAATAGTTGCTTACCTTTTTTTGAAATCTTTTGTAGCTTCTTTACTGCTTTTGTAGAGGATGTAAATCTTTTCATGTCTAAGATCACCAAGTTGCTACCTTGAGTAAGATCTTGCAACTCTTTGTAGACTATTCTGAACAACTCCTTCACCAAATGATGGTCTTGAACTTTCTTTCATGAGCCTAATATTTGGTGACTTTGTTCTCCTCTTATGGTCTCCTCCTTCTGCTATAGATTTGGAGAAGTTTGTATCTCTGAAGCAGTGTCCTCTTGTTGTGGGAGGTAATCTTAAAATCTCATGGATTTGATGAGCTTCTTCTATCTTCAAGTCTTCTTGTCGAATTTTGACTTCAAGCAAAATTGTCTTCTCAATATTTTGAATACCTTGAGGTCTTCATCGTATTCTTCTTCTTCTGCTCAGATTTGGTGCTCCTTGTCAAATTTACCTCCTCTTGGGCTTGTTGTCGGATGGCAAAAATTGTCCCAAGTACTTCACTATCAAGGGCTTACCCTTGGTAGTGGACTTCTCCAATGAGTTCTCCTTTGATTATTTCTTTAGCAAGGCTCTCCTAGTCTTTTATAGGATGCTCATCAAGACCTCTCCAATATCTTTGATCTTATAGCTTCTTGTAGTCTTCTTTGATACCTTATCTTCAAACTTCTTCTAGAAGTGTTGGTGGCAAGACCTTCTCCTAGATCTTTGATTCTTCTGCTTCTGGATTCAAGCAGGACTCTCCTAGTCCTTCTTCTTCTTCCTAGTTTGGAAGTTATTCAATGAGATCTCCTCCTGATTTCTTTTGCTTTAGGTGTTGGATTGATTATGAAGAATATACTCTTCCTAACTTTCTTGTAGGAAGCTTTCCCAACTTATTGGATCTCCTTTTCCTACAACAAAAATATTAGTACTAAAATTTACTTTTGAATTAGGTACTCTCTTCTCGAGTCTTCTTCAGGATAAAGGCTTTTGTGGCCTATTTCAGTATCAAGGCTTCTATGGTCTTTTCTTCAATATTAAGGCTTATGTGACCTTTTCTTCAATATCAAGGCTTCTATGGCCTTTTCTTCAATATCAAGGCTTCTATGACCTTTTCTTCTGGATCAAGGCTTCCATGGCCTTTGGCATTTTATTCTAAATCAGGGCTTATATGGCCTTTTTCTTTTTGTGAAGTTCTTAAATCTAGCAATGGAGATCTCCAGTATCCTGACTTCACCAAGATTATTTTCCAAAAGTTTATTCTGAAGTATTCTCCTCTTTACAACAACTAATATCTGCACTACGAAGGCAGTCCAAAATTTGGGCAATGAAGTTGAGGTCTCCTAGATTTCTGTTGTAGGAGGTTTCCCAATTAGCTTAGAATTAATTCCTTGCAATAAAAGAAACTTTAGGTAGTTGATTCATCAAACTAGTGGATCAAATGTTGATTCCTAGTCTTCACGAGTTTTCCTGTAACTCTATGAAAAGACTCTAGCCATATACAATCTCAGTATTTTTAAAACTGAGATTTTTTTTAGTCCTCACTTATGGCTCTCTCTAATTTTATCACCTAGACACTTCTGAGAAATTTTGATAGTGAATGGTCCAATGGTGCATCAGGTTGACAAAAAACTTAGGGTCGATGATAATGGTGATTTTCCTATTGATCTATTGTAGCTTGATCTACCATAGCTCTGATACCACTATTAGATTTTTATACAACATGTAATGGGAGATAGCAAACACAAGATGTATAATAATAAGAAAGAAAGTAAATTTATGAGATGACTAAAATATGCTATAAATAGAAATGACAAAAATGATTACAAAAGTAGCTATGGAGGAAATGAACACTCCATGATATAAGCTACTCCTAAATGAATGAGATATGAGATTATAGCTCACACACTACTTTGACTATCCTACTCTACTGTCACCCACACTTCTCTATATGTCTATATATCACATCTACTATCTATGGCCCTTTATATAGGAAGATAAGTTCCTGGGCCAACACTCTAAAATAAATCAAAGATAGATTTTTTTCTTTTGGCCATCAAACTAAATCAAAGAAGCATTCTCTCATCGAGCCAAGAAAGGTGTTTCCTTCCTACATGTGTCACCCTGGCCACTAAAGGAGGGTGCATAAAATTGAGATGTTGTAATTATTTTGAAATAAAACAACAAAATGAGGCAATCGCAACTCATTCCTTTAATAGCTCATATTAGTTAAGAGGTACTTTTAAAAGATTTATAATATCTTTATTATTAATAATTTAATTAATACTTTCATCTAGCTAAAGTATTAAAGTCATTAAGAATTTAAAAGCATTAATTTTAACCATAAATTAATGCTTAATGACTTTCTAAAGTATTAATGTTATCTATCATTACTCAAAAATCCAAGCATAACAACTCAAGCATAGATTCACACCAACCATGCTTCACACCATGCAACAAGCAGAATTAAATGCTTCTACATGAAGGGTAGTTTTCCTTGTTACCCTGAGCTACCGATGAGCAAGTCATCATCATCACTTCCCTAAATATCCCTCTTGTAGGTGGTTCAGCCATATGATCCCACCATAGAGAGAGTATATGGTCCTGCATCCACCAAAACCTCAACAATACCATATTCTAAGCTCCAAATACTGTAATCATCTTATCAAAAGAAACCATAATGAGCTATACCATAATATAAACACAACAATGCATAGTTTACTATCCATCATTGGCTTTGCCAAGGAGGGGTGTTACATACTCCCCCCTTGGGCTAAACATAGTCCTCTATGTTTCCTGCAAGTGAGTAAACAAGTATTAATTCAAATAAAACTAGAAATTGTTGCCTCATTCCTTAAGCACATTTCTCATAATATTGGTCCCATTGGACCTTACATAGATCTAGGATGCATTTCCTCGATACCTTGGAATGGAACCCCAATTTCTTAACTGGTCTCACCTCAATGGCGAAGGAATCTACCATCTGTAAATTAGAAATATTCCACACGTAAGTAGGATTAGAAGCATAATTCCTAAACAGGGGTATGTGGAAAGTAACATGGACCTTTAATAGGTTGGGTAACAAGGAAAGCCTAAAGGCTACTGGACAAATCTTATCTACGATCTCAAAAGAACCCAACATAGCAAGGATCCTAATTTGTTGACTTGATGGCACTTTTTTTCATGGATCTTACTCTTAAGAAGAATATGTCTCCTACAAAGAATTATGTTTGTAATCCTTTTCTATCATCATAGCTCTTCTGGCGATCGATCGCTTCCTTGAGCCTAAATAAAATTGCTTTGACTTGCTTGTCCATCTCTTGAATAGTGTCCAACCTAATCATCACTCGATCCTATGGATTATCCCATGATAGAGGTGTCCAACATCTTTTGCCATACAAGGCTTCAAATGGGACCATCCCCAATGATGCATGGTATCCAAATTATTACATGCAAACTCCATGAGATGCAATAAGTCTTCTCACTTGACTTCTTATCCATGCAATACATGCATAGCATATCTTCTCAAACCTGGTTTACCCTCTTGGTATGATCATCTACATTTAGGATAATATGCAGTTTTAAAATTCAACTTAGTGCCCCTTACACTTTGTTGAGCCTATCGACACTCACATATAGATCTAAAATCTTTGTCTGATATGTTTACCTTGAGTAATTCATGTACCCTAAATATTTATTTAGCAAACTTATTTACCTCCACCGGTGCATCCTCCTTGATGCTCCTTAGTATAAAGTGTGCAACCTTGAGAAATTTATCCACCATTATCAATATCGCATCATGTCAGTACCTAGTCTTAGGTAAACCCATAATAATATCCATCGATATTGCTTGCCCCTTTTGCATAGGTACCTCATGTGGGTACACTTTCTTGGTTAAATGATGATGTTTTGCTTTCACTTCTTGACATTCTAAACATTTTGTAATAAAATTAGTGATATATTGCTTCATGCCAAATTAATAGGTCTTTTTCATGTTCTCTATCATTTTTGACCCTCTTGGATGAGTAGAATAGGGAGAAGTATGTGCCTTTTGCATAATCATTCTCCTTAAGCCCATATTTCATGTTGAAACCCTTGTTTTTTTTAGAAATTCCTTTTGTTTTATCATCCATTTCTATGCAATATGGGTCTTGTAGTTGCATTTCCTTGACCTTATCCATAAAATCCATATGACTCTAGGTCAATGCAGTCATGTGCCTCTTCCTACTCAAGGCATCTGTTACCTTATTTTCTTTCCTTTTGATAAATTCAATACCAATATCGTATTCTGCTAATAACTCTACCCATCATCCCTATCTTGCATTCATTATCAATATAACTTAGAATTTGATGGTATATCCTTAGATCAAAAGGTCATACCAATAAGTGATGTCCTAAGAATTTTTAGGCATGCACATTGTGGTAAAAATGGATCAAATAGATCATTTATCCTTGATGGTTACCTTATTTAGTACTAAAATATATTCTCAAGGAACCATCCTTCTTCTCCATAAATAATATTGGAGCACCTCAAAGCAACACTCTAGATTTGATCAGACCCCTTACTAACAAGCCTTGTAGTTGCACCTTATGATCTTGCAATTCTATTGGGGTCAACCTGTAAGGTGTCCTTGAAAGGGGGTTTCAACTATCGGTATTAGCCCATTAGTGATGAATAATTTTTTATATTGGTTTCATTATCTCTCATTATTGCTCCATCTGCTCTTGAATCAACTATGTAAGATTGATTTTATATCCTCTCACTGGAACCTGCTTATTCCTTTGGTTTACTTATTGAAGTTTGTTGTCCTCCTAGACTTCCTATTGGGGTCCATTGTTCTCCCAGTTTCTCTTGTTAAAGTCTATTGTTCTCCTTGTCTTCCTTTAGGAATATACTATGGTTTCCACCTGTATAGTTGACGCTGCCTTCATGTAAGATCCTTATTTCAACCAAGTGTTATCTTCTATCCATAAAAGGAGTTGGGTAAGTCACTAATTTAGATCATCATCACTTTTCTTGATAAGGTCACAACCATACTTGTCTAGCCATAAAATATCATCTTTGAGAAGTTCATCATTATTTATCGGGTAATGATTATGGTCACACTTGTTTTCTCACAAGGTACCATCCTTAATAAGAACAATATCACTCATTTGATAATGATCATTGCCATGTTTGCCTCTTTGCAAAGTATCATTCATTCTAGTGAAAAATCACTCATTTGATCACGGCCATGCTTGCCTCTTCGTAAGGTGTCATTCACTCTAATAAGAACATTATCACTTATTTGATAATGATCATGGCCATGGTTACCTCTTCGCAAGGTGTCACTTCCTCTTATACTTTAGTTAGTTGCATTATCCTCATGCATTAACTCAATTTATTATCACCCTCTTAAAAAATATCATGGCCACAGATGCCTACTTACAAGTTGATAGAATCATTATCACTCAATTGATAATTATCATGGTTACAATTGCCTTCACGTAAGGTATCTTACCCAAAGTAGCACATAAAGTCAAGGCTTACCCTAAGTACACTTACTAGAAGCTTAAGCCCTACGACCTAGAGCTCTAATACCAATTGTAACAACCCAAAACTATCATCCCAGTTTTGTTTTGAAAATAGCACCCACCACAAGGGTTCATAAGGAAGAACCCTTCCTTTTATTTATCTCAGCATGCAAGGCTTCACCACATTTGAGTTTTGAGTCACTACAAATGACACTCAGTGGACAAGAGTGGTCAGCTCTCGTATTTTTTCTTGGGGTTCCCCTTACTAAACCTACATGTTTAGAAGGACACCAATAAGTGGTTCCCCCATATTTCCTACACCCTCCTCAGTATAGGACCATGTGACCACGACATAGGGATTATACTTTAAGGCCCATAACACTTAAAGGAAGACTCCAATTCCCTAACCTAACTCCAAATCCTCTTAGATATGTTATTGACATAGATCCTTGGTGCTTAGTTACCATGCCTTTGTGGGCTAACTAAGGTTATTTCCACTTTGATGACAACTAACATGATCTTGAGATCCTACATGATCAAGGAGCCACCACTGTTGTCTTGTGTATAGGTTTTTTCGCATACTCCACCCTACTCGATCAGGGTCTAACTATTTACAAGTACTTTGGTTGTTGTATACACACAACTCCTTCCAAGTTCATGAGATCCTAGGTATTACATTCTCACAACTCCTTCTAGGATTCTCGACTACCTGGCTATAACATTCACAAAACTCCTTCCAGGATTGGATCTCATTGTTTACAAGAGGAAATTCTACCCACCCCAAGGATATAAAATATCACATTTACCATTACGCTAAACCAAAGTATTAAGCATAAAAGTACATTGCAATATTCCTCTCAAATGAAATGCACAAAAATGTATTACTCTTAATCATAAACCAAACTATGCTCTTATCAAAACTTGGATCTTAAAATTTTTCCATCAACATTTAGGCATTAGCAATATAATCTATATATCTAAAATAAGCATGCATTTCAAATAGTTAATGGAACACATTAGTTCTCCAAAGAGAACTCAAATCACATAATGTACACAATCCAAGATATCATTAAACAACATAATCTTTTAGTTTGTACAATGGTCAAATTTACAATATAATTTGAAGAACTTGTTGGTTCGTCTTTCATACACACCCTATGAAGAATGAACATAAAATACCAATAACACTTTACGGGATAAATCCCACTCACTTTAGGATCTTGCTGGTTATCCAAGGTGTGAGTTACAGAGTTGGGTCGAATGGCTATTCACTCTTTTTCGCTTCTGGAATAGTTTCAAGTAGACTATCTGTTACCTTACAATGGGTTCGACCTTGGTTCAATAATGTTTAGCGGTGGTTATCTTTGTTGACAATCGGATTTACAATCAGTTCTTTGATATAGCTCTTTATGCTTTAGCAGATTAAATAAAAGACAAATTTGAAAGAAAATAAAAATGGATCATTTGACGGTAGAACAAAGAGAGTAGGGTAGGGCAGAAAAGAGAAGCTTATCTAACTTAGTTGCAAATCAAAACTACCAATTTCAGTTACACTATTTAGCTTCACAATAAAACCAATCAAAGAGGAAGGTGTCCAGATTTCTAAGATCACCTTCTACTAAGAGCATAAGACGGAGATGACACAGATCTAAAAGAAAATCATAAATAGAAGGGAAGTCGGTGTCAACTGGTATCTCTCACCAACAGCCTAGCTCGCGCAGTGAGGATAGAGCAATTAGAACAGACCCGAACCTTAAATCTTTAATTTTCCCTAGCATACAACAAACGGAATGAAGCCTAGTAGCATATTCAATCTTGATAACACAGATTTACAACTAAAATAAATAGACCTTAGCGAGACGAAAACAAAAGAAGATGCACTTATCGCAATCCGAAAGAGATTAGGCTCCTGGCCACGCTATCACAGAAAACGACGTCACACCAACCCTAGGTACATAACAAAGCATTCAAACAAGATTTGCAAGAAATTGCTAAAATATCTTTTATTCTAAGTTTTCGCATCCGGACTTTACATTCAAAAGAAGTATATATAGACTCAAGACAGACCCTGATCTTTTCAAAAATATCTTCTTCCAAATATCTAAATCTTATCATAAAAATCCCACCGTCGAGGCTTTACAATATAAGGCATTTTTATATAGAGTTTCGATAAACCCTAATCACTCTAAAAATCTTCGTGTGGATCTTGCCATAAATGGAGAAGATAAGACTTGGTTTCATCCTCATCAAATGGACACCGCATGTAAATGTATCTTCATCTTTCGGTAAGCCGTCAGAGCATCTCATTAATTCCTCTACAAAATCTGGATGAGTCACTGACTTCCTAGGCCTTCTATCCTCACACAACCGCCTTTGTTTGGTTCGAGTTGAAATTCTCTGCCCACCATTACTTTCGCCATAAATTTTCCCATTAAATGCATCCACCGACAAATTCCTTAAAGTCTTTATTTGCGGCTAGATCTACAAAATCTGGACGGATCAGAAATTCCTGGCATCTCCTATTTCCATCTGATGGTCCTTGCTTGATTTGTGCCGAAATTTAGGTTTGTCCGTCTTTCTCGCCATTACTTCTGCCATTATGCAATTGTCGGATCACTTTCTGCAAAAGAAAAGCAAAGGTTAGAACTTTAATATTATTAATTTAATTATATATATATTTTTAAAATTTTCCTAAGGTTTTTCAATGTTTTTCATTTTTAATTAATTAATTAATTTTTCCTAAGGTTTTTTAATGTTTTTCATTTTAATTAATTAATTAATTTAATTAATTAATTTTTTCATTTAAATATTTCTAGGGTTTGGACTGTGTTGAAAAGCTTCCACTTCCTTTGGATGGGTGATGAAAAATTTAAAGAATGGCCAAATTTTGCAAAATGAATATAAATCCAAAATGCCATATCAAGCAATTAGCCTTCGTAACAATTCAAAACTTTAATGGACTTTAAAATATTTTAGGGCAAAATTAAATTTGAGCGAAAGTCCGACATGTAATGAGCATTAGGGTTTGATTTCCTTCTTCCAAGCTCATATTCTCATGAAATTAAAGCAAGTCACGATTTCGGGACATTTTCCTCAAGCTATTTCTTCCAAGCTTGTGCCCTCGCGAAAATGAGACAAGTCCCGAAAATGGAACATGTCGCGATATCGCGACATTTCCTTCAATTTATTTCTTCCACTTTGCAAATTCTCCAAAAATTGTAGGTTGACTCCAATGACTTTGTCCATCTGTATTTTGCATTTTTACATATTGGTGAAGGATCTTCCTTACTCATAAATGATTTTAACATTTGAAAAATGAATTTTAAATTGCTCGAGAATGGTCAGCTTCACATGGTGTAGAAAAATGATGAAAATTCAAAGTGCCCAAAATTTGATGAAACTTTACAAGCATCTAAATAAGCCCAAAGGGTATCCAAATATGCAAATAAAACCAGAAAATTCGATCTAGATCATGAGATATTGCATTTAGAAGTTTGCTGGCCAGAAATAGAAACTGCTATTTCTGGTAAGTGAATCTTGTCTAAAAGTCCAGAAATTTGGCATGGCCACAAAGATGAGTTTAAGATCTTCCACCCAAAATTCGAATCACCTCAAACGGATTTGTCTTCCAAAAGTTATGAGGATTTCAAGTTTGGAGTAAGTTTGTCGGCAAGAAGAAAATAATTAAAAGAACCCTAACATTTGATTTTAATAATTAAACCTTAGAAAAACTATTGAAAATTAAAATTTCTGAAATGATTAATATGAATTAATACATTTAACATGCAAAATTTCAGAAATTTTAAATTGAAATCAATGCCATATGCAAGCCTACTTGGACACTTTGATGTAGGCGAAATTTGAAAAAGGATGCAAGCAAAATTTGGAATTAAAACCCGAAAAACTCAAGAGGGTCCCCACGGAAAAAAATGAAAATTAAATATTTTCAAAGGATGGAATTTCATTTTTTTAGTGGGGGTGTGTTGCTTCTCAACAAATGGCGATATCTACGGGGAAAATAGTAGCACTATTTAGAATCCAGAACTCTAGTTTCAAAACAATTTAGACTATGTACCATGCTTTGCCACAAATATTTTCTAAAATGATTTAACTACTATCTGCTAGTTGTTAAAGTTTCCCAAGGACATACTAGGTTGAACCACTTAAGGAAGATTCCGATGTGCGATTATAAGCGTATAAACCTTCCTTCAAGGATGACCAGGGCTTCGAATGCTTACTATGGATTGATCAACTATTTAGATTGTGCAGGGGAAACCGAGTAGAGCTCTGTTTACTAGTTTAGCCTTTTACAACCCCGACAGAGTTACTCTTTAGATTTTCAAGACCCTGATTCACAACTATGAGGTGGCATCTATAGCTTGGTGAACACGTTTGAGATGTATCCTTCGGGAGCCTTGGCTATCTCTTTCTATCACATAACTTTTTTTCTTTTTTTTTTTTTTTGAAAAGAGTGCCGCTTTATGTTGGCTTGCCCAACTTTCACCTTCTCTCTCTTTTTTTTTGAAAGATACCGATAGCTGGAAAGCCTTGCTAGAATTTTTTTTTATATTTCATTGATCGAGCAATTGATCGACTAACCGTTTCAGCCTGGGTACCAATAGCCTCCTTGGACACTTAAAATAATTTTATGAATCGGAGTCCCCTCTCATGACCAACTTTTCTTGGATTCCTTGGGAGTTCTTCAGCCAAGCAGTATAGTAGTTTCTTTATAATCAAAATAATTGTGGCAAGCAAGATACAAAATCCAATTATCTTTCTACTGTTGTTCTAAATAACAAGTAGTTCCACTTTTTAGTTCTAGCAGACTATCTCTTAACAAAAATAAAACAAAATGAAAACACACTACTTCAACCTTTATAGCGCCAATTTTAAATGTTGATTTGTGTTTTGTTGTTTAGGCAAAAACTTAAACAAACAGGATTTAAAAGCTAAAGAGGAGGGAAAAGGCCACCAGTTAAAGATAAATTTGCACAGACCTCAAAAGATAAAACATAGTACTTCAACCTTTATTTACAATATATACATATGCACAAAGTCTTTGTGATTACTCAAATGATGTAGTGGATGGAACAACTGAGAAATAATGCTTCAGATATTGACCATTGACAGGAAGGTTCAGAAAATTACCTTCCAGGTCCTGTAGACGAAATGCATTATTACCTAGGATTTCGGCAATCTGGTATGGCCCTATCCATAGAGGTTGCAACTTGGTGTGTTTACCTTTCTTTTCATGGGCTTTGTCCCATAGAAGCACCAGGTCTGCAAGTCTGAAGGCCTTCACTCTGGCTCTTTTGTCAAACCAGCGCTTGACTGTCTCTTGGTGTCGACTAAAATGCTCCAAGGCTTGAAGTCGTTCATCCTGCAAATTAATTAAGTCCAACACACGAGCTTCCGCATCTGCATGATCATCAAAGTAATCTAAAGCAAATTGATAAGTGGGCAATTTTAAAGAGATAGGAACGATGGGCTGAGTACCATACAACAAAGCAAATGGGGAAGTCTTAAGAGCTTCTTTATGTCTTATCCTGTCAGCCCAAAGTGCATACTTCAATAGTGTGTGCCATTGTCTGGGTTTGTCTACAAGAGACTTCTTGATGGCATTCATCAAATTCTTATTTGTGGACTCAGCTAGTCCATTACCTTGGGGATAATAGTTGGATGAAAATTTGATGACTATCCCCCTCTGGTATGCCCACTCTGCAAATTCTAATGACTGAAAGGTTGGTCCGTTGTCGCACACCAAATTCAAAGGAACTCCAAACCTCATTATGATATTTGATTCTAAAAATATGATCACCTCATGGGTTGTACTCCTCATGGTGGCTCGCTTCAACCCATCTTGTACAATAATCAAGTGGTCGTTAAAACATACTTGTGCCCTTGCTGATGAATTCGGGTTTATCACACCTACAAAGTCAAGTCCCCATTGCATAAAAGGTTTGTCTATTATAACAAGTTGTAATGGTAGAGCTCGATTAGCCTGCTTGGATGCAAAAATCTGACACTGGTGGCAAGTTCTCACATGCTGATGTGCATCTTTAAACAATGTAGGCCAGTAATAGCCTGCTCTCAATATCTTGTGTGCAGTAGCAGAACCTGAGGAATGCCCTGCTCCTAACTTCTCATGAAAACTAGACATCACCTCATTCACTTCATTCTGAGAAATGCATCTTAAGAATATGCCAAGATAGTTTTCTCTCGTACAAGTTGCCTCCTTTGAGTAGAAAATGAGCAGATTTCAGCTTCAATGCTCTTCTTTGAGTTCTATTCAGGTGAGGTGGACAAATTCCAAACCTCAGCAGATGAATGACATCTCCATACCAATCATCCAATCCAGAATCCAACTGATTAATTTCTCCCTCTATAGGTATTTCAGCAATATGTCGGGACAAACCAAGTCCTCTGATTAATTTTGTAGGCCAGATTTCTAAGTCGTACTCCTGCAGTCTCGTGGCCCAATTACCTCTTAGCTCACCCAATTCATCCTGGCTTAATAAATATTTGACAACTGGATCAGGAACTATAGCATGGACTTTGCTTCTCAATATGTAATGTCCGAATTGCTTGACTCGCTCTCACCAAGGCATAGGCTTGCTTATCCAAGCGAGAGTATTTTAGCTCAACACCCTTTAAGTTGGTACTTTTGAAGGCAATCGGGTGCTCCCCTGTTTCTCTTCGTTGGGTTAAAACTACTGCAAGTGTGTGTTCAGAAGCAAAAGAGTACAGGTAAAAATCTGCACTAAAATCTGGGCTCACCAGCACTGGAGCTTGTTTGATGGCAGATTTGATCTCTTGGAATGCTGCTTTGGCTTCCGTTGTCCAGGCAATCTTAGCAGTTTCCTTCAAGCATGTCATTTAGCGGCTTGACTATTTTCGCAAAGCCGGAGATGAATTTTTTGACAAAATTAATTTTCCCAAAAAATGATCTTAACTCTTTCTTAGAGTTGGGAAAGGGTATCCCCGATATGGCTTCAACTCTCTCAGGATCCATGGAAATGCCATCTTTGGTGATTAAGTGTCCAAGGAGTTTTCCTTCAGTTACACCAAAAACACACTTCTTTGGGTTTAAAGAAATGCCAAATTCTCTCGCATTTGTCGAAGACAGATTCCAAGTGCTTCACGTGGTCAAACCGGGATTTAGAAAAAACTGTCAAGTCATCCATGTAGACAACGATGCACTTACCCATGAGACCTTTGAAGGCATGATCCATTGCACGCTGAAAGGTAGCTCCGACATTTATCAATCCAAATGGCATTCTCTTGTAGGCGAAGGTTCCCCACTTGGTCGTGAAGGCAATTTTCATCCTGTCTTCCTTTTCAACTAGTATCTGGTTGTACCCCAAAAATCCATCTAAGAAAGACATCATTTCTGAACCATTCACAATTTGTAGCACATCATCCATGGAAGGCAAAGGATAATTATCCTTTTCAGAAGCCTTGTTCAAGTTCCTAAAATCCACGCACAAGCGGATTTCCCCATTCTTCTTTCTAACCGGCACTAAATTGGCTACCCAAGTAGAATGTCTAATGGGAAAAATAATGGCAGCACTCAATAATCTCTCCACCTCCTTCTTGATGAGGGGTTCCAACAAAGCATTGACATGCCTCTATTTCTGTCGAAAGGGTTTGCAGAACTCCTTTAAGGGTATTGTATGGGTGTAAACTTTTGGATCAAAAACCTTTAGGCCTTTATAAGACCAGGCCATAACATCCTTGGACCTGTGAAGGAATTCAATCATATTTTTTTTAATTTCAGGGTCACAAGCTTTAGCTAACTTAAGGTGTCTGGGATCCTCTTCAGTCCCGACATTCAGTTTCTCGGTCTCACTGCCTGCTACACCAATAGAATTTCCAAAACTCACTCTTTGTTTAATTCGGTCAACATCAAACAGTCGCTCAAGTTCTACCATTCCCTTTGGAATTCTATTATCTTTCAACCTCATTATCCCCTTTTCATCATCAAACTTTTCCAACATAGTATCCCTTTGACCATCATCAATTATAGTATTTTCAAATGCATTGGTATTCTGTAAAAAGTTTATAATTTGTTGGTCATCAAAAAAGACTTGAAAATTATCTACGTTATCTGGAACCGAAGGACAAGGGATTAATTCGATTGAAAATTTCTTCCATTTGAACTCCTCCAATGGCTTCAGATTTGCGGTTGATGAAGCTAAAACATCTGCAAGTGAATTCTCTTCTCTAGGAATGTGCATCAAATTAAAAGCATCAAAATCCTCCATGAGATCCCACGCTCGGTATTTATATCTTTTCAGGTAAGATGCCTTGCACTGAAATTTACCTCTAACCCGATTGGCCACCAACTCCGAGTCTGTAAAAACCTGGATATTTTTTACACCTTTATCTAAAGCAAATTTCAATCCCAACACTAGTGCTTCATACTCTGCCAAATTATTCGTGCAAGGAAACTACAAGCGATAAGACATAAAATACGTCTGATTTTTAGGTCCTTTAAGAACCGCCCTGTACTAGAACCTTGCTTAGACTTAGCTCCATCAACATGAAGCATCCAAACTTCATTATCATGATCAAGATGAGCTTTAATAGGTTTCTCCTTTTGTGCAGTTGTCAAATTATAAACCCCGATATCTACATCAGCAAGATTAACAGTCTCATTCTTGGCATTATACTCAGTGATCATGTGTTTATATCTAGGTTCTCTTTCGATTCTTAACTGATTTGCAACACCTTTCCAGGGCAACCACATATGTGAAAAATCAGTCGCCAAGTACCCATTCAAAGACTTTGACCAATCTCTGCTCAGAAGCATTCCGTATCCCACAGGAATATCTACCACCTGAATGTCAATTTTGTGTTGTGCTCTCGGCTCAGATGCTAGCTGGATGTGTATACTTTGAAGTTCACCTACCACCTTAACCTCAGTTTTATCCAATTGGATGACTCTTCTCTCGGACTTCATAGGGGTTAAACCCAACTGTTGACAGATGGCTAGAGGCATGACATTGGCTGAAGCACCAGAATCCACCAGACAGTTGTGTAAATTTTTTCCAAATATACGGACAGTTAGCAGGAAAGGCGAAACTTCAGTCTTTTCTTTATACATGGCCATATTTGCATTTGCTATCTTCTTCCCCTTTTCTAGAGGTTTGGCAGTAGGCTCAGAGTATGTCTTAATCAAATTATCCCTTTGTTCAATAATTTGAGCCAACTCATGAAGAGTGATGTTAGCCTTGATCTTCTTCATATCCTCCACTATATTGTATCCCTTATTGAGTGGAGCAACAAATCCATCTGGTACTCTTGGATCTCCTCCCTTGGGTGGAGGTGGGTTATTATTTGGAGATGGATCTGGAGGAACATTATGGGAGTTGTCTGGAGGTGTAGACGTAGTATTAGGCTCCGGATTTTTGTTCCTGAGATTGTAGTTGTCCCTTCTATACTATTGAAAAGCTTGCACTTCATCCATAGGCATCTCCACAACATTCTCTGACTCATCTGGAAAAGTGAATGAATCTAACACCATAGCTGCACTATGTTTGGATGAACTTGGACCATCAACATTTCTTTGATTTTCAGGAAAAACCAACTCACTAGATAGAGCTTCAAAGGCATTGCAGAACTCCAAACAATCCAATTCCCCGTGCTGAGATGTTTCGTGTATCCTCGCACCAGTTGGGCAAAGCCAAGTCACAAATATTCACTTCATGCCCCTTACCTTTATAATCCTTGTTGGGTTCATATGGTGGTCTAGTGAATCTATTCTGTTGATAAGAAAATCTATTTGAGTTTTCCCCGATGGACACTTGCCTTTTGAAACTCAAAAAGTCATTTGCCAACTTTTGGACCATCTTTGAGACTTCCTCAACTCTTATTTTATCATATTCTTTCTCTGTATTCTGTACATGTTCAGCATGTGTTACAACCAATGGATTTCCTATCGGTGGAGTTTGGCATGCTGGCAACATCATTTGATGTGGGATGGGATTCAAAATAGGGGTATTTTGTGTAACAAAGGGAATTTGAGGAGCATTCAAAGGTTGAGGTCCCAATTGTCTTTCAAGAACCAAAGCTTCTTTATAAGCCTCTGTTAGATTAGTAATATTGGCATCTCTCTTCAGGAAAACAGAGGTCACCGGATCTAGGGAATTCCTAAAAATTTCCAATGCTAGATCTGCAGTTGGCACATAATGACCCGTCAATCTACCATAAGCTTTTTGAAACCTGACGTTGAAAGATCTGACAGTCTCACTGATTTCTCTCTTAATGCTGGAAAACTGTTGATATAACACACTGGGGTCAATTACTTGACCAAATTGTGATACAAAAACTTTCTCCAGGTCATTCCAACTAGTAATAGAGTCATTAGTAAGATTCAAAAACCAGTCGTATGCTCCCTCCTGGAGAGTGAATGGGAATAACCTACAAGCCACATCTTCATGCTGCACATTCAACAACTTTAGAGCATTTTTAAATGCCACTAGGTGTTCTTCTGTTGTTCTGATTCCATCATGCTTGTAGGTAGGAAGATACTTCTCAAGATTTTTGGGTAAATCATGCGCTGCACCAGGGATATTCAAAGCAGTGGAACCCAACCAGTTTGCCATCACTACCTGATTAACGATAATATTTTGAGTTGCAGTTGGAGGAACTACAAGTGGTGATAAAACTATGCTGGACAAAGACTTGGCCCTTCTGAGGCTGCTTCTCCTTGGGGTTTCCAACTCAGGCACAAGGAGCTCTCCAGCTCTAGAGTGGGACCTGGTTACTCTGTAGGTAGAATCCAGCTTTACACAAGCAACTTACAATCCTTAACAAATACTGAACGGAGTTCGGTCGGCCCTCCTTCTAGCGCCAATTTTAAATGTTGGTTCGTCTTTCATACACACCCTATGAAGAATGAACATAAAATACCAATAACACTTTACGGGATAAATCCCACTCACTTTAGGATCTTGTTGGTTATCCAAGGTGTGAGTTACAGAGTTGGGTCGAATGGCTATTCACTCTTTTTCGCTTCTGGAATAGTTTCAAGTAGACTATCTGTTACCTTACAATGGGTTCGACCTTGGTTCAATAATGTTTAGCGGTGGTTATCTTTGTTGACAATCGGATTTACAATCAGTTCTTTGATATAGCTCTTTATGCTTTAGCAGATTAAATAAAAGACAAATTTGAAAGAAAATAAAAATGGATCATTTGACTGGTAGAACAGAGAGAGTAGGGTAGGGCGAAAAAGAGAATTTTATCTAACTTAGCTGCAAATCAAAACTACCAATTTCAGTTACACTATTTAGCTTCACAATAAAACCAATCAAAGAGGAAGGTGTCCAAACTTTCTAAGATCACCTTCTACTAAGAGCATAAGACGGAGATGACACAGATCTAAAAGAAAATCATAAATAGAAGGGAAGTCGGTGTCAACTGGTATCTCTCACCAACAGCCTAGCTCGCGTAGTGAGGATAGAGCAATTAGAATAGACCCGAACCTTAAATCTTTAATTTTCCCTAGCATACAACAAACGGAATGAAGCCTAGTAGCATATTCAATCTTGATAACATAGATTTACAACTAAAATAAATAGACCTTAGCGAGACGAAAACAAAAGAAGATGCACTTATCGCAATCCGAAAGAGATTAGGCTCCTGGCCACGCTATCACAGAAAACGACGTCACACCAACCCTAGGTACAGAACAAAGCATTCAAACAAGATTTGCAGGAAATTGCTAAAATATCTTTTATTCTAAGTTTTCGCATCCGGACTTTACATTCAAAAGAAGTATATATAGACTCAAGACAGACCTTGATCTTTTCAAAAATATCTTCTTCCAAATATCTAAATCTTATCATAAAAATCCCACCGCCGAGGCTTTACAATATAAGGCATTTTTATATAGAGTTTTTGATAAACCCTAATCACTCTGAAAATCTTCGTGTGGATCTTGCCATAAATGGAGAAGATAAGACTTGGTTTCATCCTCATCAAATGGACACCGCGTGTAAATGTATCTTCATCTTTCGGTAAGCCGTCAAAGCATCTCATTAATTCCTCTACAAAATCTGGATGAGTCACTGACTTCCTAGGCCTTCTATCCTCACACAACCGCCTTTGTTTGGTTCGAGTTGAAATTCTCTGCCCACCATTACTTTCGCCATAAATTTTCCCATTAAATGCATCCACCGACAAATTCCTTAAAGTCTTTATTTGCGGCCAGATCTACAAAATCTGGACGGATCAGAAATTCTCGGCATCTCCTATTTCCATCTGATGGTCCTTGCTTGATTTGTGCCGAAATTTAGGTTTGTCCGTCTTTCTCGCCATTACTTCGCCATTATGCAATTGTCGGATCACTTTCTGCAAAAGAAAAGCAAAGGTTAGAACTTTAATATTATTAATTTAATTATTTTTTAAATTTTTCCTAAGGTTTTTTAATGTTTTTCATTTTAATTAATTAATTAATTTTTCCTAAGGTTTTTTTAATGTTTTTCATTTTAATTAATTTAATTAATTAATTTTTTCATTTAAATATTTCTAGGGTTTGGACTGTGTTGAAAAGCTTCCACTTCCTTTGGATGGGTGATGAAAAATTTAAAGAATGGCCAAATTTTGCAAAATGAATATAAATCCAAAATGCCATATCAAGCAATTAGCCTTCGTAACAATTCAAAACTTTAATGGACTTTAAAATATTTTAGGGCAAAATTAAATTTGAGCGAAAGTCCGACATGTAATGAGCATTAGGGTTTGATTTCCTTCTTCCAAGCTCATATTCTCATGAAATTAAAACAAGTCGCGATTTGGACATTTTCCTCAAGCTACTTTTTCCTAGCTTTGCCTCGCGAAAATGAGACAAGTCCAAATGGAACATGCTTACATTTCCTAATTTATTTCTTCCAAGCTTTAAATGAACAAGTCAAATGGAACATGTCGCGATATCGCGACATTTCCCTCAATTTATTTCTTCCAAGCTTGTGCCCTCGCGAAAATGAGACAAGTCCCAAAAATGGAACATGTCGCGATATCGCGACATTTCCCTCAATTTATTTCTTCCAAGCTTGTGCCCTCGCGAAAATGAGACAAGTCCAAAATGGAACATGTCGCGATATCGCGACATTTCCCTCAATCTATTTCTTCCAAGCTTGTGCCCTCGCGAAAATGAGACAAGTCTGAAAATGGAACATGTCGCGATATCGCGACATTTCCTTCTTTTATTTCTTCCACTTTGCAAATTCTCCAAAAATTGTAGGTTGACTCCAATGACTTTGTCCATCTGTATTTTGCATTTTTACATATTGGTGAAGGATCTTCCTTACTCATAAATGATTTTAACATTTGAAAAATGAATTTTAAATTGCTCGAGAATGGTCAGCTTCACATGGTGTAGAAAAAT
Organism: Wollemia nobilis; assembly: GCA_028583015.1. Classification (NCBI taxonomy): domain Eukaryota; kingdom Viridiplantae; phylum Streptophyta; class Pinopsida; order Araucariales; family Araucariaceae; genus Wollemia; species Wollemia nobilis. Next base: position 2,986,668 of record JAQPPZ010002721.1, read on the forward strand.
GATGAAAATTCAAAGTGCCCAGAATTTGATGAAACTTTACAAGCATCTAAATAAGCCCAAAGGGTATCCAAATATGCAAAGGAAACTTTAAAATTTCATCTAGATCATGAGATATTGCATTTAGAAGTTTGCTGGCCAGAAATAGAAACTGCTATTTCTGGTAAGTGAATCTTGTCTAAAAGTCCAGAAATTTGGCATGGCCACAAAGATGAGTTTAAGATCTTCCACCCAAAATTCGAATCACCTCAAACGGATTTGTCTTCCAAAAGTTATGAGGATTTCAAGTTTGGAGTAAGTTTGTCGGCAAGAAGAAAATAATTAAAAGAACCCTAACATTTGATTTTAATAATTAAACCTTAGAAAAACTATTGAAAATTAAAATTTCTGAAATGATTAATATGAATTAATACATTTAACATGCAAAATTTCAGAAATTTTAAATTGAAATCAATGCCATATGCAAGCCTACTTGGACACTTTGATGTAGGCGAAATTTGAAAAAGGATGCAAGCAAAATTTGGAATTAAAACCCGAAAAACTCAAGAGGGTCCCTCATGGAAAAAAATGAAAATTAAATATTTTCAAAGGATGGAATTTCATTTTTTTAGTGGGGGTGTGTTGCTTCTCAACAGAACTCAATATTTACAAAGCCTTTAATTTACACAACATCTAAACATTCAAATTTCTATGAAATTATTCCCAAATATCCTTGAACCAACCGCAAACCAGCAAGCCTCTTTGAGAGGGGAATACCACCCACAGTTTTGAAGTATACTTAGGAATCAAGATAGCTCTTCATGCAATGCAACTTAAAAACATGCCTTACTCTTTTATGAAAACCACCATGCATATAACATTGATAAGAAAACAAGGAGAGAATCTCATACTTCTCTCTATAATGGCCCCTTTACCTACTCAAGTCTCAGGAGTCCATTATAATTTCAACCCAATGTTTAACATTCTTTCAAAATAAGATGCAAGCAAACAACTATAGCAACAAGGAGAAATCCTATCACAAAAGTCTCAAGAATCATTATTTTAGTTTCTCTTTCAAACACCAACATGCAAGAATCTTCAAAACCAAAATCAAACATTCAAAATCAATACAAGATAATCCCATACTTCTCTTTATAATTATTCCCTAACTCACAAGAGTCTCGAAAATCATTACATTAGTTTCTCTTTCAAAACCAAAATCAAACATTCAAAATCAATACAAGAGAATCCCATACTTCTCTTTATAATGATTCCCTAACTCACAAGAGTCTTGAAAATCATTACATTAGTTTCTCTTTCAAAACCAAAATCAAACATTCAAAATCAATACAAGAGAATCTCATACTTCTCTTTATAATGATTCCCTAACTCACAAGAGTCTCAAAAATCATTACATTAATTTCTCTTTCAAAACCAAAATCAAACATTCAAAATCAATACAAGATAATCCTATACTTCTCTTTATAATTATTCCCTAACTCACAAGAGTCTCAAAAATCATTACATTAGTTTCTCTTTCAAAACCAAAATCAAAAATTCAAAATCAATACAAGAGAATCTCATACTTCTCTTTATAATGATTCCCTAACTTATAAGAGTCTCATAAATTATTATATTAGTCTCTTCCAAAACCAAAATATTACTTTACTAAATCAACTATAATCTTACTACACTTCTAATATTATCTCTAATCGAAGGTACTCTATTAAATTGATTATAATCAAAGCACTTTATTAACTAATATAACCAAAGCACTTTAATTTAAATCAAAATAATTAAAGTACTTTATTAAACTAAAATAATCAAAACACTTTAATCTAAATAAAAACTATTAAGGTACTTTATTAAACTAAAATAATCAAAGCATTTTAGTCTAAATAAAAACCATCAAAGTACTTTACTAAACTAAAATAATCAAAACACTTTAATCTAAATAAAAACCATCAAAGTACTTTACTAAACTAAAATAATCAAAGCACTTTAATCTAATTAAAAACCATTAAAGTACTTTATTAAACTAAAATAATCAAAGCACTTTAATCTAAATAAAAATCATTAAAGTACTTTGTTAAACTAAAATAATCAAAGCACTTTAATCTAAATAAAATATTAAAGTACTTTATTTTTTTTTCAATGAGTTTACAAAGGTTTTTATAAGGGGTCCTGGTCCCCTCATACCAATTTGGGTTTGAACCTTGGACCTCTCAAAGAGAGGCCAAAGCCTTTACCACTACAGTAAGCTTGCAACTCTTTTTTTCAATGAGTTTACATAGGTTTTTATGAGGGGTCTTGGTCCCTTCATACTGAGTGGGGTTTGAACCTTGGACCTCTCAAAAAGAGGCCAAAGCCCTTACCACTACAATAAGCTTGCAACTCCAACTATTAGAGTACTTTATTAAACTAAAATAATCAAAGCACTTTAATCTTAATATAAACCAAAGAAGCATTATTTTCTCACGGTAATATAAAGAAGCCTTAATCTCTTTCTTCTTCTTTTTAAACCAAAGAAAAATTCTTTTATTATGATGATCAAAATAAATCGAAGACACATTTATTTCTCGAAAATCAAAATATATCAAAGAAGCATTCTTTTATTGCGTCAATCAAAATAAATTAAGGATGCATTATTTTCTTTCAGCCATCAAACTAAATCAAAGAAGCATTCTCTCATCAAGCCAACTTTTATAAGGAAGCAATAATGAGTAGACGATTCTCTCAAACCAAGAATGAGTCATTTAACAAAAATTAAAGCAACTCTTTAATAATCTAAATGATCCCTTATCTGAACGTAATAACACAAAACCAAAAAGGGAGATAAAGGTGCACCCACCACCAACATAAAACATAGATTTTAACCCTGAGCACAGGCTATAGGTAACTGATATCGTTGACTGAATGGCTCAACCAACCAAAATGTGATACGATCCGAGACCTAGCCAAGGTATCTCCTATCGGGTTAAAAATTACAATGGAGAGCACGAATTAGTAGATATCTTGGATCAACGAAGCTAAAAAGAGGATCAAACTAGGTGGTCAATAGTTAAAACAAGCATAGCAAGGGCAAAGCTACGGAAACAAATCAAAGAGTTGCAAAACAAAAAAAAGCAAAAAGGAGGCATGCACTAGGAGCAATAAGGTGACTGTGGACGTCCAAACACACTCATGAAGTGATCAAAATATAGCAAGATAACCAACATCTAAACATTAATAAAAATAAGAAACACCTTGTTTGTGCTTGATTCCCAATGCTTTAGGATGTCATTGCTCCACTTGCTCTTTCTTCCACTCCTTCGGATCCTCTCTTCCTTACTTCTCCCAAAAGACCCCCTTTCCATTACCTACCTTATCATTATTTAAAAACAAATGCATGGCAATCGATCGGTTGGGAGACGACAGTAGGGAAGATACCCAAGAAGGCATTTTCTTCCTACGTGTGCCACCATGGCCACTAAAGGAAGGCGCATAAAATTGAAATGTTGTAATTCTTTTAAAATTGCACAACAAAATGAGGTGGCCACAACTCATTCCTTTAATAGCTCATATTAGTTAAGAGGTACGTTTAAAAAAATTCTAATATCCTTATTATTAATAATTTAATTAATACATCAAGTGGAATTAGCTCAACTAGTTAGATTCCTCAATATTTAAGGAGACCAAAGTTCAAATATTGCCAAGCGATACATGGATAATATCCAAGATTTATTGTAATACCACTATGTGGTGATGATGTAATACGGGTGGGGCCCATTTTAATCCCATATAACCAATTGAAAAAATAATAATTAATACTTTCATCTTGCTAAATTATTAAAGTCATTAATAATTTGAAAGCATTAATTTAAACCATAAACTAATGCTTAAGGACTTTCTAAAGTATTAATGCTATCAATACTAAAAAATCCAAGCATAACAACTCAAGCATAGATTCACACAAACTATGCTTCACACCATGCAACAAGCATAATGCATCTACATGAAGGGTAGTTTTTCTTGTTACCCTAAGCTACCGATGAACAAGTCATCATCATCATTTCCCTAAATATCTCTCTTGTAGGTGGTTCACCCATATGATCCCACCATAGAGAGAGTACATGGTCTTGCATCCACCAAAACATCAACAATACCATATTCCAAGCACCAAAGACTATAATCATCTTATCAAAAGACACCATAATGAGCTATGTCATAATATAAACACAACAACATATAGGTTACTACCCATAATTGGATTTGCCAAGGAGGGAAGTTACAATTATCTATGCATTACATCTTAGTAGAGTAATATTTCCAAAACATCACACTATCATAGCCTACTTTACGAGATTTGGATTGCTAGTTTCCAACCTGAAGCACAAATGCAACCACAAAAATTGAAATAAATAGTATATATGAAAGCACATTAATGTTATAAATAAGAGCAAATATTACCAATGGAAACCATTGAAGTAAATCTTAATCATTATCTTATTCAGGAAATCAACATTTTCTTGTCAACTTCAACTAAACTTACTACTTCCTATAACCAAGGAAGGCATAATTTAACTTCATGATCCCAAATTAAAACCCCTCTATTGGCTAGCCTATATGCACATTTGTTTCCTTCCCTTAATGTATGTGTAAACCTGATTTCTTCAAACTCTATAGCAAGGTCTTGAATTTCCACAATTATCTCTTGTATGTTCCATGGAACCTTTGCTTTCCTCAAAATTGTATTTATTACTATGAGTGAATCACCTTCCATCCATACTTTGTTTCATTTCATTTGTTTGCATATTTTTAACCCTTCCAAAGTCACCCAAGATTCATCTTCATTATTTATATTAAATCCACTATTGAAAGTATAATGAGACAAAATCTCTCCCCTATTATTTCTAATTATTCCTCCTCCTCCTTTTGGTCCTAGATTTCCTTTAGATGCTCCATAAAAATTCAATTTGACCAACTCCACATTCGGTGGTTTCCACTTTATATTATTTTCCTTCTTTTTGTTATCTTATCTCCAACATCATAATTCCATTTGATGATTTGACTCCATCTATGAAGGCTCTCTGCTTCCAGATTGGGGATTGGGTGAGTTGATAGGGTAGGTTTAGACTCCTCTATGGCTAAACAAAAATTTTCATTAGCTCTAAATTGTTTTTCTTTCCTTCAAATATTCTTCTATTTGTTTCTAGCCAAACAGTCCAAAGTATTGTATCTTTTGATATATCCCAAATTGTCTGTAAAGCATCACTTTTAAAAGTGTTCTATCATTGCTTTAATCATTCTTCAATTATGCCATTCAACACAATGCATTTACAAAATCTATTAAGAATCCATTGCCATAGTTTCCAAACTATTGAGCAGTGTCCCAAGAGATAGTTTATACTCTCCTCCATTTTACAAATAACACATTTTGAGGGGCCATGAAAACTCCTTTTCATAAGGTTATCCTAGGATTAAATTATTTTATGATCTACTAGCCAAACAAACATTTTAATTTTAAGAATACTCGGGCTATCCCAAATATCTCTCTATATTCTTTCGATATTCCTATTTTGATGGTGCTTTATATTATATTCATTTCTTGTTGTGTATTTTCCTAAGCTATTCAACTTCAAAATCAACTTATCCTTGGCTCCTCTCGAAATTAATCATTGTTGTTATCTTTCTACTCAAGTTCCTCCTAACATCAATGTCTTGTATACTTGTAAAGAAATATTCTTTCCATTTGTATTTTCCTTCTTAATCCTTGTACAAAATGTTTGAAATGCTATCACCATGTTTATCTTGAAGTAATCTCATCCATGGTTTCAAAATTGGATCTAGATTGAGTGGGTTTTTATCACACCAAGTATCCATCCAAATAGAATTTTTTCTCCAGTTCCCACCACCCATCTTAAACCTTTAATCACTAGATCAATTGATTTTTTAAAATCATTCCATAGTGCAAAACCATTTGGTAGAGAGAATGCAATAAATATTAAGCTTGGGTCATTGGGCTCAACATACTTAGAAGAATTCTTACCCATTGTCTTTGACTCTCTTTGTACAATCTCTAAATTACTTTTCCCCTAAGAGCTAATTTTGCATCTGTAAGAACTATTAAACCTAGACCTCCCCTAGTTTTATCATCACACACCTTGCTCCATGTCACGAAAGGAAACTTCCTTTTATTATGTAATCATGACCACAAAAATGATCGCATAATATAAATTAAATTATTTTTTATCAATTTTGGCATAGTATACAAGGACATATAATATGTTGGAATGGCCTATAAGACTGGTTTAATTAGTTGCACTCTTCCTTCTAATGATAACCATCTACCTTTCCATGTTGGTAGTTTATTCTAAACTTTATTTATAATTGGATTCAATAATTCTATCCTCATTCTCCCCTCAAATAAGGGCATCCCCAGATAAGTTGTTGGTAAATTTACCTTCTCCATTTGAAGTAACCTGCATATCCCTATTTTAATTTTAGTTGGGGTGTTTAGGAAGTAAATTTTAGATTTTGTCCTATTAAATTTTTCCCTAATGCTCATATGTATTCCTTTAATAAGTTATTCAAAGCTTTGGTCTCGTTTATCCTTGCCCTCCCAAAAAGGGTTGTATCATCTACAAACTATTGATGGGTGATGTTGTTGATGTTATTACTAGCCTTAAGTCCACTTATAAGCCCATCTTTGTAAGCCTTATTCAAGTTCCTACCCAAAACCTCTACCATAATAATGAACAAATATGGTGATAGAGGATCTCCCTGTCTAAGGCCTCTCTTGGCTTTAAATGATTTTATTATTAACCCATTAACCAACACAAAACATGAAACTATAAAGACACAAGCTTTAATCCATTTGACCCATTTCTCCCAAATCCAAATTTTCTAATACTGTAAAAAGAAAATCCCATTTAACCTATCATAGGCCTTACTCATATCAAGTTTTACGATCATTGCTTTTTCTCTTCTTGAAGTTGCATAATGCATAACTTCATGAGCTATTATGATCCAATCTAAAATTTGTCTTCCTTTCACAAATTTTCCTTGCTCTTCTAAAATAGTTTTATTTGGTAAGGGTCTTAACCTATTCACCATCACTCTGGAAATAATCTGCTATGTCATATTACATAAGTTGATGGGTAGAAATGAATCAAATAATTCTACATCCTTTTTTGGAATCGGGGTAAGATATATTGTATTTATTTTATAAAGAATGCATTGTTTTACCCTAGATTGTTCCACTGCCACCAATAAAGAATCCTTCATTATATCCCAATTATGTTGATAGAATTTTGTAGAGATCCCATCCGAACCTAGGGATTTATCCTTATTAAAAGAGAAAAAAACTAGATGAACTTCTTCCATAGTAATAGGCTCCATCAGTTTCCTATTGTCTTCATTTGTTATAACTGAAGGAACTTCTTGTAGAAGTTTATTATTAAGAACTTCAAACTCCTTTGATCCTATAATATTATGATAAAAAAACCTTGCCTTCTTTCTGATTTCACTTTGGTCTTCAATCCAAACCCCTTATACTAATTTAATTCTACTAATTTTGGATGTTGATCTCTATACTATTGTCATCCTATAAAAGAACTTTGTATTTTTATCTCCTTTTTACCAAGTTTATCTTGATTTTAATCTCCAAAATATATCTTCCTTACTCAAAATATTATGATATTCACTAACACCCTTTCCTTTGAGCTTGGATTATTATGATCACCTTTTTGGAATTTTGAAAGTTTATCTTTTAGTTCTTTCTTCTAAAAAATGTTTCCAAAATTGTTCTTGTTCCAATTTTTTTGAAAGATTGAAAAATAAATTATATTAATAGAAGTTGTATTACAAAGTAAAATGAGCGAGACAGGAAACAAGGGAGAAAGAGGAGCCTCCTCCAATCCCTCCTGGCTCGAAAATTACCCATACACCTGGTGAAAGTGCTATCCTCATCATCAACGCCTATCTCAGTATGGGCCTTGATTGGTTTTGAACCTGCCTTGGGAGTAACTCGACACTGTATATAAACAATATATCAAGCATTGTGGAGGTTGCCATGAGATCGATGTTGACTACCATTCATTTAAACCACTTCCCATGAAGCACTGCAAACATTATATAGGTGGGTTCATTGAAAACAACACCTGAGGCCACCATTATGCAGTTATCCATGCACATCAACAACACCTGAGTTGAATTCCAATTTTCCTCGTTCATCTGAATTCCGTAGACCATCCATCTATCTTCATACTATTTTGAAGTCATTCTTGGCATCTTGATCATGTCTGACATACCTATTGTTCTATGGGGTGGAGGCTTATTTTCTCTTAATCTAGCCATACTCAATAAAATGCCTATGGTTGTGTGTGTTCTATTTTTGAAAGCCATCCACCTTGGCCACTCTGAGTCTACTGGTAGTAATGTCATACAGTAGAGCAACAGTGGCCTGAAGATGAAGACACAGGAGCCTATGGCAGTAAGCCAAGAAACTTGCTTACCCAACTCGACACTAGGATAACTTATCATTTGTTTCCTTTGGGGCCATTGCTCACTGGCCTAACTATGATAGATTCATTAGAATCACTATCTGCTCTACCTATTCTGCTATCTGCCTGTACCACCTCTCGTATCCCTTGGATTTTTTGGCACCAACTTATCTGATTTTCCATCTGAGAGTCCACGTATTGCCCTTCCTCCAGCTCCTTTCCCCATTTTGCTAAATAATCTGCCACCCTATTTCCCTCTCGCTTGATATGCGTAATAAAGACATCTTGAAAAACCTTCCAAATATTTTGAACTGCTTCCACCTTCCTTCTCTCCCCAATTCCCAGCACCTGGAAGGGTCTTATCGGATCCAAGATTCCAGCCCATACCTGAGAGTCTGTCTCTATCCATAGCCTATGTAAGTGTAGATTCATAGCTATCATTGATGTCGACAAGATCACCTATCCTTCTACTTCATTATTTGTTGTCTCCCCCATACCTTCTACTCTCTAGTACACCTATTCTCCTTTCCAATTCCTTATGATAAGGCCAAAACCAGCTTTTCCAAGGTTTTTAGTAGAAGCCCCATCCGTGTTAGCCTTCACCCACTCTCTGGGAGGTGGTCTCCACTCTATGTCACTTGGGGAATTCTCACCTATGCATCCAACCCTTAGTTGTTTTTCTTTTATAGTTATTCCAAAGCTCCTAAGGATAGTCACTTCCTCCATTTCTATGTTTATTTCCTCCTATAATCTAATAGATAGTGTTTCCATTACCTTACTAATAATCCTCTCCCATACTTGCTCCCTTGTTTTGTGCTCTGATCTAAATATGTGTGCATTTTATTCTAGCCATAACTGCCACCATATGAAGCTAGGTCCCAACTTCCATGCCATTTTCATTGTTTTAGTCTTAAAATTGCATTGTTTCCATTTCTCATAAAAGCTTTCCCAGCTCCCAAATATTTCCCAACATTGTCTCATCTACCCCCACCAACTGATCCATATATCTCTAGCAAAAGAACACCCAAAAAAGAGGTGATTCAAGGTCTCCTCTACCTTCCCACATAGAACACATTTGGAAGGCCCGTAGAAGCCTCTTTTTCTCAAATTATCAAATGTCAAGCACTTTCCATGGTTAATCAACCATGAGAAAATGTTAATTTTTGGCCATCCTTCCTTTTGCCAAACAAATATCCATGAAAGTGGTGTTGGGGCAATCTCATATCCATAGGCTACCTTGTATCCCTCCTTTGCCTTATATATTCCCAACTTGCTTCCTCCCCATCCAAGTATATCCCTCTTGGAACCATCCTGAATTGGGTGTCTTTGGAGATATCTCCATAGTTTTTTGGTTAGTTCCTCTATCCCCCTCACTGGCCATTCCCTAGGATGTTTCCATTGTAGTAAGTCTGGCACATGTTGATTCCATGATTTCATATAGTGAGAGGCTTTCAACCACCTTACCTCTTGGAGCTCTACTTTCCAACTCTCCATCTCTAGGAATGTCTGAATAATTGGTTGGGATTGATTCCATGAATCCTCCCAAAAGAGAGCATCCTTTCCATCCCCTAACTGCCAATATAGGTATGGCTTTATTAACTCTTGGTCTACTTCCATTATTCTCCATACTATAGATCCCTCTCCTTCCACTCTGAGTCTTGGGATGTTCTCCTCAGCCACTCCTGGGTGATATTTGGCTTGTAGCAGTCTACTCCATAAGCCCCCAACAACTGTAATCCATCTCCAGTATAGCTTCCCTACTAGTGCCCTACTATTTTGGGATGTTGATCTTATCCCCAAGCCTCCCTATTTTTTTGGTTGGCATATCTTCTCCCACCCAACTAGTGCTAATTTTTATTCTCCCCTTACACCTGACCACAAAAACTTTCTTGTGTGTTTGTCAATATCTTTTAGAATTCCCTTTGGAGCTTGAAGTATGGAAAATTTATAAACTAGAAGGGCTTGTAGCACAACTTTAATCATTGTAAGCCTTCCTCCCAAGCTTAGCCATTTGTGCATCCATTTGCTCAACTTAGCTTGTAGTCTATCAATCAACACTTTCCACTCCTTGCTTTTTATTTTCTTTGTAGACAAAGGTACTCCTAGATACTCTATGGGTAAAGGAGTTTCCATGAAGTTCAACAATTGTATAATTTTATCTCTCACCCTCTTCGATGTATTGAAAAAACTATTTGAGACTTTTTTCATTTAAAGTTTTCCTAGTAGCTTGAGTATACCCATCTAAAACTTCTTTTATATTTCTTGCTACTAGGAGATTGGCTTGACTAATAAGAGTAGTATCATCCACAAACTAGAGGTGATTTACCTCAATTTGAGAGCCTATTTTTAGACCCCTCAACCTCCCCTCTTGTCTCCCTTTTTCTAGAAGTCTCCCTAGACCCTCTACATATAGGATAAAAAGGTAAGGGGAAAGAGGGTCCCCTTGCCTCAACCCCCATCCTACTATGAACATGGGAGAGGGACTACCATTTACCAGAACTAAGAATGATGTAGTCTATGTACATGCTTTTACCCAATCTCTCCACCCCTCTACAAAGCCCATTTTTTCTAAAATCCTTTGCATAAAGGTCTAGTCTACTCTATCATAGGCTTTAGAAAGATCTAATTTAATAAACATACATAGGTCCTTCTGCTTGGACATTGTGTGTATCACCTCTTAGGCCACTACTATTCCATCTAGAATTTGTTTACCTTCAACAAAACCACCTTGCTCACTTGAAATCAGATTTGGTAAAAAAGGTTTTAACCTCTCCACCATAAGCTTTGTTAATATCTTGTATACTACATTACATAGTGAAATAGGCCTATAATTACTAATTATCTCACTAGGTGGGCCCTTAGGAATTAAAGTAATAAAAGTATGATTCAAGGCTTTTAACATTTGCTTACTCTATCTGATTTCCTCTAATACCTCCACCACTACTTGGCCCACAATTTCCTAGAAGTTCTGATAAAATTCAATGGGGAACCCATCTGGTCCTGGGGTCTTTCCTATTTGCATTTTTTGTATGATCCATGATGTTTCTTCCAAAGAAATTTCCTTCATTAATAATTTATTGTGTCCAGGTTTGACTAATTGTGGAATTACCTCTAGTATCTTCTCCTACCATGTTGCATTCAAATTTTCATTGCTACTAAATAGGGTATGGAAGTACTGATTTGCTATAGTTTTCATTTCACTTCCATTGGTTTTTACCTGACCCATCATATCTATAAGACCTATAATTCTATTATGTTATCTTCTAGTTGTTGTTGTCTTATGGAAGAAAGTTGTGTTTTGATCCCCCTCCTTTAACCATGTAACTCTAGCTCTTTACCTCCAGTAGATCTCTTCTTGTTCCTCCAAAGCTTCCTCTCTCCTAAGAATTTTTGCCTCACATTGCAACAAATCTTTCATAATAGTTCCTTGTCTTATCTCCCTAGCAATCTTCTCCTTCTGATCCTTGATTTCATTCTTTTGGATTCTAGTGAGTTCCTTCTTGTGTTTACTCCACCCCTTTAGTTGGGTCCTCACATATTTTAGTTGTTTGTGGAGTTTGAATTGGGTTGTCCCAAATCTTGGTTTCCCTACTTCCCACCATTCCTTTAAGTGGTCCTCCAACTCCTCATCTTTCAGCCACCATAGCTCAAATTTAAAAGTTCCTATGACTTTATGATTATCTTCTTCTATGGTAAGGCTTACTAGAAAATGGTCTGAAGAAAGCCTATCCATGACCCTCCCTTGATGCTTGGTATGCAAGTATAATTCCTCCCCCATGAAGAAATGATCCAAGCAAGATTTGATTATCTCACCTTCCTTTCTTCTATTTGTCCAGGTCATGGAGCTATCCATAGTTGGGATATCTATTAGGTTCATTTGACATGTTATTGCTGAGAAGAACCTATCCTTTTCCTCCAACATGGCTCTACCTCCTTGTTGTTCCTCTATTCTAAGATTTGCATTGAAATATCCCCCCATGATCCATTGGTCCTCTAGGTAGTTGTCTCTGAATGTCTGGATGGCTGCCCATTGATCCCTCTATAATCTGATTGTTTGTGCTCCATAGAAATTAACTATAGTCTAATTTTTTCCATTTTCCTTATTTTGTAATCGAACCATCAACACCCCTCTCATGGAGGCCCCCCTATCACTAGGAATAATTGGTGATTCCACATAGTGGCCAATCCACCTGATTTTCCCTATGTCGATTGAGTAAGGATCTCTCCTTTTTTCCATATCCTCCTATTTATTTTTTGTAAGTCTTCTCCCTACATTTTGGTTTCCTATAACAATATTATATCTAGACTCATATCCATGATAATATTTTTGACTACCTTTTGTCTAGGGTGGCTGCCTAAACCCCTCACATTCCAAGTAATTAATATCATTGAGAATTGGGAGAGAAGAAATCAACCATCAATTTTACCTTTCCATTCTGGCTCAAATTTCTTCCTTGTTCCTCCATCTTTTCCTTGTTTGACTTCCTCCCTACTGATTGGTTTGGTTTTTGTTTCTTCTCCATTTGATGAATCCCTAAAGTAGGGTCATCTTTGTTCTTATTTCCTTCTTTCATCTCTATTTCCTGAGGTAAGACTATCCCCTACTCCATTTCCCCTCCTATGGTCTCCCTCATGGGTTGAATCTCCTCTTCCATGAGAGAGGTTGTGTCTAGTTCTACTCCTTGCTTGTTCCTCGATACTACATTGGAGTATTGTTCCTGATTATTTAGTGTGACCTAGTGAATATCCTCCTCTAATCCTTCCATTTGAAATTCCCCTTCTATTTCCAAGCTTCCAAGTTGTTTGAATATCTCATATCTATTGTTTGTTCTTCCCACTTTTCCTCCTTGTCTCTGATTACTTTGTTGATTTCTTTTATTTGGCCTTCTGATTACTTTTGGAAGCCCTCAGAGTCTATTGGGCCTTCCCTCCTTTTGATTTACCTTATACTGAAGAGATTGGCCTACCATGTTAATATTTGCTTTTATCCCCTCTTGTTCTAGTTGATGATCCTTAACTATTGGGCACATTCTAGCTAGATGTCCATGAGCATGGCACACCCTACATCTGAATGGAACAACCTCATAATCTAGTTGTTAGAGCCAAATAAAATCCTCTATTTTTAGGTCTATCTCCATTGGAAGAGGTTTACTAAGGTCCATTTCTACACAAATCCTAGCAAAAGTTGTTGATCCTCCTAAAATTATTTCTCTTGATCTACCCTGATAATGTCCTAGTAAGTTGCCTATTGCCTCGAGTACCTCCTCTTTCCAAAATTCAAGGGGAAGGGAAAATAATCTTACCCATATTGGTACTATAGTTGGTTCCACCCTCAGGTCGAATCCCATCTTCCATGGTTGCAAGAATAGTCCCATTGGCCCATGATGATATGACCCTCCCTCAAATACTTTTTGTCGGTCTGCCATTGACGTGAACTCCATAGAAAAATACCCATTTGGGAGAGTTAGAATCTTGTATTCTCCTTCCAGATGCCATTGTTTCCTTATCCACATGTGGAGGAAGTGCAAGGATGGTCTGAAACCCATGAATTTACCTATTAGGTTGTGTTTCATCTTATAAACTATGTCCTGGGCTACCCAGTCCTCTGCTATTTCCAATACTGGTATTTCTTTTGCCTGTGGTAAACATCCGTTCACCCTTCCAAGCAGAGAATCCTCCTTTTGTCACTTCCCCATGGTATTTATGATTGTCCTTGCCTATGTTTGATAGTCGCTAAAGCTATCTAGGGTTCCACATAGCTTATCCAGGTATGAGATTCCTTGTTTTGGAGGATCTGGTACCAAAGTACCTATGACCCCCATTCTTGGCCATGACCCTTACTATTGAAAGACCCTCCAATGGGATTGATCCTCTTTGATGTTGTTTCTCATGAGAAAATATTCTCCAGGCCTCTGCCCTAGCCTCCAAAACCCTAGTTCATTTCCTCAAAACTATTCCTTTCAATACAAATTATAGGTTACAACTTGTTCCATTATTTTAATTTAGATGTCATTGATTTAATTTGTTTTGGAAGTGTATACAACCCATCATTTCCTAAATAATTTCATGCTTATGCTATCATATCAACAAATTAAGGATGGTCTTCCCACATATTCTCATATTTAAAATATAATATTTTTTAATTCACTTACCACCACTTTAACTTTTATTGGCCAGTGATCTGAACCAATCCTTGTAAAGGTGTTAATTTTAGTGCAAGTCTCTTCATCTAGCCAATGATCTGAGAGAATGCATTTGTCTAATTTTTTTGTTATTAGGTTCTAGTCTCTCTTGTTTTTGGTCCATGTATAGTTGTCTTCTTCAAACTCAACCTTCCATAGATTATTGTTTTGAATAAAAGCTGAGAAATCTCTTATACTTTGGGTTAGTTTTCTAATTCCTCTAAATTTTTCATCCAACTTGGTTATAGCATTAAATTATTCTATGATTATGATGTTGGAGTATATTACATTATTCGGTACATGCTAATGTACCCCCATGGTACCTTCATGGTACAATTGTAAATTATAGATTAGGGTTGAGTAATAGTTTAGAGTGTGAGTTATAATTCCCCTTTTGTGTGTGTATGTGCAGGAAATGCATAAGTGTCATGTAAAGTTGCAATATGCATGAAATGCACAAGTGTCATGTGAGTTAGTGTGCAAGTGTAAGTTGAGTCTATGTGCACAAGTGTCTTATATGTAATGTAAATATGTGCACAAGTGTCTTAGGTTAGAGTGTACAGGTTAAAGGAGTGTAAGAGTCGTGTATAGGTGTGCATACAATATAAAATCAAGTGTTCATCAAGTCTGAAAGTGTCATATAGAGAAGCCAAGAGTCATGAGACTTGGCACATGGAAAGGAATATTCAAGTATCTAAAGAGTCACGTTATGATGGCTATATTATGGAGGTAATACTCCATAAGCATGTATCACATAACATAGAAGAGCAAATTCTTATCATATTTGTAAGAGGAAGTAAAGCAATAAAGATTGTATATATTTTGAGCAATTAATATTATTAGTTGCTCTACATGCTTAGTACATACATGATTCGGGTTATTTGCATTCATATTATTGTTTATTATTGAATGTTATTTGATATTATTATTTTTTTATATGGTGGAACCGATAGCTGCTATGATGATTCAAGTGTGATGTCTGTCTCTATGGCTAACACAGTACTCCGTACAGTCCACCTCAAAAGTTGCCACATAGTACTTCGTGCAGTCTACCCCTATAACCACCATACCACATTCATATTAAACCTTGTATGCTGCTGAAAGCACCAGGAAAGGGACAAGCATTTAGTTCGATGAGGCTCGAGATTTGAATCTTGGGCATCCTTCCCCCTTACAGGGTTTCATCGCACCTATTGGTCTATACCTCGGACCTATTATTTGATATTATTATTAGCCTTGATATACATATTAATTTGCTCATAATACTCTACTCATGCCATTATCTTGACTTTGTTGTATTGTGGCTATATTATATTCTATCTTGTGATATTTAACCTGTGATATTTCTAGTAATATTAAGGCTTAAATAGCCATCACATGAATCAGGTTTCTTGGTCTTTACTTCTCTTATAGGCTTCAATCCCACTCCAAACTTCTAATTTGCCTGACTAAGTTGTAGGTCCACACACATTGATAAGAATGAAATTAATATGTACAAAGAATAATGTGACTAAAGAGG
Organism: Wollemia nobilis; assembly: GCA_028583015.1. Classification (NCBI taxonomy): domain Eukaryota; kingdom Viridiplantae; phylum Streptophyta; class Pinopsida; order Araucariales; family Araucariaceae; genus Wollemia; species Wollemia nobilis. Next base: position 3,002,828 of record JAQPPZ010002721.1, read on the forward strand.
TTATCCAATGCCTAGTTTTATGAATGGTTACACAAGAGATTCTAATAGGATTTCGACAAGTTAGAATTCCCCTTGCCACTCTTTCAGAATCTATAGCATCTCATTCACATCTCGCCCATATTTCTTTCATAGTTTTAGAATCTTCTTTTATCATTTTAGTTTCCAGGATATAAAGGATATCAGGCTTATTACTTAAACAGAGGTCGTTGATACACCTCCACTTTGAGGGGGCATTAGCACCCCTTATATTCCATGAGATGGTAATCATGTCTCATTAGGGGTTATTGGCCCTGCCTACGAATTACCAATAACATTATGTTGTTTGGTAAAGAGAAGTTCAACCAACTTAGTTTGTGTTCCTTTCTCTATGTTTTATTTTGCTTCCCTGGATCCCGTTTGATAATTTGAGGGTTTTCCTCTTTTTTCCTTGCTTGTATCAATATTAGGTTTTATTATTCTATTCCTCAATATTCTTTCATAACTTTCTTTTTCCTCATATTTATCCTCTCCTAGCTCTACTATGGAATATTTTGACTTGTCCTACTCATTTTCTAGTATTTCCTTATTAGTGGTAGATGTATTAACATCTAACACTACATTTTCTTTACTAATTTTTTTCTCTTGAATGGTGCATGGTACTTCAAGAGAGTCTTCAAAATCTTATTTGACACATTTATTAGGTTCATAAAGAATGGTCATCCCTAAATTAAGATCATATTGAATAGATGATTCCTTGTTAATATGTTGAACATGTTAAACACACACATACAGACACACCGGGGTGATTTGAGCCCGGAGCTCTAGAAGAGAAAACTAGGGCATCGGTTGGGTAGACGAAGTGCTTTTTGGTTGCTATGGAATTGAAGACAAGATTGTTGCCCAGGAGGGTCCAATGGGGACACCTCTAGATCCTCTTTTAGAGAGACAAAGTTCTTTTGCAGATTTGTTGAAGGAAAAATCTCCAACAGAGACTGAAGAAGCACAAAAAACTGCACTAAAAATGCTCTTTACGGTTGTTGGAAAAAGATCAACATCTCAAAGAGTCAATGGATGCTTGCCACAATCAGAATCAAGGCCAAATATTGTCATTGAGCAAAGGATGGTAGAAGAAACAATCTTATATAGAGCCAATCATGATCTGATCTATAAATTCATGGGTATTCACCCTACCTTGAATTTTTTGCATTCATGGGTTCGGCAAAACTGGGAGCCTCTTGGTGAGTATTCTTTGTGGTTTATTAGTAATGGATATTTTATTGTTAGTTTTTCCTCACTTGTCGATAGAAATAAGGCTTTCAAATCGAAAAAGAGGAATCATGGTCCAACAAGATTATTTGTTCAACCCTAGAGAGTGGGATTTGATCCCCAAATTGAACCCATTATTGTCCCAATTTGGATCCATTTGTATGCACTTCCAATGGAGTTCTAGAGTGAGCAGGTATTAGAAATCATCGATAATTCCCTTGGAAGATATTTGGGTGTTTCTAGAGACACAATGGAAGGAAACACAATAATTTATGCTAGATTATGCATGGAAATGGATCTCAGCCAACCTTTGTCAATAGAGGTTGAACTCAAACTTGTAGGACTATCTTGGATTCAACAATTAGATTATGAGGTATTGCCCTTCAAGTGTAGAGTTTACCATAAATATGGGCATTTGGCTCAATCCTACCCAAACAATATGAACACAAAAATGGAGGCTCCTCTAGGAATGTCAAATCTTCCTAAGGAGGGTAAGTCAATAATCAATAAAGAAACAACCAACATTTCTTAAGGTGGAGAAGCACAAGGAGATGGTTTTGAATAACCCAAAAGAAGGAGAAGGAAAAGAAAAAAATGGTAAAGAGCAAACCCAACTCAAGCCCTCAAATAGGTATGAGATCTTCAAGACACTAGTGGACCAGGAAGAAGAACAATTCATGGAAGGAGTGGATGGGAATAATGAAAATAATAACAACCATGTTCAAGCCCCTCTTTCACCTCCTCCTATCCTAGAGCAGGTAATAGAGTGTAGTGAGTTACCACAATCAGATATTGTAGGGGTATTGATAGTGCATAACCAAGAGCAATTGATAATTAAGGATGTCATCATGGGTATAGTAGAAAAGAATAGAGAAAATCCAACTCTAGGGATAACTCAAGTGGAAAAGAGATCAAAGAATATCAACTCTCAAGGAGTGGGTAGAAAATCAAATAAGGAATTGATAGTAGTTCAAGGAGATAAACTGATCACTAGGGGATTGGTGAGGCCAATAGACTCTTACTAGTCTCAAGGTAACCAATGATTATACAATCATGGAATATTAGGGGTTTAAATAATAGAACCCATCAATCTATTATTCGAAGACTCTTAGAAAAAGTAAAACATATTTTTTGCTTATCCAAGAGACAAAAATATCATTGGATCTTATGTGTAAAATAATAAATAGACTTTGGAGGGGTGTTGGTCATATGGAAGTGGCTGCCCAAGGGGTCTCAAGGGGATAGTTACCTTTTGGAACTCTCTTGAATGGATAACAATAGAACATATAGCTTGGAGGGGTGTCCTCACATCACATTTTAGGAACAATGTGATAGTTGAGCAGGTTTTAATCATAAATTTTTATGGGGCTCAAAACCTAGATGGTCAGATTCATCAATGGAAAGTGATGCATAATATGAGAGTCTCGAGGGAGGAGTTAGACTAGATTGTTGTTGGGGATTTTAATGCTAAATTATCATCTAGAGATCAGGAAGGAGGAACCCCAATTTTGGATCTAAGGGATCGACTTATGATTGCCCAAGTCCATGCATTACACTTGGTGGATATTAAATGTCCTAGAACCAACTATACTTGGACTAATAAGAGGAGGGAGCCACATAGTAAGAAGGTGAAGTTAGACCATTTTTTGTTTTAGAGGAGGCATTTGTGAAATGGAATCTAAAATTTTAGATTTTGGAGGGTCCAATTTTAGATCACTTCCCCATTCTATTGGAAGGGGGATCAAGATAGGGCAACATCACAAACCATTCAGATTTGAAAACTTTTGGTTACAAAAAGAGGAACTTCGAAAGAAAATTCCATAATGGTGGGAAGAGGGATGCCCAACATATGGGACAACAATGTTTAGATTCCACAAGCAACTTCATTATGTCAAGGATCAATTGAAACAATGGAGGTGAGCTAACAAGATAGACTTCCAAGTCCAAAGAGCTCCATTGGTGGCCAGATGGGATGAGGTTCAAAAACACTTTAGGGAAGGAACAATTACAGAGCAACTCAAAGAAGAGGATGATGCATTGCGTAAAGTGGTTGAGGACATTGACAACCAAGAGGAGATCTACTAGAAATAGAGAGCAAGAACCACTTGGTTATTAGAAGGTGATAAAAACACCAAATTTTTCCATCGAGTTGCTTGTGCTAGGAGATAGATGAACAAGATGGAAGCTCTTCAAGATGAGAATGGGCACTCCTTTGATACAATCCTAGGTATGCATTTCCATTCAATGGATTATTTTGCTAAATTGTTTAAGGAAAGTATGGTGCAAGATGAAGAGGCTCAAAAATAAGTTCTTGTTGTCATACCCTCTATTATCTCTGAAGAAGAAAATTAGGCCCTACTTAAACCCATTGATAGAGAGGAACTAAAGAAAGTAGTCTTTGGAATGAGTACCAGAAAAACACCAGGTCCAGATGGCTTTCCAATTGAGTTTTTTAGACCTTCTAGGACAACTTGGAGGAGGATGTAATGGTTGTTATAGAGGAGTCCAGAGGTAGTAAAAGAATTCTTAAAGCATTAAATCATACATTCATTGCCTTAATTCTAAAAGGGGAGGAGGGGGTGCATATTTTAGATTATAGACCTATTGCCTTATGCAATGTCATATATAAAATAATCACAAAGGTAATGGTTGAGTAGCTAAAACCTCTCCTACATAGCATTATCTCCTCGAAGCAAGGGGGTTTTATAGAGGGCAAGTAGATCTTGGATGGTGTGGTTCTAGCTCAAGAGGCAATCCACTCAATGCAAAAATATGGCAATAGAGGAATGTTCATAAAATTGGATATGTCAAAGGCTTATGATAGGGTGGAGTGGAGCTTCTTATCAAGGATGATGGTAGCCTTTGATTTCTCTCAAGATTGGATAGAATGGGTCATGAGTTGTGTTTCTACTCTGACATACTTAATGTTAATCAAAGGCCTTCCCTCACAACCATTTGGAGCCACTCGAGGCCTTCATCAAGGAGATCCTTGTTCCCCTTATATTTTTCTCATATTGGTTGAAGGCTTGGGTAGACTCATCTTGAGGAGAAGACAACAAGGTTTGCTAATAGGTATCAAGGTGGGTGAGGAAGTTTTGACTCACCTACAATTTGTGGATGACACAAGATTGGTGGGAGTGGCCAACTTCAGGGAAGCAAGAATGATTAGAGATACTCTTAATGTTTACCTTAGGGCCACAAACCAAGTCATCAATGATAAAAAATCCAAAGTGGTCTTCTTCAATCTTGATCGAAGGCTTCAAGATAAAATTTTAGAGATCTTGGGATTCATGAGGACTTCTCTCCCAATGGTATATTTGGGGGTCCCTTTGCATTTTAAAAAACTAAAGATAGATATCTGGAGGAATATTTTGGATTGTATCAAAGAAATAATTAATCATTGGTCTCACAAATGGTTAAGCTATGGGGGTAGATTAACTTTTTTGTAGTCAATCATTCAAGCCATGTCAATTTATAAATTTTATATCCTTGCTACCCCACATACCATATGGAAAGAGTTAGACAAGATGGCTAGAAAATTTTATGGGGAGGAGTAAAAGGAGAGAGGAAATGGGCCTTAGTAGGTTGGGAGAAAGTAAGCCAACCCAAGGTAAAGGGAGGTTTGGGACTGAGGAGATCAGAGTTAAATAATAAAGCTTTGGCTGGAAAGCTTTACTAGAGGTGGATCTCCCAACCAACTTCTTTATTCAATAGAGTTTTAACTAGTAAATATTTGGGACAGGTGAACCCGAATGAGGTGAGTCATTTCCCTTTGGATGGTAATGGGTCCTTAGTGTGGTAGGCTCTAAAGTTAGGATCTCAGGTAGTGAAAGATGGATTATTTTGGAAAGTGGGGAGAGGGGAGAAGGCATGATTTTGGATAGATTCATGGGATCAATACCCACCTATCATTATTGAATTTCTAGAACTACAACCAATAAAAACAACCATGGAAAGTAAGGGTTGGATCAAGATTGAAAGTTATTTCAACACTAGTCAACTAGGGGATTATAAGTTTAAGCAATTTAAGAAGTTGGATGAGTGGCCAATTCCAATCCCTCTAGAATTGACACCCATCATGACTAAAATCTTGGCAAAAATATTTCTCATAGGTAGAGATGAGGAGGATGAATTAGCTTGGGGCTATGGGAGCCTTGGAGTCTACATAATGAAGGATGGATATGATAAGATCCTTCTAGAACCTCCTCCTCATGCATATCAAGTTGAGGATTGGAGAAATATTTGGTAATCCAAGGGTTGGTCAAAAGTAAACTTCTTTGCTTAGCAGTTCATGCACAATGGAATTCTTACTTTTGATAATCTGAGACGTAGGGGAATCATTGGTCCATATCAATGTGTTTTATGCTACAAGAGTGAGGAAACATCTGACCACTTGATGTTTGAGTGCCCATTTACATGCCAGATCTAGGAGCGATGGTTTTTATCTTATAAAATTTAAGCCAATGGTGATTTGAATCAGATTAATATTTGGGAAAGATGGAAGAGGGGTAGATTTAAATCTAAAGCTCTTTATATCGGTTGGAAGCTTGGATTAAACTTCATTTGGTGGCAAGTGTGGTTGGAGAGAAATGGCAAAATTTTTAGAGAAACCTTTTCATCCTTAGATGGCATTTGGTAAGTCATTTGGAGCAAAGTCATAGAAACTATGGTAATGTATGCTAAAGAGGAAACTCAAGCTGATATAGGGATGATGGAGAAGGAAGTTGAAGTGCAAGAGGGGCAGGATAGAGCTAGTTGGAAACCACCCCTAGAAGGTTGGATTAAAATTAATATTGATGGAGTTACAAAAGGTAATCCGAGTAGAGCTAGAATTGGAGTGGTCTATAGGAATCATGTTGGGACAATGCTCTATTGGGAACTACAAGGCCTAGGAAGGGCCACGAACAATGAAGCAGAAGCCTTAGCTATCAAATATACTTCTATCTAGGTAGTAAGACAAGGTTATAGGAGGATAATCCTAGAATCATATTCTCAAATATTGGTAGGAGCTCTAGATTGCATGAGGAACTTTGCTTTGAAGACATGGAGGTTGAGGATTCTTGTCACCCAAATTAAGGAATTGTGGAGGGAATTAGATGATGTGATTCCAATTTATGTGAGTAGAGATCTAAATAAAGTGGTAGACTTCCTAGCTAAGATGGGTACTAAGAAGGAGGTAGGGGTTCAGTGGCACAGTGACATGGCTATTGAGGATGAGAGGATTAGGTAGGTTGGTGAGCAAATCCAATGTTTAGCTAATTTGGACAACCATTGTAGAAATATGGTTTAGGAGATTTGGCTCCAATGCAGATCTTCTTTTACTGTTGTAAATAGGTGTTCTTGTCGGCTAAGGTTGGGAGGAGTCTCATCCCAACTTGTAAATGATCTTTGTTTTAATATAAATTTTTCAAATTCTTTTTAAAAAAAAAAGCTGTTGAACATGTTGTACTATGTCCTTTAAGCTTTGATCTACTTTTTCTTCACAGTCTAAAGCCTCTAAAGAGTTGGTATTTCTTTCAATACCCTTCCTTATTGGTCTCCATTGTTTATTTGTTTTCATTTGTCTATTTATATTTTTAGAAGTTGAAAACCATCCTCATCCATATCCATTTATAAGTTTATCTTGTGGTTTTCTACATATGATTATGTTGGACTCTTCTTAGGGCATGATATCTCAATATGCCCCACATCATGACATATTCTACATCTAAAAATATGTTTTCATAATCTATGGTTTGGGTCCACATCTTATCTCCATACTTAAGAATGATTGATTCTAGTAAAGGTTTACTTATATCAATCATGACCAATATCCGAGCATAAATAGCCAAGAATCCATCTTGTGTAGTTTTTTAACTCTCAAGGAATTCTCCTAAAGTGTTGCCTATTGCCTTGAAGGTATCCATTTCCAAAAATACAATGGGTAACCCATACATACTAACCCAGACTGGTACTAGGGATATATGTACATTTTCAAGTGAAAGTCTTCATACCCGCGGGTAAGGAATAGTCATGCTCTTCCCATAAACCAAGGACCCCCTTTTAGGATTTTCTCTTTCTTCCCTAGAACAAAAAATGGCTAGGAAGAAACCTTTGGGAAGAAAGGATATAATCACTCTTGGAGACTTCCAACTCTTATCAATTCATTTTCTCAAGGTCAAGCCCTTGGCCAATACCCATTAAATTTACCAAAAAATACCCTAAATTTGAGTAGCACCGACTGATCCTTTATGATTTTCTCACTAACCTCTACTACTATAGATGATTCTAAGGATTTAGTTATAAATTGGTCCATTGGGAAGGAAACTAAAACTTAAAATCTATTGAAATTTAATGGAATATCCTATAGCAAATATAATAGTTGATTAAATTATTTTTTTCCAATTGGTTATATGGGATTGAAATGAGCCCCACCTGGTATTACATCACCACCACATAGTGGTATTACAACAAAGCTTGGATATTATCCATATATCGCTTGGCAAGATTTGAACCTTAGTCTTCTCTTTAAATATTGAGGAATCTAACTGGTTGAGCTAATGCCACTTGATCACCGCTGATCAAATTATTATAATAATTTGCAAGCAAATTTTCTAAGATAAAGAAGGGAAAAATAAAGTTAGATGAAAGATTTTCTCTAGACATAATATCTTGCCTCACTGAAGCTCTAGCCCTCCATTGCTCCTCCCATCATCCAAACCCTGGTTGATAGATATTTGTAATTTTGTTATTCGTGACTTGAAAAATCGTCACTGCCCTTGTTATAGATGGCTAACTTCATAGGGTCGTATCTCCCTCAATATTGATTAGATTCCTTCATATGACCACTCATTTTAAAGCTCTTTAAATTAAACACAAAGTGGTCCAAGAATCATCTAAATATTATAAACCCTTTGTGAAGATATGGTTCCTAAAAGATGAGATGTTTTTTCAGGAAAAAAATTCCCTAATCCTTTACGAAGCGAAAACCCTAGAAGAACAACTAATATATTACAAATAATTGGTGTGACATAATGTTATTAATAATCATATGATGTCATCCACCTCTTCTATATATGCATTGCATCTTAGTAGAATAATATGTCCAAAACATTGCACTATCATAGTCCACTTTACTAGATCTAGATTGCTAGTTTCCTTATTGAAGCATAAGTGCAACAAAAAAAATTGTAATAAATAGTTTATATGAAAACACATTATTATTATAAAATAAAAAAAATATTATCAATGAAAAACATTAAAGTAAATCTTAATCATTATTTGATTCAGGTAGTCAACATTTTCTTGTCACCTTCAACTAAACTTACTACTTCCTCTAACCATGGAAAAGAGAATTTTACTTCATGATCATCAGTTAAGCCCCTTTATTGGCTAGCCTGTCTGCACATTTGTTTACTTCCCTTAATGTATGTGTAAACCTGATTTGTTCAAACTCTATAGCAAAGTCTTGAATTTCCACAATTATCTCTTGTATGTTTCATGAAGCCCTTGCTTTCCTCAAAATTGCATTTATTGTTATGAGTGAATCACCTTCCATCCATATTTTGTTCTATTTCAATTGTTTGCATATTTTTAACCCTTCCAAAGTTGCCCAGGCTTCAACTTCATTATTTGTCTTAAATCCACTATTGAAAGCATAATGAGACAAAATATCTCCTCCATTATTTCTAATCATTCCTTCTCTTGATGGTCATGGATTTCCTTTAGATGCTCCATCAAAATTCAATTTGACCAACTCAACATCTGGTGGTTTCCACTTTATATTCTTTGCCTTCTTTTTGTTTTTCCTATACCCAACATCATAATTCCATCCGATGACTTAACTCTATCTATCAATGCTCTCTACTTCCAGATTAGGGATTGGGTGAGTTGATAGGATTGGTTTAGATTCCTCTATGGCTAAACAAATCTTTCTTTTCATTACCTCTAAATTGCTTTCCTTTCCTTTAAATATTTTTCTATTCCTTTCTAGCCATACAATCTAAAGTATTGTATATTTTAATATATCTTACGTAAAGACTCACTTTTAAAAGTGCTTTTCATTGCTTTAACCATTCTTCAATTCTTCCATTCATCACTATGCATTTACCAAAACATATTAAGAATCCATTGCCATAGATTCCAAACTAGACTATTGAGCAGTGTCCCAAGAGATGGTCTATACTCTCCTCCTCCCTTTTACAAAGAACACATTTTGAGGGCCCATGAAAACCCCTTTTCATAAGATTATCCTAGGATAAAATTCTTCTATGAAATACTAGCCAAACAAACATTTCGACTTTAAGAATGCTCGGACTATCCCAAATATCTCTCTATATTCTTGCAATATTTCTATTTTGTTGGTACTTTACATTATATCAATTTCTTGTTGTATATTCTCTGAGTCATTCAACTCCCAAATTAGCTTATCCTTGGCTCCCCTGGGAATAATCACTATTGTTATCTTTATGTTTAACTATCTCCTAGCATCAATGTCTTGCATGCTTGTAAAAAAAGTTCTTTCCATTTGTAACTTTCTTCCTTATATTTGTACATAATGTTTGAAACACTATCACCATATTTGTCTTGAAGTAATCTCATCCATAGTTTCAATATTAAATTTAGATGGAGTAGTTTTTATCATACCAAGTATCCATCCAAATAGAAATATTTTCTTTAGTTTCCACCACCATTAATCTCATAAGTAATATGTAATATCTAATCACTAGATCAATAAATTTTTTTAAACCATTTTATACAACAAAACCATTTGAACCATTAATCTCATAAGTAATATGTAATATCTAATCACTAGATCAATAAATTTTTTTAAACCATTTTATACAACAAAACCATTTGAAAGTAAGAATGTCCCCAAAAACTAGGTGGATTGGTAAATTTTGACGCTCACCAGGAAGAGACCTAGGTTCAAACCCTTGGGGTAAGCCTGTTTGCAAGGTAGTAGTCTGACCTGAATTCACTGAGTGCATATCAACTTGACCATGGCGATACTAATCTTTAGTGGCCAATAATCCCTTTCATACTAAGTTAAATAACAACTAGATAAAATAAGAATAATAAAAAATAGCCCCAAAATTTAAACCTGACATATTCCGAATAAAAGAAAATTATAGGACTGCAACATGCTTGCTTAAAAATCTATCCAGTATCCCTAACATTCTACAAGTGCTAAAATGGAATAGAATTCTATATAATTAAAATAGACATTAAGATGAAAAACAATCTATTATAGAATGAATGAAAGATTTTAATTACGTCCACGAGACCTAAATATGATCTATGGGACCTAGAGATATGCCATTAAAAAAAACGATGACCGCTTATAAAGCAGAGCAAACATTTCTTTACGGGCTCTGCAAAAGCGCCACATCATTGAAAACTATCGACTTCCGTTGCAGACCTGCCCTTAATCGAATTAGGTTCCCTCTTCTCGGAACGCTCGATATTGAGCCCCAGTTTTGGCTCCAAACCCTAAGAAATCCAGTTGACAGGAGCAGCAATGGCGGCCGTAGACATGGAACCCCCGCGTCCGATCCACCCTCAAAAGGCTTACAAAAAAAAACCGGCGCCGGGGCGGGGCGGCGTGCTGTCTCACCAGTTGACGGAGGAGGAGGCGCGGGTGAAGGCGATAGCGGAGATAGTGGGGGGCATGGTGGATGGGTGCCGGAGGGGGGAGGACGTGGACCTGAACGCACTGAAGACCGCGGCGTGCAGGCGCTACGGCTTGGCGAGGGCGCCCAAGCTGGTGGAGATGATCGCAGCGCTGCCGGAGGCCGACAGGGCCATGGTGCTGCCCAAGCTGCGCGCGAAGCCCGTGCGCACCGCCTCCGGCATCGCCGTCGTGGCCGTCATGTCCAAACCCCACCGCTGCCCTCACATCGCCACAACTGGAAACATCTGCGTCTACTGCCCCGGGGGCCCCGATTCCGACTTCGAGTACAGCACGCAGTCCTACACTGGATATGAGCCCACCAGCATGCGCGCTATTCGAGCCAGGTAGAAACCTTTCATTTTTAATGACATCTTGGCATTTACTCACATATTTCTTTTGGCGAGACTCGAACCTTGAAAGTCGACGTATTTAACCCTAGTTGGACAAAGGAAGGAGGGGTGAATCAGCAAACACTTAACATACTCGGGGTGAATCAGTAAACACTCACACCTATTTTGGGCAAATTAGGGAACACTTACATTTGCTTGCGTAGGATTTAGGGTTTAAATCGATTAACACTGGCATTCAAATGGGGTATATCAGGAAACGATTCTTTGAACATGTACGAAGTGCTTCGAGCGGGTGCTTATTTTAGTAAAAAAAAATGATCTCTGTAGTTGAAGCCGGTCGATGGCATACAAATTTGCAAGCTACATGGAAACAAAATGGAAATTTGAGAAGGTATAAGTTTAGTTTATTTTTTTGTTCTTTATTTTTAAAGAATGAAATAAAGTTCTGGCTGAAGCACTCTTAGCAGATGCTTTTTGCTACGTGATTAGACTATTCTGTTCACTTGGAGTAAATCAGGAAATTCTTGCACTCATTCGTTTAAGATTTAGGGTTTATACACACCCACTTGGGTTTAATCAGTAACCACTCAGATCCATCCACTTGGGTCAAATCAGGAAACATTTATACCTGCTGTTTAGGACTTAGGGTTTAAATTGATAAACACTGAGATTCACTTGGGGTGAATCACTAAACAATTCCGTTTGCTTGGGAATTGTGTAAAAATGTAGCAGAAGACACTGTTCCGAGTGCTTCATGTTTTTTTAATTTAAAAAAAGTATTTTTAGTTGCAGTTTAAATTTATTTATTTTTAATTGGTTATATGGGATTGAAACAGGCCTCGCACTTATTACATCATGACCGCATGGTGTTATTACAACAGCTTGTCATTTATGCATGTATTGCTTGTCAAGAGCTCATGCCATTTGATTCACTCTTTTAGGTTCACCCATGAGATTTAAACCATAGTTTATGATGTGAAAATCTTCCCTTCCAATCACCTGTTCTAATCCCATCAGCCGAGGGGCCTTATCTTTCAAATTTCAATTTTACATCTGTTTAAATAGGAAATAAAAAATTCCATCCAAATTTGCTATTTACATGGAAAGAAGACGGAAATTTGAGCAGGTCCAAGTTAAAAGAAAACCGTGAAGAATGATTTAAGCACTTCACCGAAGCACTGTAAGCAAATGAGACCGTTTAATTCAATTGGAGCATATCAGGAATTTCTTACACCCATTTGTTTAGGGTTTGCGGTTTAAATTCGTTAACACTAAGACTCACTTGGGGTTAATCAGTAAACACAGATCCATTCACTTGGCAAATCAGGAAACACTAACAACCACTTGTTTAGGGTCTAGGGCTTAGATAGTTAGAAACCTTTTATTTACCTAGCTAATTTAAGCTCTTTTTAAATTTTAAATTTAATTCTGGCCAAAAGTAACCGGGATAAATCAGCGGATACTTAACACACTCAGGGTAAATCAGTAAACGGTCACACCCATTTTGGGCAAATTAGGAAACACTTATACGTGCTTGCTTAGGACTTAGGGTTTAAATCAATAAACACTGACATTCACTGAAATTGTCTAAAAATTAGCAAGTGCTTTGAGCAGGTGCTTATATTATTTTAACAAATTGATCTTTTTAGTTGCAGTTATTTGAATTTCAATTCTGCATATTTTTAAATGGGAAATAAAAAATTGCATCCAAATTTGCAATTTACATGAGAACAAAATGAAAATTTGGGCAGGTCCAATTAAAAAAAAAGCAAGTTTGTTTGTTTTTTTAAGACTAAAATAAGCACCTGGCTGAAGCACTTTAAGCTGATGCTTTTTGCAACATGTTTAGACTATTGCATCTGCTTGGAGCAGATCGCAAAACACTTGCACCTATTTTTTAGGGTTTAGGGTTTAAATAGGTAAATGCTGACTTTCCCTGAGCGAATCAGTAAACACTCAGACACATTCACTTGGAGAAAATCAGGAAACACTTACACTTGTTTAGGGTTTAGGATTTAGGCTTTAAGTCAGTAAACACTGATACTTAGCTGGGCCATATCAGTAAGCACTCAGATCAACTTGTCATAAATCAAACACTTACAGCCACCTGTTTAGGGTTTGTGGTTTGAACTGGTTAATGCTGACACTCACTTGGGGGAAAATCAGTAAACACTTACAGTGGGGGAATGCATTATCAAGATGTGAGTACTTTTTATCTAGAAATCTCTGGACGCATTCTCACATGGGGAACACAAGCATGGGTCTTGACCCTGTGCTGTCATCATGGCAAGTTTACCTCACTGCTGGACCAGTCTCTCCAAATGTCTTTCATAAGGATTTTGGCGAACTGAATTTGAAATTAATTTGAAGCCTTTTATTTGAGTACTCCAAAATCTGTTCCTAGTTTACGTGGTTTATAAATCTGATTCAATAAACATCCTCTCCCAGGTGTGGTAAACCTATACACATACACACACCCAGTTGCATGAAATTACCGAGCTCAATATATCATTCGGATAAGAAACGTAGCCCACATTCTCCTGGGCATTTTAATATTGGGAACCTACTCAGCGTGTCTTGAATCTGAGTTGTTATCATGGCTTATTTTGCCTTGCCTCCAGGCAATTGCTCACAATTCCTTTATTTTTTAAATAAATTTTATTAAACTGCACTTTTAAGATAAATTTTGGTAAGCTGCTCTTGAAAATGGAAAAAAATGATTCAATAAACACTTACATCGTGTTGGAGTAGCCCACTAAAGACTCACATTCAGTGGGAGGTAAATTTGGGAATGCACTACCAATCTTACAACACCATTCAGCCAAGAATCATCACTGACATTGTCGCAGCTGTTTCAACATGGACAGCATATCCACTAGGGATCTGACCTGGTTCATCACTTGCAGTCAAAAATAGGAAACTGGTGTAAAGTGCCATTTATAAACCAAAGGGTAAGTGCAATGCCAAAAGAAGTCTATATAAAGTCTATTTCTTGTGTTAACAAAGAGCAGAGTAAAAGAGAATTTTGGCCATACTTTTTTCCTGGGTCTAAGGAGTCTTGTGCTATTCACCTCAAGATTACCTGGTGGCAACCAAAGGAGTATAAGTGGGGTTAAGGTATGAATGGAAGATTAGTGCGTCCAATCTGGAAGTGCTTTTTAGTCAATGCCCAATTTGGTAGGGCAAGCCATTTTGCTGAATATGCAGAGTGGTATGGGTTTTATGTATAACAGGGACATGGAAATTCCTCATGTGATTATTATTTTTCCCTATGCCATTAGAATCACCTGTTCTCTGCAATAGATGTGTATTCCTTTCCAGAGAATTGGTTGTATGCAGAGGTTGAACTTGGGTTTCTACCTATCCCAGGGTTGGGGTAACTCCTTAAGCAATTAGGTCTAATCGCTATGTCACTAGAATTATGTGGCCTCCAGCAATTAATGTGTAGTCCCTGTCGGAGAATTTCTTTGTAGCCAACTTCTGAACTTGGGCATCCTGATGAGAATGAGGTAGCATTTGGACCCTGAGCATCATCAGCTAAAAATAAAAACCATCTGGTACATGCAAGGTTCAGGGGCACCAGGGCAGAAGCAGAATTAGGTAGACTGCTTGCATTATCGGGCACTGAATCTAGAAGGACCATTTCTGTGTTGGCAAGGAGGATTTTGCTCTGGTCCAGCAGAACTGATTGCCAGAAAATGCCTTTTATTGATAGCAATCAGTTCTGCTGGCTTGTGTGAGCACTGAATCTGGAAGGAACATTTATGTGTTCATAGAGGTTTTTTCTCTGGAAGGAGGTTGGGCGTTTATCCTATCTTGGCCCCGTGTGAGGTTACATAGTGAGATTCCAATGGATACGTAGCATGTTATAATGTTTCAATTCTCTGCCAGATGCCAAACATTTTGGTAACGAAGCTTGCTGATTTGTAACATAAAATCTCATTTATCCCTGCAGACATTTATTTGCTAGTTCAATGGGACCATTCGTTTGAGAAGAGCACTTGTATTTGGATGAGAATTGTATCAAGAGATTTGAACATGTTGCAATACTTCTATGAGCTATGTTTTGCCAATTGGCTAATTCGTCATGAAATTTTCAAAAAATTAATTTGTGAGTTATTTAAATTTGAATACATTTGCAAGTTTCTTTATATAATATACATAAACTTATTAGATTCCCCACATTTTCTAATTATTACTAGATTCTATGTTTTACTTCAATTTTTAGCCTACAAGAAAGAAATCTCATATTTTTTAAAATGAAAAGGTTTTTCTATAATTCTATATTTGTCAAAAAAAAAGAAACCATAAAAAATCCCACCAATTTTTCCTTGAGTCATCCCCTCCACATGGTAAAAGCATTCAGGAACCAGTTCTGACTTGAGAAGGCAGAAGGAGAGAGCTGCTTTTAAGCACATGACATTTTTCATCTATATCTGGCTGTTGCTGTCTGTGTCTGTGCCGTGCTGTAGCAATATTCATTCCATTGCAGCAAGTGGAGGCAAACATGCTATGAAATCCATGTTAATGGACTCCCCTTCTGGGTCAGGTATTGGCAATGGACAAAGCAAACCTGGACTTCTATCAGTATCTGTATTAACATTTGGCAAATCCCAAGTGAGGAAATAGTCCTTCACATTATTTGAGCCCCTTTCAAAAGAATTTTTTCCTACGTTGTAGGAAGTCTTCCACAGGCCACTGTGACCATCAGCACAAGTG
The DNA here is from genome assembly GCA_028583015.1 of Wollemia nobilis. NCBI lineage: Eukaryota > Viridiplantae > Streptophyta > Pinopsida > Araucariales > Araucariaceae > Wollemia > Wollemia nobilis. Next base: position 3,018,794 of record JAQPPZ010002721.1, read on the forward strand.
AAGAATGCCTTTCAGCTCCTTTTATAACCTAGAACTATGTACAGGGAAAATGCACTTGATCCACAAATTATTCTGACTGGTGCTCAAGAACTTGGTGAATATGTTTTTTAACTTGCCTTTATTTATGGAACTTGCTGCATACAACAAAAGGAAGATGGCATCTCTTTGTTAAATCTTGCTTGATGCTCAATTTTTGATCTATCTGATATGCTTATGGAATTGTTTATGTATTTAATTTTTTTCTTCTTTCCCCTATAATGTGTTTAGCAATAAAGTGTTTTTCCCCTCACTTACTAATACTAATTAAAATATCATGGTTGTTTGTAATTTGAGGTTACAGATATAATCCGTATGTTCAGGCAAGGAGTCGGATAGATCAACTGAAGCGATTGGGTCATAGTGTGGACAAGGTTAGAGAAATATAGTTCAAATACTGTTGTTTGTTAAAACATCTTGTTTTTAAGTCTCTTGTAATAGAATGATCAGTAAGAGATTCATGTTGCAGGTAGAGTTCATATTGATGGGAGGGACTTTCATGTCTTTGCCAGCTGACTATCGTGATTATTTTATAAGAAATCTGCATGATGCTTTATCTGGTCACACATCTTCAAATGTGGAGGAAGCTGTGCACTATTCAGAACACAGTGCCACCAAATGTGTTGGCTTGACCATTGAAACGTAAGGTTTCATTAGGCATAGTTTCAACTTTCTGGTAATAATGGAGCACAGTTTACAAAGCATTTGAAGTGATAGAAATTCTTTTCAGAATCTATTCTGTGCATTTTTTAAGCATATTTTTGTGTGGATATCATGGCCTTAGCCAGCTCTGATTGTATGCTTCCAATGTGCATCATATACTATATTGTTTTTTTTGGTTAAATTATTATTTTTTAGCGCTTAATTTTGAGTGCTCTTTGTCTTTAGGAGACCAGATTACTGTGTTGGACCTCATCTACGGCAAATGTTATCATATGGATGCACCCGGCTAGAAATTGGGGTCCAGAGCACTTATGAGGATGTTGCCCGTGACACCAATAGAGGTCATACAGTGGCTGCAGTAATGGATTGCTTTTCCCTGGCCAAGGATGCTGGTTTCAAGGTGTTCATTTCTTTTGCCTCGATGAAAAGTGATTCCAATTTGCTTAGTTAAACTTTCTGCTAATATTTTTTCTTAGTGCACTACTTTTAAAGTGGAATATATTGAGGCTTGTGTTTAAGCTTGTATCTGAAATGTCCTTGCTTCTAAGAACTTGAATGAGCAGCTTTTCTTTGCTTTTATTTCATGTCATCTTTGGTGTTTGATATGTGCATACATTAGTTAATTCATTTGACCTTTTTTTAAATAAAGGGGTAAAAATTTATTGATAAGAAGACAAGATTACAGAGTACAGCGAAGCCCCCAACCAGGGCTCAAGTAAGCAACAAAACAAGCTAAAACCACCAGACAGGGTCAAAACCCGAAGAAGACAGCAAGAACAAACCACATTAAGTCTGAACATCCTTGTGGATCAACTCCCAGAGGCGCTGAGAGTCCCCAGACGGGAGACTCTCCCAGTTATCCATAATCCAAGGACCCGAAAGCTCAGAAGCCCTTTTGGCCAAATAATCAGCAACCCCATTCCATTCCCTTGGAATGTGCACAAAGGAGATGAATTCGAACTCTTCACTAATTCTGAGAATTTGAACGGCCACAGAGGCCAACTGCCAATTAACATCCTCCAACCTTTTGTTGTTTAAAAGATTAACCAAAATTTGAGAGTCGGACTCGCAGATGCTCCTGCGCCAGCCAAGAGAAAACCCCCTCTGCAAGGCCTCGAGAATCGCAAGAGCTTCCATAAAATTGTTGGAGTGAACACCTTTATAAATGGAAAAGAAAAATCTGACCACGCCAGTAGAGTCTCTCCCAACACCGCCAATTCCAGCATGTCCAGGATTGCCCCTGGACGACCCATCAGTATTAATTTTTAAAACTCCTCCAGGGGGCGGCCTCCACCTACCATCTCTCCTAACTTTCTTGCTAAGCTGAGAAGCCTTGCTAGGGTGAGGAGAGTCCGCTCCAACCCCAAAGAGACCAAGGGCCTGCCGTACCTTCTCCTCCCTAGAGTCCAAAAGAGGGTTCACATCGCATTTGCTATGGATAGTTTCCTGAACCATACCCAGGATCCTTTGCCAGATCTGTTGAACAACCAAATGACTACCTTGAAAGATGCGACGGTTCCGTTCGAGCCAAATCTGCCAGATGATGCAAGAAGGGCCCAAATTCCAAGCCACCCGGAGGAAGGGGGCATTGGTCGGAGGTCTGCCCAGACTACTCCAAAACTCCACCAGGGAGAGCACATGAAAACAAGGATGGTTCCAGGCACTCCACCAACGGTGCCAAATGTCTCTGGCAAGGGAGCATTGGAAAAATAAATGAGAAGAGACATCCTCATTATTACCACAAAGGACACAAATAGAGGGACCCTAAAATCCCCTCTTCCTCAAGTTCTCCCAAGTGAGGCATTTATTCCGAGCTACCAACCAGAGAAAGAAGTTACATTTAGGCCAAGCAAATCTGTTCCACACCTTTTTCCACCATGTGACAGGGAGGCTCCCGAACTTTTGCATATCAAGAACCTGGTAGCCATAGGCTACATAGTAGGTTCCCTTGGGATCAGGGTTCCAAGCCAAACTGTCTTTACCCCTCAATGAAGAACAGGGCCTCCCCGCAAGAATACGAGCAAGCACATCTTTGTCCTCGGCCAATCCCCCTTGGGGCCATTCCTGCGGATCTTTCCACTTGTACATCTCCAAATTACCAAAGACTGGATTGTTTTAAAGTCCTCCACACGAGACCAGCCCGCTTCCAAAAAACAAACGCTTAGGGAATGTAGCCTGGGATATTGAGTCAAGATAGGAGGGTGGCCATCCCAAGAATCCTCCCAAAAAAGAGCATCTGATCCCCGATTGCAAATCCAGAACAAACCTTGCTTAATTAAATTAGCCCCTCTTTTCAGAGTGTCCCAGATAACCGAACCTTTCCCAACCAAGCTGACTCTAGGGATCTCAGCCTCAGAAATACCTCTCAAGTACTTACAAGATAAGATTTTAGCCCAAATCTGATCTTGAGAAGTACACCATCTCCAATAAAGTTTCGCAGCCAGAGCCTGCCCAGAAAGAGCCGCCTGTCGCAACCCAAGGCCTCCCTCTTGAACCGGCCTACAAATAGAATCCCACCTAACCAAACTCCATTTAGATTGAGCAAGTTTTCCAGACCACAAAAACTGTCTTGACAAAGCATCCATGTCCTTGATGAAACGAGAGGGAGCTGTTTGCACAAAACATCTGTAGATGGGTAAAGCTTGAACAACAGATTTTAAAAGCAACACTCTACCCGCAAAGGAGAGCCATCTGACGGTCCAGTGATTCACCTTCCTTCTAAACTTATCCAACATAGACTGCCAAGAAGATCTAGGCAGAGGATGAGACGAAATCGGAATACCAAGATAAATGAAGGGGGGAGTCCCGACCTGAAATCTTAGAATTCGAGCAATCCTGGCTTGAATAAGAGGAGGGGTATTGAAGAAGAAAATAGAAGACTTGTCCTCATTAATCAACTGTCCAGAAGCACCAAGATATATGTCAAGAGACCGTCTAATGTTGCCAGCTTCCCTGATAGTGGCAACTCCCAGCAAAGCAGTGTCATCAACAAATTGAAGGTGGGAAAGAGGCGACGAACTACTATCCCACTTCCAACCCTGAATGAAACCATGCCTAACCTGAGACTTGAGAAATCTTCCCAACCCTTCCGCCATAATGATAAACAAATAAGGAGATAGAGGATCTCCTTGCCTCAATCCCCTCGAGGCCTCAAACAGCTCCGACGACTCATTATTAACAAGAACAGAGAACGAGGAAGAAGAAACACAACTCATCACCCATCTAATCCAATCCTCCTCAAAGCCAAAAGCAACAAGAACTTTATGAAGAAAGGACCATTTGACCCGGTCATAGGCTTTGGCCATGTCCAACTTAATGAACATAGATTTCTCCTTAGAAGTTTCCATCGAGTGAATAGCTTCCGTAGCAATAACAACCCCATCCAGGATTTTCCGGCCAACAACAAACCCACCTTGCTCCTCAGAGATGATTTTGCTCAACCATATCTTCAGCCTCTCGGCAATAATTTTTGTAATGATATTATACACAACATTGCAGAGAGAAATAGGCCTGAACATATCCAGGGAATTCGCTCCCTCTTTTTTGGGAATAAGCACCACAAAGGTAGCATTTAGGGCCCTTAGCATTTGTTTGTTCTTTTGGGACTCATGGACCACCTCCAGAAGATCAAATTTGATTAACTCCCAAAACTCCTGATAAAACTCAATCGGGAATCCATCCGGGCCCGGGGCTTTCCCTTTTTTCATCTTGAAGACAACATTTTCCAACTCCTCAAGGGAAATTGGACCCATCAAATGCTCATTCATTTCTCTAGAAACAATCGAGGGAATACAGTTTAGAATAAGCTTTTCAGCCTCTTCATCTGAGAGGGAGTCCTCCTTAAAGAGAGGAAAAATACCTCCTAGTCTCTTCTGAAATATCCCTGAAAGAAGAGAGAAGGGCACCCTGAGAATTCACAAGAGAGGAAATCAGGTTACCATTACGACGAGCCTTAACTGAGTTAAAAAAGAAGGCCGTGTTCCTATCCCCTTCCTGAAGCCAATCCACTCGAGCTTTTTGTTTCCAAAAAATTTCTTCCCTCAACTCCCATTCAACAAGGTCTTTCGCAGCCTCAGATTCCTCAATGAGAAGCTCCTCCGTGAGTCCATGATCTCTGATCTTCCTTGAAGCTTCTTCCACCTTCCTAAGAGCCGCCAACTTAGCCAAGGAAAGGTTCCCAAAATTTAGACTATTCCACCTCTTCAATTTATGCTTAACGAATTGCAGCCGCTTCATAAAGGAATACATAGCGGTGCCATGAGAAGGTTTGCCATTGGTCCACCAACCTCGCATGAAATCATGAATCTTAGGATCCCGAAGCCACATAAGTTGAAACTTAAAGGAAGGATTCTTCTTTAGCCCAAACTCAAGAGCAGAGAGTTTGATAGGCCAATGATCAGATCCCCTACCCTCTAGAATCACAGAACTAGCGCTTCTGTTATTACCAATCCAAAAACTGGAGATCAGAAACCTATCCAGTCTCTCTGAGATGGAATCTTCCCCACATCTTCTATTGTGCCAGGTAAAGATCCCATTATCCGGCTTGATGTCAACCAAGTTCAGGGCCCGGATATGAGCACTGAAGACAGAAGAAAAAGGCTCGAGACGATCAACCCCACCGCGTTTCTCCTCCAGACAAGTGATAGAGTTGAAATCTCCAGCCAAAATCCATGGGTACAGGGGAGCCAAACTTCTCACAAAGCCAATGTGCTCCCACAAATTCACTTTACCGTTGTAATCAACAGGAGCATACACATTTGTAAGTAGGATGGTTTCACCAGATTCATTATCATGCCCGATCATCGAAATAGACCATCTGCTGGAAATCCAAGTAAGAGGAGAGATCTTAACCGGATCCCATAAACAAGCAACGCCACCAACATATCCACATGCACCAATACACTGGCATTGACCCCTTCTCCACAACTTGGGAGCAATATTGAACATACTATCAGTAGCCAATTTAGTCTCCCGAATAAACACCACATCCGGAGAATGAACACGAACCAAATCACGAACAACTTTTTTGTCTGGGGATGCTGTTCAACCCCCTTACATTCCATGAAAGGATAATCATTTCTGGGGGTTAGAAAAATGGGAGTCCAATGTTCTCACCAAGCCTGACTCCACCAAAGTCTCCCCCATTAACTTAATTTTGTCCTGGTCTTTCTTTCGACCCACCTTCATATTCTTATCCGAAGCACCTTTTTTAATTGTTTTTTGCTGCAATCCCAACACCGTAGGAGTTTTGCAGTCCAAGGATGACTGCATCAATATCTGAGTAGGAGAGGGCATAACTAAATCTATGCCACTTTCCAAAATAGTTTCCCCTCCAGGGCTAGAGCCATCCATACCACCTGTACTTGGAACCAAAGCCCTCTGTTCTTCATTTAAAACCCCTAGATCTGATTCCTTAGGTTCCACCTCAAGAAGAGACATCTGATTCGGCCCTGTTATATCCGCATCAGGTAGCGACGTTTCAGGTATCTCCATGCACTGATCAAGATCATCTAGTATCTCAAAACGGTTGAGCAGAGCATCTGGCTGGCTATCCTTAAGGTCTCTTTTTGCCCTTCTTCCTCTGTTTCGGGGTTTTACAGGAACAAAGCCTTCCTTATCCCGATCCCCTTCCTTTATTGGGGCTTTTCCTTTGTCCAGATTTTGTGCAGATCGAGAGGGCCCAGGATTTGAAGCCACGGGCGGGACAAACTTAGGGCATTTTCTTTGCAGGTGGCCGTATTCATGACAAATCCGACAACGAAACGAAAGAGCTTCATAGTCAAGTTGGTGAACCCATGTAGTCGATCCAAACTGTATTTCAACAGAATCTGGAATAGGATTGTTTAAATCAATTTCGACATAGATACGGGCAACAAAGATTACCTTTTTATCCATCGTCTGTTGTGACGGTCCAACCGGCTTCCCAAGAAGAAGGGCAATCATATGCAAGATGTCGTTTCTCCAGAATTCCAACGGGAGCCACGGGAGCCGAACCCACACTGGAACCCGCGACGGCCGCTCCTCTGACGGGTTGAAACCCACATGCCAGGGTTTAAGAAAGAGTCCCGCTTGGTTACAAAAATAGGGACCCCCTTCAAATGCTTTGTTACGATCCGCAAGACAAGAGAAAACCACCATAAAATAGCTATTCGCACTCAACATCACCTCCACGTCACCTTCAGGGTTCCAAGTCTTCCTAACCCAAGCCTCCACAAAGGGAAGAGAAATTCGGATGCCCATAAATTTGCCAATAAGCGCATGCTTGGTTAAATACTCCACATCTTCCGCCACCGAGTCTGGTTGAACCACTAGAACCGGCCTGGCTTCACATCGTTCCAAACATCCATTGTTCTTTAACAAGCGATTCCCGGCATGCAATGGGAAATCCTGTTCCTTCCAATCATTTTTAGATGAAAAAACGTCACTAGCATGCACGCTCTGTGACGGGCCCGATGCCATCACAACATTCCTCCAATTGTTCAGACCTCCTCCAGAAACTTCTGCCATCTCCTCCGTTTTTTTTTTATCTGGCTCTGCTCGTAACCTTAACTCATTTGACCTTGATCTGTAAGAATTTTCTTCATATTTCTTATATTCTTGTTTCCTTTTTTTCCATTTCATAGAATTGTGATCTGAATATCTTCAAATTATCTGTATTAAAGGTGCAGACTGCAGACTAAACAGCTGGCTAGTGATAGAGTGATATTTCATTGAGAGCTGGTTCCTGATATCTTTTTGTGTTTTAATGACAGGTGGTTGCACATATGATGCCTGATCTGCCAAATGTTGGTGTTGACCGAGATATGGAGAGCTTCAGAGAGTTCTTTGAGAATCCTGCTTTTCGAGCTGATGGTCTTAAGATCTACCCCACCTTGGTGATCCGTGGAACTGGACTCTATGAACTGTGGAAAACTGGCAGGTGCTGTTATGATTCAGTACTAGATTATATCCATTTTCTTGACAAGGATTTATTATCAAGTTATCAGGCAAAGTTACAATTTTCTTTCCTGGCAAAGAAGATGATATGGAGGATCAACAAAGCTTGGGATTTAAGCATTGATGGGCTTTGGGATAAATTCATGATGTAATTCATAGACCAGAACCATACATGAAGTGCATGCCATGAATAGAATACATGAAGCACATTATAGTAACTGAAGGCAAAAGAGCATAGGATTTTTGGAGAGTAACATCCGTGACTATATCCAGGACCAAAATAAAGTTGATTATACACAAGGCACCAATGCATATTATGTCAAGATATGTAAATACTCCATCTGTCATTGTAGACTAGAACCATATATGAAGTACATTCTATAAACAGAATGCGTCAAGCACATTATGATAACATAAGGCGAAAGAGCATAGGATTTTTGAAGAGTTTCATTCATGGCTATATTCAGGACTAAAACAAAGATGATTATATACAAGGCACCAATACATATTATGGCAGATCAATGAAACTTCATATGTATTTTAAGACCAGCACCGAATATGAAGTACATGCCATGAAAAGAACACATCAAGCCCATTATAATAATGTAAGGCAAAAGAACATAGGAATTTTGAAGAGTTACATTTCTGGCTATATCCAGGACCAAACCAAGATGACTATACACAAGGCACCAATAAATATTAGAGCAATATATTAACGGAACAGTTCAATATCAGAGATGTTTTAGAACAACCATTATAGCTATTACCTGTTGACATAGTTTCATGAGAGCTATGGCCTGCTTTCTATAGGCTTATTTCCGGTTCAGTGTCAGGAACAATGCGCCCTGCATATGCTTTTCAAGTCTAGCAATTGAATAACCCATTTCTTATGGTTATTTGCGACCAATGTACCTAGCATGAGCCACCAATATCATCATTATGTTGCTCATAAGTGGCAACCAGAGCGATTACAAATTAATTGAACTATGAAATGGATATACCTACAGAAGAAGTTTCAAATTGTTGTGTTAAAGGTGTCGACTTCATTCTGCAGTTTTAGAAAAATAATCATTCTTCCTTTACTCTAGTTCTTGTTTAAATTTAACGAGGAAAACCAGGTTTGCCTCGTGTTACAAAACTTTATTCTAACAAACATAAATCATTCATCAATATGCAGAAATATCAATCCTTCATCGACAAATAATTATCCACAATAACAATCCACGCAATTAGTGCTCCTTTGGTTGCATTTGTTCATTGTGCCACTCTAGTAACCATACTGATTGCTCCTTTGGTACCATGTTGCTGCTAGACTGAAAGATATCGCAAATTACATTTTCTAGAAAAAGAGCGCAATTTGAAAAAATGTCATTGCCACTGTTCTGGATGGCTGACTTCATATGGTTGTATATCCCTCAATACTACTTGGATTCCTTCATATTAACCACTCTATTCAAAGCACTTCTAATTCTAAACAAGATGGCATAAGAATCATTTGAATCGGACCATTCTATGCAAAGATATGGTGCTTGGAAGATGAGAAGTTTTCTAGAAGAAATTGTCCAATTTCTACAATCTTAAAAAAAACAATCCCCACTTTGCCAAAATCGTTGCTTTGATACCACTTGTTACAAAACGTTTTTCTCACAAACATAAATCATTCATCATTATGCAAAAATAGGAAATCATTCATCCACAAATAATTATCCACATAATGAGACAGAGATAGATAATACCCTTAGGGTAGGGCAACACCAATAATATTCCTTAAGGAAAGAATAACTCCACAAGATCTCCCAAGATGAGAGTGCCACTTAGAGAGGGCAAAGTCTCATAAGCCACTTCATGGGCAAAGACAATTACAAGTAATACTTGATATAAGTGATTATCAATTGACAATATCCCTTCTTTATATACCCATCCTCTAATGCTACTTTGGAGAGGGTATAACCCTAACCCTATCCGACTCCTATACCCTTACCCAAGTCATTATTATAATATAATATTACAATACATTCAACCTTGGGTTATATACAGTATAATATTATATCCTAGTACACCTATCCCTAGGTACCATAGCACATCGATTTGATTGATTTGCAATGTGCAACTATCAATGTGTTGATCAAGCTTCTTGTACAAAGTTTTAATCATTTTGGAACCCAAATTTTGATTAGATTTCAGGATTCTAATGTGGTCCTCTAAACATATTTGTGGATGTCTTAAATCTCAGATGTCTTCAGTGACTATTTGAATAATTCTCTATGATTTTTGTGCGGGCTGGTATCTTTTGGCAAGGTTTTCAAGCAAGTGATTGTAGTTGGCCTTCAAAACTCTATTTTCTTTAGTAAGCTCAGTATTAACATCTTGCAACAGTTCAACCTTTATACATGTTTCTGATGTGCTAGCCACCATTTTTCATGTGTGTGAAGAATATTCCTTATCTCAGGTGGGTGCTATATGTGCCCTAATTTCTAATAGAGATTGTAATATCAAAGGTGACAAAATGAAGTGCTTTTCCCTTGTGTAAACTGTGGAGAGAATCCTTGAGTGAATAAGGACAGGCCTAGATATTTTTCTAAAACAAGAACACAATCACATTTGTGACAAGTTGTCCATCGAGGATGCCACCAAAAATGTTAATATATGATGACGGAATGACTATTAGTTTATTTATCTAAGGTGTAGTAGAGTAACAGTAAATGGGGTACATTTGTAAAGTGCAACTTAGGTTCAAATCTCCACACTGTCATAAGGCAGTCTGCACTCCCATGATAATGTGGTTATGCTGTAATATGAGTGGGGACTGCTTAAACCCCCAATTTTACCCATTGAAAAAAGAAAGAGAGTAACACACTAGTTGGTTTGAAGTCCTTTTAAAACAACCACTTGGTATTGGAGTAAAAATTCCTCACAAATGGCACTCTTCTTTGAATGATGTGCAATTTCACCTCTACTACGACATACAATTTGTTTGGAATCTCTTTTTTAAGGATTACAAAATTTCAAAGTTTTAGTAGTATAAATTTACATTTGGAAAATTTTAGCCACCCTAATAAAAATACAAATAGCTTAGTTTTTTCTACTTTTGTGACATTGAAAATTCCAATGTGTTTCTCTAAAATGTGTTTACAATCTGGTCTGGATGTGTTTGTCAGTCATTGGGAGGGGTTCTGTTCAAGAACAGAAAAGTATAATTTTGAAAATGAAACATTTCCCCATACTAATCTGTGTCTTTCAGATACACAGGGATTACCTGCTTTTGACTGGTCAGACCCATTCTGGCCAAGTATTGGCACATCTGATTCTACTGACTGTATGATATTCTTGAGCAACTAATTTTCACTTATATCTCATATTGCAAGTGCTTGGCTAGTCAAGAGATGTCAGCCTGTAGTTGTGTCTACTACATCAAAATCATGTGTGTTGCCCCTCGTATTACTTTCAGTCACTCAAGTATTACTGGCTTTTGACTGGTACATGAAGTTTACTTGTGTACTAAGCGTAACCTTTTTTTTGACTGCTCACACCGGCTATGAGTTAGTGACTTGTTAGGATCGCACCTGCTATGACTGAGTGTTAGTTTTCAGGCTTGAGTACCAATTATTCCTCATCAGAGACAAGTATTACTTGCTTTTGACTGGTTAAACCTGCTTTTTTCATTACATGATAACAAAGCTACTAGAGCTGATCACCGGGAAGAGCTACTCAAGCTGATGAGCCTCTTACTCTTTAGGTCGGGCTTGTACTCCTCCCCGAAGCTGTTTCCTAAAGCTGATCACCGGGAAGAGCTACTCAAGCTGATGAGCCTCTTAAAAAAAATACTCCATCATGCTCTCATGAGCTACCCCTACCTACTCCTATGAGCTACTAAAAGGAAGAGCTACTAAAGCTGGTGAGCGGGACTCCATCATGCTCTTATGAGCTACCCCTACCTACTCCTATGAGCTACTAAAGTTGATGAGCCTTCGAGTCGTATTCTGCTAGCCACCTGACCTTAAGGATGCTATGACCAAGTATTGATAGGTCCAATATTATTTGCTGCATGGGATCCTGAGCAAGTTATTTCACTGACACTTAAGTAAGCAAATACGTTGATTGGTAGGGAGATGTCAGTGGACCTCTTGTTGTGTCTCCAACATGGAGATTTGCTTTTGTGTACAATGGAGACCAGGTTTATTTAACAAGTGTTGTGTGAATGTCCTTCAGGTAATATAGAATTGCCAATCCACAACTTTTAAAAGTTTAGTCCCACAGTATAAGACTGCATGATGGGATCTGTTTGTGGTTGGAAACCAAACTCTTAAACTTGCAACTAGTATTATTGACTAATTAAACCTGAGCGACAAATCTTTCAAATATCCTTGTCCTTGAATAATTTATTCTAATTTACATGAAATGTTTTGGATTAAACCTTTGGAACCTTTGTTTGCACTAGAAATACATTCTTTTATTTAGAATTTAATAATATTACAGCCTGCACATCAAAACAAGCTAGATTGCTTTTAAACTTAGGTGTATCCTCTATTTACTCTTGCATGTTTTTTTGATCTTAGCGGTTATCTGCTTGTTTTAATGTTTGAAATGTTGGTATATAAATCTTGAAAGCAGTGGGGTATACAATATGTTACCTGATTACTTCAGTCACTTTGGGCATAATTTTCGTTGTAGCAGTATAATAGATCATTGCAGTTATAAAAAAACTTTTCTTGAAGCACAAGTAGAACATGGAATTTATGCTACAACAAAAGAACATGCAGGTATCTTAAGCTTGCAATTTGTTGCACTAAATGGTAATCTTAAAACTTGAAATATGGTGCTTGATTTTCAGAAAAGAAAGACTAAGTCAACTGTTAACTTCATATTGCTGCATTGACATACAGGTACCGGAATTATCCACCAGAGCAGCTTGTGGATATAATAGCAAGGGTGTTAGCTATGGTACCCCCTTGGACCCGGGTCTATCGAGTGCAAAGGGATATTCCAATGCCTCTTGTAACTTCTGGTGTTGAAAAGGGGAATCTTCGGGAGTTAGCATTGGCCCGTATGGATGACTTGGGGCTAAAATGTCGAGATGTTAGAACTCGCGAGGCTGGTATTCAGGTAAATATGTACTTGATTTTTCCAGGGTTGTTTAACTTAAATGCTTTGTTTTCTTTTGTATCGGAGTCTCTTCCATGTAATACTGCATAATTGTTTTTTGCTGGATACTATTTCAGGATATTCATCATAAAATCAAACCAGAGGAAGTGGAGCTTGTGCGACGTGACTATGCTGCCAATGAAGGGTGGGAAACATTCCTTTCATACGAGGATACACGACAGGTATCCTGTTCTTGATTGTTTAATTGAGTTATTTTGAACCAGGCTCCTGGTGATACACATGAAAGAAAATGAGAAACTTAATGTACTATGATTTCACTCTAACTTGAATTGCTTTGTTTGTAGACATAAGGAGGAGAATGTGAATGAATAACATTCACTGCTTCATCCCACTTGAAAATAGTATGTATATGTTTTTCTTAAATAAGTTATATGGCTTATATTGGGTCCAATCCCATGAAAGTGTCAAAACATTATATAGGCTATTAGTTCAATTAGACCATTTCTAGGTTGCCTTTCTATCAGAAATATTTTCCACTTTGCTAAGCCGCTAATTTTCCTCTATCAAATTTTTAAAAACTGCCGATTTTCCTCTCTCAAAATTCCCGATTAAAATTAGCAGTTTGAGCAGAGTGGAAAATATTTTTGATAGAAAGGCAAACCAGACCTTCTGATTAAGAATTTGATAGAGGAAAATTGGCGGTTTGAGAAAGGTGAAAAATATTTTTGATAAAAAGGTAAGCTAGATATGGTCTAATTGATCTAATAGCTGAATATCAAAAATTTGATAGAGGAAAATTAGTGGTTTGAGCAAGGCAGAAAATGTTTTTGATAGAATGGCAAGGTAGATATGGTTTAATTGAACTAATAGCTGATGTAATGTTTTGACCCTCTTATGGGAGGGGCTCAATAGAAGCCACATATAGCTTTTTTTAAGAGAGAATTTCCCTTGGCCAGTTGCCTTGGAATATTTGAATTTTACCAAGGCGAAGATCAACCCCATGTTTGGCTAAATTATCTGCCATTCTATTTTCTTCTCTTTAGATATGTTGGCATTTCTACGGTACTATCTTCATCAATAATTGATGGACATTTAGAATAATGCTATTGTTAATTCAATCCCCATATTCTTTTTGACAGCATTAATAATTTGTAAATCTCCTTCAATTGAAATATATCTCCATTCGTTTTCCATGGCCATCTTGTTCCTTGTAGAAGTGCCCTAGCCTCTGCATAGTTGTTTGTTGAAGTTCCAATATCCCAAAAAAGATCACCTCCACCAGCTTTTCTGGGGTTTCTTTTGGAAGCACCATCGAAATTCAGTTTGATGAACCGATTCCATTTTACCATTGATATATGTAGTTCTTTTGCATTAATTCTATTGTTGCAGATCACTCTTATGTGTACTTTCAAATAATTTAACCAGGTGGCTGGCACATCTTTTTCCACACCTGAGATTTCCCATGCAGATAAACTTTCTGCAAGAGAGGCAATGACATGAATCCAAACTTGGGTGTGATTTTGAGATATTAAAAAAAAATTCTATTAATCCTTTCAACCCACAAATTTTGCAAAATAATGATAGGACCAATCCTCCATAGAATGCTTAATACTTTGAAACAATTTATCCAACATTTCATTGACTCTTCTAATGTCAACTGAGCCAACAAATAGATTCTCAAGTTTTTGAAAAAAGTATCCTCAAATGGCGGAATCAAAGGAACAATGAAGTAGTAGATGATCTGAAGCTTCTAGCTCCTTCTTATATAAGACACACCTAAAAGGTCCATGATAACCTCTTTTTTGTAAAATGCCACCATTTTTTTTAAAATTGATTAAATGGGATTGAAACAGGTCCCACTTGTATTTGTCATGACCACATAGCAATATTATAACAGCTTGACAATTATGCGTATATTGCTTGGCAGGTTTTGAACCTGGGTCTCCTCGAAAGTTGAGGAACTGAAATAGTTGAGCTCATGCCATTTGATTTGAATGTTAAGATTCACCTATGAGATTTGAACCTTGGTTTAGAGTGTGAAACTTTTCAATCCCCACCAATTGCTGTAAACCCCATGGACCAAGTGTAGCCATCTATTTTTTAAGATTTTCAGCTCTACAGTTTTTCTTTACCATTTTTAGCTGTACAATGACGCTATGCAACTTCAATGGCCAAAACAATGAATAGATTTGCCTTCTTTGCATGCTTGAAAAGTTAACAACACTTTGAATGTGGGATTGTGTTTGAAGTCTCGACACTTGAGTGTTTGGTACTCAATAATGATATAACCTGGAGTTCGGAAATGTATTACATATTTTTTAATGTTTGTTTTATTTTATTTTATTTTTAATTGACTATATGGGATTGAAATAGACCCTATATGTACTACATTATGACGGCATTATAACGGTATTTGAACAAACCAAATAGTGGCATTTTACAATAACAATTACGTGGTGATATTTCAACCTGGGTATCCACCTTGAAAGCTCATATTTT
This sequence comes from Wollemia nobilis, assembly GCA_028583015.1. Lineage (NCBI taxonomy): Eukaryota > Viridiplantae > Streptophyta > Pinopsida > Araucariales > Araucariaceae > Wollemia > Wollemia nobilis. The sequence goes on from JAQPPZ010002721.1 coordinate 3,034,031, forward strand.
TAACCACTCAAGCTCATGCTTTTTGATTTAGAAACGCATTACAGTTATTCATGTATCAGAATGTATATTCGCATCACAGGAAATCAAAATTCTGTCATCTAAAAGTGTAGAGCATAGAGGTCTTTAATAAAATGGACGGAGATTTAATAATATCACCTTGATACGATAATGAAAGCAACATCCTTCTGAGTGGAATTTAGGACATTTTTGATGTTTTTTTTTTGGTTTGTGGAAAACACCCCAATTGGGATGCCACTTTCGGGCAAGTCCCAAGGAGGTAGGGGTATCTATTTTGTCAGAAACGCCCAGGGAGGAGTACCTGGTCTGCCCCCTTCGGCACACTCAAAGAGCATGCCTCAAACAACAAAAAACACAAAAAACACAAGAAAAAAGACACAAAAGAAAAAACAAACACAAAAACAACAAAAAACATAAAAACAATAAAACACGTAAAACACACACACAAAAAACAACACACCCAAAAAAAAAAAAACACCAAAAACAACACAAAAACAACACAAAAACACAAAAATAAAACAGAACGAAAATAATACAAAACAACACACATCGAAAATCTAAAAAGTAAGGGAACTAAAATACCTTGATTGAACCAAAGAGAAGCAAAAACAAAGAAAAAAGGAACTAGGTACCTCTAGTATAGGAGCCATCCAGAGAAAGGATAGAAAGAAGAGCTTCCCTTATTTGCGAATCCCACCATCTAGGAGGGTGGCCGTGGTAAGTAAGACCACCTTTGTCCAATGCCCAATTAGCTAAAGCATCAACACTCTTGTTCTGTTCTCTGACCACATGATTGTATTCAACTTTAAAAAAACCCATCTAAATTAATTGAATCTTTTCAACAATTCTTTTTATTCTCGAATCAACCTTATGATTCTTAGGAGTCTTCAATGGATTAATCATGACTTGAGAGTCGGATTCAACCAGCACCTTTTTCCATCCGACCTTAGCAACCTCTCAAAGGCCTCTAAGGATACCATACCCCTTAGCAAGGTTATTGGAAAGGATACCCAAATTCTTAGCAAAAGTGAAAACCAGGGAACCATATGAAAGTCTACCAATTCCTCCCGCACTAGCTTTTCCAGGGTTCCCCTAGAGGCTCCATCGGTATTGACTTTTCCAAAATCCTTAGGAGGAGGCTGCCAATTCCTTGTTCAATCCATCTTTCAATTACTCACATTCTTGTCTGGGAGAGCAGTGAAAGAAAATGACTTTAGATTTGTCTTCATTGATCAATTGCCTGGTAGCATTAGAAAAACAACTAATGATTTGCTTAATTTTAGAAGCTTCCTTAACTGAAGCTTTACCTAACAGAGTAGAGTCATCAACCAATTGAAGATGAGAAATAGGCCTAGCTCCACGAGCAATGGTAACACCCTCAAGGGTTCTGTTTTTGGTTATAGTCTTGCCCAAGAATTCAACAAGAATGATGAATAAATAAGGGGAGAGGGGGTCACCTTGCCTAATACCTTTGGAAGCAGGGAACAACTAAGAAGGCTTGCCATTGATAAGAACAGAGTAGGACACCGAAGAGATACATCCCATAATCCAGTCCATCCAATCCTGAGAGAAGCCAAATTGCCTTAACACTTTGACAGCGACTTTAGCCTTGTTTTCTAAAAATGATTTGCCAGCCATCACTTCTACTCTGCTCGCTTCTCCAGTAATAAAGGCAACCTGGCTTGTAGCCTAACAAACATAAAATTACATCATTCTCCAATTATATACAAAGGAGGAAGAGGTCCAAATGAAATAGTAAAATAAAGAAAGGCAAATTGTTATATACTCACTTCATCATAGATTTGAATTCACGTTAAAAGGGTTACAAGGTTTTTGTTCAACTCTGTATTTTGGCACTTGAGGATGTCTAGAATGCAAATGTTATTTCTATAGCGAACTCAAGGGTGCTGCTCTTGAAGTTTCAAGGAGGTTAAGAATTTCCTGAGCCAAATTCCAAGCGATCTTTATAGAGAATCACATAAAGTGAACATATCCATATCCGTCAACATCCCAAATATTTTTGATGGATGTTGTAGTATTCCCAAGAAAGCTAATTGAAATAATAATGTTCTGCACATTCACACAATATTGTTTCAATAACCAGATTGTGTGCTTATTTAAAGCTCTCCATCTAGCCGTCGAGCAACTCTAGTGCACTCCCAGCCAGCAAGGGACTTACATCAGTCGAGTACATACTTGACCTCTCTTGGGACACTGAAGCAATCCACTATCCTTCGGTCGAGGGCATAATTCAACTCGATCTCGCAGTTTTAAATGTTGAGTCCATACTCGACCTCCTTATTCAGTTGAACCCTCTATCAACACTCAACCTCCTTATTCAGTTGAACCCTCTATCAACACTCAACCTCCTTGTCTCTACCAATTCTTTATCGAGTGACGGTTCCTCCATCCTTATTCAAATGCTTTAGAACAACCCTCAACCTTTTGATCGAATGCTTAACTAAATGCTGTTTCTCGGATAAATAGGATGAGCGGCCTTTGCCTATCTTTTAAGTTTGAGGGAGTGCAGTCTGCCACCAGCTACATTAAGAGTGATTCCTCCTATTCATTGAGGCCAGAGGTCGACCTCTCATGAGCAAATGACCTTTGTTATTATCACCGTTATAGGAATTCATTCATGAACTATCATTCCAACAATGGTTGTACACCAATTTTTTTTTTTGAATGGATGTTGTAGTATTCCCAGAAAGCTGATTGAAATACAACTAAATTTGGGAATACCGAAATGATGGGCATAATCATGTCTCATGCCAAATATGGACAAATTATTTCTCTGCAATTGACTTGACCTTCAGTAGGTTCAGTCAAGGGCTGAATCTTGGAAATATCTCTCAATCCAAAATAATGGATACATTACTCCTTGTAAAGCAGATATCAAGCTAATTTGATGCTAAAGTCCATTGTTATAGTATTAAATCAACTTAATGTTGAGATGCGGTTTCTTCCTTTGTGTCACTTGTAGGCTGTAAGCCCCTGGTGAGAGTGAATGAGGAGCAAATGGCTCGGTCTATATAATATCTATTTACAAAACTCTATTGATGCAGATGACACTCATGTGGGAATCAATGTTAATATTGTTTCCAAGGCAATCATTTTGCCAAGATCAAAATGCATATCTTACTTCTTTTTCTAACAGCAAGCCACCTGCAATGGCAGGTCTAGCCACTAGGTGGCCCTTGTCTTCATTGGCTTCGAGTACATTAAGTGATTCTATGGTGCTGTTTTCTCAAGAAATGGATCATGCATAGAACCGTTTTCTTCTTAAGCAAGACACACGTAAATGCTGGGTTTAAATATTGAGCATGATGAGGCATGGCTCTTAACAAGGTATAAAGTGATGTAACACCTCTTTATGCTAAATGGTGAGAGACCGGTTTAAAATTTGATACTAACTTGAATTATTGTACTAGAAATATACAATTTCAAATGAAGTAGTTCATGCTGACCGCCCTGTTACACCCTCTGTGTAAACACGTGTTATATTTCCTATCATTATCACACGTGATAAACTCTTATGCTTTACAAGTTTATATCATGCTTAGTGAGTTACTTCTTTAATAATATTATTGTAAAGATATTTTGTACTGAGGTGTGCACTTGCTGGTGTAGACCCTGTCATATTTGATTTTAGACTTATCATGTCTATGGTTGCTTCTCATGAATTTTGGCCTGTCAACTTTATCAACAGGATATTCTAGTTGGATTGTTGCGCTTGCGAAAATGTGGCCGTAACACAACATGCCCAGAACTAAAGGGCAGGTGTTCGATTGTTCGCGAACTTCATGTTTATGGGACTGCTGTGCCTGTTCATGGTCGTGATGCTGACAAACTGCAACATCAGGTACTTCTTGACAGTATTCCAGAGCCTATTTTGTTGATACAAATTCATAGTATGTGGCATAGTAATGTTTTTCCATATGCTGCTGATTCCCTGAGTTGGTCTTTGGATATATAGTCAAATCTAGATATACCGGTTTGTCAATAGGATTGACTGAAACAAAGAACATCATAAAGGGAACCCAATATTATATAGAAATATACAATAGCAATTTCTCAGTTGTAATGGATGTGGCTTTGAAGTAAAATTAATTGTGTTAATTGATGGGTTGTAAAATGAGAATATTGAGATGGAAATTAGAGCCATTGGTATTTGAAGATGGAAGCTGTAACATGTCTAATTTCTTCAAGTCTTTCGGGTTAAGTCTCTACACTGTTATGGCTTGATGCTGGATGACTGGTGCATGATTTCAAATAATGTCATTGTTTTCTAAATTAAAATAAACATATTTATATTATGAACATAGATATAACATAAGAAAGATGTGCTGCCCAAGAAATCCATGATAACTTGATGGCCAAGAAAACCAAACGTACTTGATTCTCAAAAGAGGACAAGATATAGCTTAATGCTGAAGAAACTATAGGTAGCTTGGTGCCATGGATATGTTGGAGCCTAAGTAAACCATAGGTAGCTTGGTGACCATCAAAACTGTAGTTAGCTTGATGTCAAAGAAACCAAAGACAAGCTGGTCTCAAAAATTAGTGCAATTGCTTAGCGTGCAAGAAAATGTACACAGCTTGGTTTCCATAGGTAAGTTAATGCCTAAAGAAACTATAGATAATGGAGATTATCATGGATTATTGAGATCTTGATCGGCAGCTCTTTGAATATGTGTGGATATTATATCTTGGAAGCAATTGTTCATTTTTCATGTCATTAACTGCTTTGGCAAGAGTGGATAATGGTTGGTATGTTCTCCATCTATGATTTTATCAAATTGATCAATTATGACAAGTCCGCATCAAATACTATTAATTGAAAATTATATTCCCTGGTAAGTATTTCTAGTACTTCTTCCATGTTGTTGGACTTACAAATGCATTGGCACTAGTAATCTAGCATATCTCTTGTAAGATATATGAGGCATAGTCACTTGCTAAATTGCCTGGGTTGAGTTCAATAAGGATGAAAGTGGCAAATATTCACTAATGAAAAAATTAGCTGTAAGATTCACTTAAGATCGACACATAATTTTTTTCCCTCAATTAATTTAAAAAAGTAAATGTCTAAATAAGAAATAAAAACAAATATAAATATGTATGAAAACTTTACAATTCATATAAGAATAAAGTTGAGTTGCAAATTTCTATCAGTGAGTTGCCCCAACTTTTGCCCTGGTATTTTTATTTCATCCTTAAGCTTTAGATGCAGGAGGGAGTCAAGCAGATATAGGGATGAAGTGTGCGAGTAGTGGGGCCCCACATTTTAGGTTTATTTTTTATTTTTATTTCATTTGCATTTACTGCTTTTTGTCCATTTCTGTTTGTTGAATTTGTTTGCATATGGCAACAAATTGCCAAAATTTGAACAATTTTAATGAAATTTGGTGATTTGAGCAACTATGGTCATAGGGATGGGACAAAGTTACCAGGGTTGATTGTATTTTATTGTATACCCTTTGCATGTATTTTGCACATGCCTATATGTAAGTCCTCTAGCATAATATTTCTCCTTTCCAAAAAGCTTCCATGTATATCTATCATCTCTTAGAAGTTTCCTTTTTCTGGAAACTTCCTTGTATATTCTTTCTATTCTCTAAATATTCATAATATGAATGAGTGTACAATATGTAAAATTGCAGCAACCCCTTGTGTGTTTTTATTGTTGCGAGTATATATCACTTGGTATCAAAGCCTATGGATTGTAGCCTTTAGATCCAGTGAACTTAAGAGTTCCTGTTGCTACCCATTGAACTTCTTCAATGTTGTATCTTTTTTAAATGAACATCAGTTATACAAATGGAGATGCTCTCATCAACTTCTGACTCCTTGATTGCCATTGGAGGGGTTAAGGGGGGGCGCCGGTCGTCATACTTAAGGCTTCTTATCTGGTGCAGGTCAAGAAAGATTGTTGTGAGTAGGATCAGAGCTAATTATGATCCTATTACACCTTAAATATGCATGAGATCTGATCCAGAATAGCTTCCAAAAACAAAGGCAACTCTAAGAGACTAAGATCATACAAGAATCAATAACAGCATTTTGGATGATGCACTTGCAAACCCAAGCAATAGTAAATCCAGCACCACAGATTGCCATTTAGGTAGAAGCAAAAAAAGAAGGATTTTCAAGTTTCGTGGCAAGTCCAATGTTAAGAAGCTGGACTTATGATTACACAGTTGTGAGACAAATTTCACGATGCCTTGAGGTCACTATTTAGCAGAAGATCCCAATTGCTGAAATTTGGTGACAAAATTATCAAAATTTGCTTGTCATTATCAAGATGAAGAGGGTAATAATTATGAACTGCTTATTGGATGTAGTCAAATGTACCGTGAATATGAGGGTCTCCTCTATTGGGCAACCATAAATTGAAGTGTTCAACAAGCTCTAGGTCAGTCTGGAAGTTCTATATTCAAAAGAGGCGCTTAAGATTGAGTTTATTTATTGTTTCAATTCTTATAGTACTGCATCCTTGGTAAGAAACATTGCATCTTTCTGGTTCACTTTTCACTCAAATTGTTTCTTGTAGCTCCTCCCTAATCTTAATTGCACCCAATAAAGAACGAAATGAATGGAGATTGTTTATGGAGCATTGAACATCATAACCATGAAAAATCAATATTCATTGCATAAGAATGGGGGCATATACTTTAGCAAAATCAATCTTTCTGTTGGATTTTATTAGACACGAGTGGAGCCATTAAGATGTTTCCAAAACAACTTTCAAAATGAAATTCAAGTTTTTTTTTTTAATATTTATTTTAAATTTAGAAGGGTCAATATTGAAAATAGTTTTTAAATTTACAATGCTAAAAAGTAAGTTTCTTATAATGGGCCAAAATTTTCAACCATGGAATTTGGAACAATGCCTCATGTGAATGGCATTTCAAAAATGTAAATTACTTCTTCATGCTCTTAACAAAAGAAACGGTTCGATACAAATGTAGGCAAAAATGTTTACGATCACAAGAACAATAAACCATGTCCGTATCCAAATTACTAATGAATTATACAAGTGAACAAAAATCATGCATGCCTTCTTAGTGCTTGAAATTAAGGTTCAAGCAATTTCCAGCAAATAAAGAGCCAAGGCACAAATGTGCCTATGGTGCGTTCTCAGTTGAAAACCTTCCCATACCTATAACTTCTATACATTGTCAACCACTGCTGGCATCAGTGACTGTTTTCTTGTAATGAGCAGTCAGTCAGAAATTTTACGTTTGTACTTGTTACCCATTTTTAAAACCTAATAGTAATACTAGTTTAAAATTCCTAAAGAACATATTCCTTCTATGTTGGCCACTTGAGCGTAATCTGATTTTGTATTGAATCCTTCTCTACCTGCTATTGTAAAACATCTGGACATTGCTACAGTAATAGTTTCTTCTACAAGTCTGGTTGCATTTTTCTTTTTCAGCATCTCATCATTGCTTATAAGAGTCACTAGCTTTTTTTTATATTTATTTTGAAAAGACTTCTTTAAGCAAGAGCTTGTGAGAATTTTATTACTATTACTTGTAATATTAAATGCTCTATTCATAATCTGTTTGGAAAACCAAATTTGATTGCAATTCAGGTTGGATCTGAGAAGTAAGTGGTGTGGCCTTCTCATTGTGTCTCATGGCCAGGCCAGATCCAGGTCAACATGATATCTGGGCCAGGTCTTGGCATCCCTAGTGAGGGATCTATTGCCAAGGAAAATGAGATAATGGCATTACAATATGAATTATATTTTAAAATTATTGCTTAATTTGTCAATTGTCTTCAAGGGCATTTTAAATTTAATAGCATGAGAACAGCTAATATTGTCTTGTTAAGGTGTCTATACTTTAAAGAACTTTAGTCTTGATATACCAAAACCCTAGAATATTGGAGTCTGTCAAATCCATGAATCGTGTCTTATGCCCTTATTCTTTGCATTGTTCTTATTCTAAAGGACTTGATAGACAGTGTTAAAGTCTGTTAATTCTTAAAGAATGTGTATTTGTTAGTCAATGGATGTACAAAACACCTTGCATAAGGAAGACGAGCATAAATATTCTAAAGAAGGAATTGAAGCAGAAGGCTAGGAGATCAATGGCCTTTTATTCTTTAGGACTAGTGGATGTCTTATGCTTCTCTTTTGGAGACATCTCAAAGGGAGATACTTTTTCCCTCAAAGATCTTGTACATTCTTATACTAACTCTTTTTTTGATCTTTCATTTAGGGTTATGGGACTCTTCTTATGGAAGAAGCAGAGAGGATTTCTCGGAAGGAGCATAGATCAACAAAGGTAGCAGTGATATCAGGTGTAGGAACAAGACATTATTACAGAAAGCTTGGTTATGAGCTTGAAGGGCCTTACATGGTCAAATATTTAAACTAGTGGCTTGTGTCAAGGACCCAGTCTGTACTATGTCCTCACAAATGCTCAGTTTGGAGCAGTATGTACTATATTCCCATGTATGGAGCAATTGTTTGGTTAAAGGCTTTACATGTAGATAGTTTCTTGGGCGCAAGTTACAATTCTAAGAATAATTGATAGTATTTGGCTGTTGTCTAGATGCCTAGAAGCAATAGTCTTTTTGCACATTAGCAGCTTCTGTTACGTTTTAGCTTTTTTGGGACATTGATTATTGTTTGATTGGCTGACTCAATCACCCGAGAAGCAGTAGTCTTTTTCCACATTAGCAATTTCTGTTACGTTTTAGCTTTTTTGTGACATTGATTATATTGTTTGATTGGCTGACTCAATCACCCTAGAAGCAGTAGTCTTTTTCCACATTAGCAACTTCTGTTACGTTTTAGCTTTTTTGTGACATTGATTATATTGTTTGATTGGCTGACTCAATCACCCTAGAAGCAGTAGTCTTTTTCCACATTAGCAACTTCTGTTACGTTTTAGCTTTTTTGTGACATTGATTATTGTTTGATTGGCTGACTCAGTCACCCTGTCAACTAATTGTCAGGAGGAAGGACCACTCTTACATTTCTGTGTTTTGCTATTCAAAAATTTTCTCTTCATCATTTCAAATTTGGTTTGTTTTGCGAAGATACATTTTTTTCATTTTACCTATGTATTTAGTTACATCCCAAGATAGCAACCTGAAACTTGTGATTGGAGTTTTCAAGGCCATGCTACAAGAGAATATATATATATTTATATATATGGCTTCTATTGGGGCCACACCCATCAAAGTACCAAAATATTACATTTGCAATTGGGTCAGGTAATACCAAAATATTACATTTGCAATTGGGTCAGGTAAACTATATCCAGCATGCCTTTTTATCACAAGTATTTTTCATTTCTTTTTCTGTCAAATATATTCTTCATTAAGAGCCATGTTTCCTTAATCAGCTTCTTGACATAATTTCCATTACGAGATAAAATGCCACTTGGTCAGGTGTCTTATAAAATTTAAAAATTCACTAAGATTAATTTCAACACCGTGATTGGCTAAATAATCTGTTACCTGAATTCCTTCTATATATGTTCACATTTCCATGAGATTGCCTCGAATAATAGATGATGGACATCAACAACAATATTATTTTTTAATCAAGTCCCCACATCCATTTTTGTTAGCATTAATAATAATTTGTAAATCTCTCTCAATTGAAATATATTTCCGTCTTTTTTCTATTGCAATTTTAATTCTTATAAAAAACACCCTAGCGTTTGCATAATTAGTTGAAGTTGTGAGGAGAATTTTGGCTTCATTATTTTGAAAAACACTATCCTCATTGGTTTTTTCTGGATTTCCTTTAGAAGCACCATCAACAATAATTTTGATAAACCCAAATTTTGGACATTTTTATTTTACCCTAATCAAAGTAAAAGTCTTTGTTTTAAAGCCATTATTGTTGATGACTCTTCTATGTATGTTCAAATTGTCATTGTTACCACCTCTTTTTTTGCACTTGAGACTAACCTTTATGAGCACTGTAGCAATAAACATTTTTCCAGAGACAATAATATGGTTCCAAACTTGGGCATGATTTTGAGATTTATTTTTAAAAATTCTATTATTTCTTTTAAGCCGTAAATTCCACCAAATAATGAGAGGACCAATCTCCCAAAGTATCCATAATGTTTTAACTTTGAAATAATTAATCCAACATTTTATCAACTCTTTTCAGGTTGAAGGAGCTATCCAATATATTTTTACATTAAAACAAAAGGAACCCAAAAAAGGTGTGATCTAAGTTACAATAAAGAAGTAAATGGTCTGATTTTTCTAAATCCTTCACACAAGGCATATCTGACTCCTTCTTTGTAGACTATCATCTAAGAATCTTATTTTGAATTGCTAAACAAAGAAATGTGGAAGCCTTAGGGAGAGCCTCTAGTGACCAAACATGCTTTCAAGGAAAATCTTTAGGAGTAGAAAGAATGTATATTTTTTATTCTACTACTCATCCCCTTATTTTATGGAAGATTGGAGAGTAGATTATGCAAATGACTTATGTTAACATAGGGTACATTAGTAGGCTGTTTAAAGGAATAGGAATGCTTTTTGTCAAGTTTATATTAAAATCTTATTCTCTATCAAGAGTTGGCATGGTGATCTTTGACAAAGAAGCCTTTAGTATGTCAAGAGCAAAATAAACTGGTATTTTCTCATATAAAAGAGAATACTTTTTTTAAGGGATTATAATTTTTGATCTAGTTCAAGGTTCGAATGTTTGAGAAAGGGAATGGTTGATGCATGATGCTGTTAAAGAAATATATTTCTTAAGACTATGGTAGTAAAATATATGGTGGTTTTTAAAGAAGAAACATTTGAGGTATTTTGCTTTTTAAATTGGTTAATATGGCAAATGGTTAATATTTGAGGTAATCTAGGGTTCAATCAAAATTTGAAACTTTTAAGCCCAAGCAAAATTATACCAATTAATGGAATCCTGCTTAGCATGGATTAATAGATAATTGAGTTATTGATTCATGTTACAATTTATGTTGTGTATAAACCTGTGCATTGTTTATTCAAGGGTTAATGGAATCCTATGCGTAGAATGGATGGATGGATACACAATCGATTTTATTGATTCATGTGAATGAAATCCTATCCTATGCGTAGCATGGAGGGATACACAATTGATTTTATTGATTCATGTGACAATTTATGTTGTGTATGAACACATAACTGTTGAAACTTTTTAAGCCCAAGCAAAATTACACCAATTAATGGAATTCTATGCTTAGCATGGATGGGTATACAATTAAGTTATTGATTCATTTGATGATTTATGTTATGTATGAACATGTGCATTGTTTATTCTAAGGTTGAAGCAATTTTTTTGGGAGTAGATGGAATCCTACGTTTAGCATGGATGTATACGGAATTTATTTATGGAATTAATTTATTGATTCATGATAATGTTAGGTACTTTATGAATAAGTAAATACCTAATCTTTGGTTAATATAAATTCATTCAATCACAATTAATATCAACAGTGGATGTTTTGGATGATGTGTGAGGTAAATGTTCTTGGCAATTCACTTGTAGATATTGGAGCAATTTATTTTTGATACAGTTTTGTAGTAGTCTTTATTCCGTCTCAATGTTATTTCGTAATATAATATTGTGTTCCTAATTGGTGATTATATTCTCCCTTGTATTTCTAGCTTTTCCATTTTAGTGAATAAACATCTTACCCATCTAATGAAAGCTTTATTTTAATGGGAGTAATTGTAATTACATTCTGTTATGATTTTATTTTCATCCCATGGAGTAAAAGTCATAATTTTGATATTGAATTCCTCTTTTTTCTAACAATATGTTTGGATGTTTATTTGTTTCACTTATGTATATTTGAGTCTGTAAATTCATATAAGGCCACTATAAGACAATTTTAAGAATTCCTTAGAAAAAGACAACAAACCGACTTTTCATATTTTAAAATTTCATAAAACCTAACATTTTAAAGATTAATAAAAGGATAAATTTCACCTTGTAAATGTCGAAGTGTGTGCATGTAGTAAATTGTAAGATTGTGTGTTAAAATGCAGCTGCCCAACATTCGTGGTGTTGTGTGTTAGAGGGGTTACCAAGGTATAATGGTTTTCTTGTTAGGATTATTACATAATTGTATAGGGTGTTAGATGAGTTGTAATGAATTGCATTTGTATAAGTTGGTTACATGTTATGATAATTGATTCAATTTTGAATATATAAATAAATTATTTCTTGTTAATATAATTTGTCCAACATCCTTGCTGGTCCAAATCAGAGTAGGTTACCATAGCAAAATACCAGATTCAAAGGATGCCAAAGGAAAGACAAGTTTGTCCTTTGCTAAATTTGTGTTTTTTGTTGCATTCATTTGTTTGTAGGCGTTTAACAAATTGCAATATTTATTTCGTTTTTAGGATATTAAGCATGAAAGCTAATCTTCTTTGCCAAAACAACTTGTTGAACAAGACGAGGATGTCATTCAAATGAGGCTAAAAATGTGGATTCCAATTCTTGCAATAAGCGAAAATATTTGGGAATAGTCAATGTCATGCCTTCTTATTCATGAGCATGGAACAATATGAATGGATGAGGCGTGATTAAGTTGGCTTATTGCATTGTTGCTGAGCATTGGTGCATTAAAAAAAGGTGTTCCACGGTGTCGACCATGGGGCGTATGATGCATCGACAAATAGAGCTATGTTTTTCACCAAAGGAAATAAGATGTTTTGAGGTCTTGACCAAGGGACGTTTGATTAATTAATAAGTAGTCACTATGCTTATCACAAAAGGAGTTTGAGAGGTCATCTTGAATATGCAAGTTGTTATCAAGTGGTTTAGAAAATGTCATCCAAGTGCATACTAAAATACGATCAACATATCGTTGAATGGGCTAAGATGAGGGACCATCTAAAAGAATTCAAGTGAGGGGTTGTCTTGTGTTAGTTTATTGTTGTAGAGGCCAACCAACATTGATGCAATGATTTGATGATGTAGGCTATCCATGAAAGGCCATATAAATAAACCATTGCGGTTATAACATGCTAACAGGGAAGAAAATGCATGTTGTGTTGTCTAATATGAAGACAAGACAGGTTATCCATGAAGTTGAGGAAGACTATCTAAATTAATCACTGCAATTATAACATATTAATAGTGAAGAAAATACATGTGCTATCTATTAGACAAGACTGCCAACAAAAGGTTTTCTAGAAATTGTGCATCTTGAAGCAAGTGCCATCTATGTGACATGCCCAAAAAACAAGCCAATGAAGGGTTGTCCATGTTAGTTGTTGTCTTGTAGATAATGTGATAGAATAGTCATTTTAAAAGGAAATATCAAGGCATTGAGACGTCCATGCCATCTAGATAATACTGTCTCCTTCTAGGAGATCATTCAAAGATTGTTTAGCAAAGATGTGGTGAGGGCCACATATTGGGTTGTCTAGATTGTATGTTAGGTCATCTAGCTAAAACTAAAATGTTTAGACACAAAAGAAAGCCAACTTATATGAAGTAAAAAGTGCCATCAGATTTAAAAATAATTATTTTGCCGTTGTCTTATTTGCATCAATATTTTGTGAGCGTTGGAAAGTGTTTATTTATTTTTTAAATAAATAAATAAATTTGTTGTCCATGCATTACCATCTGAAGAGGAAGTGTAGCATCTAATAATCAAGAAACATTTAATACTTGTACTAGAAAATGCCTAGAATTGGAATTAGAAAATGGTTTAGTGCCTCCACATTCAAGAACATTCTTCTAATTAGAGCTTCTAACATGGTCTTTACTAGAGCCAATAATTTTTCTCACAACTTCAATGCTATGGTATTGAGTGCCATTGAAATCAAAGAGTTTTTTTTTTGTTCTTAATAAGTGGTCTTCCTCCAATGTCACATGGAAAAGGTCTTACATTTAGTGCCTCCACCAACGAATAACACAAGCGAGCACATCAATAACATCTAATGAGCCTTAAATGTTTTGTGCCTCTAAAGATATTAACATTCTATGCCTCATGAGTTATCCATGAAGATCTTATTGATGACATTGAAATCAAGCCAAAATTTTCCCTTGTCACGCTTGAGAATGCTTGCTGCCAAGTGTTTCTTCAACCTTAATGACACCATTTTTTACAATTTTGATCTTCAAAGCAACGATATTCTAGAGTGTCATCAGTTCATCACAATAGTGCCTCCATCCCTTGTCTTCTCGAATGTTTGGTGTTACATTTTTATTGTAGCCAATTTGTGTTCATATGACACTAGAGGAAGATCAAGCACTTAGAATGGAAAAAATATCTTTGAGTTCAGTAGCACACAATACCATGGTGCTATGAGCAAGAATTTTTGACTATGATAATGACCATGCTGGAGGTAGAGGTAGTAAAATGTTTGATGATCCTAATGCTTGACATTGGTTGGTCCAAGAACGAAATGTTTGCTGGTGGCTAGATGTTGCAATGAAAAATAAGAATGTTAGTGGAGGAATGTTAGAAACTATTAGGTTTCATCAATTACAATAAAATTTTGTATTGACATGATAGAAAAATAAATACGTGTCATCAAGAATGAATGAGATTAGAAGTTACAACTAAGTTATAATGTCCCATTGACATACAAGAAATTTTTTATTTTTTTTAAATTTCACACATGTAAGACTTTGTCAAGATGTTTGCATGTTGCTCCTATGTTGGACAAAATTGGAGATGTATGTTGTGTAACTGAACATGTTTGTGGATGAAATTGCATTCAAGCTCAATGCGTTTCATATGTTCATGAAAAATTGGATTGCGAACAATCTTCATAACTCCTTGGTTGTCACAATTCAAGATGGTTGGTTGCTTTTGTGGGATATGCACATTCTTGACAAGATACGACATAACCAAATCGTATCATAGACAACTATAATGCAATATCCAACCTTGATAGAAAAACGAGCAACAACGTGCTGCTTCTTACTTATGTAAGAAATCATAATGGATCTCAAAAAATACATATCCAAAAGTAGATCGCTTAGCATCAATGGATCTTGTATAGTTCACATTTGTAAAACCTATCAATAAGATTGATCATTCTTCATGTACTCCAGACCATACTCAATCATACCATAAATATACTTGAGTACCGTTTTGCTACTTTCTAATGATATCTTTGGTTCTTGTATGAACCATGAAAGACAACTCACAATATAGCTTATGTCTAGTCTGGTGTATGTAAGATATAGACTCCAATCAAAGTGATAGGGACTTCCATTCAACTATGGAGATGAATCATATTGGAATAATTATAACCCTATCTCCATTGGAGTGTCCATGGGCTTGCAAATTTTCATCCAAAATTTCTTGAGCAATGTCTTGATGTACTTCATGTGCGATATGAACACATGGTTCTTAGTTTGCCACACCTCCAAGCCAAGATAACATGTCAAACAAGTGCTTTAAAACTTTCTTGGTTTCTTTAATCAACTTTACTAAACTCCGAATGATGATCGAGTCTTTGACATGCACTATTATGATCACAACCTCTTTTGCCTTTTGAAGTATAGGTTCAAATCATAAGGAATGCAATGAAATCCGTGTCATAGAAGATGCTCATCTATATTCACATACCAAGCTTTGGGAGCCTACTTTAGTCCATAGAGATATTTGATGATCTCTCATACATTCTTCTCTTGACCATATATGACAAATCTCTCACATACCTTTACCTATGTCATGTAGACTTCCCCATTGATCACCATTAAAAATTCACTTTTCACGTCTATTTGATGCAACTTCCATCCAAATTGTGTAGCCATTGTGGAAACCATTTGAATGGTCTTGATATTTACTATCCTTTCTATGCATAGCCCTTTTCAACAAGCATTGATTTGTATTCATCAATGTTATTGTTAGCTTTGTATTTGGTCTTGAATACCCACTTGCAACCAATGGATTTCTTGTTAGGTGGAAGATCAAGTTGCCATGTCTTGTTCTTCATCAATGTTGATACTTGAAATTCATGGTATTATTCCATTCCTTTGACACAAGAGTTTTGTGAATTATTGAAGATTTTTGTGAGTGGTACTCTAAGTGGATGGTATTGAGTCATTAGCTCCATCAACTACATCACGAACACACCTATCATTTTCATCAAGATTAACATCCTCTTTGGAAGGCTTCATCGTCATCATTGGATAGGAAAATAATATGCACTTCATCAACATGTGGTTTAGAAAAAGAGGTACAAATATTCTTTTCAGCAAACACCTCTCTGCTGATATACAACTTGTTGTTGTCAAGATACATGAGACGATATTCATTCGAATAATTGTTGTATCCAATGAAGATACATCACTTGGATTTCTCCTCTAGCTTCATTTACTAATGCTTTGGTATGTGCATGAACTTGGTACATCTAAACATGTGGATATGTGACATGGAAGGTTTTTTACCCATTTATGTTGCTTTAAGCGTGACACCATTCCATGGAAGTGAGGATTTACGGTTCAACAACTAGACTACTATAAAAATAAGTTCTACTCAAAATGTTGGCTCCAAGTTGGCATTGCTTAGCATGCATCACACCATTTCCTAAATAATATATTTTTTCCTCTTCACAACTATATTTTGTTAAGGCATGTAAGTAGTTGTTAGTTATCATTTGATGCCATGTTGCTATAGGAAAGCAAAATATAAATTACCGGTGTACTCCTGCTTGATCTAAGTGAAGTACAAATGGGATGACTAACAATATTCTCCACACACTAAAATCTTGCTACATGACTAAAAGATTCATATTTGGTCTTTAGAAAATACACCCATATCCTTCATGTATTATCATCAACAAATAATTAAAAATATTAACAACCACTAAAACTTAAATTTATGGATCTACACAGATTGATATGCACCAAGTCGAATGGACCAAATTCTCTATGTATGTTAGAGGCTAATGGGAATCAATGCTACTTTTTGATCAAAAAACTCATATAAAAGTCATGTGGCTTCATCAAAGATGGAAGTTCATGTACAGAGTGACTTCAAATAATCAAAACTAAAATGTCCAAATCATCTATGCCGAAGTGAGGTAGCTTCATCTACTTTGGTTGTCAAAGCTTGTTTGTCTCATATTACAACTACAAGATGGAATATCTTACCTCTAATAGTACCACAAGAAATGACCGTCAAACCTCTATATTTCTCTCAAATGAGATAGATTTTCTTTGCACCTATTTTCATAAATTCATCATACAGTTTGTGATTAAGCAATTAATTCACACAAAGTAAGTTCTTCATGAGGTGAGGCATATAAAGAACTTGATTTAGGTGACATGTATGCTTTCCAAGATGTAAATGAACACCAATAGTTTCAACTATGGTTTATGTCGAGTTGTCACTAACTGAAACTTGTCCACAATAAGATAAATGGTCAAGGATCATGAACCATTCCTTCTGGTCTATCATGTGTCTAACAGCTCCTAAATCAATGTGCCAAACTAGGCTATATTTTAAAACAACATCAAGAGATTGAACATAATAGACTATGTCTTCTCCATATGTGTTACAATCAATATCCTCAACTACATTGTCATGTTGGCATTGAGGTGCATTTCTCATTTGCCAATGAGAAATCTTCTACTCTCCTCTTGATAAATTCTATAATTGGTTCTTGGAAGAACCTTGTGATAGCAAGTTGTACTTGCACTCGTGAAGTACATGTCCTAGTTTCCCATCGATGAAACATATGATGCTGAAATTTGAATAGTTTCTTTGTCCTTAATGTTGTTGCTATTTTTATCCTTTGTTTTTTGGTTAATTCTAATTCATGTTGGGGTTCGCCACTTTTCTTCGACTACATTGACATCTTAAATTTTTGATACAAATCATGTTCAAATCATTTCTCATTTCTCAACTTGTTTCCTCTTATTGAAGCAAATTCATAAGTCTCAAAAGTGAAACTCTAGTTAGTCACATTCAAATTTATTACCCAATCATTAAACGTCGGTGATAGTGCATTCAACAATATCAAAACAAGGACATCATCATTGACAATTTTATCTAGTGCTTGTAGTGAGGTTTGCAATTCAAAAATACATATCATAGAAAGCCTTTTAGCTTCTCACCACTCTTCATCTTCAAGCAATGTAATTAGCTTTGTAGGTGTAGGATTTGATTTTAATTCTTGGATTCAAAAACTATATTGAGTTTATCACATGCAGCCTTCATGGTTGTATCACAAATATATGACTAGATCTCATTAGTCACATCTAACATTATAATCAATCAATATTTTTGCTAAGCTTTATCAATTTTTTTTTTTACGGTAAATGAAATGTCTTTGAACAATGCTAGACATCTTCAAATTCTAGGGGAATCTTCAACTTCATCTTTCAAGTAGAATAGTTGTCACCTTTTAGCTATTGAGAATCGAACAACAATATATTTGGGGTATTAAAAACCAATATAATTCTTCAAAAAAAGTTTAATATGATGATTCCACTAGAATGGGAACAAAAATAGCTTTCCAATGAGTATATATACACCTATACTCACAAATCAATCAATGCTTTGAACTCGAAGAAACGAAAAGGTTTCATCGAGAAAAAATTGAGGTGTGGGGGATTTAGGTATTTTCCTCCAAAATGAGTCCTATGAATATCATTGGAATATTCCTTCAATGTTCCGGGGTAATAAAATAAATTATTAAGGTGGGTCTTGTACTACTCCACCTAAACAAAAATATTTCAATTCTTTAATACGTCCACCCAAAAAAATATGTGGGATAATTGAGGTGTACTTTGATATAGGGAATTGGGCACACATCAATAAATTATCAAATGGATAGTTTTAAAAAAGTGAATTTCCTTACCTGTTTACATGATGGGGAGGTTCTTGTCATCCTGGTTTACTAAGCAAAACACCAATAGAGTCTTTTATATGGCACAAAGACCGCCCCACTATACATGTGGGATTAACACAATTGATTTATTTTTAAACTGTACACACGTAGCTAGATGACAATTTCATCCTTAATCAACCAATCAACTAGTGATATTCATTGTCAAAGTTCAATTTGATAGTCATGACTTGCATGCAATAGAAAATGAATCTTTACAGTTTATCTCCAATTTAAAGGTTCAAATGGAAAAAAATGTTTAGAGGTTTGAAACATTTTAGTTTTGTTTGTACCTCCTCTTCAATGGATGATGTGTCCCCTATACAATAGCCAAATCTCCTACATTCAAAATATGATTGAACAACATTGAACTTATTTGACATTAGAGTTTGAAAGTATTTTGAAAGGGATTTTGGTGCCTCCATCACAAGTAGACATGTTTCCTCTTGTTGATGATGTATTTGTTAACTTTGTAAGTCTAGTCCACTCACTAATCATAAATTCAACTATGCTTACTATCTTGAACACATCAACAACCTCTCCATGAGATGTATTATGGTTTTGACAACAGTAGATTCTCCAACGTGCATGTTCTTTTGACAACCTCTTCGCATGTTCAAAAATTCTTGTCAAAAATGAAAACATAAACATGAAATTGCACCTTCACACTTTCTTTTGCCTTAGGTAATTCACTTTTAGATGAACCATGCAACCTTGAGTTAGATGAGCCATACAACTTCAAGAGCAAATGGCCCTCATAACTTCTTTATGTTGGACATTTTGAGTGATAAGTTGTCATTGATGTCAAAATTGAGTGGTCCTTGATGTCAAAATTTCAGCACCAGTCAGTGGCAGTTTCAGTTGGCAGCATCAGTTTCAGGTTCTCCAATAAATGCAAAAGGATAATTCGGTTTCAGTTTCAAGACCCGGTTCTAGGAAGTCAGATTTGGCCCAAAGTGCAAAAAGAAGCCCAAGTAAATAATATTATAATATTCTTTTATAATATTATACAAAGGAAGTTTAAAATTAATTATAAATTAATTATAAATTAATTTATTAGTTAATTTACTTAACTTATAAAGTTATTTAAATTAATTATTAATTTTAAATTAATTTAAGCTAAGGTTAAATAACCCTAAGGTGGGTTATTAAAATTAAAATTCGAAATTCAATTTCGAAATACAAAGCGCCGACGTGAGGAGAAATTTAAAAACGTGTATATAAGGGGGACTACCCACCTTACCAAAGATTTACCATGCCTTCGAAAGTATTTGCGAGCCTTATGATTTGCGCTGCGTCCAAGGAAGATAAAGTGTGCGAATTTTTTTGAAAATCAAACGACGACGGAGGCATAAGAGGAAGGGACTCTTCCTTCCTTCACGTGGGTATTAGTAGCCCATGCGGTGGGCTCCCAAGCGCTAAGGTGCTTAGGCTTGAGGAGATGGCGGATCGAATCTCACCGAATCTTGGGCACCGAAAATTTTGGGAATATAGTTTGAGCATTTAGAAATTAATTTTTGCATATTATAATTGGTTTCTAAGGTAGAAAGGGGAGTTATAAGGGATTTGCAAAATTAGATTTTTAATATTATTTGCTCAAGTGGTTGAAAGGATAGTAAGGTGTTTGGTTGATGTTTTATGGTGTTGGACATTATTTTGAGTTGGAGTTTATAAGGTGTATCCAAGTAATTATTTCATGTATGTTATGATGAGTGTTATTTTTAAAGGGAGCAATAAGGCATAAATTGAGTTGTGATTATTTTGTGTCTAAGGAATATTTTTGAGAAAGTGTTGAAGTGATATTGTTGTGTTTAACCATTGGAATTGGAAAGAAGGAAATTGTGATTGAGACAAGTTTTTCAAAGGCACTTTGACATCCAACAAAAGGTATGGGCATATTCTTCCTAGTGAGTGATTGTTGAAAGTTGTGTATGAAAAGTTGGAGTGAAAAGGATTGTTTGGTTAGCATTGTTGAGAGTGTTTTGATTTAATGCTTCAAGGTTTTTTGGAATAAAAAGAGTGGTTGATAAAACCTTGTTTTATAAGCATTGTTGTTGAAGTGATTAAATTGAGTGAAGAACTTGAACTAGGGTTTGGAAAGAACATGAGTATCATTGTTATGTGAGATTGGTTGATAAGCATTATTGGAAATATTTGAGTGATTGTTCATATGATTGGACTAGGGTTTGTGAGCAAGGATTATTTCATTGAGTGATTGGTTGAGTAGAGTTGGTTGAGCCTAGTCAAGTGAATGTGTTGAAGTGATTGTTCAAGTTATATGAAACAAATTATTCTATATTCTGAAATTGATTTGAAAGTGATTGAGTATTGAGGTGAATGTGAAGCATATTGAGTCTCTAACAATTCTCTTTATGTTTCTATGAGATTGGACAAGTACTAGTGTGATCTTGTTGGGCAGATTTGAGGTAAGTCTTAGAGAAGACTTGTGGACAGATTTATGTGAGCTTTTGTGGAAGCTTACAAGACAAATATTGAGGTACAAATTTGAGGATAGGTTTGTGCTAGATTAGAGACAAATATTTGAGGATAGAGTTTGGTACATATTTGAGGATAGGTTTGTGCCAGATCAGAGATAGATATTGAGGATAGATTTGTGCTAGATCGAAGGATTGTGTTTAGTGTAGATTTGAGATAGAGATTTGGAGGTGACAGAGTATAGAAGATGACAATATCTAGTGGATAGAGATCCATTAGCCAGGGTAGTGAGGATAGGTGTCTTCAATGGATAGAGATCCATTAGCCAGAGTAGTGGGGGCAATAGTTCTTCTAGAAGATCATCAGCAGAGCAGAGGGGAAAGGAGTTCTCCTGTGGATAGAGATCCATGAACTTGATTAGGGGATTGGTGTCTCCTTTGGACAGAGGTCCATAAACATTGTAGGGAAAGGATTCCCAAGAGAATTTATTTGAGAAAAATTTATAAGAAATATTTTCTCCGTGGAGTAGCCCACATTGGGTGAACCACATAAAATCATGTCTCTCATGTGTGATGCTTTGTGTGATGTTTATTACTTTAATATTATTGATGTTATCATTTGGATTAAAAGGCAAAAATTTTTATCTTATATTATTCACCCCCCTCTCAGTATAAGCACATGTTCTTCAATTGGTATCGAGTGGGTCTCTCCATGAAAAGACTAACAACTTGGAGGAGGATCCATCAGAAACACACATGACTTCAGAAAATGAAGAAGAGACCATGTTTGATATAAAAGAGGAATTATTTACTACTCTCAAAAAATTAGAAATAATTAGAGAAGAGAATTCAAGCTTGAAGGAACAAATTCAAGAGGATGAAGAAGCAAGGATAGAACTTCTATAAAATCTCACAGAACTCAAGATAAAGGTAGAAGAAGGAAAGAAAATTGAGCAGGATATGACAGATCTGTTAAGAGCAAGAGAAATAGAATGTGAAATATTGGAAGCAAAAATTATTTATCTAAGGAATGAAGTTGAAAGGACCAAGGTACTACAAGATGTAGAGTATGAGAAATCAAAAAGGGAATCAAGTCTTCAAGAAGCAGAAACTTCAAACAAGGATAAGCAAGCAAAGGATATCAGAAAGGAAGAAAGCAAAGAAGAACCTTGGATGAGAGTTAATCACAAGAGGAGGAATACTCCACCACAATCTCAAGGGCATCCAAATAGGTTACATAATTTCTTCCATGGTCATTGCTTTTCTTGTAATAAATATGGTCATAGAGTTGTACACTGTATTAGTCATGCAAGAAACAATGTCAATAGAAATTTCAATTCTTTTGCACCTCTTATGGATAATGATATTATATGTTACAAATGCAATAATTTTGGGCACAAGGCTAGATGGTGTAAAATGATACTTCCTGAGTCTAGTAAAAGAAAAACAAATTCAACAACTAGGAAAGATGAAAGGAAAAATGAAAAGGCTAGATCAATGTTAGTTCAAACAACCCTTCATGCTCAGGATAAAGAAGAACAATGGTATCTTGATAGTGGTTGCTCTAGTCACATGATAGGAGACAAAGACAAATTCATTATATTAAAAGAAACCAATAGAGGATCAATAAGTTTTGGTGATAATGGATCAACAAGGATTGGTGGAAGAGGAACTCTGAGTTTAGATAATGGGAAAACAAGAACAAAAAATGTGTTGTATGTTAAAGGGTTAAAACATAATCTATTAAGTGTAATTCAACTTTGTGATCAAGGGCATATGGTTACATTCCACCCAGATAGATGTGAGATAAGAAAATCAGAAACTGGAAAAGTCATTGCCAATGCAAGAAGAACTCCAAACAATCTATACATGCTTAGTGAGATCAAAGGGGAAAAGTGCTTTCTATCACAAGAAGATGAGAGTTGGTTGTGGCATAGAAGATTGGGTCACTTGAATTTTGACAACATAG
This sequence comes from Wollemia nobilis, assembly GCA_028583015.1. NCBI lineage: Eukaryota > Viridiplantae > Streptophyta > Pinopsida > Araucariales > Araucariaceae > Wollemia > Wollemia nobilis. Next base: position 3,057,293 of record JAQPPZ010002721.1, read on the forward strand.
TCAACATAAGCAATAAGCAGGCTGTCAGAGATTTACCCAAAATAAAAAGGCCACAAAACACAATATGTGCACCTTGTCAACATGGAAAGCAAACTAGAACAAGCTTTAAGTCAAAAGGATATATGTCATCTGAGCCATTGAGTCTAATACATACTGATCTATGTGGTCCTACTAGAACATAGAGTATTCAGGGTGAGATTTACTTTATATTGTTTATAGATGATTACTCCATAATGGTTTGGGTAGCTTTCCTGAAAGAGAAGTCAGATGCTTTTGAGAAATTCAAAGCATTTAAGGAACTGGTTGAAAATGAAATCGGCAAGAGGATTAAGTGTTTGAGATCTGATAGAGGAGGAGAATTTACATCAAATGAATTTGTAGAGTTTTGTGAACAACATGGGATCAAGAGAGAATACTCAGCAACAAGAACTCCTCAACAAAATGGAGTAGTTGAAAGGAAAAATAGGACTATTGAGAATATGGCTAGAGCCATGTTAAATGAGTCTAAGCTCTCAGATGGATTTTGGAGAGAAGCAATCAACACAAAAGTATACATAATCACTAGGTCTCAAATGAGGGTAAACCATCACAAGACTCCATATGAGCTTTGGAAAGGAAGACCGACCACTGTAAAACACTTCAAGATTTTTGGAAGCAAGTGTTACATAAGACGAGAAGATCAAAACTTAGGCAAGTTTGATCCAAGATGTGATGAGGGAATTTTCCTTGGTTATTCCTCAAAGAGTAAAGCCTATAGATGCTTCAACAAGAGAACACACACTATTGTAGAAAGTATAAATGTAACAATTGATGAAAAGATAGATTCAAGAGAACCAATTCAAAAAATTGTGTATCAGGAAGATGGAAGTTGTCAAGAAGAGTTTCATGAGGAATCAGATGAAGAAGAAGAAGAAACACAAAAGCTTCTTCCTAAAACTCCATCTAGGTATGTACAGAAGCATCATCCAAAAGAGCAAATCATTGGGAATCCAGATGTAAGACAGACAAGGAGAAGGATAATAACACCATCTCAACAAGTAAATTTTTCTTTGCTATCTAAGATTGAGCCAAAAGACTTCAAACAAGCAAGTGAAGATGAGTTCTGGATCAAGGCAATGGATGAGGAATTAGATCAGATAGAAAAAACAAGACTTGGGAACTTGTCCCACGACCAAAGGACAAGAATGTGATTGGCACAAAATGGGTATTCAAAAATAAGCTAAATGAATATGGACAAGTAGTAAGGAACAAAGCAAGGTTAGTATGTAAAGGCTATGCACAGGTAGAGGGAATTGAATTTGATGAGACATTTGCTCCAGTTGCATGACTTGAAGCCATAAGAATATTTTTAGCCTTCTCAAGTTTTAAAAACTTCAAAGTATATCAGATGGATGTTAAGTCAACATTTCTAAATGGTGTTCTAGAAGAAGAAGTGTACATTGAACAACTAGAGGGATTCATATTAATAGATAAACCAGATCATGTATGCAGATTGAAAAAGGCATTGTATGGTCTAAAGTAGGCTCCTAGAGCATGGTACTCAAGATTGGATAAGTATCTTCAGGAACAGGGATTCAGAAAAGGAATAGCAGACATCAACTTATATATCAAAAATGAAGGGAATAATCTACTAATTGTGGTTGTTTATGTTGATGACATCATTTTTGGGGGAAACAATGATAATATGTGTAAAGAATTTGCTAAGAACATGCAAAATGAATTTGAGATGTCTATGCTTGGTGAGTTGTATTTCTTTCTTGGACTTCAGATTTCATAATCAGAGAAAGGGGTATTTCTCTCACAAACCAAGTATATAAAAGAAATGTTAAAGAAATTTAGGTTAGAAGATTGCAAATCGGTAAGTACCCCCATGGTCACAGGATGCAAGTTAAGTAAGGATGATGAATCTCCAGAGGTAGATCAGAGATTATACAGATCTATGATTGGCAGCTTATTGTATGTTACAACTACAAGACCAGACATAGTACAATCAGTGGGATTAGTGGCAAGGTTTTAGGCAGCACCTAAGGAAACACATGTGGCAGCGGTAAAAAGAATTCTCAGGTATCTAAAAGGGACTATGGATTTTGGGCTTTGGTATCCCAAAAGTGATAGTTTTACACTCACAACATATACAGATGCAGATTGGGCTAGCAGCATTGATGACAGGAAAAGCACAAGTGGAGGAGCATTCTTTCTTGGAGATTGTTTAGTCTCTTGGCTAAGTAAGAAGCAGGTTTCAGTATCCTTATCTACAACAGAAGTAGAATATATTGCAGTAGTAGCCAGTTGTACACAGGTATTATGGATGAAGCGAACTCTAGAAGACTTCAAGATAAAACATGATCATCCTATTCCCATACTATGTGATAATACAAGTGCTATAAGTATCTCAAAAAATCCAGTGATGCACTCCAGGACAAAGCACATTCTGATTAAGTATCATTTTTTGAGAGAACAGGTGACAGATAAATAGGTCAGGTTGGAATATGTTACTACAAAGGAACAAATAGCAGATATTTTCACTAAGCCACTTTCAAAGGAGACCTTTGAGTATCTTCAAGGAAAACTAGGAGTAAGACTCCCACCCCAAAATTAACCACCTCAAGAGGAGGTGGGGGAGGGGCTAAGCTAAGAGACTCATTCTTAGCCCCGAGCCCCAAAGGTGACCCTTTGCCATTGATGTCAAAGGGGAGAGATTTGAGTAAGGGGAGAGATTTGGTTTAAGGAGAGAGCATTGAGTCGGGGGAGCAATTTCCCGGGGAGCAGAACAGGAAAAAGGTCAAGTTTTGGTAAAAAGAATTTGGGTTGCCATCAATGACAAAGGGGGATATTGTTGGACATTTTGAGTGATAAGTTGTCATTGATGTCAAAAGTGAGTGGTCATTGATGTCAAACTTTCAGCACCAATCAGTGGCAGTTTCAGTTGGCAGCGTCAGTTTTAGGTTCTCCAATAAATGCAAAAGGATAATTTGGTTTCAGTTTCAAGACCCGGTTCCAGGAAGTCAGATTTGGCCCAAAGTGCAAAAAGAAGCCCAAGTAAATAATATTATAATATTATTTTATAATATTATACAAAGGAAGTTTAAAAATTAATTTATTTAACTTATAAAGTTATTTAAGTTAATTATTAATTAATTTAAATATTAATTTTAAATTAATTTAAACCTAATGTTAAATAACCCTAAGGTGGGTTATTAAAATTAAAATTCGAAATTCAATTTCGAATTACAAAGCGTCGACGTGAGGAGAAATTTAAAAATGTGTATATAAGGGGGACTACCCACCTTACCAAAGATTTACCATACCTTCGAAAGTATTTGTGAGCCTTATGATTTGCGTTGCGTCCAAGGAAGATAAAGTGTGCGAATTTTGTTGAAAATCAAATGACGACGGAGGCATAAGAGGAAGGGACTCTTCCTTCCTTCACGTGGGTATTAGTAGCCCATGCGGTGGGCTCCCAAGCGCTAAGGTGCTTAGGCTTGAGGAGACGGCGGATCGAATCTCGTCGAATCCCTTTTTGGGGAAGAAAGAGGTATGCTTTAATCTTGGGCACCGAAAATTTTGGGAATATAGTTTGAGCATTTAGAAATTAATTTTTGCATATTATAATTGGTTTCTAAGGTAGAAAGGGGAGTTATAAGGGATTTGCAAAATTAGATTTTTAATATTATTTGCTCAAGTGGTTGAAAGGATAGTAAGGTGTTTGGTTGATGTTTTATGGTGTTAAAACATTATTTTGAGTTGGAGTTTATAAGGTGTATCCAAGTAATTATTTCATGTATGTTATGATGAGTGTTATTTTTAAAGGGAGCAATAAGGCATAAATTGAGTTGTGATTATTTTGTGTCTAAAGGAATATTTTAAGAAAGTGTTGAAGTGATATTGTTGTGTTTAACCATTGGAATTGGAAAGAAGGAAATTGTGATTGAGACAGGTTTTTCAAAGGTACTTTGACATCCAACAAAGGTATGGGCATATTCTTCCTAGTGAGTGATTGTTGAAAGTTGTGTATGAAAAGTTGGAGTGAAAAGGATTGTTTGGTTAGCATTGTTGAGAGTGTTTTGATTTAATGCTTCAAGGTTTTCTAGAATAAAAAGAGTGGTTGATAAAACCTTGTTTTATAAGCATTGTTGTTGAAGTGAGTAATTGAGTGAAGAACTTGAACTAGGGTTTGGAAAGAACATGAGTATCATTGTTATGTGAGATTGGTTGATAAGCATTGTTGGAAATATTTGAGTGATTGTTCATATGATTGGACTAGGGTTTGTGAGCAAGGATTATTTCATTGAGTGATTGGTTGAGTAGAGTTGGTTGAGCCTAGTCAAGTGAATGTGTTGAAGTGATTGTTCAAGTTCTGTGAAACAAATTATTCTATATTCTAAAATTTATTTGAAAGTGATTGAGTATTGAGGTGAATGTGAAGCATATTGAGTCTCTAACAATTCTCTTTATGTTTCTATGAGATTGGACAAGTTCTAGTGTGATATTGTTGGGTAGATTTGAGGTAAGTCTTAGAGAAGACTTGTGGATAGATTTATGTGAGCTTTTGTGGAAGCTTACAAGATAGAGATTGGACAAAAGATAGATATTGAAGACAAATTTGAGGATAGAGTTTGGTATATATTTGAGGATAGGTTTGTGCTAGATCAGAGATAGAGATTGAGGATATATTTGAGGACAGATTTTGGTACAGATTTGAGGATAGGTTTGTGCCAGATCAGAGATAGATATTGAGGATAGATTTGTGCTAGACCGAAGGACTGTGTTTAGTGTAGATTTGAGATAGAGCTTTGGAGGTGACATAGTATAGAAGATGATAGTCTCTAGTGGATAGAGATCCATTAGCCAGGGCAGTGAGGACAGGTGTCTTTAGTGGATAGAGATCCATTAGCTAGAGTAGTGGGGGCAATAGTTCTTCTAGAAGATCATCAGCCAGAGCAGAGGGGAAAGGAGTTCTCCTGTGGATAGATATCCACGAACTTGATTAGGGGATTGGTGTCTCCTTTGGATAGAGGTCCATAAACATTGTAGGGAAAGGATTCCCAAGAGAATTTATTTGAGAAAAATTTATAAGAAATATTTTCTCCGTGGAGTAGCCCACATTGGGTGAACCACGTAAAATCATGTCTCTCATGTGTGTGATGCTTTGTGTGATGTTTACTACTTTAATATTGTTGATGTTATCATTTGGATTAAAAGGCAAAATTTTTTATCTTATACTGTTCACCCCCCCCTCTCAGTATAAGCACATGTTCTTCACTTTAGATAACCTTGTGTTTAGACAACCTGGTCAATAACTGACAGAGTCAATAAAAATTTACTTCAGGTGACACTATCTTTAGATAATAATAAATAAAATGAATCTTATCTATATGAACTATTTATGTTATGGTACCACAATCAAATGACATGTTCACATACATTTAAACTTGCTCCACTCTAATGCAACTTTATCATAGACAAATGATGGCAAGATATAGAGGATGAATTCTTCAAACCTTATTCAAAATTTTTCTTATGCACTACTCAATGTGGCATACACTTTTATTTAGAGGACACATTCTTTGTACTAGATGATAGCAAAAATTTCATGATGATCTCTGTCAACATGAACAAGATGCTTCTTAGATGGTTCCAACTCTAAACAATGACATATCTTTTTCAAGATTCAAACAAAATGCTTACAACACCTACAAACAAAAATAGATATAAAAATGAAGAAATTTATTCTTCTCTCTTCTCCAATTGACAAGGTCTCCTCATTTAAAACTTGCATTTGCACTCCTTTAAATTTTCAAAGGCAATACACTCTCACAAACTTCAAGAGGTGTCTCTTGATCCTCAGCAACTAGGTTATCTTCATGATTGTAATAACCCAAAACTACCAACCCAATTTTTTGGAAGAGCACTTACAAAACACAAAATCTCAAGGGAGACACCCTTATAATATTTAATTCAGCATATGATGCTTTACCACATTTGAGTTCCAAGTCGATGCAAACGATACTCAGTGTATGGTGAGAAAAAAGTGTTTTTGAAAACAATTAATTTACCTCCATTTAATTTTATCAATCCGAGAGTTTGTAAACTTGCTAAGTACCTATGCATAGTATATGCCTATAGTAATTGGGAGAAAAATTCTATGTATCGCTGGTTTGGGGGGTGTGTTGTGTTTGTTCGTGTAGTTCATTTTATACAAACCATTAAAAATGAATACAACAAATTAAAACACACTAATGAAATAAAGTATAGGAAATAAATTACTACAATTAAATTATCATTATCAAACATGTGACTGAAAGGGAAATGACTGTAAGAAAACACACAACTGTAAATGAAATTGCAGAAAAAGAAACACACTTGCAAAAATGAATAAAGCAGGAAAGAAACACACAACATAAATAAATAAATGCAAAATTGAAATAATAGGGGAGGAATACTTCCTAGAGTGGGTCTAGGCTCCTGCAGACATGTGCCCAACTAGTTATGCAACACACACTCTTCCAAACTCAGGTAAATTAAGAACATTCAAAATTTTATTACTAATGTAGTACAAAATAACAAGACTTTGCAAATAAAATTATTCAAGATTCAGGATTGTTTGGTTCAAGGGTGACCTACATTATATACAGAACACGACCGTCCCCTATTATAAAATTAGACTGTTCTAATTTAATCTATTGATGTGATTGTCATCGAAAGATAGACACCTTATGACCTGTTACCGGGATACAGGTGCTTTTTTTATTTTTGGAAGATAGGTACATTTCGTCTTGTTTTCGGGATATAGACACCATACCTTAGTGAAATTAAACACCTTTTTTCAACATCGCTATCTTCGTGAAGCCATACATCATTCATTAAGCGCATTACAAGTGTTATCCAATACCAGGTCCATGTGGGACCTCGACTAAAATGTGCAAAAAAGCATCAAAATACTGCATCTACACACATTGTTCACTAAAAACACCAGTTAAGCATAACACGTCAATTTATATTAAATACATGCAATAATTAATAAAAAGACAATTCTAATGTTAATAATGCCATACAAAATCCTATTAAAACATACACAAAAATGAGTAATTCTGGTGCTCATCATACCATCATGCCTAAGTATTACCACATCCTCATGGCACTTGCTTTCGATAATCCCCTATTTCAGCAACAACCTTCCAATACGTCCTGTTCCAATGTCTCCTTTCTCGAGTCGTGGCCTTATATTTTATTTTTTGTACTTGCATTTGCCATTCTTTTGGGGTTAGTTGGGACCAACCTCTATTTCTAGTTTTCTCTTACACTAACAAGGCCTCGTGGGCTAGCTGGGACCTACCTTTATTTTTGGCTTCCCCTTCTATCGATCCTGTATACCTATATCCTCCATTTTAAACCTTGTGAATGTAACAACATTGTGTTCAAGGGTTAGTTTGGATTGCTTCCAGTAGAAATAATCTGTAAGTAGTTGCTTTGTCATTATGGGTATGTTCCACGATGGAAACCTTGAAATATCAAATATTTGAGCTTTCGATAATCATGCTACCTATGGGTCAAGCGTTGCCTCATTTATATCATCCTCTTCATCATCAATCGACATAGGTTGGAGTGCTCTGATCAGTTATGGCATCATGAACTTCTTGTCATACATACATATTTACTAATAAAATTCCATCATCCTTGATGGACGTCCACCATCAAAACCATATAAGACCCAGAATTGGTTTGGTCAAGCAGGATTAATGCTGATGATTAGATCCCTAGTCATCCGTTTATGGGATTATCATTATTTCCTTTCTTTCTTCAAGCTATTTTTGAGCTCTTCTACTTGCTACTGGTGGTTTATGAAGAATTTCATTTATGCAACCCATTTTTCACCAGAGTTGGGGTCCTGCTACACCTTCTTCCTTCTTTTTGGTGACCTCTTGGCCTTAGCCTTCAATCTCCTTTTGGGTGGCTGCTTTACCTTAGTCTTTGGACAAAGTTTCTTTGTAGGTCAAGGGGCCTCTACATCAAATCGTAGTACACCACTTCCTTGATCAGGGTTGACATTTCTTGTACATCTAATGATTATTTTTGGTATACCTTGGTCCAACGAGATGTCAATAGGTGGTTCAACCTCTGGCTGGTCATCAAACTGACTTGCCATGGTTTGGTCAACTTGTGGCTAACCAGCTGAGTGTGCAACTATTGAGGGATTAGGTAACTTATTTGATTGGTCCACATAATTCTACTTCTTTAACCCCTCAACTAATTGGATAGGTGTATCTCATGTGGGCGATTCCTCAACTAACTGGGTAACGCCAAATATGTTGTAGACTCCTTAGCCGATTGGGCTATCTTCAAATGATAAAATCCATATTGATCCATTTATTTGGCAACCACAAAGTTTTTGGTTGACTCATCAGCCTCATTATCCAAGATTTCAACCATAAGGGGCCCACTCTGCAAAACAAGGCTCCCTTATTCCTAGGAAGCATTCACCATAGGGGCTTCTGATTGGTCCCCTGCATTGAAAATATGGATGTCTTATGCCCTCTTGGCATTAGAATGGTACACCCCTATGAATACTACTTTCTCATCCTAGTTGATAGAAGAGATTTCTAGGTCCATGGCCCAATTGATATGTACAATAGCATCAATGTGATCTTCTTTGGTAACCAATAATCACTATAATTGTTGGACCCTATTCTCCAGATGCTACACTATGGCTTGCAACTCCTACATAGTATTATTAGATTTGTGTTGCTTTGCTATGGTAGCTCATCAAGATTCATGGAATTTATCTTGTTTAGATTTAAAATTTTTCTCCCAATGGGAGCCTTGCGCTTTCATGCTCCTTAAATGCCCCTAGAGGTCTTCTTTCAAAGAGTTACCACGGGGAACTTCAATCGAGACCATGCCTTGCAACACTTGGGTGACCAGTTCATCATCCATGGAGTAGTCATCATCACCTTCTAATGAACTATAATTCACTAAATTTTCTACCGCCTCCCCACTTCTAGTCATAGGCAGTGATGCTGCCTAAAATAGACTTGATTCAACCTACCCTACCTCCCCTACTGAATGGCTATTGTGGGATTTGGGTGATGTTGCTACCTGGAATGAGCTTGATTTATATTGTTCTACCTCCATTTGGGAGATAAGCATCCTTACATCTTCATCCTTTTCATCCTCTTCATCTTCCCATTGCCCATTGGATGATTTTGATACAATAATTTTTGCTGCAATGGCCAGTGGTGGTTACGTAGTCTGTTATACTTTTGCATGTTAAATTAGGGTTGAAATCAACCTGTGATGCCCTAATGCTACTATAGTACCCACTTGGCAAAGTTATGCATAAGCATAAAATATCATAAATTGGCTCTATTTAGGATTTTAAAAATTTTAAATTTGCTAATTTTGGATCCTTTCACTGGGACCCATTCGCTCGAAATTTATGGGGTGGAAGTTTTTTTGGGGTAAATTCACCCACCGTTGATAATAATTATCCTATTTTTATTTTAATTCATCAACCACTTTCACTTTATTCCATAGACAATTCATCTTCAAATTATAAATGATTTTGTTTTTCTCGCCCAATTTGCCTCATATACTACCCGTATATATACTGTAGGGGATACTGATAAACATACATCTAAAACGCTCTAACTCAAAAATAGCTCTAAAAAATGAAAAACTTGACAAGTTTACAGAGAAGTATCTATCGATATAAGCTGATCGGTTACAAAGGAATGTCAATCAACATATGAGTATCAGTTGTAGATAAGTGTCGATCGGTATAAGATGATCGACATAAGTTGATCGATTGGAGAGGAGTGACAATCGGCATATACCTACCGATTGTAGAGAAGTGTCAATTGGCATAAGATGATTGGTTGTAAAGAAGTGAAAATTTGCATAAGACGATCAGTTGTAGAGGAGAGTCTATTGGTATAAGTTGATCAGTTGCAGAGACATGTCTATTGGTATAAGTCGATCGATTACAGAGAAGAGACTATCGGTATAAGCCGATCGGTTGCAAAGAAGTGTATGTCAGTATAAGATGATCGGTTGTAGACATATCTATCGACATAGGTTGATCGGTTGTAGAGGAGAGTCTATCAGTATAAGTCGATCAGTTGTAGAGAAGTTTTTATCGGTATAAGCCGATCTATTGTAGAGACGTGTCTATCGATATAAGTCGATTAGTTTTAGAGGAGAGACTATTAGTATAAGATGATCGGTTACAGAGAAGTGTGTATTAATATAAGCTGATCGATTATAGAGGAGATTCTATCGATATAAGCCGATCGGTTATAGAGGAGAGACTATCGATATAGGCTGATCAATTATAGAGAAGTGTGCATCGACATAAGCGAATCGATTGTAGAGGAGATTATATCAATAAAATCCAATCAGTTGTAGAGGTGTGTATATCATATTAAGCTTATCCATTGTAGAGGAGTGTCAATTAGCATAGGCCGATTGGTTCTAGAGGATTGACAATAGATCTAGAGGATTTTACAATAGATTGGGAAAGGATCATTTATTGTAAAATAAGAAAGACACAATAGAAAAACATTGTGGAAAAGTTTACATCAAAGAAATACGAAGTGATGGAACAATTAACAAATTTTATAAGTGGAAGGATGCATTGAAATGTGTGCATGTGAGATATGCACTTGAATACGAAAAAGCAATGAAACAACAACAAACTCTCATTGAGAAGGGTGGAACAATCAAGGCTCAATTTCAAAAAATTAATAAAGACTGTATTAGCCTCAAAAAATTTGTAGTTTGTTGTTGTATATAGTATTCTAAAAAAAGGTCAACCCATGTCTGATTTTTTTGATTTTAAGCAACTACTTCAACTAGTCGATGTACAAAACCTTACTAGTTCACATTGGTCAGATCAAAGTGGTTGGAAAATGGTAAAATATCTATCACTGGTTGAGAAGGAAGACCTAAGAGAGAATGTAAAACAAGTCAAATTTTTTTCACTTTACATTGATGAGGTAACAACTGTTGACAACACATTTTGGATTTGCATACATGTTTACACATTCCAAAATCATTTTAGACAACCTCATTTACTAGAACTACATAAGATGATTGAAATTTCTAATGCAAAAAATATTTATAATGTTGTTGTAACTAGTTTAAAGGATATTACTAGAATATATGAAAATAAAATTACCACAAAGTTAATTTGTGTTGGAGCTAATGGTGCGACTATAATGTAAGGACAAAGAAATGGATTTTGTGTTAGGCTTCAAACATCAGTTGCCCCATATGTGATTCCCATTCATTGCATGGCTCATCGAATGAATATTAGATACAAAATTGTGAGAAAATTTGATAATGTATCTAGAGTGGAAGATCTTGTCCATGAAATACACTCATACTTTTCATGCAGTCCAAAAAGGTTTGCAAAATTTTAATAGTTTTCTCTAGGTGTAATCGAAGGCAGAAAAATATTAAAATATGTGGACACCAAGTGGATTTCACTGTTTCTTCCTGCAAAAAGGATTTTTTTTTTTTTCAGAATATCAAAGCTTGGTTGGGTTTATGTATGCACATCGTAGGGATATTAACAAGGTAAAATATTTGCTATTTTGTATGATTGACTTGGAAAATCTTCTCACATTATGTGGTATTATTCCATTGTTGCAAGAAATGAATTATTTGATTAAACTTGCACAAGAAAGGGTAATTTATATTGTCAATTTCATCAGGATGAGAAAACAAATATATTTTTTTATTGACAAGATTTACTTATCAGGAAAATTTTTGAGGATCCCAAGTTTGATAGTTGGAATACGTTAGTTGAAGTCAATGATCCTAACAACTTTTTAAAGTTCAACATCAACGATAATATTTGTATTGCTATCCATGGAAATATGATTCCTTTATATCATTATGAAAAGTGGTTAGATACACTTATAGATGATGTTGAATAAGTGTCCATAACACATTCTAGATTTGATGAGGTTTTGGATAGCACTAAGAATAAATTGAAAAGAATTGCAAATACATTAACAAGTGAAATAAGAGATCATTTTCAAAGAGATGAGACACTTGAGGCCATGGCTATTGTTAATCCCATCTTATGGAATCCTTGTGTTGACCACAATAGTAGAAGTGATTTGTTTGTAAAATATATGAGTAATCTTATGACACATTTCTCTAAAAGTGTGGAAGTAAATGGTATTGAAAACAATGGTATTATAAACAAAGAAATTTTGAGACAACAATTAACCAATTTTGGAATACTAATGGATAATCAAATTACAAATTTCAAAAATCTACATGTGATTGGTTCAATCATACGTTTCTAGAAAAAATTGTATCGAAGTAGTTTCTAAAAAGAAACTATGAGTGAATACTTTATTTTATATGAATTATGTCAGAAAATGATTTTGGGTTTTGTTGAAGACGAAAGGGTTTTCAGTGCACTATATTTTGTTAAATCAAAAGTTCATAACAGGTTGGACAAAAAATTGGAAAATTGTTTGAGAATGTATGTGTCATCATACGAGGTGGGTAAGTTTTCCTTTGATAGAGCTATGACATATTCGAAGTCCATAGCGAAAAATAGAGGTCTCACTAATACTATTGATAATGATGAAAATGATTCAACTTGGAGTGATGATGAGATTATGGAAATGCAGAATTCACAAATGATTCTCGGTTCTTTTGGAGAAGTCGATAAGGCTTTGTATTAGCTTCCATAAATGTAAAATTCCAATGAGTTAAACAAATTCATATAATCAATGATTTTTTAGATTTGAAATCATTTGTAAAATTTTAGTAATTTGAAAAAATTCATATTATCAATGATTTTTCATATTTGATATCATTTGTAAAATGTCAATAATTTGAAAAAATTCATATTATCAATGATTTTCCGTATTTGATATCAGTTGTAAAATTTCAATGATTTGAAAAAATTCATATAATCATTCTATTTTCAATGATTTCACATATTTGCTTTTTAATATTATTGACTATCTATGTTGTCAAAATTTATGATTTATGCTTTAGCTTTGAGTAAAATGGAAATTTAAAAACCATACATATATAATGATGCTATGTTATTGAATTAATTATCTATGTTGACAAAATATAATGATTTATACTTCGAATTTGAATGTATGTATGTATGTGTGTATCATTAGTATTATTAGTATATATGCTATGACTCCAAAGTGTTATTGACTGTCTATATTGACAAAATTTTATGATTTATGCTTTAGCTTTGAGTAAACTATGCATGCATATATAATTAGTAAATATTTCTTAGTATCATTAGTATGTATGCTTTGAATTTGGAAGGCAAAATGCAAATAACATATTACTCTAGATATGGAAAATGAAAATTTAAACCCATTCATAGATATATCCATTGTAAACTCACTTTGAAATATAAAAATAATATAACATAATACACAAGACAATAATAATTTTATACAACAACAAAAATGATTATGAATTAAACCCATGCATAGATATATCCTTTGTAAACTCACTTGAAAAATAAAATATAAAAACAACATAGAATAATACACAAGACAATACTCATTTTTATATCACAACAAGAGTAACTTTGAATAAAATGAAAATCTAAACTTATGTATACATATATTCTTTATAAACTCAAGCATATTGAAATAAAATGAAATGAAATATTTTAATTACGTCTGCGAGACTCAAATATGGTCTATGGGACCTCAAATATGGAAGTACAATTACTCAAATCATATCATATGATCTTTAATATCTTTGAGAAGGTTGTTCCTTCTCCTGCTGATTTGTGTTAGCAATTCCCCAACTTTTTTTATTTTATTGTCTTCAAATAAATCTGCCATAAACTCGTTCCCAAGTGTTTCTTTGTATTTCTCATGAATATCTATAAAACTCGGGAATTTATAGATGAAGTGTTCCTCTGTCTCTACTGCCCCTATGCTGCATAGACTACATATCCTTTCTTCCCATTATTCTTTGGGTGTTGTCCATCTCCCTGTTTCACATGTAAGCCTATGAGAGCTAGTCCTTATCTGAGCAATGAGTATTTTTCCTTCCACTTGATTTCAGCGCCTATATACGCTTTTTCCTTGTGGTCATACATTGGGTTAAAATTTGCAATATAATATTGTCTTTTCCTGCTTGCATTTTTCCACATTCCACTTCTAAAATTTTCATTCACATAATTTTTTATGTCTTTGTTGACATTTGGGCATTCATTTATGTTGATTTCCCAATGTTTCATCCATTTCTGATTTTGTTTCATCCATGTATTCTTTTTCCTATGCAAATCTTCATCCCTAGCTGCCCTAGGCCATCTATCATTTGTTATGTTTTATGTTTTTTCAAGTAACATAACAGCTTGGTCATAGCGATTGCTTCTAAAGGGAACATTCCAGTTTCAGCTAGAATAATTTCATAAGGGGTTGTGGCCTTAATTTTGAGAAAGTTTGTGATTAGATATTTTTGAATCCTTTCTATTTGCCTCCATTTTGCATTTTTTGTGCCACTAGCCCACACATTGCAACCATACAATAGAACCGGTGTAACAAGTAGGCCAAATAAGACCTTGATGGTCTTCTAGTCCCACAACTCGGCATTCCTACACATGTTTTGAAGTGCATATAGTGCTCTTCAATCACTTTGAGTTCTTTTCATCCTACATGTATTCCAATTAAGTTTGTCATGAAAGTATATACCCAGGTATTTGTATTCTACTACTACATCAAGCGGTTCTCCTACAAACTGAAATTTGAGTTGTTGCTTCTTCTATTTTGCTAAAAAAATCATAATTTTTGTTTTGCTTGTGTTCACCTGCATCCCAAATTCTTTACAAAATGGTTCTAGAGCTTGAAGGTGATCTTCTATATCTTTTGCTATTTTGGCCACAAGAATTACATCATCTACATACATGAGGAGTTTTACCACATATTTAGCTAAATGCACACCCTCTCCCCAAAATTTGTTTATCCATTCTTCTAACTTGTCAATGTACAACCCAAATAAGGTCAGATATAGAGGGAAACCTTGTTTAACACCTATGTCACTACCAAAACATTCATATAATCCTTCATGTGTTTTGATTCTAGCCTTTACATGCTCATATAGTCTATGAACTGTTGCCCTGTAGTGAATTGAAACCTCTAGCTCTTTCATTCTGCTCCATAATTTTTTCCTTGGAACTGTGTCAAATGCCTTTTTAAATTCTACAAAAAAAAAGCCTCCTCTTTTTTATCCCATATTTTTTTCACTATGTGTCTGAGCATGATACAATGATCAATAGTTGAGTGCTTGGGCCTAAAATCTGCTTGCCCCTTTGCTCTCTTTCCATTTTCTTCTGCCCATATGCTGATCCTACGCTCTATCATACTCCCAAACAACTTTGCAAAGAGATGGTTGATCATGATAGTTTGATAGTTTGAGGGATTATTTACATCTCCACTTTTAAACAAAGGAATGGTCAAGCTAGTTGTCCACTCAATAGGGAAGCCATTTTGTATTTGCGATGCCAAGATATCTACCCCCCATTTTATATACTCTGCTTGAATATTGTCTATGTCACGGGATTTACCAGTTGCTAACTTTTTTATCCCTTGAATAATGTCTTCAATTGTGAAAAGTTCTTTCTTGACAATGATAGTAGAGGGTGTCTCCTGCTGGTTACTACGCTGATACAGTTGTTTTGAATACTCCAACCACTGATTAACTGTTATGTTATTTTTAGTTTACATCCTTTTCATGCTTAGTTCCTTCAAAAATTTCTTTGGTTCATGCTTCCATAAGTAAATCAATTATTTCCTCCTTGTTCTAGTGTATTCTTCTTTTTTTGCCCTTACCAGTTTCTCATATGCTTTTTTGTTTGCTCTTGTTTTACCCGTTGGTTTCTTTAGTAATCTTTGCATTTTTTGCAATCTTCATCGAACCATGGGTTCGTTGGGAAGCTATTCCTTTCTTTATTTTTAGGTTTAGCTCTCTTGCATTTGTTTAGAGCTTCTTGAATAACGTGCATTAACCATTCACTCTTACTATAATCTCTACTACTGTGATGTAGTTCTTCCCTTTCTTGTAACTTGTTATTTAATACTACTCTAAAATTCTATCAATTTTCATCTATTAAGAGAATGTTTCCCTTGTGAGGATATTTATTTTGATTGCCTTGCAAGTGTTTTTCCCTTGGTTTGTCTCCATGCATTCAAAGTTTCATAACAATTGGGTTGTGATCTGACTGATCTGACTTAAGTTCCACTAGAGAATCTTCCACTTCTAGCTCCTCTATTTTTGGTATGTAATTATGTGAGCATATTACATAGTCTATTACACTTTGTCCCTTATATGTTTTGCATGTATACTTTCCTAAAATTTTCTATTTGTTCATCCCATTGCAAATAATCAAATTGTATATGCTGCAAATACTCAAGAGATGAAACTCACTTGAAAATTGAAATATAAAAACAACATAGCATAATACACAAGACAATACTCATTTTATTATCACAACAATAATAACTTTGAATGAAATGAAAATCTAAACCTATGTATACATATATTCTTCGTAAATTCAAGCATGCTTTTTTTTTTTAAAGCGAAAAACCCCTTGCGGGGCCGCCTTGGTCTGAGAGACCATGAATAGGGGGTTCTACACCGTCAAAGTCACCCGGGAGTTGCACCCGACCACCGCCGCACCAACATTATCAATTGAATTTTGGATACCCAATTCAACTTTTTGGTAGGGTGGATATTTGAACCTGGGACCTCTCTTGGAGGATTTCCCTCTCCTCTCCAACTCACCTACAACACCTGGGTTAAATTCAAGCATATTTGAAACCCCATAATACTCAAGAGATAAAACTCACTTGAAAATTGAAATATAAAAACAACATAGCATAATACACAAGATAATACTCATTTAATTATCACAACAATAATAACTTTGAATAAAATGAAAATCTAAACCTATGTATACATATATTCTTCATAAATTCAAGCATATTTGAAACCCCATAATACTCAAGAGATAAAACTCACTTGAAAATTGAAATATAAAAACAACATAGCATAATACACAAGACAATACTCATTTTTATATCACAACAAGAATAACTTTGAATAAAATGAAAATATAAACTTATGCATACATATATTCTTTGTAAACTCAAGCATTTTTGAAACCCCATAATACTCAAGAGATGAAACTCACTTGAAAATTAAAATATAAAAATAACATAGCATAATACACAAGACAATACTCATTTTTATATCACAACAAGAATAACTTTGAATAAAATGAAAATCTAAACCTATGCATACATATCTTCTTCGTAAAATTAAGCATATTTGAAACTCCATAATACTCAAGAGATTAAAATAAAACACTATTATAAATGTAAATAGTATAATAGTAAAGCAGTAAAAGCAACTATCTTGTTTTCAAACGAAAATATATGAATGTCATAAAATTGACTTTTTGAAATATCAAATTTTCAAAAGCAGTTTCAGGCTTCAAAATATTTTTCCTATTCCACTCCTTTTTCCTCTTCCATGACTTCCACGACTTCCACATTCTGCATTCCAACGGCTCCTCCCTCAGGATGGGTAACAATACTCTCAATTTCTCCAGAACTGACAAGTATTTTCTCAACACTTTACAATCCTTCGAGCAGGGTGTTTTACTCTTTTCCAAAATCTTTGGATATTGGTGCAAGAACTTCTTTACCCTTCTCCTTTAGCAAAACATCAGGATCAAATCCATTTTGGATAATGATTTTCTGAAAAGCATTGTTTTGTCGAACTGCTTCCTGAGCTCTTTTTTTCATTACCATAGAAGCATTTAAGAAATCCTTTACCATCTGGAGATAGTATTGCAGGTTTTTAACCTACTTCTTGAGATTATCATACTTTACCTGCAGAAGAAAAAATAAATAGTCAACAGATATTTACATTTTAAAAAAGAGATTTTTTTTTTTGAACACATTAGTCAAAACTCGACAACATTCTTTGTAGCTACATCAATAACAACCATTTTCTTATCACACGACCATTCATTATAATAAGATTGGGCCTCAGCGTTTATGTTCTCCAATTTGTTTGACATAAACCTTAATTAATCTATGTAAGATGTAGTAACTTGCAAAATGCCAAATTTTTCTTGATGTAGTAGAGCCTCCATATTTTCAGGTTCATTTTCAACTAAAGAAAAAATGTTCTCTTTTTGAATTTTTTTGAATCGGGCATTAATTTCGTTTATCAACATTTTGGCCCAATACTATCATTTTTCATTTCTGTTATATATGGAAGTAGTGAATCCTTAATGGTTGCTTCAACTTTGTTAGAAAATAAATATTTTTTTAAAAATATTTACTCTTTCATCCTTTGGTAGAGGATGATCTTGAGGGGGGTTGGTTTCCCTAGGAGGATATTTGCTTGAACATTCTGCTCCTTCATTTTGAGTATCTCGAAGGAGTTTTGATACTTGAAAAGCAGTGCATGTGTTGGCTTGTAAAAAGAAATCTTGATCAAGTGGAACATTATCCAACCCAACACCAGAAGCTTCGTGTACACCTGTAAAATAACCAAAAGAAATAGGTTCGAATCCTAAAAATTGCTTTGTTGCTTCTCTCTCTGGCATAGATGGAAGAATGTGTTTTCCACCCAGGAAGCATTGACCTTGCATCTGAGGTTGGCATGGTGGAGAGGGCGACATCGACTATTGATTTCAATGATGCAATTGTTGTACAGGAACTTAAAACATCAAAATAAAAATTGGTTACAAAATTTGTGAAGGTAGATTATAAAATTTGGTTACAAAATTGGTTATAACACTTACAGATAGAAGAAGAGACCTCTTGCATAGTGATAGATGCAAATGGAATGTTGGTGCACTATACATCTGAAAACACAATATAAAATTAAATAAAAAATAGTAAAATTTGGTAACAAATTTTGTGAGGGCAATATGTAAAACTTACTTCGTGAAGATGAGACCTCTTGCGCAACTAGACCCATTGGTAGTGGACGTGCAACCATAGGTGGAGTTTGTCGAGGATTAGGAGAACTAGATCTTAGATGTTTCCTTGTTGATCTTATTCTTAGCAGTGACATTGTTTCCTCCATAGGTGTTTTGGAGTCTCCTGATTCCTTTGGATTATAACATTTGAAAGTAGCATCCCACTTTGAAGAGGAAGAGAATGCCCTTTTCTATATTTTGTATAAAATATTAAAATAATAAAAAATACAAACATATGAAAAATAAAAAATATTACTTCAATATTAACAAAAAATTTACCTAAACTTGTTCTGTCATGGCTGCATTGGCTGGGGTTGAGTGCCAAGAAGTTGATACTTGAGTGTTCTCCAAATGATAAAAAAATTCATAAAAAAATTAAGAATATAGTTGCATATATTTATTGTCGATGAAGGTGAAGCGTGGGTTATATGTTCTGGATATCCATTCTAATACGATGTGAGACATAGGTGGACCAATCAAAATGTTGGTGTGCAATACAACGAACCAAATATGCTAAGTTCCACATCAGAATTTCTATCGATATTCCTTGCAAAACAAGTCTAGCAAGGAAGAATTCACAACATGCCCAAAGAAATTTATTCTTAATAGATGGTACAATCAAACCCCTTTTGGACTTGGTGGCCGTAACTACAAAAAAAATAAAATAAGTAATTGTAGACACTAGAATTTAACTTCACTTAAATAAAAAAAAGAAGTTATACCTTGAAAATATTCTTGCTGCACTTTGAAGGTGATATCTAGGTAGAGTTTATCTTCATCAGTTAATGTGAATTTGGATGTGATTGGATCACAATCGATGTGGGGCAATGCTGTCAATCTGGTGATGTTATAGGTTGTGAAAGAAAATACATTTTTATTGTCAATGACAATATGTAACTTGCCTGAATCAATGTTGTAACCTGCAATTATCTTCTCTAGCAATTTAGTATCTGTGTCAAACTGTGTCATTGAAACTAGACCTCGAAGACTAGAGTCCGTTACCCATGACATGTTGTAACTCGGTGTTGATAAAATTTTAGAAATTAGAGGGTAAACAAGGTTTTTGAAATTAATTTTCAACATTCCAAGGGTGATAGGGGATGCCATAGGGTTATTTCATTGTGTATAAGAGAATATGGATCAGAAGATACGATGGAAGGTATTTGAAACTTGACATAAAGTTTTAGAAAAGGGTTCAAATGGGAGGAAAAAGGGTTAAATATGCGTTTTAAATTGAGGTAAATGGTTAAAACTACATTAAAATGAGAGGAAAAGGATTAAAATACGTTAAAACAGGAGGAAAATGGTTAAAACTATGTTAGAAAAGGCAAAAAAATGAATGTTTATACCTTTATATAAAATTTTTGTATGTAATCAGTTCATGGATGACATGTGGTATCTGCATGCAATCATTTCATATATGGTTAAAATGTGGTACAGATGCACTGCATCATCAATACAAATGATTGGGTGTGCTACAACCGATCAACTTTGCTACAACCGATCAACTTTATTGCAACCAATCAGATTTTTTGCAATCGATTAGCTTTGTAGCAACTGATAGACTTTACTGCATCCAATTGTCATTAATGCAATGTATCGATATTTTTGTAACCTATAATTATTCTTGTATCCCATAAACATTGTTGCAATCGATTGACTTTGTTGCAATCGATCGACTTTATTGCAATCGATCGACTTACTTACAGTCGATCATCATTAACACAATGCATCAACTTTATTGCAACCGATCATCATGATGCATTCAATTATCATTAATACAATGCATTGGCATTATTGCAACTAATCATCATTAATGCAATACATCGACATTGTTAGAACCGACCATCATTCTTGCAACCCATCGATATTGTTGCAACCGATTGTCTTTACTACAATCGATCGACATTGTTGCAATCGATCTTTTTTGTTGCAATTGATCGATATTTTTACAACTAATTGATATTGCTATAGAAAATCGACATTACTACAACTGATCTATATTGCTAAAACTGATTGGTATTACTACAATCGATCAACATTGCTGCAACCGATCGATATTGCTGCAATCGATCGATATTATTGCAACCGATCGACATAACTGCAACCAATCGATATTTTTGCAATACATCAGCATATCTAATCTCAATCATAATTTTTTGATCGATATATCTACAACCGATCAATATTTTTTGACCATCATGTCTAATCCAATCGTCTCAGTTCAATCATCATAGCTTTTCCTAATGACACTGTCCTATAGGCATAGGGTGATCGGCATAGATTTTCCTATCAGCATAAAGCATTTAAGTTTGTCATACATTCCTAGAATTTGTAAACCAATATTCATATTCCCCAACACAAAAAAATTCACCACGGTTTGAAATTTTTTTGTGAAAAATGAATGCAATTTACCATGTCTCCTTGGGAATTTTTTGCCAGGATTTTGAGAAAATTTACCTTTACTTTATAAATAGATTTTGGGCTCGATCCCTTATGGATAACCCTTCCACTTGGTATCTATTAGCTTCATCCTTAAGGGTGCACATAAAATAGTAAGGGACATTAATATGATCCCCATGTAGTAGATGGTTCAAAAATTACAGGTGGTTGACATTTAGACATGAATATTTGTCGATGTAGATGAAAAACCTAGACAACTACTCAAAACACCTACCACCATAGTTTAGGGACATATTGTTTCGGCAACCCATACCACATCAACTATGTCATGGGTTACCCAAAAGTTTTTTGAGCACAACGCCCAACATTGTTGTCCTTAAATGTTCAGTCTCCTATGCATGGGAGGTTGGTAACTTTTGCAATATACTCCTCCGTGACTAGTATTACCAGCCCACGCATTCACATAACACCATCATTCATGGAGGCTATGAATTCTTGTGCCGCTAAAATATCTTGATATTGGTAAACCAGGCAATAATAATTCATCCACCTTACAACCTCAAACTGTTCTTGGACAAAGCTAGTAATGCTCAAGAGATCCATGGGCTCATACTTCTTCAACGCATGGTTGTACAAAGGTCCTCCCATGGCATGCTCTATTTTTTTGGCTCTGGTTGCAACACAAACACATTTATCTATTTTAGGTATGTCAAAACATACGACTGTATCCTTGCATATAGGGCACCTATCTTCCCATAATTAGTAGTGATTACAAAATTTACATAATTAACTCTTAATTCATGTGTTGGGATACAATTGGATATAGTTATAACCACCTTTATGCCTGATTGGTACCGCATGGCAAATTGTAGACCTTAGGGTTGCATGATTGGACAATAGAACTTTGGGGCATGTGTTGGCATATTACACATAAATGTGTTTTTATGATAACTATGCATACATATAACAAAAAAATCAGTACATACTTGGGTGGTTTTTTATGAAATTTGATGTGCAAACTCTTGGTGGTGCAACTTGATTTGATAAAAATGTTGATTACAATGTACCAGGGTAAATCAATGGCTGTCACCTTTTTGTGTAGGGTAATATTTTCAAATTAGTGTTATTGGATACTGCATAGTTATTAAGTTCGAGGTCTCATGCAAAAAATGAAGAAAAACATGATTATTTTAACTACTGTGGTATGACACATGTCGCCCTTGGAAGTTGATATGCATGTCTTAGGAGTATGCATGTCTTGTCAATGAGAATACATGGATTCCACAAGTCAAATATCGAGAAGCAAATAGATTCTACCATCGAAAATATGAAAAATAGGCAATACTTAGTTCTATAAAAATGTTGACTTTGTTGAATGTGCATGGATATTGGCACCATCGTTGCTCTAAATATAGGTGTTAACTACTTCTGGAATATAGGCACCTACTGCTTTGAAATATAGGCACTTGCTACTTCGAAATACAGGCACCCATTTCTGTACTATGGATACATGCACCTTTTGTGTTTGGGATACAAACAAATTTTCTTTTTTTTTGGATATAGGTGCCTGTTGTATTTGGGATACATGCACCTTTTTCTATGTTCTTTTGGATATAGGTGCCTGTTGTGTGTGGGAGATAGGCACCTTATGTGGAATATAGGTACTTTCTAATTTTTTTGGATATAGACACCTTCTACTATTTTGGAATATAGATGCCTTCTCTCTAGTGGAAAGTCAACATTCGTTGGATTGACCCAAAGATAGATGTCTTCTTCGTTGAAAAATCAATGTTCACTGCATTGACCTGCATATAGGTATTTTATTTTGTTAGGAAGTAAACACCTGTACACGAGATTGGATGTAAGCACCATCCTCCTAATGGGAAGTTGGCACTTTCTCTGCTCTACTACCCTCCTAGAAAGCAGGAAAAATGTAGGTCAACATGGCTTCATGCTTGATAGGCCTAGTTTGAATCAACTAGCTATAGCTTGCATTCGAGTCTAGGCGTCTTACAAAAATAAACACACAAAAAATAAAAACAAAAATAGGGATCATGAATTTGTGCCTGATAGGCTTAGTTTGATCTGGTAGCTTATAAATTGCATCTGAGTCCACGTAACTTTGAAAAATAAAAAATAAATAAAAAGATAATCTATGCTAAGCATTAAAAAAATAAAAATATATAATAATGTTTTTTTTGCAAACATAAGCATCCATAAAATTGCTGAATGTCTTTCATCAAATGGGGTCTTCCCCATGCTTGCATCTTAGTCGATCACATGGATTGGAGGTGCATGATACAAGCATAAGCAATGGATGTTAACTGTTAAAAAAATATCGCTAACATCAATGATATTGATGTGAACAACACTGTTAATTATTATTTCAACCACCTCATATGGGCCCATCCACCTCTGCATGAGTTTTCCCTTGCACTCCTGAAATCGATAATCATAAAGTAATGTCCAGTCTCCTTTAAACTATTTTGGTTGTATGTGGCGGTTATACCACATGTGTTGGAACATGATACTATTTTATGTTAACAAAATATTAACCAGGATCACAATATTATGCATTGAAATATAACATCGTAATAAGAACACATATAAAGATAGACACAAGATATTGATATAAATATATCACAAAATAGAGATATTCATCTATTATTCTTCCATATTCAAGGTATGACAATGGAGAGTTATCTCCAATATAATACAATACATAACTTTTCAATCCTTAAACTGTTGCTCTCCTCTATAAATCTAGGAAATGCAACCTTTCACATTCTTGTCATTAAGACAAGCTCTCAACATGCCACATGTCAATGTGACTCTTCACTCACTTCTCTCTTTTGACACATTTCACTTTCACAAAGTGACACATACATTAGGACAAAAGGACCAAATAATGTAATACTCACAACACCCCCCTTTAGTACATTATTTGGTAATTTTTTTTTTACAAATTTGATGACTACACATTCTCCCTTCATCAAAATTGTCTTCATTCTCTATGTGCCACTATCTCTATATCTTATCAAATTTTGATCATACTTGGTTTCCTTTTGAAGAAACCATACAACATGTCTATCCCAAGCATTCATATCAATCCATCCACAATTTATTTTTAATCTACATTATTTTCTTTCTTTTTGTAGATAAAACATGTGTGAATGGTTATGTCCTCCATAAAATTTACAAGAATAGAGATTCCAACATTTCTCTATCCTATGACCATATTTACCACAATGCTCACATCTATTTTTTGTCACCAATTTGCTATCACTATTACCTATTACAAATTTTGTGCTTGAATCATTTTGATTCACCTATCCTGTGTACCCAAGACCTTCATATTTTGGTCTTATTATTGGTACAAATGGTTCTTTCATGCCTTGTTCATGCTTTCCTAAATATTTCTATTTATATACCATCCGTTACACTCCATCAAACGATGGAAAAAAATGAACACATATGCAATGCTCCATAGGGTACAGTTTTACCTGAGTCATTAGTTAGAATTAATCTGAGCAAAAATCTCTTTCTAGAATGGTTACATGTTGAGTAATTTTTTAGAACGTCTTTGCAAATGGTGAAATGTCCTCATTGCAATTTCTCCTCTATTGCAAATGTTGAAACATCTTCGCTGGACCTTTCCCTAGCAACCAGGTGTCTCTGGTAATTAGGTATTACTATTCATGATGGGCATACAAAATAATGTTTACCACCACTCTCTCTCTTTCCTTCACACATGACATGCACATGCTTTATTTGTGCCCTCCTCCACGTGGAACAAAAAAAACCATCAGCAAGCTTCACAAACAACTCTCTCTGTATAGAAACTACCATCCAACTAGACTCCACATTTTTGCCTGATGTACCCTCTTTCAAAGAACCATAAGCTAGCCTTCACTAGTCATCCACCAACTAGGTCGAGGTAAATTGCAACTTCAATTATTGTGGTGCACATGCAAAAATATTGAGTCTCTTCTTTGGACCCTAATTCAAATTTCATAAACTACGATTGTGAACAGAATGTCAGCTAGCTTCCACAATGGCTATTCAGGCTAATTTGAACTCTTCAACACAAATTTCTAGGAATGTTTGGACCTAGCAGCTGCACGCATCAACTCCTTGAAGGTTTCTATAGCAACTTAAATACTGAAAATAAAAAAAATAGATTCACAAATCAACCCAACAGAGCCAACCCTAGAAACCTACAACACAAAAAAATAGTTGTTCAGGTTTTTCAAATCCAAGGCCTTATAGACAAGTAATCGTATCTTGCAATCCAGTGTATCCCTACAAGCAAAAAACTCAAACCCTTTTTTTTCTTTTTTTTTAACACGTTCTCAACCCTCAACCAAAATATTCAAAATTATTTTATTTTTTATTTTTAAAGCTTTCAACCTCTATTTTTTATTTTTGAATTTGGTTGTTTTCTACTTCCGCTATGTCACTCTGATCTCTTAAAAATATTCTCAAATGGGCATGTTGTCGGATGGTGACGATTGTTCCAAAAAACTTATTTACTCCATATATCTCTTCATAGCTTCCACCACAACTTTCTCCATAGCTCTGATACCATGTTGAAACATGACACTATTTCATGTTAATAAAATATTAACCAGGATCAAAATATTACTCATTGAAACATAACAACATCACAATAAGAACACACATCAATATAGACACAAGATATTGACACAAATATATCACAAAAGAGAGATCTTCATCTATTATTCTTCCATATTCAAGGTATGATACAAAAATGGAGAGTTATCTCCAATATAATACAATACATGAATTTTCAGTCCTCAAATTGTTGCTCTCCTCTACAAATTCAAGAAATGCAATCTTTCACATTCTTGTCATTAAGACAAGCTCTCAAAATGCCACATGTCAATGTGACTCTTCACTCACTTCTCTATTTTGACACATTTCACTTTCATAAAGTGACACATACATTAGGACAAAATAACCACATAATGTAATACTCACAACAACATGGCCCTCTAATTCTGCATAACTTTTATGTACTGTAATGTATCTTATCGGTATTCATCCAACTGGTTCAGTTGGCAAATTTATTTCTACTGCGCGATGTCTACATTCAGATTTAGCTCTGCAATAGTTCGTAAAGTCTTGATTTTAAACTCAATTGGCATCATTGCATGTTTTCCATACACAAACTAAAATGGTTTGAATCCTGTAGTTGTTTTCTAGGTAGTGTGATATGGCCATACTGCTTTCAATAGGCGGTTTATCTAGTCCTTGTGTTGTTGCACTATTTTTATGAGAATGTTATCCAACTCCCTATTTGTGACCTCACCTATCCATTTTATTGTGAATGGTAGGGGCAGTCTTGTTGTACCGAATATGGTATTGCTGCATTAGTTTTCGAATCATCTTTGAGGTGAATTGGGGCCCCTGATCAGTGGTAATCTTCCTAGGAACACCAAACCTAGTAAAAATAAATTCATACAGAAACTATGCTACGATGTCTTCCTTTGAGTTTCATAGCGCCTAGACTTCAACCCACTAAGTCACGTAGTTAGTACATACCAAAATATACCTTTTTCCATTAGACTGTGGATTAATTAATCCAAAAAAATCCATCCCCCATTTATCGAATGGTTCAATATGCACTTGGGTTGAAGGAGCATTTCATAATGTAAAGTTGACCTACTTATTATCTAACATTGGTCGTAGTGGTTAACATATTTTATTGCATCTTTAAATAATGAGGGCCAGTAATACCCTATTTGCAAAATTTTTAAATGTAGTTCTACATCTAGCAAATTTTTTTGCCACACGGTTCGTCATGATAGGATTTTAATATTTCTACTGTTTCATTCTTTGCAACACATCTACGCATGATTTGATTTAGCCCAATTTTAAATAGGCCTCTGTTAATCCATGAGAATGTTGCACTCTTCTCAATTAATGTTTGGTCTTCTTTGGGTGTGAGTGCAGGGGATATTTTTTTGGTAGCCAAGTAGTTTGCCATATCAACATACCATGAAATTTGTTCATTGAGAGAAAAGAGATGCTCATCCAAAAATTGATATTCAGTGGTAGCATTATCCTGAGAGATTAACTTGGAGAAAAAATTTGCAACAACATTATCCCTACCAGGTTTGTCAATAATGGTTACATCAAATTCTTATAGAAGTAACAACCATCTAATAATTTGGCCACTTACCATCAGCTTGTTCATAAGATACCTAATGGTTGTATGATCTATGTGTACAAAATTTTTGCAGCCTATGATGTAGTAGCAAAATTTATTGATTGCATGTACTACTGCAAGGAATTATTTATTCGTGATAGTGTAGTTGAACTTAGTGCTTGTAATATTCTTATTGACATAATATATGGCATAGAATTCAATTTCATCCTTCTACCCTAGTGTTGATCCTATCATATTATTGGATGCATCTATATAATTATGAAAGGAGTGATTCTAATTTGGACCTCTCAAGATGAGAGCAGTTATCAAATTTTTATTTAAATTCTAGAACACTTGCTCACATTCACTAGTATAAACAAATTCAACATCTTTGGTTAACAATGTGTGCAGTGGTTTGGCGATCTTGCTAAAATTTTGGATAAACCGTTGGTAGTACCCAACAGATCCTAGAAAACTATGGAAATATCTTTGTGTTTGGGGAGTGGGTAGATTTTTAATCACTTTGATTATTTGTTTGTCTACCTTGATCCCTTCAGCAAAGATATGGTGTCCTAGCACTATTCCTTGCATTAGCATGAAGTATTTTTCATTACTAAGGAACAAGTTTATTTCATGGTAGTTTTGGAGCACTGTCTCTAGATTATTTGTAGCTTCTTCAAAAATTTCATCATAAATGATGAAGTCATCCGTGTAGACTTCTACAGTCTTTCCTCCCATATCTAAGAAAATACTAAGAACTACCCTTTGAAATGTGGTAGGTGTGTTACATAACTTGAATGGTAATAATAGGTAAGAAAAAGTACCTAAAGGATAGGTAAAAGTTATATTTTTTGATCCTCATTCCCTATTTGAATTTGATTATATCCACTAAACCCATCAAGGAATGCAATTTTTTTTATCCTACCAAGGTATCGAGGACTTGGTCTATGAATGGTAGGGGAAATGGTATTTCCTAGTGGCTTTTTTAATAATAATAGTCCACACAAATCCACCACTTACCATTATTTTTGGGTACTACAACCAAAGGTGAAACCCATTGGCTATCCAAAATTAGATAGATGAATCTGACTGACAAAATTTTATGTAGCTCAACTTTACTATTTCTTTCATTACTAGATCCATTCTCCTTTGAGGTTGTCTTACTGATCTTGTGTTATCTTCCAAATAAATTCCATGCATGCAAACTTTGGGTGTAATCCCCCTCATGTCTTTGTAGTCCCATGCAAAAGCAGTTTTATGTTTGACTAAAATCTCTTTCAACTTATTCTATTGAATGGTTGACAATGCTTTATCAATGTTCAACATTCTGCCAGGTTCTATATCTATCTTATTAACATGATTTTCCTTGTTATCCATAAGTGGGGAATCTATAGGAGGATGCAAGGATTCTCCTTGAAAGAATTTTATTATGACTTTATCTTCATTGATTTCATCCTCTTCCTCATTTAAAACCATTATTGGTTAGAGCATTGGCAAGGCATCAACATTTAGAACTTCACAATTTGGTTCTCCCAATACCTCAGTGGACTGTGTAGGAGGATAAATGACTAAGTTTTTAATATTCTATCCATTTGAAATTATAATTTTTCCTATTCTACAACTGATGTAGGTGTTAGCTATTGCCAACCAAGAATATCCTAATATGAGTGGATATCCACCTAGACTGCAAGACTAGAAAGTCTTTCAGATATTCCCATGCATCGAATGGCATAATCACATATTCCAAAATTACATTCGAAAGCACTGTAGATCGATCAACCAATCGTAAAATGATTTTGGTTGGCCTCATATTTGTAAGCTATAGTTTTTGCATGGTTTCTTTGGGTATGATATTTATAGCTACATCTAGATCTACCAAAGTATTGGATAACATTAAGCTTGTGATTTAGACTATTAAAATTAGGCTTTCTAGATCAGAGTACTTTGGGTGGTAGGTATTTTCTAACATTAAGTCAACTAACTGATCTACCACATGCAATACTTTTGATGGTTGTTTTCTTCCTAGTTTCTTAATACATAACTCTCTAATGGCCCTTGTATATGGTACATCTCGTATGGCTTGATAGAGGTGAATTGTGATAGTTAAGTTTTTCAACCCTTCCATGATGTCAAATTTTAGCTGCATTTTATTTCTAGGTTCTTATAATATTTTGGGGAAGGGTGGAACCTCTTTATTATTGGTTTGTTCAATACTTGAATTTTCTTCCACCCCTTATAAAAGAATTATTTGTTCTTGTACTTGAACTTGTACTTCTACCTCCTCTTCCTCCTCCACTATTGGAGGTATGGGAGCTACTCCTATCTCTCTATTTGAAATAATATGAATAGGATTAAAATATACACTAATATGAAACATGGGGTACATCCTTATGTCTACCTAATATGTGGGTTGATTTATCTTATTATTTAGATTTGGGGTTGGTTGTGCTAGTAATTATTGTGGCCTGGAAGTAGGTGGTACCAAAAAAAACTCTATAGTGGGGCTTGTATATTGGTCTATGGAGGTTTAGTCCACTTGTAGAAACTAAAATATGGTAAACCTGATTAAGCATCCACAAAAAATGATCAAATTGACATCATATGGCCCCTTGGACAGCCCTTAGAAGGCTCATAGTGGTTCTAGCCACTCCGAAAGAGGTTTTGGAGGCTTTTGGCCTAATTTTTGGAGGTTTTGGCCCAAAATTCACCACCGTCCCACCCTAGGATGGTGGCATATTCCCACCATCCCACCCTAGGATGGTGGTGAGCCATCATCCCAGGGTGGGACGATGAGCAAGTTTGACCTAGATAAAGTTAAATTTGGGATAAATGGCACCTATAAACAACCATTTACCCCACCAAATGAAATATACAGGTCAGAGGGCACTGAATCCTTATGATTTTTTTTTCAATGGAAGCAAAAATTGGATATTCTCTTCCACATCCATTGCATGCCTCCAGTTTGACAAGTGGCACCTCCTGCCATGCATGCCCTCGCATGCCTTTTTGCACATGAGCCTCTTTGGGCTATAAAATTGATTCAATATCCAAAAAAAAACATAGAGAGGAGTTCTAGGATATTCAAAGGAGTGCTTTTGATATTTACCCTCACTTTATTGTTCCTTCTTGCCCTCAAAATCTCTTTTTTGCGAAGGAGGTTACCAGGTGACTTCAAGAGGGTCCTTTGAGCATAAATTTTCTATATGGGTGCATTTATTCAAAAAATTCAATTAAAACACCCCTTAGACTATTTATGAATATTCACTAGTGGTATTGGTAGGAAAATATGGGTAGAATTGGTGGGTATTCCCTCCCAAGGTGCCCCCCAATTAGTTGCAGTCACCACCGCCCCCCGGGACGAGGATAAATACTTACATAATTTTATTACTATTTTTAATGATATTATTCTAGACTATCATATTATGCTGTGGTTTAAATTTCATGGAAATTGGAGTTAAATTGGTCGAGATATTATATTTTTAAGTTTTTGCATGTTCGTAGGGCCCATCCGGGCACCCCAGTTGCATGCATGTGGATCTACACCTCATTTTGGAAATATAATAATATGGGTTGTCTTAAATGTTTATTTATACATTATATCCAAATTTCATATGTTTTGGACATGTCTAGGTGCAGGATTTGCTTGTCTTGGTCTTTGCAGGTTACAAGCGGGCGACACAAAATTGAGGGGTCCACAGATGCAATTTTCAATCTATTTTTAGTGATATACCCTCAAAAGATCTTATTAAAGATCCCAATAAATTTTAATAGCATTATGATCTGATTTGATTTAGTTTTAATATATGTGCCATTTTGTGCTTGTGGGGATTGCATGTTTCCCTCCACACACCCTTATTATTTGATCCCTTTTGCTTCCTTGTGTGCAGGTGCAAGTTATCAAGAGGTATTGGGAAGGAATATTAGACATCAAATATTTAAGATACAAGCAGTGGTGGCATTGGCCCACCCACCTTGATTGTGGGTACAAGGAAAGGCACCGAATGTGCACCCAGATTTATTGAAGGATTTGATCCTTGGGCACCCCAAAATTTGTAACAATTGTATCACATTTGAGCCTGAAGGGGACTTATGTGTAACCTTGGATTTGATCCACCAAATTAATAAAGAAGAGACTCGTTTCATTTCATTCCTTATTGTTTGGTTTTACTTCATTTTCATATGCATGCTCTCGTTTGATGCTCATAAGCGAGATAGGATAGATACATATATTTTTGCTCATCATTAGGTGCACCGATTTTCCCTAATTCACTACTTATTATAATTCTACAACTACGTTCTAGTTTGTTGGTATGGCATTCATGGATAAGATGTGTAAGGAGTAGATACTTAGGTGGCATTCATCCAAGGTGATTGACCCCATCATCCTATATTGGGTGGTTGGGTTTGCTCTTGGTTCATAATGTTGGATCCCCCATAGGGTGGTACTCCTTTTGACATATTTTCTCCCATAGGAGACTATTTTCAGTTTCTCCTTTTTCCTATGAAATAAGTTTCTACTACTTCAAGTTCTTATTTCATATTGGCTAACTTTGGGCACAATTTTGTTTTGTGATCCAATTGATAAATAATACACACTCTAATATTATTCTTCAGAGATTCATTTTTGAGGCGTTTTCTTATACATCTTGGGCAGAAAAAAGTGTGCTTATTTAGTTTCTCACTTCTTTTTTGAAGTTGGAATGTGTCTAATTGTAGTGCAAGAGATGATAGAATAACACTCTTCATGTATTCCAACAAATTACTTATTTCTGCCTTGGTTACAGAGGCTATGGTTTTTGTTCCTTAGTTGATGGGTTTACCCTTTATTCAAGAATAATTTTGACATAAATGTTGAATAACTGGCATCTTGTGTTGGTAAATATCACCTCTCGATAACAAATTTAAGGCTTCTAAGGATTCATTTGTGAGACTCCTTAAGAATATGCTTCTCAAGGATTTCTCACCCAGTTTTGCATGAGTTGAACATTAAAGATTGAAATGAAACCTTCCATAGTAATATTCCAATGATTCCTCATCCCTTTGTGATATATATAGGACTTCTTCCCTAGCATCCTGTGTCCTACCAAAATCCTCGTATTGTTCTAGGAATATTTTCTTCATGTGTTCCTAGGTGTCAATGTGTTTGTTCCCTAGACTGATAAACCAACGTAATGCTAAATCATATAACGTAGATAGAAATAGTTTCAAGTTTTAGGCATCAATTTTATAGTCCACTAATCTACAAAGCACATCAAATTGGAAGAGAAATAGAGATATGTTTCATTTTTGCATCTAAATATAGGAAGGTGTACAGGAGAGATAGGTTTCATTTTGGCATCTCCTCTTATTTCATTAATAGAAAAATCAAAGCTAGAAGAAGCCTCTTTGGGTTTAGACATAATTTTAGGTGATGTAGGTGTTAATACAAATGCTTCTATGGCTACTAATAAAGCATCACACTCATTTTTCTTATCTACCAATAATATTCTTAAGTCAAAATATAAGATATTCCCTTCTTCAGTCGCTTTCCACCTTTGATTATTCAATATTTCCTCAAGTTGGCTATGATTTTGGTTTGATCCACTATATTTCCCATAAATTGGATTTATAAACAAGGGTGGAGTGGGTGGAGATGATAACTCAATAGTAGGAAGTGTTTCAGATTTTGTAGAAGTTATTTTTGGTATTTTAGGAGGTATTTTAGTAGGCTCTAAGGTGACCTCTATTTTCTTAAGAAAAGATCCATCCGGTCCTCTTAATCTTGGTGGACTTATACATTATCAAGTAAGGGATATATGGGTAAGAGTCTATATAGATATATTAAGGATGACTGATCTACAAATACTAAAATGCTATAGTTGACACTCCTCGACAACGGTGCCAAAATGGTGAGCAAAAAATGGTGTTTATGAAAATAGTTAATTTGCCTCCATTTAATTTTATCAATCCGAGAGTTTATAAACACATTGAGTACCTATGCACAATATGTTGAGTGATAATTTTTTCCAATTTCCCAATTATACTCATAGTTAGGGTATTATCAGAAAACCCTCTCTTGCAAAGAAATTTAAAACTTCTTCAAGGCTCTTGTTTGCTTAATTTCTTCAAATGTGCTTGAATGCTTGTGAAAATATGAAAATGTGCCTTACGAGGCCTATACTGAGCATGAGCCAGAGATAGAGTATGTGGAGATGCCTTACCAAGGCAGGGGGGTGATTTACCACCACCCCGTAATAGGTTGGAAGGCCCTAGACCTCCATCGCAAGATGTGAACAAGGATGAGGAGATTAAGTCCTCAGGCCCGTATAAAGCATTGCTAGAACACCTAGAGTCAGTTGAGAACAAGACCTCTGGGTCAGGATCTCAAAAGCCCACTATGCACTAGTTGCGTAGTCAACCCATCCATCCATCAGTACCTGTACCTCCCTATCCAGAACAATTTAAGTTGCCTCAATTGGCCACCTTCAAGGGAGAAGAGGATGCACAGGAGCATGTCACTAGGTTCTTAGGTCAATGCTTCGACATTCATGATGATGATGCTTTGCTTTTGAGGACATTTGTGACTACCCTCACTGGCCCCACCTCCGAGTGGTTTTACCAACTCCCTAAGCATAGCATCCACACTCTGGACCAACTTGCGGATGCTTTCCTAGAGTGCTTTGCCTTCAATACCAAGAGGAAGGCAATGCTGGCCGATGTAGTTGGGTTGAAATAGTATGACGATGAGTCAATAAAAAATTATGGCAATAGATGGTGAACCCTACTCGCCAAGCTGCCTTATCTTCTCCCCATGTCGGAGTTGACTCAGATGTTCTCCAAAAGTTACTTGAAGCCAATATCCTTGTTGTTGCAGTTGCAACAATACCCTACTCTTGAAGATGCCTTAGCACAGGCTAGGATCATTGAAGAAATCAAGATTCAAGAGGGTGAGATTGCAAAGCCTCACAAGAAGGAATGGAACAAGAATGCTAAAAACACCCCAGCTCAACCAAAGTTAGCAGTAGTAAATCAGGTTGCAATTAGTGTCCCAGGGCCAGCGCAAGCCATGCCACCTCAAAAGCCTAATTATCAGGCCACCCCTGGGAACTATGCCAAGGATAACCAGAATGGTCAAGGGAAAAATCAACAGCATCGCCCCAAGCGACAATTCATGCCCATTGTAGAATCTATGGATTCATTATTTGATCACCTCTTAGCGGCCAATGTGATCCATCTACCTGACAGTCGACCTATCGACCCAAATGCACCGAAGCCCAAAGGATACAGAGAAGACCTATATTGCAAGTTTCATAGGTAAAATGGGCATGATGTGCAAATGTGCTATAAATTCAAACACTTGGTGCAAGACCTAATTGATAGGAATGCCCTCCAGGTAGATAACCCTATCGCACCAAACAACCAATAGATGGAGGTCTTCAAGGACCCCTTGCCTGCCCATACGGAGCAAGCCAAACCAGTGCCCTAGGTGAATGAGGTTCACCATGCCCCTCCTAAGCAAGGGTATGTTGGCATGGTCAGTATTGTGACAAGAAATAGGTGGTATCCAAGTCCAGCCACACCACCTATGGCTCAGAGTGATGTCCCTTCGACATCATAGCCTATACCACCTCTCGGGTCGAGCCTCCCACCTAGGCCTGTAGTCACCATTAAGAGTAAGCTCGCTCAGAGCTTAAGAACAACATCTACCCGACTCTCCATCTATGAGATCATCCAACAATCACAACCTCATAGAGAAGCCTTGATGGAGATCCTTAAGGCAATTGAGCTTCAACCCCAGGAGTCTAACTCCTTCAACAACTTTGTGGGGCATGTGCGACAATGCACAGAATTGGTGATTACCTTTCGAGAAGATGAACTTAAACCGGTTCCACATGATATGGTGGATCCCCCTTTGCACATCATCGCATGTGTGAATGGAACACCTTACAAGAGAGTGTTGATAGACACTGGGTCTTCAAGCAACATCATAACTACAACAGCTCTCAAGCACCTGAAGCTCCCAACATCCCACATTGTTACATCTACCTACACCCTCCGAGCATTCAATGATGCCATATGCTCAATGGTTGGTACAATCATCCTACCTATTCAAGTAGGAGAAAAGATCATCCCTACAATGTGCCACATCCTGGAGGGTGAGATGGCATACAATATCTTGTTAGGAAGACCATGGATCAGGGACATGAAGTGTGTCCCTTCCATCGCTCACCAGTGCCTCAAGTACACTCATGAAGGGTAAGTTCATGTCATCCCCATGGACCTAGAGCCCTTCAAGTACTGCAACATGGTGCAATAGTTACCCGAGTCGACCTTGCCATCAACACATCTAGATTTTTAGCCGAATAAATCTAGTCGAGGTTCGACCCTACCGCTACCGCATACCATGCCATCCTCATCATCGGCTCCACCCTGGATGCCTAGTACACCAGTGGATCCTTTGCCTAGGAACCCAGAGAAGCGGCCCATTGATGAGGTCCAACCAACCATATCCACTATCTCTATAGAGGAGATACCTAGCCCGGATGATGAAGAGACACCACATGAGGCAAACGATGAGCCAGATCAAGTCTCACTCTCATCCCTCTTCTATCCGTAGCCCCAGGTTACAGTGCACCTAGCTTCTACCAGATTGGGAGAATACATGGTTAGGAATATCACCACTACTCCTGCTATAGAGTCGGTGCGAGACATGGGTAGACCCCATCTTCCCATAGGCACTATCGTGCCTCTTGGTATTCCCCCTAATCAAACAAATTTTGTCTATGGGGGCCTTGACTATGGCATCAAACCTTACCAATAGTAGGAGGAGGATGAGGAGCCTTTTGGAGAAGACATTAACTACTTGTCTAACCCTAACTTCACCCTGAAGTATCTTGACCTATGCAACTGGCATGGTTATGGGTTAGGCCGGTATGAGCAGGGCACAAGAATCCCTTATCAACCATAGTATCAAATACCCTATGACAAGTTGAGAGTGGGATGCAACAATCCCTTGCCTCTAGATGTCCTCATGGATGGCCTAAATCGCTTGAATATAGGCTACAAGGACGGGTTGGCCCAAGACCCTTATGCCAATCCCAATACAGTCTACTCCTTGGGGGACTACTTCCCACTGCCAGATGGGAACCCCGTAATCCCTAGTGACATTCTTCCACATTTTGAGAGAGGGGAAGGTTCACGAGGTTGTCCCCATGTTTGTGATGAATCAGATCAAGGCACCTCATATGAATGGACCTCAGATGATGAGTCGGGTTACGAGGTGGCACCATATGACCCTTTTGAGTCGGATAGTGATCATTCACAAATTGTTCCCATTAATGACCAACAGGAAGGCCTCATACATCTGTTCCCTTTCCCTGATCCTATTTGGTGGTAGCTCCTTCCTCCTGAAGAGCCGGTTCACCCATAGGAAGCTAGACCTCCTAAGGAGGGAGCAATTAATTTACTTGAGCAGTTGGATCCTCGTGAGCCTGAGGTGCTATGAGGTGAGAATGAAGAAGTCCTCATCCATGACAATAATTATGAGGAATGAGCATATATGGGACCACACTTTCCTGATCGCCCGATCCCAAGAGGCAACAATGAGGTTCCCATATACGACAGTGACTATGAGGATGAAACAGAGAGGGCATACCTTGGTCCTCATTACTTGCATCATCATCATGAGCCCATCGACATAGAAGAAGTCTATCATCGGTTGCACGTTGGCCCATGCTTGAGGGCAAGGCCTATCAATTTAGGCTAGATTCACCATGAGGTCTTCCCTAACCCACCCACACACATGGAGCTCCTTGAGCCTAATGATCCCGTCCTACAGTCTGTCCCCTAGATAGGATCCGGTGATCCCCATTCCCATAGAACCACATCTGGGGGTGGGAGATGATATCAATATACAGTCACATGCCCATGGTCCTAGAGAGCAGACACATTCCATCAATATGATCTCCATTGATTTGACCACACCACTTCACAACCCAATCGATCCTTCCAAGCCATGCCATCTAGATCTAGATGCTATTGATTGGGATCACGTTGATTCACCCCCATCACCCTCTGAGTATTGGGCTTGTGGTGGGTTGTTTCACTTCTCCGTTGGGCCAACTCATGATGTCTTCCATGCTGAGGAGGAACCCAAGGTTCCCATCGAGGATTTAAATCTAGCTGATGACATCCATTTGATCCCTACTCCCCACCAGTTGGAAGAGGGGTCACATATGTCAATCGAGCCTACGGTTGACAAAGATATCGACTCAGATCCTAAAAACCCACAATGTATCAAGCTAGGGGAAAGCCTATCCCCCGAAGAGCAAGCCGATTACATAGCCCTTCTCACGAAGAAGAAGGCAGCTTTTGCATGGTCTTACAAAGACATGCCGGGACTAGATCCAAATTTGGTCACCCACAATCTAACGCTTGACCCCAAAGCCAAGCCTATCAAGCAAAAGTTGAGAAAGATGCACCCAACAGTGGCCTTGATGGTCAAAGATGAGCTACAAAAACTGTTGGATGCCAAGTTTGTCATTTCTGTAGACTATCCACCATGGTTGTCCAACATGGTCCCCATCAAGAAGCCTGATGGGAGGATTCACATTTGCACTGATTTTTGAGACCTAAACAAAGTGAGTCCTAAGGATGATTTTCCTTTGCCAAGCATCGATGCCCTGGTAGATGCCACCGTAGGACACGAAATGCTCTCCCTTATGGATGGCTTCTCTGGGTATAATCAGATTCGTATCAACCCTGAAGACCAGCTCAAAACGGCATTCACAATGCCCTGGGGAACATTTTGTTACAAGGTCATGCCCTTTGGCCTTAAAAATGTCGATGCCACCTACCAGCGTGCCATGACATATATATTCCATGACTACATGCACAAAATTTTGGAAGATTACATGGATGACTTATTGGCTAAATATTTATTACGTCATGAGCACCTAGATGTCTTGTGCAAAGTCCTCGATCGCCTTATTGAACATAATGTGAGACTGAACCCCAAGAAGTGCATCTTTGGCGTCACATCTGGAAAGCTCTTGGGATTTATAGTTTCCAAATGAGGCATCGAAGTGGACCCTAACAAGGTCAAGGCAATCCTTGAAATGCCTCCCCGACTACCATCAAGCAACTTCGTAGCTTGTAGGGGAGGATTGCATCCATCAAATGCTTCATAGCACAATTGTCGGACAAGTGTCGACCCATGAACAAACTCTTGCACAAGGGGGTCACATTCCACTGGGATGATGAGTGTCAGGATGCCTTTGATGCAATTAAACAATACCTAGCTTCGTCACCAGTGTTAGCTCCACCTAGACCAGGGGTGTCATTTCGATTATATATCTCAGCTACTGAGACTGCATTGGGTGCCATGTTAGCCCAAAACAATGAATTTCACAAGGAACAGGCCACATACTATCTCAGTCGCACCCTGGTGAGCTATGAGATCAAGTACGCATACATTGAAAAGTTATGTCTAGCGATGGTTTTTGCTACCAAGAAGCTACGACACTATATGCTCAGCCACACTACGTATGTTGTATCTAAAGAGAATCCATTGTGATACATGATGAGTCATACTTATCATAGTAGTCGCACGGTAAAATGGATCATGTTGTTGATAGAATTTGACCTAGAATTCATAGGACAAAAGTCGATCAAGGGCCA
Organism: Wollemia nobilis; assembly: GCA_028583015.1. Taxonomy (NCBI): domain Eukaryota; kingdom Viridiplantae; phylum Streptophyta; class Pinopsida; order Araucariales; family Araucariaceae; genus Wollemia; species Wollemia nobilis. Next base: position 3,096,532 of record JAQPPZ010002721.1, read on the forward strand.
GGTCATTGCTGATCAACTTGTAGAGGCTCCTCTCCAGGATGATCAACCTCTTAGCATGGAGCTTCCCGATGATGGAGTCTTCCAAATATCAGAATCGCCCGATTTTGATGAGCCTGAGTCACAGGAAGATATGACTCTTTTCTTTGATGGCTCCAAATGCGAGCAAGGGGGTGGCATAGGGATCATGTTTTTCACACCGCATGGGGCTCCCATACCCCTATCATTTAAACTCGATTTCCTATGTACCAATAACAATGTCGAGTACGAAGCCTTGCTCATAGGTCTTCAAATGGCTATCACCATGAAAATAAACAAACTCAATATCTTTGGTGACTCCTTGCTTATAGTGAACCAGGTCAAAGGAATCTACCAATGCAAGTGCCCAGTTTTGCAAGCCTACAAAGCCCTTGTGGATAAACTCCTGGAAAAGTTTGAATGGTATGACATCGAGGCACTCCCTCGATCATCTAATCATTTTGTGGATACAATGGCCTCCTTAGGGTCCTTGATCCCGCAAGACCCCACAGACGAGATGACAACCATTCAAGTCAAGATGCTATCGCAATCAACGGTTGAGCGTGAGAGCACTCAAGCCATGCCAGAAGTCCACTTGATTCAAATAGAACCTCATCAAGAGAGATTCTCACACATTCATGAGCACTTGAATCATGCCGCTTGGGGGACTTTGTTCCCCCAAACCCCTTTTGATAGCAGCACAGTGCTATTCTTACAAGTTCTTTCCCAATCAGCATTTTCTCGGGATGAACTTCATGAGGGATAGGCAATTCATGCAATCGAGGCTTCCACACAGTAGGACTGGTCCACACAAATTAGAGAGTACCTAAAGCTTGGTAATCTCCCTCCTGGATTATCGCACGCTACCAAAAGGACATTTAAATGGAAGGCAGCAAAGTTTGTCTTGTTAGGAGACATCCTATACCATCGGAGCTATGAAGGAATCCTCCTTCGTTGCTTAGAGTATCAAGAATCGACTTGGGCAATGGCCCAAGCACACGATGGTACTTGTGGTGGCCATTTTAGTGGCATGGCCATCACAAAGTGCATTCTTTGCATGGGCTATTATTGGCCAAATTTAGAGTGAGATTGTTGTGCATATGTGAGGAAGTGCATGAAATGTCAACACCATGCTAACTTGACACATGTACCTTCTCAGGCCTTACAACCGATCCAATCGGCTTGGCCATTTTCACAATGGGGATTGGATTTAATTGGGAAAATCTCCCTCGACATCCTCGGGCCATCACACATTTATCATTACGGCTACCGAGTATTTCACAAAGTGGGTGGAAGCAATCCCCCTTACCACTACGATAGGACCCCGCATAGCGGAGTTCATATTGCATAATATCATTTGTCATTTTGGTATTCCATCCAAGATCATTTCGGATAATGGGACATCATTCAAGAATAAATATGTGCATGCTTTGACAACAAAATATAATATCCAACACAACTTTTCGACACCCTATTATCCCCAAGCAAATGGGCAAGCAGAAGCATCAAACAAGACATTAATTGCCATATTGAAGAAAATAGTCAAAGAGAATCATACCGATTGGCACACGCAAATTCCGCTTGCCCTATGGGCTTACCGCACTAGCATTCGGATGCCCACTAGGGCAACCCCATTTTCACTAGTGTATGGTGCTGAGGCAATCATGCCTCTAGAGCTAGAAATCCCATCACTACACATATCCATGCAGGAGTTTATCGATGATGATACTGCATGACAAGCTCACCTAGATCAACTTACATTGTTGGATGAACATCGCATTAATGCTCTTGAGCATCTACGTGTGTATCAAGAGTGGCTCAAAAGAGCCTACAATATGAAAGTCCATCTTAGAGACTTTCAGGTTGGTGATCTCATCCTAAAAGAGAACCAACAGAACTCTAGCTTGCCGCCCCACCTACGGGACAAATTTATGGTAAACTGGTTAGGTCCCTTTGTCATCACTAGTCAAATTAGGCCTAAAACTTATCACCTAGCCTCCCTTGAAGGTGTCGAGGATCCTAAACCCTTGAACATCCTTCACTTGCAGTCATTTCATGCTTAGAGAGCACCACCCAAAAGGCTCCTAGCGGGTTTTCACCATCTAGGTCAAATAAAAATGCTCCTAGACTATCTACGATCATCTAGGTCAACCCTAAAAGCCCCAAAGGCATCCATAAGCCCTTTGGTCACAACCAAATGCCCCTAGGTAGTCATAGACACTTTTTAAGTGTCACTACCCATCTAGGTCACCCAAAAGGCTCCTAGCGGGTTTTCACCATCTAGGTCAAATAAAAATGCTCCTAGACTATCTACGATCATCTAGGTCAACCCTAAAATCCCCAAAGGCATCCATAAGCCCTTTGGTCACAACCAAATACCCCTAGGTAGTCATAGACACTTTTTAAGTTTCACTACCCATCTAGGTCACCCAAAAGGCTCCTAGCAGGTTTTCACCATCTAGGTCAAATAAAAATGCTCCTAGACTATCTACGATCATCTAGGTCAACCCTAAAATCCCCAAAGGCATCCATAAGCCCTTTGGTCACAACCAAATACCCCTAGGTAGTCGTAGACACTTTTTAAGTGTCACTACCCATCTAGGTCACCCAAAAGGCTCCTAGCGAGTTTTCACCATCTAGGTCAAATAAAAATGCTCCTAGACTATCTACGATCATCTAGGTCAACCCTAAAATCCCCAAAGGCATCCATAAGCCCTTTGGTCACAACCAAATACCCCTAGGTAGTCGTAGACACTTTTTAAGTGTCACTACCCATCTAGGTCACCCAAAAGGCTCCTAGCAGGTTTTCACCATCTAGGTCAAATAAAAATGCTCCTAGACTATCTACGATCATCTAGGTCAACCCTAAAATCCCCAAAGGCATCCATAAGCCCTTTGGTCACAACCAAATACCCCTAGGTAGTCATAGACACTTTTTAAGTGTCGCTACCCATCTAGGTCACCCAAAAGGCTCCTAGCAGGTTTTCACCATCTAGGTCAAATAAAAATGCTCCTAGACTATCTACGATCATCTAGGTCAACCCTAAAAGCCCCAAAGGCATCCATAAGCCCTTTGGTCACAACCAAATACCCCTAGGTAGTCATAGACACTTTTTAAGTGTCGCTACCCATCTAGGTCACCCAAAAGGCTCCTAGCAGGTTTTCACCATCTAGGTCAAATAAAAATGCTCCTAGACTATCTACGATCATCTAGGTCAACCCTAAAAGCCCCAAAGGCATCCATAAGCCCTTTGGTCACAACCAAATACCCCTAGGTAGTCATAGACACTTTTTAAGTGTCACTACCCATCTAGGTCACCCAAAAGGCTCCTAATAGGTTTTCACCATCTAGGTCAAATAAAAATGCTCCTAGACTATCTACGATCATCTAGGTCAACCCTAAAATCCCCAAAGGCATCCATAAGCCCTTTGGTCACAACCAAATACCCCTAGGTAGTCGTAGACACTTTTTAAGTGTCCATTCCCATCTAGGTCACCCAAAAGGCTCCTAGCAGGTTCTCACCATCTAGGTCAAATAAAAATGCTCCTAGACTATCTACGATCATCTAGGTCAACCCTAAAAGCCCCAAAGGCATCCATAAGCCCTTTGGTCCCCCCAAATGCCCCAATGGCCCCCAAATAAGCCCGTTGGTCACATGTATATACATATCAATCAAAATTAAAAAAAAAACATTATCAAAATTTCAAAAATTCAAAAATATTGCATCACATCACATTGCATCCCATTGCATTTTATCATCGCTTGCATTTAGGCATATTCATCATTAGCAATTTACATTTTAGAGTTGCTCATACATGTCTAGCACCATGATGGTACACTACTTACAACTCAAAATCAATGTTGTGAAAGTACTCATAGTTCAATGCCGCAATTATCATTTTCACCCACATTTTTCACATTTCCATAGTCGTGTCTATTCCCTTCACTTAGCCATTTGTTTTAGAATGTCAGTAGGGTTTTTGGTCACTCAACCATATCCAGTCTCTACTCAGATTTTGTAGAAGGCTAGCATGATTTTTAGGAGGTAGAATCTTGCTTAGATTATGCCTTGTGTACATCATATCCCAAACACAATTAATCATTAACAATCCAAGTTTTGCACAAAGACAGATGAAATCCATGAAGTGGTCTAGGTTACCTTAAGCGAAAAGGTCATCCTGCTCATCCCCCTATGTGAATGGTTCAAGAATGCTGAGAGTTGGAAAAAGGACAAGTTTTCCCCTACCCAATTCCCCCCACAACAATAAGTGGTTTTCCCCCTTTTTTGTCATCAAAATCCCACATTGTCACATGTTTGCAATAGTCTAAATTTGCAAACCCCCACAAAGAAAAAATTCAAAGTACAAAAATACAAAAATAAAAAAGTGCACACATCAAAAAGCACAAGAAACAGTGATCCCCATCACTCAAAATTCAAATCCCTTGCTCAAGAGAAAAAGAAAAAACTCAAAATAAATAGTGATTATTATCACTAAAAAGAGAAAAATAAACAGTGATTCTTATCACTCTATATGAGAGCAAGTATCCCAATAAAATTCAAGAAAGTAGGGAGTCGAACTTGAATCCCTGGAACTCTCAGCATTTGGAAAACCATCAGGTGATCCTCATTACGGGTTTGGTGGATAGCCTATCCATCAATGGTGGTAGCCTCCCGCATGATGATATGTCTACCATATTAGCTTTTGGGCGTATGTGTAGACCAATGTTTGCATGTGGATGAGCTAGCTTTGGTAACCTAGATTGCCTAGTGGTCTAGTCATACTTAGTACAAAACCTAGGATGGTGGCATTCATTGGGTGATCCTCAGTACAGGTTTGGTTGAGAGCCTACTTGGCACTGGCGGTATCCTTATGCATCTCACAAGAATGAACTCACTTGCACACACAGGGATATGAAGTACCTTGGTCATCCTAGCAGATTCATACCTTGTCAAAAAGTCCTGCATGGTTAGTATACAACTTTTGATGAGTTGACTAGAGTGTTTGAGTCTCATGAAAACCTAATGGGCATTCTCTAAACATCATGTCATTCATATCACTTCACCTCATTCATTTCAGTTACATTATTCACAAATCCATTATATAAGTCTCATGACAACATTACATATGAGTTGGTGCAATATACATCATCTATGGTGCTAGCATAATATGTCATATAGTCTACACATTGCATCCTCTAAATCAAATAAATCATCCATCTCACCATACATCCATGCATGTACAAAATCAAATCAAATCACATTACAAAATATGCATACAAGGTAGACATCCATCATCATCTCATAAATCAAATTGCATACATTTGCATACATTTCATAAAACAATAAACACATGATGATAAACCACATAAAAATCTCATATATATATATATGTGTATATGTATGGGACAAAAAGATACATCATGTTGCCCGTAGGCTACAATAAAAGGAGTCCTCAGACTTCACACTGCTAAAACATCCAAAAACACAAAAAGAGTCACACGAGCCACTACCATGGTCATGCAGGACCGGTACTACGACTCGCACTCCCACCTATAGTCGGAGTCCTCTGTGAACTCCCATACCTGCTACCACCTACCCTATCAGCTCTTCACCTAGACCCTAGTGCCTCCAGCCTAGAGGAGGACTGCCCTGTCCTACTATGGTGACTCTGGTATGACCCATCGATAGCTGCATCATCCCATAGATGCCCTCCAAGGTGCACTACCTCTATCTCCAACTCATCCGCATAGGCCTACCCTCATCGACACCATGCTTGGTAAGTCTCCACCATAGAATGGAGTCGTGTCACCTCTACCTATAGCCTAGTCACCTCCCCACTATTGGAATCCTCCCATGTAGGGCTTCGAGATCGCAACTATGCCCGAAGAGATGCTATCTCGGCCTGAGCCACCTGTACCTTGGCTCGCTGTGCTGCTAGCTCCCCCTGTACATCATGCACCTATGTCCATAGGAGATCTCTCTCCTACCTAACCCTGAGTAGCTCATCCCATAGCTCTACCTCTATCTCACCATGTGCCATCGATGGTGCCTGCACCTCCTCATCCCCAATAGCATCATCCCCAAAGTCACCTCGATCTCCTAAGTCTAGGAGATCTGCATGCTCCCCTACCATGTGTCCCTACCAATCACCTACCTCACCCTGGTCCTCATCAGAAACCTCCTGATGTGCCTCCCTAGCTGCACCCCTCCCTAGTGGCCTCTCTCCATGCCACTGGCCTATCACCCACCAAGCATCATACTCCACTATAGTCTCGACATCATCCACATCTAGAATGTCTACTACAAGATCCGTATCCCATGCCACTACCTCTACTACTGGCCATGCCAATGTCCTCTCATCCTCGCAATGTCGATAAGGCACCGGCTCACTAGGCACCCCATAGCATAGCCCAAACTATCACATCACCCAAGCAAAAGGGAAGTACTCCCACTCCATGCCATGTCATCCAACAAGCCACCTACCTCACCGCACCCTACGAAGCTGTACAGTAGCATCTACCCACTCTGGGAAATCTCTGTATGGCCTCTAGAACACCTAGCCTACCCCAAGTCATGAGAATAGATCTGCATAGTGACCCACATCACCTACGAATCACCGACTCTATCCCCTCTCCTGAGCCCTCTACCATAGGATGCCATATCCTATCTCCCTGTCTACCAACTGTGCCCGAGTCATCCAGGGTAGCCCCTGTGGTCACCCCATAGCTATGTGCTGCCATCCCCAACACTGTAGAAAAAAGCTACACCCCACACCCTTCCACCGATGGTAACAGATCTCGTACAACTCATCGTAGAGTTGTGCCAGTAGTGTAGTACCCCATGCCATCACCAGTGGCTCCGCCATAGTGCACCTCACCAATGCAAACACTATCTCCACCAAGTTCCATGGGAACCTCACTCCAGAAGAGTCAGGTAATAGCATATTGGATATGAGCATCATAAGTAGTGTATGCCTCACCCCCAATACCTTCACCTCATGCCAGAATCCTACCAACATACCCCCTTCAAGCAGTCCAGCTCTGCCGTCTCTAGATCATAACTGAAGTACCTCTCGAGCACTGCACGCCTCTGGTCTCATGGCATCATATGAATTGGCCACCCTTCTATCAAAATCTGAAGAATCTGATAGATGTCCTCAAGCATCACCATCATCTCCCCCATGGGTAGGTGGAAGGTATTGGTGCATGGATCCCATAGATCAATCAGGGTAGTCAAATATGCACGGTCTCCTATCACAACCTCTAACCGTGTCACCTGCTTGAGGCCGATGGCATCCAACCATTCCCAGTCCTCTATGGTCAAGGCATCCCTCATGGAATCAAAGAGATTAGGTACTCGATACCGACTCCTCACCACCTGATAGGGATAAGCAACTCAATAATACAACTCCAAAATGGCCTCAAATGGCCCCAAAAACATTCAAAAGAAAAGACTCAAAATGGCCCCTCTTTGAGGCCGGTTTGTGGCCATTCCCCATAGGAATGGCCCCCAACCCTATGGCCAGCCCATCAAGGGATGGCCTATGATCAGCCCACACTAGCCATCCCACCTAGGGATGACTCCAACAAATTGGGCTCAAAAAGGCCTTTCAGGCCATCAAAAATAGCAAAAATAATGCAAAATTGGACCTATAAAATGCAATCTAATTGCACAAAAACATGGATAAAACATAAAATTTGGTACATATCTCATAAATTAGGTATAATTACCTACAATATAGTGTTATATGCTTCCAAGCCAAAAACATGTCATAAAAGCAAGAAAATCAACTCCTAACACTAGGAAAATGCAATAAGAGAGACTTGGCATACCTGTCTCGCACCAGATCCTCCACTAGCTGAGTCTACCCACTGGCTCATGGTGACTATGGGATGAATTTGACAGTGCTCCACTACTCAGAATCACTCTCCTACTCCTCACCTCTCAAAACTGCAAAAAGAAGCATGCACAAATGAGCCTAACCTTCATATTTTGGGTTTATATAGAGATACAGGGGTCACCACCATCCCAGGGTGGGATGAGCACACATTTTGCCACCTATACCACCCTGGGATGGTGGTAGAACATGCCCTCATCCCACCCTAGGATGGTGGTAGCAAAAATAGGCCAAAACAACCCAAAATGACCCAAAATAGGTCCAAAACTGCACCAAAATAGCTCAAATTGGGTCCAAATTTCACATGGATCAAAATGCAACCCTGAGGATCCTAGGAGGGATGGAAAATTTGTTAAATCATGCCCTAATAAGGCCATTGTGGCTGGACCACCCCTCGGGCATGCAGTTTTCAGCTCCTTTCCTCCATGAAAACTCAACAAAGTCACCAAAATCCTTTCCAAATTGCCCTATTTTTCATAGGACAAAACTGAAGGTAAGCATAATACAAGTCAATTGGGTCAAGTGACTCATCACTTTTCTCACTGGTCATTCCCTCATCGACTCATCTCTTGAGGGGGTAGTCATACTCAGTCCAAATCAGCAAGCACACACTCAATTATGCAAATTGTGGTCGTTCAACGAATCTTTGAGAAAGACAATCATGCCCCTGCTTGGGGCAGCAAACAAGCACACAATATCACATCATAACACTTGAAATTACTAGCATCATGAAGTCATGGGCCCTATCCCTTCATGATGGACAATGTTTAAGCATAGGCACGCTCATTTAGTGAGTCAGAAACAAGGATTCAAGAACACACGCCCTTTCCATGATTGGGGCATCTAAAGTTGGTTAGGTTATCGAGTAACCTTAATCATTCAACATTTTAGTCATCTATTTTTGCTCAGAACTGTGCTGCACACAATGCATCTCAAAAAGGGGCATCTGTAGACACTAAAATATGGTAAACCCGATTAAGCATCCACAAACAATGATCAAATTGACATCATATGGCCCCTTGGGCAGCCCTTAGAAGGCTCACAATGGTTCTAGCCACTCCGAAAGAGGTTTTGGAGGCTTTTGGCCTAATTTTTGGAGGTTTTGGCCCAAAATTCACCATCGTCACCATCGTCCCACCCTGGGATGGTGGTGAGCCATCATCCCAGGGTGGGACGGTGAGCAAGTTTGACCCAGAAAAAGTCAAATTTGGGACAAATGGCACCCAAAAACTGCCATTTACCCCACCAAATGAAGCATGCGGGTTAGAGGGCACTGAATCCTTATGACATACTTCTTAATGGAGGCCCAAATTGGATATTCTCTTCCACATCCATTGCATGCCTCCTGTTTGACAAGTGGCACCTCCTGCCATGCATGCCCTCGCATGCCTTTTTGCACATGAGCCCCTTTGGGCTATAAAATGGATTCAATATCCACACAAAAACATAGAGAGGAGTTCTAGGATATGCAATGGAGTGCTTCCGAGATTTCCCCTCACTTTATTGTGCCTTCTTGCCCTCGAAATCTCTCTTTTGCGAAGGAGGTTACCGGGTGACTTCAAGAGGGTCCTTTGAGCATAACTTTTCCATATGGGTGAATTTATTCACCAAATTCGATGAAAACACCCCTTATAGTATTTAGGATCATTCCCTAGTGGTATTGGTAGCAAAAGGTGGGCAGAATTGGTGGGTATCCCCTCCCAGGGTGCCCCCCAATTAGTTGCAGTCACCACCGCCCCCCAGGATGAGGACAAATCCTTGCACAATTTTATTACTATTTTTTAATTATATTATTCTAGACTATCATATGATGTTGTGGTTTAAATTTCATGCAATTTGGAGTTAAATTGGCCGAGATATTATATTTTTAAGGTTTTGTAGGTTCGTAGGGCCCATCCGGGCACCCCAGTTGCATGCAGGTGGATCTGCACCTCATTTTGGAAATATAATCATATGGGTTGTCTTAAAATGTTTATTTATGCATTCTATCCAAATTTCATATGTTTTGGACATGTCTAGGTGCGGGATTTGCTTGTCTTGGTCTTCGTAGGTTGTAGGCGGGCGATGCAAAATCGAGGGGTCCACGGATGCAATTTCTGATATATTTTTAGTGATATCCCCTCAAAACCTCTTATTCAACATCCCCATAAATTTTCATAGCATTCTGAGTTGATTTGATTTAGTTTTAATATATGTGCCATTTTGTGCCTGTGGGGATTGCATGTTTCCCTCCACACACCCTTGCTATTTGACCCCTTTTGCTTCCTTGTGTGTAGGTGCAGGTTCTTGAGAGGCATTGGGAAGGAATATCAGACATCAGATATTGAAGATACAAGCAGCGGCGACATTGGCCCGCCCACCTCGATTGTGGGTACGAGGAAAGGCACTGGATGTGCACCCAAATTTCTTGGAGGATTTGATCCTTGGGCACCCCAAAATTTGTAACAATTGTATCACATTTGAGCCCTCAAGGGGACTACTGTGTAACCTTGGATCTGATCCACCAAATTAATAAAGAAGAGACTCGTTTCATTTCATTCCTTATTGTTTGGTTTTGCTTCATTTTCATATGCATGCTTCCGTTTGATGCTCATAAGCGAGATAGGATAGATACACATATTTATATATAAAAAAAAAAAAATATATATATATATATATATATATATATATATATATATATATTTTCTCATCATTAGGTGCATCGATTTTCCCTACTTCACTACTTATTATAATTCTACCACTATGTTCCAGTTTGTTGGTATGGCATTCATGGATAAGAGGTGTAAGGAGTAGATACTTGGGTGGCATTCATCCAAGGTGATGGACCCCATCATCCCATATTGGGTGGTTGGGTTTGTTCTTGGTTCAAAATGTTGTATCCCCCATAGGGTGGTACTCCTTTTGACATATTTTCTCCCATAGGAGACTATTTCTAGTTTCTCCTATTTCCCATAAAATAAGTTTCTACTACTTCAGGTTCTTATTTCATATTGGTTAACTTCGGGCACAATTTTGTTTTGTGATCCAATTGATAAATAATACACACTCTAATATTATTCTTCAGAGATTCATTTTTGAGGTGTTTTCTTATACATCTTGGGCAGAAAAAAGTGTGCTTATTTAGTTTCTCGCTTCTTTTTTGAAGTTGGAATGTGTCTAATTGTAGTGCAAGAGATGATAGAATAACACTCTTCATGTATTCCAACAAATTACCTATTTCTGCCTTGGTTACAGAGGCTATGGTTTTTGTTCCTTAGTTGATGGGTTTACCCTTTATTCAACAATAATTTTGACATAAATTTTGAATATATGGCATCTGGTGTTGGTAAATATCACCTCTCGGTAAAAAATTTAAGGCTTCTAAGGATTCATTTGTGAGACCCCTTAAGAACATGCTTCTCAAGGATTTCTCACCCACTTTTGCATGAGGTGAACATTGAATATTGAAATAAAACCTTCCACAGTGATCTTCCAATGATTCCTCCTCCCTTTGTGACATATCTAGGAATTCTTCCCTAGCATCCTGTGTCCTACCAAAATCCTTGTATTGTTATAGGAATATTTTCTTCATGTCTTCCCAGGTGGCAATGTGTTTGTTCCCTAGACCGATAAACCAACATAATGATGAATCATCTAACATACATAGAAATAGTTTTAAGTTTTAGGCATCAATTTTATAGTCCACTAATCTACAAAGCACATCAAATTTAAAGAGAAATAGATATATGTTTCATTTTGACATCTAAATATAGGAATGTGTACATGAGAGATATGTTTCATTTTGGCATCTCCTCTTATTTCATTAATAGGAAAATCAAAACTGGAAGAAGCCTCTTTGGGTTCAACTATAGTTTTAGGTGATGTAGGTGTTAAGCTAGATGCTTCTATGGCTACTAATAAAGCATCACACTCATTTTTATTATCTACCAATAATATTATTAAGTCAAAATCTAAGATATTCCCTTCTTCAATCGCTTTCCACCTTTGATTATTCAATATTTCCTCAAGTTGGCTATGATTTTGGTTTGATCCACTATATGTCCCATAAATTGGATTTATAAACTAGGGTGGAGTGGGTGGAGATGATAACTCAATAGTAGGAAGTGTTTCAAATTTTGTAAAAGTTATTTTTGGTATTTTAGGAGGTATATCAGTAGGCTCTAAGGTGACCCCTATTTTCTTAAGAAAATATCCATCCGGTCCTCTTAATATTGGTGGAATCATATATTATCAAGTAAGGGATCTATGGATAAGAGTCTATATAGATATATTCAAGCTGATTGATCTACAAATCCTAAAATGCTATAGTTGACACTCCTCGACAAATGTGCCAAAATGGTGAGCAAAAAATGGTGTTTATGAAAATAGTTAATTTGCCTCCATTTAATTTTATCAATCCGAGAGTTCGTAAACATGTTGAGTACCTATGCACAATATGTTGAGTGATAATTTTGCCCAATTTCCAAATTATACTCATAGTTAGGGTATTATCAAAAAACCCTCTCTTGCAAAGAAATTTAAAACTTCTCCAAGGTTCTTGTTTGCTTAATTGCTTAAAATGTGCTTGAATGCTTGTGAAAATATGAAAATGTGTTGAATACCTCAAAGGTGTAAGTTACTGTTAACAAGGGGCTTGTGATTTGGTATTTGATTTTATTGTGATAATTTTGTTGCTCATGTAATTATTGAAAATGTGAGTTTATTGATCAACTATTTACTTTGAAATTACAATCCTTGAACAATGATTTAATCCATTTTATCTCAAATTGTTAACAAATTTTATCTTTTGTTAACCAATTTTATCTTCTTTTGTTAATATTTGTTTGAGCATGAAAGAAAATGACTAAAATCTAACTTTGCAATGTAGGAGCTTTGGAATATCACCTTAATTATTCATTTTAATGAAAATTTAGAATTTATTAAAATTTCCATTTTTACATAAAATGAAATTAATTTGATTGTTTGAAAAATGTGCAAAGTTTGAAATTTAGAATTCCCTTTAAAAATGTGAATTTGTGTGAAATTTGAAATTTTGAATTTCCTAAAAAAAATTGAATTTGTGTAAAATTTGAAATTTTGAATTTCCTTAAAAAAAAGTGAAATTTGTGTGGAATTAAAATTTGAAATGTAACTTTGAAATTGCCATGCTTCCTTTTGGGATTTTAAATTATTTATTTATTTTGTATTTTGTAATTGATGAGATTAAAAAAAAGTAAAAGGGCTAGGGTTAGAGAAAAATAAAATAAAAGGAACAAGTTGCCGAAACCCTTAAAATTTCAAATCGAACCTGCAAACACAAATACCTTGCACTAAACCAACATTAGTGTGACCCGTATTCACGTAGTCCAACATTTAATGAGGTGTAATATTCTAAGGGAAAAGGGTGCAATATATTTAAAAAAAAGTAAGTTTACCATCCGTATACATAAAACTCACTAAAATTTTCAATATATTTCCAAAAGAAATATTTTAAATGAAATACATTTGCAACATACTATGTTTCAATGGCTTCCAATGTTGAAACTTGGTGTAGTCCAACAACTTGGGAGGAGATGCTTCTTAAAAAAAACCTGTTTCCAACATGCCTTCATTGAAAATTTCTCCGACCTTTTTTCTTGCATTTTAATGGATATTTAATAAGAAATGTTTGGTTGCTTCATTTCATATTTTCTCCCTCTTGTTTGGATTTCTAATGCTTTCCAAACCATTCATTTCATCTTCTTTTCACCTTCGCTTGTAACCGCAATGCCCATGTGATAATTTCCTTCGGTAATGCTTTAGATAACGTTTTATTATTGCCCTCAAGTGCATGCCACTTGGGGGTTACATGTCATATCATAAATATTATACTGCCTAATAAATTAGACCACATGATCAAATGTGTTGACTAATAAGTGTGTTTATTCCTCACTTTTGCTAGGGCATGTGGGACCATGAAGAAATTCTTAATCGATGACAATCCAAAAGAAATAATGCTACATATTTTACCAAATAATCTAGTATTTCCTCATGGAGAACCGTTAAAATTTGGTGCCAATTGCAGACTCAGGCTACGTTGCTTGGGATGAATATCATTTATAGCATATAAATTCCTCGACATTGGTTTCCCATATAATCATTTCACTGAATTCACTAAAATAGATCTGACCAAATATTCCAATTAAAACCACTGCCATATGGTATGCATGAACATGCACATCTATTTCAACAATGGTTGTCCGGTATGCGGTGACCACACTAGCACCAGAATTACCTCCAAACTTCTTGTTAGAGCGTAGGATACTCTCGTAATGTATACTGGTGCAAATGATATTGCTTCTACATCTATGAATCTAGTTAAAATCTATAGAGATTTTGAACTCCAGACCCGGTATGTGAGCATTTGGAGTGCTCTACCCAAGACTACCACTTTTGAACTTCTCTCATCTTGAAACTCGAGTGACCCTCTCCCATTATGAGTTGTTTTGTATTGAAGCTAGCCTACACCATGAATTTTTTATTATTTCTACAAAACGAATTTGAAATGATTTTGTTGTTCTTATGGTGTGACACTCTCGTCAAGACTGTCATGGAACTAAATAACTTCACATAGCTTCATCTCCTATAACCCAAAATCTCCATATGATTCCAAAGATCCTCTGCTATATGACGTTGCTCTCTTCGGCTTAAACGGTCTCGCTTTTCCTGGTTGTTTCACATCTACATCCTTCAGTGGAAAAATAATTTAATCAATTTTCTATCCTCTCATTAGTGGAGTTTGATCTCACCATGGTCAGGGTTGGGTGCTTCTATGAATGATCATCTAATCACGAATACTGCATACTAGAAGCATGAATATTCTAAATCAAACATAATGGCAGCCATTCTCTTTGGTCATTTTTAATAGTCTCTAGAATTGGATGTACATGTGATAGGTTTCTATAATGGCATCACTTGTTTCACTTTTCCATTCGTAAAACATGTTTTCCATAATCAACCTGGCCTTGTACTTGTAGCTATGTGTTTAAAAACTATATTTGGACCAAGCATTAGCGAGATTTCTAAATGCTTTGACAAATGGGGTGTTCTCCTGGTCATAGCTGCAAGCATAATCCCACATGCATCCAACAATGATCCAATGGAAGATATATTAACGTTAATACGAATACCGTCATATGACTCAACCAGCCACTATGTAGCCTCTCAAAAATCATGCCCATGTTGACCATGCCTCCGTGTTGACCGTGCTTCAATGCTACGTCCCCTGGCTGATTGGGTTTCAGTTCATCTTGAAAAATATACCATCACTACTTGGAATCCATAACTCCGTTGGTTGGCCATATGTTCACCTTGAAAATCGAGTGACCCTTCATTTGTAACCTACAAATATGAAAATATTAATTCAAACATTAACTTTAAATGAAAATATTAATTCAAACATTAATATTAAATAAACCCCTAATATAAAAAAGACATCATTAATTCAAACATTAACCTTAAATAAGCCCCTAATATAAAAAGAACATTAGTGTGCAAAGAAAATAATAAAAATGTTTATTTTTATTTTTAATTTCATTTGATTCATTTTTTTTATTTTTATTATCTTTTCTTTGCTTTTATTTTTATTTTATTATATTATTATTATTATTATTTTTATCTTATTGATCCATGGTCAATCCATAAACTTGATTCAAGAATGATGAGACATAAAACCTTGAACCAAGATTAAATAACACCAAAAGGCCACTAGATAAACCTTAAGAGCATGAACAATGTGGGTTCCAAAATGGGATGACATTATTGGTAAAAGTACGAGGTCAAACACATGAGAAAAAATGATATTTGATACCAAAATTTTATATACCAAGACCCTAATAAAATCAACCAATCACTCGATGTACCTTAAAAATTTCCATAAACATCAAAATTTAAGGTGGGTCCCCAAATTTGGGGTAAGTTGTGCAATAGCCACAACAAATGGTGACTCTGTTGGGAAATGCTCCTAAGCATTTTGGATGAAGAACCCAATATAAAACCAAGAAAACCAAATATCAGAGAAATAAACGTCATCTAGCAATATCCAAAGAAAATGGAGTAAACCATTTAAAATAAAAATAGATGAACCATTTGCCTCTGCTCAATGTGTGAAATGTGATTCATTTTGTAATATTAAAACAATTTAGATTCCATCATTTGTTTTGCATTTAGGCTATAGAATATCACTCATAAAGATGTGCCTCTACATTGCTCCATTGCTAGTCAGGCGTCTATAGCCCCAATGGATATTATATTGATCTCTTCTAGACCTTGCTCTACTGTTGACCAGACATCTATAGCCTCGGTAGAGATTATCTGAATCACCCAGGCTCTAGATTGATTTACATTTATCTTTTTTTTTTGTTTTTTATTTATAAGCATTTGTCATATGCACCCCTTGGGTTAGAGACCACTTAAGGCTAAAGATGAAATGTATTGGATTTTTGCCTTAATTTTAAAACTATAATAACTTCATCCTTCAAGGTTTCAAAGAATACCCTTTAATATAGTGAGCTATATGTGGAGCTTCAGTGAAATGTTTCATTGTTCCAAAATCCACCATCTTAGTCCAAAATCTAAGAATGATTACTAAACAATTTTATTTCCTTTTCCTCAATTTCACTTGATTCTAAACTAGGCAATCCACCTTACATGGTAAAGGAAACAACTATAAAAAAAGGACAAAAAATTAGTAGCTATCACAAAACACTACCTCAATCAGAGGGACAAAACCAAAAGTGCAAAGAACAAAAATGTTAAATACAAAAGCACAAAAACCAAAAAGTTATATACAATAATATACAAGAAAGTAAAAACAATGCAAGAATGCAACTGTTTCATGGATGAAAATAATGCTTGAGAAACTGCCCATTAACAGATAAAAAAATGTCCTCCCCGCTCAAAGTTTTCAATCAAAAAAGTGTTTTCTCCAAGAATTTTTGAAATCTGATAAGGACCAAGCCAAAGATAGCCAAATTTATTATGCTCACCCTTTTTCTCGTGTACCTTATCCCATAATAAAACTGTTGGCCCGGCTTTCATGCACACCCCGGGAAAAAGGATGAAGGCAAGGAAAGCTCCGGAGACACCCACGGGACTGATCCCACTCATCTTTAGGATCTAGCTGGTTATCCAAGGTGCGAGTTACGGAGTTGGGTCGAATGGCAATTCACTCTTTTCCACTTCGGAATAGATTTCAATATGGATCGCTCTCGTTACCTTACAGGGGGTTCCCGAACTTGTTCAGCAGTTGCAAAAGTTGTTGACAATCGGATTTGACTTGAATTCTTTGATCTAGCTCTCATGGGTCAGCAGATTTAAATAAAAGGCAAACAAAGAAAATAAAAATGGATCATTCACGAAAAGCAAAGAGAGGGTAGGGTAAGGCAGAAAAGAGAAGTTTATCAAACATCAATTGTAAACCCAAACTGTCAATCTTATCTATGCTATCAGCTTCACAACAGAACAAATCCCATAAGAAAGTGTCCACTACCTAAGATCACTTTCAACTAAGAGCACAAGGCAGAGTGAAACGGATCTAGCAGAAAATCATAAATCCAAGGGCAACTGGTTAAAATCGGTATCTTTCACCTGCAGCTCTAGCTCGCACAAAGGAAGACAGAGCAATTAGAACAAACTTACACCTGAAATCAGTAATTTCCCTAGCAGCATAATAGAACAACCGAAGCCTAACAAAGATATTTAATCTTGACAATGGCAGATTTACAAAGATATATCTAACAAACTTTAAATGGAACGGATAACAAAAGAAAATACACTTATCACACTCGCAAAAGATTAGGCTCCCCGGCCATGCTATCACGTAAAAGCTAAAGCACATCAACTCCAAGTCCGAAAACAAAGGATTTCACAAAATTTGCAAGAAATTGCTTATAAGCCTTTATTTCTAAGTCTCCGCCTCCCCGCGATTACATTTAGAATTTGTATTTATAGACTCGTGATGCACCTTGATCTTTTCCAAAATATCTTGCTCAAACCCTAAATCTTATCGCACTTAAACCCTAGGACCCGGGTTTTACAATAAAAATCCATTTAAAAATCAAAGTCCGAATAGAACTTAACCCTTCGGCAAATCAGTGGCAAACACCGCCATAAATGGAGAAGATAAAATAAAATGCAACTTGCATTCATTCGCAACTGCAAATAAATGCTTTCATTAACTCGCCGGTGAGCCGGATGAGTCACCACTTCTCCATCAATTCGATCTCCGCAAATCCATCCCGAGTTGAAATGGTCTTCATGCTATCAAGTCTCGCAATAAATTTGTTGTTGAATGCTCTCACCGGCAGCCTTCTCTCCTAGCATGGCGGTCCTTGACTAAATCCGCACTTTATCTTCGCCTTTATGGTCTTTCCCGGTTGTCCCGTAAGTGCCGGTGGAATCCCGCATGAAAGACAAAAAGATGCATTAGATTAGCATTTTAATTAAATCGAAGCTTAAAACATTAAAAACAGATTAAATCCGCAAAATAAGCTTGCATGTCGGCTTCGGTTTGTCCCATTCACGCTTTGACACGTGTCGCTACCCCAGAAGCCTTCTCGTTTCCCGCCGGAATGCACTTTCAGTGTCAACTATGACTTTCTCTCCTGCCGCGATTCGCGACATGTCGCGATTTCGCGACATGTCGCGAAATCGCGACCCGCCGCAGCATCGGCAACTTCCTCCCTCGTCGGCCGCGAAACGCGACATGTCGCGATTTCGCGACATGTCGCGAAATCGCGACCCTTCCCGGCCTCCGTACGCTTCTTGATTTTCACCGCGATTTTAGAACACGTCGCGATATCGCGACGCTCCCTTACCCGCATGCGCTGACCGCGTTGACCGCGATTTTGGAACATGTTTCGGACTTAGCCGATTTTTCATCCCGCAGCCCATTTTCTCTCTCCCGCCGCGAAATGCGACATGTCGCGATTTCGCGACATGTCGCAAAATCGCGCCCTCCGTACGCCTTGCTTCTCTCTCCCAAAATCGTCGCGATTTCGCGACATGTCGCGAAATCGCGACCTTCTCGGCACTTAGCCGCATTTTGACTTACCCGTCGCGATATCGCGACATTTCCGAAATGGAAGTGTCGCGATATCGCGACACTACCAAAAATGGAAAGTTTGATTTTTCAATGAATTATGCAACTCGTTTCGGATTTTTCTCGTAATGGTGCAAGATTTTCTTGTGCATGAATGATTCTAGCATGTAAAAAGTGAATTCTTGGATAACACAAATAAAATGCAAGAAAAAGCACAACTTTAAAAAGGAGGCAAGCAAAATATGGATTTAAAACCGAAAAGACCAAGAGGGTCCCCGCCGCAAAAATGGAAGTTCATAATTTTCTAAGGATGGAATCTCATTTTTCAAAGGGGGTGTGTTGCTTATCAACAAATGGCGATATCTCAGGGTAAAATAGTAGCACTATTTTAGAACCCAAGACTCGGGTTTCAAAACAAAAAGACCATGCATCATGCCTTGCCACTGACATTCTTCACAATAAATTGACTGCTAACCGCCAACCGTTAAAATTTCCCAAGGACATACTAGGTCGGATTACTTCAAGGAAGATTTCGATGTGCAATTACAAAGGTATAGAACTTTCTTCAAGGATGACTCGAATTGAATGATAAACTTGGATTAATCAACTTTTCTAGATTGTAAATGGGGAAACCGAGTAGAGCTCGGTTTACTAGTTTAGCTTTTTACAAACTTAGACAGAGTTACCCTTTAGATTTACACGACCCAATTTACAACTGTAGGGCGTAATCTAATATTGGCTGCCTCTTTTGATCATATAACTCTTTTTTTCTTTTTTTCTTTTTTTTTCTCTTTTCTTATCTCTCTTTTTTTTATCTCTCTTCTTTTTGAAATATATCACTATCTTGAAGACCTTAGAGAAATTACAATTTTCTTTTAATATTTGATCAATCTGGAACTGTTTCAGCCTAGGCATTGATAGCCTCTGGTGACACCCAAATAATTGTATGAACCATAGTCCCCTCTTATAACCAAACTTTTCTTGGATTCCCCTGGAGTTCCTCCAACTAAACAAAGATAATAGTTTTTCTATCATTAAAACAATCGTGGCAAGTAAGACACAAGATCCAATCATCTCTCTACCTTCATCCCGGATAACAAAATAGTTCCACCTTAGTGCAAGCACTATCTCAATTAGAATAATGAGCATAATGGGGAGGCACCGGATTGAGGATTTATCACTAGGAATAAAACAATTTTCAGCAGTCGACTTTTCATTGATTGCTCGAGCAGAGGCAAAGAATAAAATTTTAGAAGCCAAAGGACTTTATACAAGCCCAAGGACAGAAGCTTAAAGCAAAACAAAATAAAACCTACATGATCTAAACAAACCGTACAGCAAGGGACTAAAACAAATAAACCAAGACAAAAAAGAAAAGGAAAAGAGGAAGAAAATAAAAACCGTACAGCAATAAAAGAAATAAACTAAAAGAATCTAAGCAATAATATAATAAAAAGAAAGAAAAAGAAATGCAATAAAGAAAAGACGTACGTACTAAAATAAAAGCAAGCTAAAATAAAAAGACAAAGAAAGGAAATAAAAAGCACCGACAAAAGAAATAAACCGCACAAGCTAAAACCGAAAAACAACTAAAGAAAATCGAAAATCGCAATCGTACGTACATTTAAAAATAAAACTGCACCGACAAAGAAATAAACCGAAAAACAAATAAATTAAAATCGCAGAGCATTAAAATTAAACCGAAACAGATTAAAACCGTACGTACATTGAAATAAAAACTGCACCGACAAAGAAATAAAATCGAAAAACTTTAAAGCTTATTTACAATGTATACATCTGTTACAACTTCCCTTCATACTCAAAAAATGCAGCAGCTGGGAAAGCAGAGAAATGGTGCTTTAAAAAATTTTGACCATGCAAGTAATTTAAAAAAAATTACCTTTCGTGTCCCGTTGACGAAATGCACTCCGGACTGTGCTTCAAAAATTTGCTATCCTGGGAAAGACTTGGGTTTATCGTCTTCCCCGTCCCATTTGAAAACAAATCCGCAACTCCTTCAAATTAAACAAATCATATAATAACAAATCATATGATAACATGTTTATGCTTCTAATTAAAGGGTTTGCAGTAGTTCTTTCAAAAGGACTCGAATGTAAAAACCCCCAGGATCAAATACTTTAAAACCTTGACGGACCTGCACCACCACATTTTCAAATTGATGTGACAACCGAAAGAAATCATGTTTTATCTGTATGCCCTGGTTCTTAACAACTTGAACATTTTGTGGTTGCTGCACTGCTTCAATATCCAGGACTTCAATTTTTATCCCTCTAGCAGAATGCTTACAATTTTCCTTTTCACCTGAGCCTTGCTTAGACTTAACCTCATCAATGTGCAATGTCCAAACATCATTGTTGTTATTGATTAGGGCCATAATCGTTCTCACCTTTTCGCTTGCCAAATCATAAACTCCAATATCTCGCATCAACACGCTTTATAGCCTCCTCTTTGACATTATGTTCGAAGTTGCAGTGCTTATGTTGAGACAGCTCATCAATTCCAAGTTGGTCGACCACATTCATATTTACCATCTTTTCCTCCTTTTCTTGAAATTCAACAGTTGGTCCAGAGTAAGCCTCAATCAAGTTAATGTTTTGTCCAACAATCCGAGGCGGCTCATAGAGGGTGATGTCACTTTAAGTTCCCTCATATCCTCAATGATGCTATCCTCCTCGCTATTTCGCATAGTGAGATTGAATCTCACTTTCATCATCCTCTCATGAGGAAGGATCATTATTAAGTTCTGGACTCTCACATTTCAAGTCATAACTCGTCCATTTTGAACTCGTTGAAAATCTTGCATTTCATCCACGTAAGTCCAGATAAGACTTTCTCGTCTCTTCGGGAAAAGTGACAGAATCGAAACCCCGGTTGTACTATTTTTGGGTGAACTAGAAATATCAATATTTCTTTGATTTCCAGGAAAATTTAACTCACCAGGAAAAACTTCAGATTTGGGTGGTGCCAGATCACAACTGTTCGCTTCAAGCACCTGCACTTTGAATTTGTCAAAACTTTTCTCTGTATTTTGCACATGCCGAGTGGATGTGACAGTTAACGGAGTCTCCTTGGGTAGAGCATGACATGTTGGCATTAACTCATGATGTGGAATGGGGTCTGGAACAGGCATGTTCTGTGTAACATAGGATATCAAAGGACTGCTCAAAATTTGAGGCCCTAGCTGTCTTTCAAGAATTAAGGCTTCTTTATAAGCCCCTGCCAGGGTTGTAATATTAATGTCTCTCTTGAGGAAAATAGAGGTCACCGAATCCAATGCATTCTTGTAGATTTCTAAGGCCAGATTTGCATTTGGGATGTAATGGCCGGTCATTCTACCGTAAGCTCTTTGGAACCTCATATTGAAAGACCCGACAGTTTCTCCCGACTCTCTCTTGATGCTGGAAAATTGCCGATATAAAATGTCGGGATCTATCACTTCACCGAACCGTGATATAAAAGCTTTCTCTAGATCATCCCAACTAGTAATGGAATTGCCGGTGAGGTTTAAAAACCACCATAAGCTCCCTCCTCGGAGAGTGAACGGGAACAATCTGGCAGGCAACATCTTCATGCCGTATATTCAACAATCTTAAAGCATTTTTAAAAGCTAGCAGATGTTCTTCTCAGCCTCTTGTCCCATCATGTTTGTACCTGGGGAGATACCTTTCCGGACTTCGGGCAGTGTCATGGGCTATACCCGGAATGTTCAAAGTCGTGGGGCCCAACCAATTTGCCATTAATACTTGGTCGACAGATGATGTCTCGATTTGTAATTGGATAACCGCAAGTGATGATAGAACCTGCTTCTTAACAAACCACCGAACTTAAGGCCTTCTCTCGGGCAATTTTCTAAAACCGCACCGACAACTTTCAAAACCCGCACCGACAATTTAAAATCGCACCGACAATTTAAAAATCGCACCGACAATTTAAAACCGCACCGACAATTTATAAAACCGCACCGACAATTATAAAACCGTCCGGAGTTCACCGTGGGTCCTTCAAATGTTGTCGTTATGCCCTTACAACACTTGAACCGAGTTCATGCTCCTCCTTCTAGCGCCAATTAGGTGTTGGCCGAGGAGGAGGGGAAAATTGGCTACCAGACTTTGGATAAAATACAGTTTTACAGTTCCACATACACATTGGATTTCTCAACTCAAGTGCACTAAGAACAAATGTTCTCAGGCCCTCCTTCTAGCGCCAATTAGGTGTTGGTCCGGCTTTCATGCACACCCCGGGAAAAAGGATGAAGGCAAGGAAAGCTCCGGAGACACCCACGGGACCGATCCCACTCATCTTTAGGATCTAGCTGGTTATCCAAGGTGCGAGTTACAGAGTTGGGTCGAATGGCAATCCACTCTTTTCCACTTCGGAATAGATTTCGATATGGATCGCTCCGTTACCTTACAGGGGGTTCCCGAACTTGTTCAAGCAGTTGCAAAAGTTGTTGACAATCGGATTTGACTTGAATTCTTTGATCTAGCTCTCATGGGTCACAGATTTAAATAAAAGGCAAACAAAGAAAATAAAAATGGATCATTCACGGTAAGCAAAGAGAGGGTAGGGTAAGGCGGAAAAGAGAAGTTTATCAAACATCAATTGTAAACCCAAACTGTCAATCTTATCTATGCTATCGCCTTCACAACGTAACAAATCCCTTAAGAAAGTGTCCACTACCTAAGATCACTTTCAACTAAGAGCACAAGGCAGAGTGAAACGGATCTAGCAGAAAATTATAAATCCAAGGGGCAACTGTTAAAATCGGTATCTTTCACCTGCAAGCCTAGCTCGCACAAAGGAAGACAGAGCAATTAGAACAAACTTACACCTGAAATCAGTAATTTCCCTAGCAGCATAATAGAACAACCGAAGCCTAACAAAGATATTTAATCTTGACAATGGCAGATTTACAAAGATATATCTAACAAACTTTAAATGGAACGGATAACAAAAGAAAATACACTTATCACACTCGCAAAAGATTAGGCTCCCCGGCCATGCTATCACGTAAAAGCTAAAGCACATCAACTCCAAGTCCGAAAACAAAGGATTTCACAAAATTTGCAAGAAATTGCTTATAAGCCTTTATTTCTAAGTCTCCGCCTCCTCGCGATTACATTTAGAATTTGTATTTATAGACTCATGACAGACCCTGATCTTTTCCAAAATATCTTGCTCAAACCCTAAATCTTATCGCACTTAAACCCTAGGACCCGGGTTTTACAATAAAAATCCATTTAAAAATCAAAGTCCGAATAGAACTTAACCCTTCGGCAAATCAGGGGCAACACCGCCATAAATGGAGAAGATAAAATAAAATGCAACTTGCATTCATTCGCACTTGCAAATAAATGCTTTCATTAATTCCGCTGGTGAGCCGGATGAGTCACCACTTCTCCATCAATTCGATCTCTGCAAATCCATCCCGAAGTTGAAATTGTCTTCATGCTATCAAGTCTGCAATAAATTTGTTGTTGAATGCTCTCACCGGCAGCCTTCTCTCCTAGCATGGCGGTCCTTGACTAAATCCGCACTTTATCTTCGCCTTTATGGTCTTTCCCGGTTGTCCCGTAAGTGCCTGTGGAATCCTCGCATGAAAGACAAAAAGATGCATTAGATTAGCATTTTAATTAAATCGAAGCTTAAAACATTAAAAACAGATTAAATCCGCAAAATAAGCTTGCATGTCGGCTTCGGTTTGTCCCATTCACGCTTTGACACGTGTCGCTACCCCGAGAAGCCTTCTGTTTCCCGCCGGAATGCACTTTCATGTCAACTATGACTTTCTCTCTCCTGCCGCGATTCTGCGACATGTCGCGATTTCGCGACATGTCGCGAAATCGCGACCCGCGCAGCATCGGCAACTTCCTCCCTCGTCGGCCGCGAAACGCGACATGTCGCGATTTCGCGACATGTCGCGAAATCGCGACCCTTCCCGGCCTCCGTACGCTTCTTGATTTTCAGCCGCGATTTTAGAACACGTCGCGATATCGCGACGCTCCCTTACCCGCATGCGTTGACCGCGTTGACCGCGATTTTGGAACATGTTTCTGACTTAGCCGATTTTTCATCCTGCAGCCCATTTTCTCTCTCCTGCCGCGAAAATGCGACATGTCGCGATTTCGCGACATGTCGCAAAATCGCGCCCTCCGTACAGCTTGCTTCTCTCTCCCAAAAACTGTCGCGATTTCGCGACATGTCGCGAAATCGCGACCTTCTCGGCACTTAGCCGCATTTTGACTTACCTGTCGCGATATCGCGACATTTTCGAAAATGGAAGTGTCGCGATATCGCGACACTACCAAAAATGGAAAGTTTGATTTTTCAATGAATTATGCAACTGTTTTCTGGATTTTTCTCGGTAATGGTGCAAGATTTTGCTTGTGCATGAATGATTCTAGCATGTAAAAAGTGAATTCTTGGATAACACAACTAGAATGCAAGAAAAAGCACAACTTTAAAAAGGAGGCAAGCAAAATATGGATTTAAAACTGAAAATGACCAAGAGGGTCCCTGCTGCAAAAATGGAAGTTCATAATTTTCTAAGGATGGAATCTCATTTTTCAGTGGGGGTGTGTTGCTTATCAACAAAAACCAAATCAGAGATCCTAAATACCTTAATCTTTGCTCGTTTGTTGAACTACCTTTTAACCACATTTTTATGTTTACTAAAATTAAGTAAAGCATCCTCTCATTTTTAATCTAAATGCATAAAGTGAGTAAGACGAGCTTCAACTTTATCATCTATTTCAAGGTATTCCTTCATGAATTGTAAGTTTACAATTTAAGATTTGAAGGAAAAATTGGATCCTGACCATAAACTAAATGACAAGGTGATGTTCCTATGGATTATTTAATTCTTGTTCTATCTTCCCATAATGCAAATTTCAATTTATTATGCCAGTCCCAAAGGATTATGTTCAAGCAATTTATTAATAATTGACAACAAGTTATTATTAGATGATTTTGCTAAACCATTACCTTGCGGATAATAATTAAAAGAGAATTTGATTCTCACCTTGTTGTATACCTACTCTACAAAATAGATTGAAGTAAAAGTAGGACTATTATCACAAACAATTGAATATGGTATTCCAAAATTTTAACGTATATCTGTAGCATATACTTAGGTTATTACATTATTATTGGGTTGTTCATATTATTGCAAATCCTACCTAAAGTTAGCTAGTCAGCTCCATCAGTTACGGGCTAATCTAAGTGACTATTGTATTATTTAAGCAATGTCTGATTAGTACAATGTTGTTCAATATCTAACATGGTATCAGAGTAGGTTCACGGTGAGCAAGGTTTTGGAGTGGTAGAGCTAGGGTCTTGAAGAGTCAGAGCTGGAAACAATTCCTGAGGTAGTGCAAAATCTGCATGCCTCCCAAGGTAGTGCACCACCCGAGTCGACACGATCGACTCAACTCAACTGATCGACGTGACTCGGAATCGACTCAACTAACCGACATGACTCAGAATATGTGACTCGATCGAGGTGACCAGAAAATTGGTCGATAGACAACGAAAGCAGGATGAACAAGGGAGGCAAATGGAGGAGATGCAGTGCCCCTAGTGGACAACGAAGGAGACAAGAAGCCCCTCCCCAGTGTGGTAGTCGAGGTGGCCCCCACGTGGGCAAGGCTCCACCCTCTTGGGAAGTGTCTCCCCTAGAGGAAGACACTGCAATAGTGAAGCGTTTGGCCTTTTAAACCACAAGTTGGCAATTCTTCCATGCATGTGGGATAATACTTTGCTAAACCTACAAAACTAGGAACCTTCTAGGCGTCAAAACCATGCATGAAACCAATTTTTTTCTTAACTCTCCTGACAACGAATTTGAAATTTGATTTTTTTTGCACGATTCAGTAGGTTTTTTTGTTGAATTTGGTTAGATTAAATTTCATCCTAACCCCTCAGATTGTTCAGGCATGATCTTCTTCATCCTCATAGGCCATCACAGTCGCTCATCATTGGATCAGCATAGGAGGCTCATGGAGGAGAAACCTAGCAGATCCCAGTTTGTAATTTTTTTTGAGGTTAAGGATTTAGAGTGTTTTATTGGAGTTGTTTTCTGAGAAGCCATGATCAAAGAATTTTTTGGTCGGCTCTCGCTACCGCAACATCGTCATCGAAGCAGTGCCACCGCAGTCGAGCCGTTGTCACATAGTCCATAGAGGAGCCATGAACGAGCGATGTTTTTTCAAGTGTACCATCCAGATAGGCTTCAAGGGGAGCTTCCCCCTTACTCTCATCAAGCGGCCTAGCTCAGCCAGTTGGTGGTCGGGCGCTAAGGCGCTCGAGGCAAGAGGTCGAGGGTTCGACTCCCCCGACCCCTGTCGCGTGAGGTAATTTTTTGTTTTTAAGTTTTGATTTTTAATTTTTTCTTTCTAATGCCATTTTTAATTATTTTTTAGTTTAATTAATTTTTTTTTCTTAGAAAAAGTTATTTTAAATTAAAAAAAATATTTGAAATAGTTTTTTTTGAAAAAAAAAAATATTTAATTAAAATTTAGATTTTTTTTTTTATGACATTAGGGGAATTTTTTTTTCAAACTTATAAAGGGGGCCCGATTTTTTCTGCAAAAGTGAAGGGGGGGATTTTTTTTCCTAAAAGCACAATTTTTCAAAACTTCAAAAACAACGGGGGAGAGTGCATTTTTTTTTTTAGCATTTCTTCAAAATTGGAAAATTTTAAAAGGTGCATTTTCGGTGGAAACTGACACCTTAGTTTCATTTTTGGATGCTTTCTGATGTATGATGCACTTTATTTTCTGCACTACTTCATTAAGTAAAAAAAAAGTACTCCTAATTTCCAAAAATTGAAACCCATCCGTGTAATTCAATTGCACCACATTATTCGATATTTATGATACCTCTGGCCCGCACTTACAGGTAATGTTGTTGTGATTGGGCTACTGTATCTGCTACCTAACATAGCTGCAACAATTATGTCTAAGTTTTTTCTCTATCAATCGTCGAGGAGATATAAGTTTACCATTTTGCTATTTTTTTACTCCATTCCACTATCCTAATCGTTCTTGTGTTTAGGCGTAAATCTTGACGAAGTGTCTCCAAAGTGTTTAGGGGAAGTTATACCCCACACATGAGGAGAACCTTCTATGGTAGGTGCCATCAATGAGATGATTCTATTTCAGTACCGCCTATGTTCCACGTATCGTTCTGCTCTCACGTACCTATAGTCTCCCTCATGTAAGGGCGGGTATATAGAGAGGTTCGGTATAAAGGCCTGACAAAGGTATATAGAAAGGGGGACCATTTGGTGATATAAGGAACCCTCACTATGGCTGCAAAGTTAATGATAGATGCTCGTCAGTTATTGAAAGGTCCTAATTACACACCATGGAAAAATAAGATGAAGGCTATCCTTATCATGGAAGACTTATGGGATGTTGTTTTTGGCACAATAACAAGACCTTCACTAGTAGCTGGATCCACAACAGCTACACCTCCAACTGCTGATAAGATAACATTTGACAAGAAAGATAACAAGGTAAGAGTGCTCATCCTACTTACTATTTCAGATGAAGTTCAACCTCACATAGCTGACAAAGAACATGGTAAAGAGGCATGGGATGCCCTTAAAACCATTTATGAGGGAAAGAATGATTCCACCATTCTTTACCTTCAATCTCAACTTCACAATTTGAGTATGAAGCAGGGTGAGACAGTTGAACTCTTTCTTTGTAGAGTGTCTGAGTTGAAAGTAAAATTGAAATTTTTTGGGATAACCTATAGATGATAATCTTATTACTTTAGTAGTATTGAGAGATTTACCTAATTCTTATAGGATGTTGATCACCTCACTTCAGGTGTCATAAAAAAAGTTACCTTTGTTGAGTTGGTCAATTTTCTTCAAGAAGAGGAGGCATGCCAACTTCAGAGAGATGATTCTTCTAATACAACCTTATACCACAATAGGAAGGGTTCTAATAAGAAGGGTAATTTTAAGAAGGGAGGAAATTATCACAAGGATTCAAAAGGGAAACAACCTTAACAAACAAATAGATATTGCAAAATTTGTGACAAAGACAACCATGACACAAACAGGTGTTGGCACAAGAATAATCAATCTAAAAAAAAGGCCAAAACAAACCACAAAACAAGAACAAGCAACCCAAGGTGAATTTTGTTGTTGAAGAATATGACTCATATTCTAAGTGGGCATACAAGGTGCTCATGACTACCACAACCTCCAAGCAAAAGAATCCTATATGGTATGTCGATTCTGGTGCTTGTAAGCACATGACTGGCAACAAATCATGGTTTGAAACATATGAGGCCAGGGAGGAAAAACCTGTCACTATTTTTGATGAAAAAACCTACAAGGTTCAGGGAGAGGGTACAGTTTTAGTCACTCTTCCTGATGGCAAGTTTCATATTGAAAAAGTCCTCTATGTTCTAGGATTGGCAAAAAATTTATTGTCAGTCACACAAATTTTGGATAAAGATATGGTTGTGAAATTTTATGTTGAGGATGGCAAGAAGTGTTGCTCTATTACCATGAGGGGTAAGAACATTGCAATAGCTTCCTATAAGCATGGCTTATTTGCCTTAGATGCTATATCTACTCCCCATGTTGCCATGATAGTCTCTACCAAGGAGGCAACTTCCCTATGGTACAAGAGATATGGGCATCTTAGTTTTGGCTACTTACTTGAACTAAGTAAGTGTGAGATGGTAAAGGGTATTCCTTCCCTTTCATCCATACTACTAGTATGCTCTGACTGCTTTGCAGGAAATCAACATAGAGTACCTTTTGAGAAGAGCTCTACAAGAGCAAAGAAACCTTTGGAGTTAATTCACACTGATCTGTGCGGTCCTTTCACACCAAAAAGTTGTGGGGAGAAGAGGTATTTTTAGTTTTTTGTGGATGACTACTCATGAAAGATGTGGGTGTTCTTTCTTCATCTAAAATCTAAAGCCTTTACTTTCTTCCAACAATTAAATAAATCTTTTGAGGAGTTAGGGACTTCTATAAAGACCCTCCACTCAGATCGAGGGGGGAGTTTACCTCTAAAGAGTTTTTTGCATTTTTTACTACACATGGAATCACAAGATAGTTAACTACTACTTACAGTCCTTAACAAAATGGAGTTGCTGAAAGGAGGAACTGTTATATCATGGAAATGGTTCATTGTATGCTCATAGGAGCTAGTCTTGGGCAACAATTTTGGGTAGAAGTTGTCACCACTACAGTATATCTGTTGAATAGGGCACCCACAAAGTCCATAAAAGGAATAACTCCATAATAAGCATGGAGTGGTAGAAAACCCTCCATATCTCATCTTTATATTTTTGGATGTAAAGATTTTATGCACATACCGAAAGAGAAAAGGAAGAAGCTAGATGAGAAATTGAAATGTATTCTTGTTGGCTATGATTAGAAATCTAAGGGTTATCATTTGATTTATCCTTTGACCAAGAAGATTCATGTCAGTAGAGATGTTTTTGATGAGGCTTTCACATCACAAAGCACATCTAATGTATACCTAGATCTTGTGGAATCTAAAGTTGAGAAGTCCCCTTCATCACCATAGATTGGAGGTCCTTCTACTTCTTCTTATTCATCATCATAGAATAAGAATCCAAAATGGTATACAAGTACTATCAGAGACTCAAAGTTATCCACACCACCATATTTTACTTTGGATAGACCTCGTACTCGTAGTATGGCTTGATAGGAAAGAGCAACAAAAGAGACTACTGAGGTTGATGATCTTTGTCAATATTTTAAGGAACTTTAAGTAGATCCAAAGAGAGAAATAAAGGATATGGATGTGGATTATGATAGGGTGTTTATGTCTTCAATAAATGAACATGAACCTACTTTTGTACAAGATGCCCTTAGTGAGCCATAATGGAAGGCTGCTATGGATGTTGAGTATAAGTATCTGAAACAAAAAAAAACTTGGGAGCTTGTTGATCTACCACATGGAAAGAAGCCCATTTTTTGAAAATGGGTGTGCAAAGTCAAGTACAAGGTATATGGGACAACTGATAAGCATAAGGCCCACCTTTTTGAAAAGGGATATGCACAAAAGGAAAGAATTTAATATGAGGAAACTTTTACACCTACTGCTCGGATACCACCATTCGAGTTCTTTATGCTATGGTAACACAATATGGGTAGAAAGTTCACTAGATGGATGTCAAGAGTGCTTTTTTGAATGATGATCTCCAAGAGGAAGTCTACATGGTAAGACCCCAAGGTCTTACTATAAAATTATTAACAAATTAATATAAATGTAATCGCATGCCACTCAAAGGGGGCTCCCTTGTAATCACTTTGCCACTATAGGGGGCTCTCTCCTTTACAATATATATTATTCTTCTTCTTATTGGATGATTTGATATGGATGGCCAACCTAATATATATATATCTACCCTAAATCTACGTTGGTGAAGAGACATGATGGTTCACGTATGAAGAGACGTGATGGTTCACGTTATGAAGGGTTGTGATGGTTCACTTTATAAGTTAATAATATAATAATTAAATGATTAATAATACTAACTAATACTATCTAATAATGTTAGGATTGAGGATCCTAACATGCCACCCTCCTTAAAAAGAGCTTTGTCCTCAAAGCTCAAAGTGAGAAGCTTTGTCCTTTGTTTTCCAAGAAGGATTTGTGTAAGTTCTTGGAATATTTTAATGGAATCCTTTTGTAGGCAGGGATATTGAGAAGGATGAAACATTAGCGAGGGGTTGCCAAGAACAAAAGTAGAATCTCCCTTAGGAAAATCATGATGACGATGGGAGGGCAACCCTTGGGGTTCCTCAAATACTTCAGAATGATGCATCAAAAGTGATGGTAATGATTTCATATCCTTTTTTGGTTCCTTGGTAGAGCCAACAAAGAAGGAGTGTGTAGTCACTCTACGTTGGTTCCAAATAGGTTTGGTCATATGGCAAGAACTCACTATTGGTAAGGAAGATATGTGTAGGTCTTGTAGAGTGCATGTTTGGATAGCATTGATCACTTTGGGTATGTCTACTTCATCCCTACTTGGTACATCAATCACTTCTTGCACATCGACCTCATTGTCTTCATTGCAGTGAGTAGGTGCACTGGTCACTTCGGACACAACTACCTCATCTGCTTGCTCTATGGAGAGACAGGGATCAACTTCCTTCAATAAATACAATGTTAGTGTAGCACATTTATGGTGGGGTCCAAATTGTTCATCACAATTATCACAGAGTCCTTTTGCTCGTCGTTTGTTCATCTCCTCAAAGCTAAGATGTTTAATTTGTAAAGTTCGGTTAGATTTGGGGGTTGTGTAGGTGATTTGTGCCCTTCCATTATACATAGGTTTGGGAGCAATGTAAGCGGTCGATGATTTTTCCATAAGTGGTTTCCCTAATCGTTGTTGTGCATTGATTTTATCTTCAGCTAATTTTGCCAATCCATAGGTTTGCATCATGGTATAGGGATTGAACCTTGTCACCTCCATTCTAATTTCCTCTTTTAATCCCCTAATGAAGCCATTTATGAGAATTGATTCATCCAATATTGTGTTGTGTTTGGTGATATAGTCAAACCGAGTTTGATACTCACACACAGAAGTGATTTGATGAAGATATTTGAGCAATTACCACATGATTGGGTCCCACATGGCTCTGATACCAAATGGTAAGACCCCAAGGTCTTACTATAAAATTATTAACAAATTAATATAAATGTAATCGCAGGCCACTCAAAGGGGGCTCCCTTGTAATCGCTTTGCCACTATAGGGGGCTCCCTCCTTTAGAATCTATATTATTCTTCTTCTTATTGGATGATTTGATATGGATGGCCAACCTAATATATATATATATATATCTACCCTAAAGCTACGTTGGTGAAGAGACATGATGGTTCACGTATGAAGAGACGTGATGGTTCACATTATGAAGGGTTGTGATGGTTCACTTTATAAGTTAATAATATAATAATTAAATTATTAATAATACTAACTAATACTAACTAATAATGTTAGGATTGAGGATCCTAACAAGACATGACACAACCTAAAGGATTTTAAGTGGAAGGCCAAGAGCAAAAATTGTGCAAATTTTTCAAGTCCTTATATGGTTTAAAATAGGCTCCTTGATCTTGGTATATAAAAATGGATAATAACCTCCTGAAACATGGATTTAAGAGATGTCCATCAGATGCAAACCTCTATTTCAAGAAATAAGGTTATGAAATAGTGTTGCTTGTACTCTATGTTGATGATCTGCTCATTATAGGGAGTTCAAAAACTATGATCTCTACTATCAAAAGAGACTTGTGTAAATATTTTGAGATGACAGATATTGGACTTCTCCATTATTGTCTTGGTCTGGAAGTGAGCTAGAAGGAACACTACATCAAGGTGTCTCAGAAAAAATATGCCAAGACACTGTTAGAAAAATATCGCATGAATGATTTCAAGCCGATGGCAACTCCGATGGAATCATGACTTTAGTTATCATGATATGATGATTCACCTAGGGTTGATGGTAATATCTATCAAAATTTGATTGGGAGTCTCATATATCTGACTAATACTATGCTAGATATCGTATTTACTATCAACTATATTTTGAGGTTCATGCAGGAACCTAAGACTACTCACTAGAAAGTAGAAAAATGTGTTCTTCACTATGTTTGTGGTACAATGGAATATGGCCTAGAATACAAGAAGAATGACAAATTTTTCTTGCAAGGATACACGAACTCTGACTATGTCGGGTCATATGATGATCGAAAGTCAACTTCAGGATATATATTTCATCTTGGATCATGTCTTGTCTCTTGGAAAAAGAAGAAGTAACAAGTGGTTTCTATCTCATCTACAGAGGTAGAGTATCATGCTGCACGTGAATTTGTGTACGAAGTGATATGGTTGCGTCACATTTTGACAAGTATGGGTCATCCATCAAAATCTCCAATCCACTTGTTCTATGACAACCAGGTTGTTTTGAACCTTGTTAAGAATCTACTGCATCATGAGAAAACCAAGCACATTGACACACAATGTCACTTCATTTGAGATGAAGTTCCAAGGTACCGAATTCAGCTTTAGTACATTCCCATTGATTCTTAAGTTGCAGATATTTTAACTAAGGTACTTGCATGTGTCAAATTTGAATTGTTTTGTAGCTCTCTATGTATTGCAAAATAATGTAATAAAGGAGGTATGTAAGCGTATATCTGTAGCATATACTTAGGTTATTGCATTATTTTTGGGTTGTTCATATTGTTGCAACTCCTACCTAAAGTCAGCTAGTTAGCTCTATCAGTTACGAGATAATCTAAGCGACTACTATATTATTTAAGCAATGTATGATCAATACAATGTTGTTCAATATCTGACACAAATCTAGTCACAATGTGCTCTTCCAAAAATTGAATAACAACCTCAACAGTGCAATTCTTGGTGGGAATAACTTTTGTTCATCTAGTACAATAGTCAGTCGTGGTAATAATAAAATTATGGGAAGATAAAGAATTAGTGTTTATGACCTGTATAAAATCTAAATCCCACTAAGCAAAAGGTATCATATCAACTATGAGTTATAATGGCATAGATGCATGTCTCTCCCTATTAGCTACAAGCTAACAAATATGGTAAGAACGTACATGTGAATGGGTATATTTAAAGATGTGTGGCCAATAGTAACTGGATATTAAGATCTGGTGTGCAATGGCATTTGCAGAACCATGCCTCATCCCATACTTACCATGAAACTCATGTAATGTTTGAGTGGCTTCCTCCTTATTCAAGCAACAGAGAAAAATTCCTTCGTGGTTTTTCCATTAAAAAAAAAATATCAATATGCCATTCATCTTGCGTGATATCCTCTACATTATACTATTGACAAGAAATATGAGGGTTAATCTTTTCAAGTATTTTTGTCAAGCCTTGTCCCCGAACTAACTTCATTGGATGGATCTCAATATAAAACTCCTGTAAGATAGACATCCACTTTCCTCATTTTTTACCTAGTTTTTTCTACATCAACATGGTTTTCACAACAGGGTCAGGTACAATGGCAAAAACTCTATTGTGCAAAATGTAATACCTAAAATTTTTGATAGTTTTGAACAAGGCATACACTTGTTTATCCAAAATGGTATATTTTAACTATGCATATTTCAAAGGTGAACTCATAAAAGCAATAGGGTTTTTAAAATTACCTTCACTTTTCTGAGTTAACATGTTGGCAAATGAATGATCAGATGCAAAAGTATAAATGAAGAATGGTTTCTTGTAATCAAGACTTACCAAAATAGGTGCATTAGAAATGGTATATTTAACACTATGAAAATAAGTCCTAGCCTCACATGTCCAAATAATATTAACATCCTTTTTTAACATATCATTCAATGGTTTAACAATCTCAACAAATCCATAAATGAATTTCCTAACAAAATTAATTTTTCCAAAGAATGATCTAAGCTATTTCTTACTACCTAGAATAGGAATATTTTGAATTGCCTCTATCCTTTCATGATCTATAGAAATACCATTTTTTGATATTACATGTCCTAACAATTTCCCCTTAGTTACTCCAAAAATGCATTTTTTAGGATTAAGAGAGATTCCATGCTCTCTACATCTCTGAAGTACTTTCCTCAAATGAATAATATGATCTTCTCATTTATTTGAGAAAATAGGGATATCATCTACATAAATGACTATGCATTTACCAATGAGGTCTCTGAAAGCATAGTCCATGGCACGCTGAAATGTAGCACCTGCATTAAGAAAACCAAAAGGCATTCTCTTGTAAGTAAACGTTCCCCATTTAGTAGTAAATGCAGTCTTCATTCTATCACGTGGGTCAATAAGAATATGATTATATCCAGAATATCCATCAAGAAAAGACATCATTTCAGATCCATTAACCATTTGTAAAATGTGATCGATAGAAGGAAGAGGGTAGTTATCTTTCTGTGAAGCTTTATTAAGGTTCCTAAAATCAATGCATAATCGAATCTCTCTAGTTTTCTTTCAAACATGAACTATGTTTGCAACCCATGTGGAATGTCAGATAGGAAATATAATTTTTGCATCTAATAGATTTTTAACTTCCTTCTCTATGAGAGGTTCTAAAAGTGGGTTAACTGGTCGTTATTTTCTGAATGGTTTAGAATCAGGCTTCAAAGGAATAGTATGCATGATAATGTTTTGATTGTAAGTTTTTAGATCTTCATAATTCCATGCAATACAATCCATATAATCTTTAAGTGCATGCATTATTCCTTCTTTTTCATGATGTGTGCATGCTTTCCCAATAAGTACGTTATGTGGATCTTCGTTATTTCCAATATTAACTACATCATATGCATCATTTGGAAGTGAGATTTTGTCACACCTTTTGCTTTGGTAGTCAATATCAAAAAGCTTTTCGAGTGAGACAATACCTTTTGGGATAGCATTAGT
Source organism: Wollemia nobilis (assembly GCA_028583015.1). Lineage (NCBI taxonomy): Eukaryota > Viridiplantae > Streptophyta > Pinopsida > Araucariales > Araucariaceae > Wollemia > Wollemia nobilis. Next base: position 3,132,972 of record JAQPPZ010002721.1, read on the forward strand.
TTTCTTTGTTACCTCATTTTCTTCATCTTCATCCTCTTGTAACCATTGGTCCTCGTCAATCACCTGGTTTTCAAAAACACCCGAGTTAGTTACAAAATCGAAGATGTGTCTATCACTTTCAAATACCTATAAATTTTTGACATTGTCAGGTATAGAAGGACAAGGAATCAATTCTATTGAAATTTTTTTCAATTTTCTTCTATCGATGGGATTTAACATACCTATTATGATTGCCAAAGAATCTACCACATGATTACTATTTCTAGAAATTAGAGAAATGTTAAAGGATTCAAATTCATCTATTAAGTCTCTAACTCTATTTCTATAGTGAATTAGCCTTTTGTCATGACATGTGTATTGCCCCTTTACTTGCCTAACAACTAACTCTGAATCCCCTAAAACTTTCAAACATTTAATGTTCCTATTCAGAGCTAATTGTAATCCAAGAATTAATACTTCATACTTCATTGTATTACATGTACATGGAAATTGTAATCTAAATGCAGCAAGAGAAGACCTACCTTTAGGGCTGATGAGTTCAACCCTAGCTCCACTACCCTGTTTGGATTTAGATCCATAAAATTTAAGTATCCAAATAAGATTGTCATCATTAAGTGGGCTACAAGATGGAATTTCAGTATTAGATCTATTTGTAACCAACTTAGTGTCCAATGTATAAACTCCCAACTTAGACTCATTATAAAGGATTTCATTTGTTTTGTTATATTCTGTGATCAAATTCTTGAGTCTGGGTTCTCTTTCAATTCAAATTTGATTGGCTACCCCTTTCCAAGGTAACCACATGTGCAAAAATTCCATGGCCATATAACCATTCAAGTTTCTACTCTAGTCCCTACTCAACAACATACCATATTTGTCAAGAATATCAACAACATGGATATCAACATACTGCTGAATTCTAGGTTTTGATGCAAGCTGAATATGAATATTTTCAAGCATACCTACAACATTTACCTTATACTTATCCAACTGTACCATAATTCTATTTGAAGGAATGGGCTTCAAACCCAATATCTGAAAAACACCATGAGGTATTACATTACCTGATGCACTTGAATCCATGAGGTAATTGTGTAAATTCCTTCCTGCAATTTTGATGGTTAAAAGGAAAGGAGGAGCTTCTCCTTTATCCTTTCGCAATACCAAATGTGCCTCTATAGTTTTCCTAACATTAGTTTTACTTGGTCCACCCAAAGCCTTAATCAAAGTGTCTTGTTGGTTTGTCAGTTGTGCAACTTCAAACAAAGTGATGTTAGCTTTCATTTTCTTTAAATATTCAACAATGTTATAAGAAATTTTATCAAGGTTTTGCACTTTTGTGGTGGTTTGGATGAATCAACCCGAGATGGAGGTGTAGGATTATTATTTTTCTTAGTATCTGGTGGAATAATGGAACTATTTTAAGGAGTAGAAAAAATATTTACTATTTGGGATCTTACTCCTCAATTGGTAGTTGTTATTAGCCCTTTTAAACTACCTAAAGGCCTAAACTTCTTCTATGGGATCATCATCTTCCTCTTCTTCATCATCTATTGGATCAAAATTTTCAACAACTAAAGTAGTTCCCTTACCTTTGCTTGAACTGGCTTGATGAGAAGAGTCCTCATTAGGTACTAATTCCAAATCATCCATCTCTTTCTGCAAAATATCTAAGGTCATCTTAAACTTTGGGCATTCATTTTCATTATGCTCTTTAGTGGAATGCACCCTACACCAGTTTTTCATAGCCAAATCTAAAATATTAACAATTGTATTAGTTTGACTTGAACTAGTAGATGCATTATTATGATTAACCATAGGGGTAGGTACACCCCCATTTTTTGGTCGTGTGTTCCATTGTTTCCTCTAAAAACTATAGTTTCTGTTTTGTTGTGAGTTTTGTGGTACCTATTTTTGTAACTGAACCATGTCACTACTTAGCTTCTGGACAACCCTCTGTAGGTATTTTACCTCTAAATTAGGTTCATTATTTTATCCTATAGTAGGTTGATTGGTTGTGTTACTCGTAGTGGCAGTGGGATTTAGAAAACTTGGTAAATTTTGATTTTGGACCACCTATGAAAATGCTGCGTTGTTTTGAGTTTGAAAATTTGGATTTTGAAATGGATTTAAACTCTGCGTGGGTGTTGGATTTAAGAATGTAGGCAAGGCTTGAGAATTCATTTCTATGGCTCTATGGGTGGTGAATTGATTCTCTAAAAGCAATGGAGTGGTTGGATAGGTGGGCATGATAGGTGGATTGTATGGTAAATTGAAATTATTGAATGGCATGGCATTCAACATAGGCATTTGTTGTGACAAAGCTTGATTGATCATAGGTACTTTATTGTAAGCCCCTAGTTGTCCTATGGAAGGCAATTATCCTATCCCAAAACCTTGTGGTATCAACTATTGTTCTATAGTCAAAGCCTCAATGTATGCCATGGGAAGCGTAGTGATTTGAGGAGTTCTCCTTAAAAACATAGATGTTAAAGGGTCCAATGCCCTAAAGTACATATGTATGGCAACATCTACCTGAAGAGTATAAGGAGCAACTAACCTATTATACAACTTATGGAAATGAGTATTGAACAGTCTCAAAGGTTCATTAGGCTCTCTCCTAGATGACATGAACTGATGATAGATTATAGCCGGATCTATAAGTAGCCTAAATTGATTCACAAAATTTGCTTCCAATTGAGCCCAAGACGTAATGGAATTGGCTGGAAAACTAATGTACCAATAATATGCCATTTCATCTAAGGTGAGAGGAAACATTCTGCAAGCAACATCCTCATGTTCAACTTGCAGTCTAATCATTGCATCTTTGTAAGCTTGAATATGCTCTTCAACAATTCTAATTCCATCATGTTTATATTTAGGTAAATACCTTTATACATTTTTGGGAATGTCATGGGCTACTCCAACAATGTTTAAAGGACTACTATGAGCACCTAACCAAGCTACGACTCTTGCAGCTCCTGCCATTAGAATTACAAGTGGGGGAACAAATGGGATGATGGGTAGTGATGAATCACTACTAGGTGGAATAACAATCGTCTGACTCTTAGACCTTCTGATTCTCCTTGTAGGAGAAATGCTATGGAAAATAGTCTCTTTAGAAGCCTTAGATCTTGTGATTATGGTTTTTGGTTCCAGCCTTAGCAATGAAAACAACAAGCCTTAGCAATGAAAACAACAAGTGCTTAGTACTCTTGAAATGAAACAACTTCCAATTTCAAAAATTTAACTGATAAATCATCATGTGCATTATAAGGCATCAATCAAATCCTAACAATAAGGAACATTCTCAAATTTGTAAAAGGTTAGCATCAATGCATCATCAATTAGAGAATTTTCCAATCAATAAATGTGAACAACCTTCAACAAAAACTTGTTAGTCAAAGCCAATACCTTCAATTAGGCCCTCCTTCTAGCGCCAATTCTATTGAGTGATAATTTTTCCCAATTGCCAAATTATACTCACAATCAGGGTATTATCAGAAAATCCTCTCTTGCAAAGAAATTTAAAACTTCTCCAAGGTTCTTGTTTGCTTAATTGCTTAAAATGTGCTTGAATGCTTGTGAAAATATGAAAATGTGTTGAATACCTCAAAGGTGCAAGTAACTATTAACAAGGGGCTTGTGGTTTGGTATTTGATTTGATTTATGATAATTTTGTTGCTCATGTAATTATTGAAAATGTGAATTTATTGATCAACTATCTACTTTGAAATGACAATCCTTGAACGGTGATTTAATCCATTTTATCTCAAATTGTTAACAAATTTTATCTTCTTTTGTTAACCAATTTTATCTTCTTTTGTTAACCAATTTTATCTTCTTTTGTTAACAAATTTTATCTTCTTTTGTTAAGATTTGTTTGAGCATGAAAGAAAATGACTAAAATCTAACTTTGCAATGTAGGAGCTTTGGAATATCACCTTAATTATTCATTTTAATGAAAATTTAGAATTTATTAAAATTTCCATTTTTACATAAAATGAAATTAATTTGATTGTTTGACAAATGTGCAAAGTTTAAAATTTAGAATTCCCTTTAAAAATGTGAATTTGTATAAAATTTGAAATTTCGAATTTCCTAAAAAAATGTGAATTTGTGTAAAATTTGAAATTTCGAATTTCCTTAAAAAATGTGAATTTGTGTAGAATTAAAATTTGAAATGTAACTTTGAAATTGCCATGCTTCCTTTTGGGATTTTAAATTATTTATTTATTTATTTATTTTTGTATTTTGTAATTGATGAGATTAAAAAAAATGTAAAAGGGCTAGGGTTAGAGAAAAATAAAATAAAAGGAACAAGTTGCCAAAACCCTTAAAATTTCAAACCGAACCTGCAAACACAAATATCCTGCACTAAACCAACATTAGTGTGACCCATCTTCACGTAGTCCAACATTTAATGAGGTGCAATCTTCTAAGGAAAAAGGGTGCAATATATTAAAAAAATAGGTAAGTTTACCATCCGCATGCATAAAACTCACTAAAATTTCCAATATATTGCCAAAAGAAATATTTTAAATGAAATACATTTGCAACATACTGTGTTTCAATGGCTTCCAATGTTGAAACTTGGTGCAATCTAGCAACTTGGGAGGAGATGCTTCTTCCAAAAAAACTGTTTCCAACATGTCTCTGCTGAAAATTTCTCCAACCCTTTTTCTTGTGTTTGAATGGATATTTAATATGAAATATTTGGTTGCTTCATTTCATATTTTATCCCTCTTGTTTGGATTCATAACACTTTCCAAACCATTCATTTCATATTTTTTTCACCTTCGCTTGTAACTGCAATGCCCATGTGATAATTTCCTTCGGTAACACTTTAGATAACGTTTTATTATTACCTTTAAATGCATGCCACTTGGGGGTTACATATCATATCATAAATGTTACACTGCCTAATAAAATAGACCACATGATCAAAGATCATGACTAATAAGTGTGATTATTCCTTGCTTTTGCTAGGGCACATGGGACCATGAAGAAATTCTCAATAAATGACAATCCAAAAGGAAGTATACTCTCCTCCAAGAATGCTACACCTTTTACCAATTAATATAATATTTCCTCATGGAGAACCATCAAAATTTGGTGCAAATTATAGACTTGGGCTGCATCACTTGGGATGAATAGTATTTTTGGCATATAACTTCCTTGACACTGGTTTTCCATATAATCATTTCGTCAAATTCACTAAATTATATCTGACCAAATCTTCTAATTAAAACCGCTACTGTCCTTTATGCATGAATATGCACATCTATTATAATAGTGGCTATCCGGTATGCACTAACCACACCAATGCCAGAATTACCTCCAAACTTCTCTTCAAAGCATAGGATCATCTCGTAATGTATACTGATGCAAATGATATTGCTTCTGTGTCTATGAAGCTAGTCAAAATTTATAGAGAAGCTACACTCCAGACTCGATATATGAGAATTCAGAGAGCTCTACCCATGAATACTAATTTTAGACTTATCTCATCTTGAAAATCGAGTGACCCTCTCCTATTATGAGTTGTTTTGTATTGAAGCAATAGCCTACACCATGAATCTATGGTATTTCTACAACACATATTCAAAATGATTTTGTTGTTCTTGTGGTGTGACACTCTCATCGAGACCATCATAGAACTAAACAACTTCACATAGTTTCATCTCCTATAACCCAAAATCTCCATATGATACCAAAGATCCTATGCTACACGATGTTGCTCTCTTCAGATTTAGTGGTCTCACCTTTCCTAGTTGATTTGCATCTACATCCTTCAATGCAAAAATAATTTAATTATTTGCCTATCCTCCTATCAGTGGAGTTTGATATCACCATGGTCAGGATTGGGTGCTTCCATGAATGATATACCAATCACAAATACTGTGTATTGGAAGTGTGAATATTCTAAATCAAACATAATGGCAACAATTCTCTTTGGTCATTTTCAACAGTCTCTAAAATTGGATGTACATGTGACAGGTTTCTCTAATGGTATCACATGTTTCACTTTCCCATTTTTAAACCATGTTCTCCATTATCAACCTGGCCTTGTTCCTATGGCTATGTGTTCAAAAGATATGTTTGAACTAAGCATCAGTGATATTTCCAAATGATTTGACAAATGGAGTGTTCAAAAGATATGTTTGAACTAAGCATCAGTTACAACCTAGCCTTGTTCCTTGCAACTTTTAAAACTAATGATGCAAGCTTGAAACTAAATAATGCAAGTATCACACAAGAGCATCACACAACACAGTATTTTACGAGGTTCACCGATGTGGCTACTCCTCAAAGAATGACTGTTTGGACTTCAATCCAAATCCAATCTTTGCAAGGATTCAATATTTACAATTGTTTACCAAAGACCCACCGGAAGGAGCACCAACCCTTGATTTATCTCGTCGCAATGAGATAGGAGCACCAACCCCTTTTTCCAAGCACCAACTTGGATTTCTATTTTGCAAGATAAAATGGACATAAAAATGCCTTCTCTTTTGCAAGACCCTTACTGGTCTATAGCACATTCAAAAATCTCACAGAAGCATAGAGAGAATTGTTAGAGACTCAAAATCTTCTGATATAATAAAAAACCTTTCTCTTGAATATTCAATGGAATTGCAGGTTTTTTTTTTCAAGGCTATTTTCATACAGCACCCTTACTTACTGAGACCTTTTAAAATGCACAATAAAAACACAGTCGCAGTAACCTTGTCACTATGCCAACTCGATCCTTTTATGCTTGATTTCTTCGAACGGCTCGATTTCGAACGGTTCAACTTTCCCTCCAACTTTTCATGCATCTTCGGCTACGAACAATGTGTCAAACCCTCTCTGACATGTTCTGCCATTTAGCCGCTTTCGTTCTGTCTAGTTCTGACATTCTTCTCTGTACATTCTGACGACCTTTTTTTGACAACCTTTTTCTGTGTGTTCTGACACCTTTTACTGCGTATCTTGGTGCTCTCCCTTTTTGAGTTCTGTGTTACATTTTACTTCTGCACTCGACTATATCTTCTTGATATACACAATGAAAAAAAATCTCTGTAATTGATTCTCGGTATACTCAACCCTGTGACAGCTGTTCTGTCTTTAATGTTTAGTTCCGTAGCTTCCCTATGTAACTGCCACCTTTCCCAGTCATGCTGTATCACGGCCCTGCAACAGCCGTTCTTTTCTTAAATGCACTGTCTTGAAACTCTCACTTGTAACTCCAGTTAACTGCAGATCTTGATATTCTGGTTAACTTTTCGTAACTGGCGCCATTTGACACCTGTCACAATGCATGTGTCTTTGACTTTTTCCCGCCAAAACATTACCTGTCGTGATATCACGACATTTTTCGCTTTGCTGATGTCATCCTCAACTTTGTCGTGATATCGTGACACTGTCGGCTTCCTGAGGCTTCTCTGGCAACTTGTCGTGATATCGTGACATTTTTGGTATTGCTGATGTCATCCTTTAAGATGTCGCAAAATCATGACGTTTCTGGCTTCATGAGGCTTCTCTGGAAACATGTCACGAAATCATGACATTTTTTGTCTTGCTGACGTCATCCGCTAAGGTGTCGCGAAATCACGACGCTTCAGGCTTGCAACGGCTTTTCCAGCAACTTGTCGCGATATCGTGACAATTTTTGACTTGCTGACGTCATCTTCAAAGATGTCATGAAATCGCGACGTTTCCAGCTTGCAATGGCTCTTCGTTCATCCTGTCACGAAATCGCGACACATTTTGGTTTTGCTGACGTCATCTTCATAGATGTCACGAAATCGTGATGTTTCCGGCTTGTAATGGCTTTTCGTTCACCCTGTCGCGAAATCGTGACGCTTCTGGCATCCATACAATTTTACTCCATGCAGTCACGAAAAACCTTACATGTAGCGAAATCGCTACATCATTGTTGCCTTAGAATTTTTTCTTTTCTGGTTGCTATTGAAACTCCAACGTGTAGCGATATCGCTACACCTTTCCAACATGTGTTTCTAACCTGTAGCGAAATCGCTACACCTTCACATTATGCACTTTCAACCTGTAGCAAAATCGCTACACCTCCGCACTATGCACTTTCCACCTGTAGCGAAATCGCTACACCTTTTTACCTTGCACTTTCAACTTGTAGCAAAATCGCTACACCAATTTACCTTGCACTTTCAACTTGTAGCGAAATCGCTACACCAATTTACCTTGCACTTTCAACTTGTAGCGAAATCGCTACACCAATTTACCTTGCACTTTCAACTTGTAGCGAAATCGCTACACCATTTTATCTTGCACTTTCAACCTGTAGCGAAATCGCTACATCTTTCTGCCTTGCACTTTGACCATGTAGCGAAATCGCTACGCTTTTCTTACTTGGGCTTTTTCTTTGCTTATGCTGGCGAAACTCAGACATGTAGCGAAATCGCTACAACTTCTTCATCAACTTTATCTCTCCTCCGATGTGTCGCGAAATCATGATATTTTTCATCCTTGGTGCCTTTGCTTCAAACTTGTCGCGAAATCGTGACAGTTTCTCGATTTGGCTTCGTTCCTTCTAGCATGTCGCAAAATCATGACATTTTTCCTTGCACATTCTCTCTCCTCTGATATGTCGCAAAATCGTGACATTTTTCAATGCAATTTCTCTCTCCTCAGCCATGTCACGAAATCGCGACAATCTTACTTGCATCTTCTCTCTCCTCAGACATGTCGCGAAATCGCGACAATCTTACTTGCATCTTCTCTCTCCTCAGACATGTCATGAAATCGCGACAATCTTACTTGCATCTTCTCTCTCCTCAGACATGTCACGAAATCGTGACATTTTGGCGTGCTTTTTCTCTCTCCTCGGATATGTCATGAAATCGTGACATTTTCTTATGGATTTTCTCTCTCCTTCGGTATGTCGTGAAATCGCGACAGGAACCATGTCGCGATATCGCGACAGTTTTCTTCCTTGTCTTTTTTTGCAAATTTCTGGATCTGGGTCCCTTCTATTTTTCTTGAGATTTTTTGCACTTGATCTGACTGACCTCTGAACTGCTTCAATTGCATCAGTTTGTCTGTGTTGACAACAATTACAATCCTTTTGCACTGCTTTTGCTGCACCTTTCTCAACATTCCTTAGCACCTCCAATACCATTTTGAGATGCTAATAATGATCTTCCCTAGCAAGATACCTCCTAAACACACTATTCATTCGATTCATGAAGGCATCCGGTGCATTTTTTACCCAAACGATAACATCATAAAATAATAGTGTACATACTAAGTTTTAAAGGTTATATTATGGACATATTATTTAATTATTAGCTGATGATAACCTGACCTTAGATATATTTTTGAAAATATGGTAGCACCTTTTAACTAATCAAAGAGAACATCTATCCATGGTAGAGGATACTTGTTCTTAGTAGTTACCTTATTCAACATTCTATAATCTATACATAGTCTTAGGGAACCATTCTTATTTTTCATAAATAACACTAGAGCACCCCAAGGTAACACACTTGGTCTAATCAGGTCCTTTTTAACAAGTCCTAAAGCTAAACCTTTAGTTCCTGAAACTCGATAGGGGTCATTCTGTAAGGTATCCTTGAAATGGGTTCAACTCTTGGCATTAACTCAAGAGTGAAATAAAATTCTCTTCAAGGGGGTAGACCTATAATGTCTTCAGGAAATATATTCTAAAACTCATGAAAAATTGAATGCTTCTTAAAAAATTCCTCATCTCCTTTTTCTCTAAAACTACCATTGATCTTCACTACGTAAAGTAAGCTATCTCTTTTGATTGCTTTCTTTAATTTCATAGTTAAAATCGAGTGGGGTTGGAAAGAAAATCATCCACTTTGAACTCTTACTCTCTTCTTATCCTTGTCAATGTAATCCATCCACCTATCTTGAAAATTGATTAAGGCTCCATAAGCCTTCAACCAATCCACCCCTAGGATAATATCAAAAGCTTGAATAGGTGCCACATACAAGGGCTATACAATAGATCCTTTAGGTAGAGTTATCTCTATTGTAGGTAAATATTGATCTACTAAGTAGTTTTTCTAGAACCATACTCGACTTTCCATCCCTATGCCAAAATTCTAGGTCTTTCTAGCATATTCTCAATAATACTAGTGGAAATAAAACTATTTATGACTCCACTATCTATCATAATTTTTATGTCTCTAGCAAACAACTTATCGTTTAGCAACATCAACATTGCTTGGCCATCTAAGATCTGATTTCTAGTAGCAACATAGATTCGGTGTGACGACTCCTCTCCTCTATGACTAGACTTTGCTCTTTGAGGGTATGTTCAGGCATAGTGCAGAACCCTACAAATGTAACATCCTACCTTAGATTCCTAATACTTATTCTATGTCCTTTCCCTTATCTCCTATTTTTGTACCAATTCAATTGGTTTTGGGGATTGGTATTGGGTCCATATTTCTTATGGAACTTCTTGTTTTACCCTAAGTCTCCATTGTTCCTAGTAATGAATTTGGAATTATTTTTATTTATTTTATTTAGATCTTTGTCCCACTTCATGAAGCCTATACTCTTTATTTTCCTTAATTATTTCCTTTCATTTATTATCATCTTTGAGTAGTTAACGAATATCTTTTTTTTTTGAAGGTTGGTTTCTTCTTGCCTAGCTAGGTCGTATGCCTCTTACAATTTTGTTTGGTTTGAGTATATTAATCACTATCTTTATCTTAGGATCTAACCCTAGGATAAACTTATGAACCTTAAGATGTCCATTGTTCTCATATTTTGGAATATATTTCAAAAGTCTCACATATCTATGATAATATACTTCTAAAGATAGTGACCCTCTCAATATAAAACTAGTTTGTGAGAAAGCTTTTCTTAAAATACTCAAATAACTTCTCCCATTTTAGATATGCAACTTAAATTTATCTATCGAAGATATAAATGTCCCACCACTCTAGGGCCACTTCTAGGAGATGTATAGTAGCCCACACAATCTTAATCTTAGATGTGTAATTTTTCAAAGAGAAGAATATTTCCAACTCTTTCAACCATGCCTCGCTCACATCTCCTCCTATTATACCATTGAATTTCATTACCTTAACACCCTTAAGGTCTCTTGCTAACTCAACCTTAATTCAAGCTCTCTCCTATTGGCTTATTTGGACATGATTTTCTTCCTATTGACCCTATTTTTTTCTAGTACTGGCCTTTCTATTGACCAAAGAATCTATTAAATTTTCTTGTTCCAATTGCTATTGGTGCAATTTTACCAAGGAGAAAAGATCTTTTGTCCCTCTACCATATTTTGATGTTCCTCCAATATTATTTTTTGATTTCCTTGTCGTCTTAGACCTGTTACCTAGAGTTTTTGATTACCTAGTGTTCTTACTAGGGTCTAAAGTTCATCCTACCATTTGTACATTATTACCCTACGATGCAATTATTTTGGTTTTCTTTGATGAATTTACCTTTTGAATAGGTACCATTTCCTATTCACACAAGAAATTAGGTAAGATACAATTCTTTCCCCAATTGTACTTACATTTGTTAGCTTCATTCTACTCATAAACTAGCAATCTCAATTATCATTCTAGGGTCACCCTTGACTACTTTCAAGGTATATAACCCAAAGTCACACATCAAGTCAAGGCTCAATATAAGCACACTCTATAGAAGCTTCTAGTCCTACGACCTAGAGCTCTAATACCAACTATATCAACCCAAAACTACCAAACCATTTTTTTTAAAGAGTAGTTACAAAACACAGGCTCTTAATGGAGACACCCTTATAATAATTAATTTGATACAAGGATTTACCACATTTGAGTTCCAAGTCATTGTAGATGACACTCGATGGAAAAGGGAGTTCAACTCCCATAAATTTTGGGGTTCACCTTAATAAACCTACACATTTATAAGGATTCCTTAAGTGGTCCCCCCACCTTTCCTATACCCTTATCAGTATAGGACCATGTGACCGTGATGTAGGAATTACCCTTTAACACCCATAATACTTAAATAGGGATGTTGATTCCCTAACCTGACTCTAGCTACTCCTAGATAGGTTATTCTATGTAGAGTCTTGGTGCTTAGTTACCATACCTCTGTGGGCTAACTAAGGTTATTATCCCTTCAATTACAACTAACATGATATCTAGATCCTACTTGATCAAGGAGTCACCACTGCCATATTATGAATAGGTTTTCCCACACAATTGATCCTACTTGATCAATGTGCAACTACTCATAAGTAACATGGCTATTATATACACATAACTCTTTCCAAATTCATGAGATCCTAGCTATTGCATTCGTGCAACTCCTTCCAATATTGGATTTCATGGTTGATAAGAGGACATTATACCCACCCCAAGGGTAGATAACAACCACTAATTACCATAAAACTAAACCAAAATATTAAGCACATTGTAATATTCATCTCAAAGGTAAAGCATTAAAAAAAGAAGATTCCTCTTAACCATAAACCAAATTATGCTCTTAACATAACTTGAATCTTAAAAAATTTCCATCAACATATATGTATTACAAGATAACCAATATCTCTAACATAACATGGATTTTAAATAATTAATGGAACACATTAATAACCATATCCAGAGGTTACTCAGGAGTGCAAACTCCAAATTAAAATAATATCATTTGTATAATATTTAAATGCTTAACTTAAACAACACAAGATCTCAAAGTCCCACACTTAAAGTAATAATATTCAACAAGATTAAAGCATCTCTTCATTGCATAAAGGAAGCATCATAAACCAATTTTGAATACAAGATTCAAGATTACAATTCTTTCAAGAAAAATAAGATTTTGCTTTTTACAACAATATCAATTAGTAGAGCTTATAATAATATTCTAAGATCTTTTGCCAACTAAGTCTGCAAGTTGATCATTTTTCATATCATTTGGAGCAACACAGATCCTAGCGCATCCCTATGTGTGAATGAGATATTTTGCAAGTGGCTATGCGAGGGTTTCATCTGGGTTGAGTGCAAGCAGCTCCAGAGGTTGGTTTTTAGGGCCTTCGGGCCCTAGAGACCAATATTTTTGTGGTTTATGCTCAATATTTTAGCAGGAAATGTTGTAGGGGATCCAAGATGGGTTAGAAATTTATCTTTCAAGAGATCATACTGTGAACTTGAGTGACAATGGCTTCCAATTTGCTGCACAAAAAAAAAGTGAAAACCATACCTTTCCACGACGTTTATGGCAAGGATTAAAGAGATCACGAAACAAGTTTCAAGCAGTTGATCAAAAATGGCTCATATCTCAAGTGAATTTGGTGCTAAGGTGCACCCACAAAATAATTCTACTATGAAAACCCCTGTCAAGGGTAAGAATTTCTAAGACTCAATACCAAAAATGAATTTTAGGGATGCCCTTCATGGTGGACAGCCTAAGCCCAATGCTAATATCAATATTAGGGCTTCCCATAAACCTCTAAGAATGCCTAAGATTGATCCCAGGAAAATGGAGTCGGGATGTCTTAAAGCAACTGATGGAACTCCTATTGTTAAGATTGATATGGGTAACATTCATACTGGCATTGAATATTTGGAAAAAGAGGACTAATTTTTTAGTTCATGGGTTTTCTTCCGAGTCTATCTGCTTTCAAAGTCTAGGCTACAAAAGGCTGGAAAACTAAAGGTGAGTTACAAATCTCTATTTATCCAAATGGTTATTTTCTTGTTTTATTTGCTAATAATGAAGATAGAGAGAAAAATTTTCAAGGGGGTCCTTGGTTTTTTGTAAGGGCAAGGCTTTTCATGAAGCTCTGGCATACTAAATTTTAATCCGAAGAAGAGATGCCTTCTATAGCTCCCATGTGGGTTAGACTCTTTGGCCTCCATATTGAATTTTGGAATCCTACTATTTTTTCTTCAATTGAAAACTCTTTAGGAATTTTTATGATGACTGCTGATTGTACTCAAAATTTTGAACATATTATTTATGCTCGGATTTATGTTTTAATGGATTTTGACAAACCCCTACCTAAAAATATCACATTACAATTTGGGGAAGACACTTGGGAGAAAGTAGTGGACTATGAGAACATTCCTTTTCGTTGTAGAATTTTCCATGAATATGGTCATTTGGCCAGTGCTTTCCCAAATAAAATTCCTAATCAAAAGAAAGAAGATATAAACTCAGCAGGTTTCCAAATACCTAAGAAGAAGAACACTCACAAAAACCAGTTATGAAGGATCAATCAAAGTCATCTGCTAATATGTTTGAAATCCTTTCCACAAATGATGTCCCAAGTGAGGAAGAGGAAATAATGGAAAATAAAATCTTAGAAACACAATTTAAATATGAAGGAAAGAACTCAGAGATAAACCAACAAATCAAAGATTTTCAACAGAAAAAAGGAGAAAATTTACACAAGAAAAACAATATTTCAAATGTCAAAACTTCAAATAATGCAGGTCCCAATATAGACTTCGTTGAACCATCTAGTAAACTTTTTGCTCTGTACGAGCATTCTTCAAGGTTAGAAGCCATCTCCGAATTCAATTGGAATAAGTCAAGAAATAGGAAAACAAAATTGAAGATGGATTCTAATCAAAAAGCAGGTCGCAAGACCAATCAATATCATATGGTAAAAGAAGGTGAAAAGCTTGTAGAGGAAGGTAAGATTAATGCCCTTCCCAAATTTTTTAGCCTTGGTATTAATGAAGATCATCACTTGGAATATTAGAGGACTCAAAGGGAGTCTTTCAAAAAAAAATAAAATTAGAAGAATGATTCAGATAAATCATCCACATCTTGTTTTCCTTCAAGAAACAAAGATGTCAATGGAGGATATGGACTCAATTGCCAGTAAAATTTGGCTAGCTAGAAAAGTGGTTTCCCTCAGTTCCCAAGGAACTTCGGGTGGCATTGCTTGTATTTGGGACCCCAAAGAGGTAGTTATTAACCATATAATTAGCAGTTAGGGTTTGGTGGCTATAGCTATTCAAATTAGAAATTCCAACCAAATTATGCTCTGCATCACTATTTATGCTTTGAATTCTTTGGAGGAAAAAATAAGACAGTGGAAGGATATTACTCATATTATCTCTTATTTTCCTAAATCTTGGATCTTGATTGGAGGAGATTTCAATACCATCCTCTCCCTGGATGAGAAAATGGGGGAAAATAGAAATTTGGACAAAAGCACTGACCTCATGAGCAAATATATTGCAAACCTCCATCTTGTGGATATCCAACCAAATAATGGCCTTATGACTTGGTCTAGCAGAAGGCAAGGCTTAGCTTGTATAATGGAGAGATTGGATAGGTTTTTTCTCTCTAAAAATTTCTTAATCCATGGTCACATTCCTAAAGTGAAGACTCTTAATAATGTTGGTTCGGATCATTGGCCACCATGGTGGAAATGTGGAAAACCAATGTGAGTTTCTCTCATTTTTGTTTTCAATTAATGTGGCTTAGAGACATTTCCTTCAGACCTCATGTGCAACAATGGTGGAAGGAAGGTAAACCTAGGCATGGGACTAAGATGTTCTATTTTACCAAAAGACTGTAATACATTAAATCCAAAATCAAGACTTGGAACTGGAAATAGTTTGGGGATGTTCATAAAAAAACATGAAGTTATTGCTCATCTTGAAAATTTGAATAAGAAAATCCGTTTAGATGGCCTCATAGAGAAGAGAAGTGTAGATGAAATTAAACTCACAACTCAGTTAGAGGAACGGGAAAAAAGAGAAGAAATCTTATGGAAGCAAAAATCTAGAATTCAATGGCTCAAAGAAGGAGATCGAAACACAAATTTCTTCCACAAATCTCTTCTAGCTCGAAGATCTCAAAACTTTATTTCTTCCTTAAAATCAGATTCTGGAGATGTTGTTTATACTTGGGATGGCATGAACTCTATTGTTGTTGATTACTTTTCCAATATTTTTGCTGCTACTCCTCTTGACTCAGCTTCACAACAAAATATTCTTCAAGCAATCCCTTCTCTTATCACTTTTGAGGAGAACTCTATTTTGACTGCTCCTATTACTATCAATGAGCTTCAACAAGTAGTTTTTAAAATGCAAAAAGGGAAAACCCTAGGTCTTGATGGTTTTCCCATTGAGTTCTACCAAGAGTTATGGGATATCCTTCATGTTGATTTATTAGAGGTGGTGGAAGAAGCCAGGAAAGCCAAAGAAATTTTGAAGGTTATCAATAAAACTTATATTACTCTTGTTCCAAAATCTCAAGAGGTTGATCATATCTCAGCTTTTAGACCTATTGCTTTATGTAATGTTCTTCTCAAAATCATTACTAAAATCATGGCAGAAGGTTTAAGCCTCTTTTGCATAAGATTATTTCCCAAGAGCAAGGGGGTTATGTGGAAGGACATCAAATAGTAGATGAGATAGTTCTTGCTCAGGAAGCCATCCATTCCATGGATATGCAAAATTATCCTTCCATGTTCATTCGGTTAGACTTATCCAAAGTTTATGACAAAGTGGATTGGCACTTCCTTATCAAATTTTTGAGGCAATTTGGTTTCTCTAAGTATTGGATGGATTGGATTATGGGATGTATCTCTTTAATTTCCTACTTAGTTCTTATCAATGGTAGGCCTTCTCAGTCATTCCCAGCTTCCAAAGGTATTAGGCAAGGTGACCCGCTATCCCCTTATTTATTCATCATTCTTGCTGAATGCTTGGGTAGGACTATAACCAAAAAGAGGGAAAAAAAAACCCTTGAGGGAGTTACCATTGCTCATGGAGCTAGACCTATCTCTCATCTTCAATTTTTGGATGACTCTACTCTTTTAGGTAAAGCTACAGTTAAGGAAGCTTCTAATATTAAGCAAATCATTAGTTGTTTTTCTAAGGCTACTGGGCATTTGATCAATGAAGAGAAATCTAAAGTTATTTTCTTTCACTACTCTGCTAGACAGGAATCCATGGTCTTGGATAAATTAATATATAAGAAGACCTCTCTTCCAATCACTTATTTAGGTATTCCCATAAATATTCAAAGGCAGAAAAATAAATATTGGAATTGGTTGTTGGACAAAGTCAAGAAGAAAATTGGAAAGTGGACCAACAAGTGGATTTATTTTGGGGGTAGAATCACCTTGGTAAAATCAGTCCTTCAAGATATTCCTATTTATATTTCTTCTATTTTGAATATCCCAAAGGCTGTTCTTCAAGAATTGGATCAAATCAGTCATCGTTTCCTTTGGAGTGGTACTAAGGAGAAAAGAAAATGGGCCTTGGTGAAATGGGATACTTTATGTCTTCCTAAGAGTGAAGGGGGGTTAGGATTCTGGTCTTCAATTAATATCAACAAAAATTTAGCTGCTAAATTATATTGGAGGATGTTGCATAACCCCAATGCTCTTTGGGCCAATAATCTCCGTGCTAAATATGCCGAGAACAAAAGTCCCGAAGACCTTGTTCGCTATCAACTTCCTACCAAAGGTTCTCCCATTTTAGTAGTTCTTAATACTGGTGAGGATTTGATAAAGAAAAAATTATTTTGGATCATTCATAATGGTCAACATGCAAATTTTTGGACAGATTCTTGGGACGGTCACAAGCCTTTGATAACCTAGTTTCTCGATTGGAGGCCTTGGATGGAGGATCTTCATCGAGCTAATTGGATAAAGGTGGCTAATTATTGTCGGTACCATACTGGTAATTCAAATGTTGGTAGATATTGGATCCCTATTGAGGAATGGCCTATTCAAATCCCAGAAAGGCAAAGACAAGATATCCAAGGCATCCTTCATATGATATCCCTCTCTTGGTCCCATGAAAAATATTGTTTTGGATGGAACAACACTACTAAGGGTGAGTATTTAGTTGCTCAAGGTTATTTGACCTTATGTCATAATAATCCCAACCATTCTTCTGACATATTTTCTCGATTGTGGGCTCAAAAGCTCTGGCCTAAGGTGAGGTTCTTTAATTGGATTTTATTGCATCGTAGGGTGCTTACTGGTGAGCAACTTATGAAGCATGGTTTTCATGGCCCTTTTAGATGTGAAATGTGTGAAGAGAATGTAGAAAATATCAACCATATTTTTATTGAGTGTACTTTAGCCTCTAAGATATGGAGGAGAATGGCCACTTTACTTGGCTTACAGTGGTCCAATTTTTTTACTTTTGAACAACTTTGGAGGGATTGGTCTAATCAAGAGGGTGTTGATAATTTTATTAGGCAGTTAGTTTGTATGGGTTCTACCATTCTTCTTTGGAATATTTGGAATGAAAGGAATAGCCAAATTTTTAATCAAGATAGGAAGGATATTCACTATATTTGGAAAAATACCATAGCCAACTTAGTTGAATCAGTCCATCAACTCCTTAATCACCCCCAAAACTCCCACCAAATATGGGATCAAGTGATGCAAATATTGAAGATTAAGTCTTCTAAGGGCAATCAACTTAAAGGGAATGTGAGTATTAGTAAGATGGATAGGACTAGAATGTTGCAACCTCCTCCTACGGATTTTGGAAAATTCAATACTGATGGAGCCTCTAGAGGGAACCCTGGAAAAGCCAATGTGGGAGTAATTGGTAGACTTTCAGATGACTCCCTGGTTTTTACTTTTGCTAAGAATTTGGGTATTCTTTCCAATAACCCTACTGAGGTGTATGGTATCCTCAGAGGCCTTCATGAGGCTACTAAGGTTGGATGGGAAAAGGTGTTAGTTGAGTTTGACTCTCAACTTATGATTAATCTCTTGAAGACTCCTTCTAAGAATCATAAGGTGGATTGGAGAATAAAAAGAATTATTGAGAAGATTCAGTTAATCCAGATGGGATTTTTAAAATTTGATTACAATCATGTGGTCAGAGATCAAAATAAGAGTGTTGATGCTTTAGCTAATTTGGCTTTGGATAAAGGTGATCTTACTTGTTATGGCCACCCTCCTATATGGTGGGCTTCTCAAATTAGGGAAGCTCTTCTTTCTATCATTTCTTTGGATGGCTCCGATGATGAGCACCAGAAATGCTCATATTTTGTACATATTTCTTTGATCAATATGCGGCCGTATAATAAGGATTGCATACTTTTATGAATGATTATATAGATATTTGATATAATTATGCGTGTTATCTAATTTGTGTGTTTTTAGTATGTTTTGTGGAATTGCAGTTGATTTAGTTAGATTTGGAACAATCGAGGTCTTTTGATGGACCTGGCACTTTATTTCATCGGGGGTCAATGTAGAGAACATAGGCGCCTCCCTGCAACCGGAAGGCACCAAGGGAACAAGCGCCTCCCTACAATCGGAAGGCGCCAAACCAAAGATGAGCGCCTCCCTGCAGTCGGAAGGCACCAACTGAATACGAGCGCCTCCCTGCAGTCGAAAGGCGCCAACTGAATACGAGCGCCTCCCTACGTTAGAAGGCACCAATTGAATGCGAGCACCTCCCTGCAGTCAGAAGGCACCAACTGAATACGAGCACCTCCCTACAGTCGAAAGGTGCCAACTGAATACCAGCGCCTCCCTGCAGTCAGAAGGCGCCAACTGAATACGAGTGCCTCCCTACAGTCGAAAGGCGCCAACTGAATGCAAGCGCCTCCCTACAGTCGAAAGGCACCAACTGAATGCGAGTGCCTCCCTGCAATCGAAAGGCGCCAACTAAATACGAGTGCCTCCCTATAGTCGGAAGGCACCAACTGAATACGAGCGCCTCCCTACAGTCGAAAGGCGCCAACTGAATGCGAGCACCTCCCTACAGTCGAAAGGCGCCAACAGAAGGCAAGCGCCTCCCCATAGTGAAAGGTGCTAATAGAAGGCAAGCGCCTCCCTACAACCAGAAGGTGCCATGATAACAAGGTACCTTCCTCATAAGGAAGGCGCCACTGATTCTTTGCCCGTTGACCAGATTCGAACGACGTGGACAGCAGCGGCTGGTGCAGTTCCAGCTCTACGTCATGCAGAGCTAAATTGGAGATAGCACCAACGTATCAAAACGTCTTACTGATGCCAAGAAAAGCACGAACCGAAGCGAACACGCCGCCATCAAAATAGAATGCCAGACGTCGATTGCATTCGCCAGACTGTTCTAATTTAGTCTGGGAAGAATCGACTATTGTAACCACTTCTGTAATAGAAGTTCTACGGGTGTGTTATATAAACACACGTAGATCATTCTGAAATATATATAGATAGAGAGAGATATATAGAAATAATTAATAAAGATCCATTTAGAGTTACAGAAGATAGATTGTAATACGTTGATAAATATATTCCAGTTCCAGAAGTTCTAAAGCGCGTGTTCGATCGGGAAGAAGCCACTGGAGCCCGGGCCCACTCCAAGCCAGTATTTCTTCCCCATTTCCTTCTTGTTTATTTATTTTAATTAGTTTATCGCTTTCATAGGAATGTTCATTGGTTTGCTAGTTCCAGTATTTGCAGTAGATTTATTTTCAGGAATGTGTACATGATTTATTTCTGTAGATTTAATTATGTTCTTCTTACGTAATTTATTGAGGAGTGCGGGAATGATTGACAACCATTTCAAGAACACCCCCCAAATGTAGGATTAGCAGATTCACCTCCAGTGGTATTGTAGTAACCTAATTTCGACTCTTCGCAAGTTTACGAAGCTCCCTGGGTTGATAATTAAATGCACGGGCATGTGACAAAAATAGGAAACCATTCACCTTGTTTGGCCCGCAACATTTTGGCGCCGTTGTCAGA
Source organism: Wollemia nobilis (assembly GCA_028583015.1). Classification (NCBI taxonomy): domain Eukaryota; kingdom Viridiplantae; phylum Streptophyta; class Pinopsida; order Araucariales; family Araucariaceae; genus Wollemia; species Wollemia nobilis. The sequence continues at coordinate 3,153,646 of JAQPPZ010002721.1, forward strand.
GGAAGCGTCTTAATTAGATTACCTACAATACCCTGAAACCTTCCATCTGACCTTGTATGAGTTCTTCGAGAAGAAGAGGACCTGACAGTCACTTTATAAGAACTAATCCATCAGGACCTGAGTCAGCCGAGCATTTTGGATTTGAGTTAGACTCGCCCGACCTACCAGCAATCCATTGGAGTGAGGAACCGCACTTTGTGCAAAGTGCCACCTCATCCCATCAACAAGGGGATGAACGAATCATCACAAATCCCTTGTTTAATAGGACTCCTCTAGAGGAAGCCCTGTTGTGGAAGGCTATGGAGGATCAGACGATCTCGCCAGACAACCTTAGAGCATTGACTCAGAAAGTTTTAAATGACCGGAAGGCCATAAACGCTGCATTAGAAACCACATTTCCTAAAAAAATGGTAGATAATGATGAAGTCTCATTTGGCTTTAGTTTCCCAATAGAGGAGGGAGTAGGAGATACCAAAATGAAAAACATATCCCCCGCTCACCTTTCGTCCTTCAAAGGACACCCGACTGAGGACCCTGACCTATTTTTATTCAAGTTTGATGTTTTGTGCAGGTCTGTGGATTACAAATCAAACACGCAGAAGTTGAAATTATTTCCTTCTACATTAGACGATGCAGCTCTACGATGGTTCATCGGTCCTGGGAGACAAACACATCACCACCTGGGACCAGATGAAGAAGCTCTTTCTAGAGCAATATCAAGATTTTGGGAGAGCAAGAGACTCCAGGGAGGAGGTCCCGAGCATGACACAAAGAGAAGATGAGTCTCTCGAGGAGTATTGGGAGAGATTCAACTTTAATCTTCAACGGTCCCCTCACTCGAAGCTATCTGATAAGTCCCTCAAAAGCATCTTCTTGAGGGGACTTACCAATGAGTCACTCGAGGCTCTCAACATGATCTCTCGAGGTGATGTCTATCAGCATGCTATGGATGACATCCGACAATTATGCCGGAACTACTCGAGAAGGCGAGGCAAAATCACCGCCAGGACCATGAAGGCGACTCGCTCTACCACCAAAATAGAAATAGGCAACATGTTGGAGGATTTGAAGAGCAAAATGCTCTCATCTCTAGCACTGCAGATGGATACGCTCATTGTTAGAAAAGAAGAAACAAGAAAATGATGCAAGCATTAGCCTATTTCTACCCAAAATGCAGAGGAAGACACGCAAAGAATGCATGTCCAGAAAACAAGGTCAGAGTATGCACAGTTTGTAGGCTGAATCATAAAACTCGATTGTGCCCACAACCGCCCAAGAACCAGGAAGCGGCCGAGAGCACGGAGGCCTACTTCATAGGCAATAGGAAGAGTTGGCCATAGCCCCCCATGGGGAATATACCAACCGGAATGCCATCATATGGGGGAGGGTCATACATGCACCAAGGACCCCCTCAACCACCTAATATGGGGTGGTGGGGACCATCACCCTGGACTAACGCACCCCCAACAACATTTTCGAATCAGCAGCCATGGATGCCATATCCATATCCTGGGCAACAGTGGAGAGGCCACAATGCATGGAATCAGACTCCACAGAGTGCAGCACCCGCTCACATCCAACAGAACTTACCAGCATTGCCAGCAAGTGAGACTCGCATAGCTACCAAGACAACCGACAACAAACCCGAACAATAGAGTAAATCAGCCGACATACAACGTAGAAGGTGAGATGTATCATATGTACAATATTCAGCTTAGATCAGGTAGGCAACTAGGAGTAGAGACACCGCCTCTGGTAGAAGAGGAGGAAGAAATAGTAGAGACACCTCCACTAGTAGAAGAGGAGGAAGAAATAGAGGAGACACCTCTGGTAGAAGAGGGAAAAGCACTTGAGAGAGTGGAGGCTCCATTTCCTAGCCGACTGTAGGAACAAAGAAAAACAACACAGCCAAAATTTGACATCTTGTCGAGCTTGAAGAATCTCACGGTGACAATCCCATTATTTCAAGCAATTCGAGATGTCCCCATTTACACCAAGGCAATTAGAGAAATGTGTCTAAGGAGACCGGGATGAAAAGCTACCCAGACTATCAACGTCATGGGTAAACTGGCAGATCTAATGATGGGTAGAACACATCATCCGAAGTATGCAGATCCAGGCAGCCCAGTGCTGACCATAAAAATTGGAGGACATTCCCTGTCCAACACATTGGTTGACCTCGGGGCAGCCATCAACGTGATGCCTCAAGAGACCATGCAGAGGCTGCAGCTCACGAACCTGAAGCCAACCACGACAAGTGTTGCAGTTAGCCGATCGATCAACCGTGTCACCGGAAGGGATGCTGGAAGATGTGATCGTAATAGTCAATGCATGGGAATATCCAACCAATTTTTTAGTTTTGCAAACCAAGACCAGGTTGGGCGGTTACCCGCTCATTTTGGGGAGGCCATGGCCGGCAACAACTGATGCTTACATCAGCCTATCGGGATGGGCTAATGACCATCTCCAATGGGCAAAACGTCAAAAGGCTAACCATTTCACCGCCAGCTCAGTCTATGGACTCGACAGAAGAACCCAGGATCACCGAGCATGGAACTACGGAGTTGTCCATAATCCAACCGATGATGACCTTGGAGGAGGTGGCAGAAGAGGACGAGGATGGTGCTATCATGGAGTTTCTCCATGGAGAATCGTCCACCCCCACACCTGGATCACCATTGACTGGCGCCCAAGATCAGCACATCCGACAAATACACGTTGGGCCAGGGAGGATATTAAACGTCAACAATAGGTTGACGCCCACACAGCTAGAAAAATTGGAAGAGCTTCTGGTAAAACACCAGCAAGCATTTGCATGGGACTACGCAGATATGCACGGCATCAGCCCAAAAATATGTACCCATCGGATTTATTTAGATGACCAGGCAACTCCTAGTCGGTAGCCACAGAGAAGGATGAACCCAACAATGAAAGACATTGTCAGAGAAGAACTGCACAAACTTCTGGCTGCTGAATTCATATATCCAATTTTTGATAGTGAATGGGTATCACCATTAGTGGTGGTCCCCAAAAAGAATGGGAAATGGCGGATCTGCGTGGACTACCGGGCATTGAACAAGGTGACTAAGAAAGACCACTTCCCGCTCCCATTCATCGATCAGGTCTTGGACACACTCTCAGGAAGAAAATACTTCTCCTTTCTGGACGGTTTCAGTGGTTACAACCAGATTCAGATAGGGGAAGAAGATCAAGATAAAACAACGTTCACCTGTCCATGGGGAACGTTTGCCTATAAGGTATTGCCTTTTGGACTGTGCAACGCACCGGCCACCTTTCAAAGGGCGGTGCTTAGCATATTCTCTGATATGATAGGAGACGGGGTGGAAGTATACATGGACGACTTCACCGCCTATGGAGAAACCTTCGAGGAGGCAATGACAAATCTGGAAAGAGTGCTCGATAGGAGCAAGGAAAATCATTTGTCCCTAAGTAATGAAAAATGTTTTATGATGATGCAGGAAGGCATCGTGTTGGGACACCACCTCTCTGCGGAAGGAATAAAAGTAGACAAGAGGAAGATCGAGGTCATCAGAGACCTACCTAGCCCCAGAACGCAGAAGGAGGTAAGAAGTTTCCTTGGATCAGCTGGGTACTACCGACGATTTATCGCCAAATTTAGTAAGATTGCCAAACCACTGCACACCCTACTTTCTAAGGACGTAGAGTTCAATTGGATGGGAGACTGCGAAGAAGCGTTCCAATTGCTGAAAGAAAAATTGATATCTGCACCGGTCTTGAGAGGACCGAATTGGGCCATACCATTCCATATTTACTGCGATGCATCTAACGGTGCGATCGGAGTAGTCCTCGGGCAGAAAGACGATGAAGAATTTTACGCCATCTATTATGTCAAGTAAAAACTTGGCGGGAGCAGAGCTCAACTATACAGTGATAGAAAAAGAATTCCTCGCAGTTGTCCATGCAATAAACAAATTTTGCCACTATATAACGGGATACAAGGTCTTCGTCCATACGGACCATGCGGCTATCAGGTATCTGATGAGCAAGCCGGCCATTGGTGGCAGAATTATCAGATGGCTATTGCTATTGCAGGAATTCGACATCACTATAGTCGATAAACCGGGCAAGGACAACGTCGTGGCAGATTTTCTGTCCAGATTGATACCAGCAGATCATCAAGCAGTGGAAGATCAGTTTTCGGATGAACATCTATTCGCTATTAGTGAACAAACTCCATGGTATGTAGACATAGCCAATTACTTGGCCACCGGAAGGACCTCACCTGCTCTCTCCTACCGAGAAAAGTAGGCGGTCATAGAGAAGAGCGCATCATTCCTTTGGATGGATGGTCTCCTATTTAAAATAGGACGGGACCAAATTATAAGAAGATGCGTAGCAGAACAAGAGTTTTCAGAAGTGCTCAAGGCATGTCACGATGAGCCATGCGGAGGACACTTTGTAGGGAAATGAACTGCCTACAAAATCCTGCAGGCTGGGTATTTTTGGCCCACTCTGTTCAAGGACGCGACAACGTATACCAAGAAGTGTGATGAGTGCCAGAGGATGGGTAGACCAACCCACCGAGATGAAATGCCCCTGTAGCCCTAGGTACACCTGGAACCTTTCGATAAATGGGGCATGGACTTCGTGGGACCATTCAATCCACCTTCGATGGGAAGGAGGTTTATTCTGGTCTCCACGGATTACGTCACCAAATGGGTGGAAGTGCAGGCATTAAGGGACTCAAAGGAAAGAACGGTCACCGATTTCTTATTTGCCCATATTTTCACATGATTTGGGGTTCCTCGGGAGATAACAATAGACCAAGGGCCCCAATTCACCTCCAAATTGATTGAGGAGCTGATGGAGCAAGATAGAGTTCGGCACAATAAAACCACGCCCTACCATCCACAGGCGAACGGGCAAGTAGAAGTGACAAACAGGGAGATAGAAAACATCCTGACCAAAACCGTGTAGCAACACAAGAAATATTGGGCCACACGGTTGCCGGAGGCAGTTTGGGCATACAACACCACGTGGAAATCCACCACAGGATGCACACCTTTCCAACTGGTCTATGGGAAAAATGCGATGATGCCCATCGAGTTCGAAATCAAAACTCTGAGGATGGCTTTAGAATTAAATTTGAGCTTGGACGAAGCTCAAACACAGAGGATTCGCCAGCTAGATCAGCTGGACGAAATCCGACTGGATGCTTTGCAGAGGACAAAGATTATACAGAAGTAGAGAAAGAAGTGGCATGATAACCACATCAAGCTAAAGAAGTTCCAGGTAGGGGAATGGGTACTGTTGTATGATTCTCGGTTCCAAGAAAGGAAGGGCAAACTTATGCAGAGGTGGATGGGGCCGTATGAGGTGGCAGAGCTCATTAGGAATGGGGCGGTGCGCGTTAAGACAATTGACGGCAGCAACACCATGTTCACAGTCAATGGCCACCGACTACGCCCCTATAATACGTCCAAAATGTTACAGGTGGAATCCAGAGTAGGCATGGGGGAGACCCCATCTTGCTAGATCTGGACCGAACTCTCACAGGTGAAATGGTGGGCACGAAAGTGCTCACCCAAATTTTTTAGTTAATATAGTTTTTTTTGTAATGTGTGTTTTTGCAGGGACGACGCCCGCATGCAAGCTGCAGGCATCCTAATCCAGGGCCTAACAGGCATGGAACGCGTCTAACTGCCTTTATTTTCCTTTCTTTTTTGGTTGCTTTTTGCAGGTGGAGGACCTGACAAGCACGAGGGATAGGTATCTGGGAAACCAGGCCTGATTCGGCTCAGCATTCCGACACCGGCTCGTAGGTAGAATCTGGGCAGCGTGAAAAACTGGGAAGACTTGATCACCCTTTTTCCAGTCAAATCGCCACCCAGAAGAAGGTGCCTTACTGCATCCGAAAGGTGCCAAGTCCAGAATAAGGCACCTTACTACATCCGAAAGGTGCCCATCAAGAAGAAGGTGCCTTACTGCATCCAGAAGGTGCCAAGTCCAAAAGGCCCTTACTGCATCCAGAAGGCGCCTTACTGCATCCAGAAGGTGCCAAGTCCATAAGAAGGTGCCTTACTACATCCAGAAGGCGCCAAGTCCAGAAGAAGGCACCTTACCACACCCGAAAGGCACCCATCCATGCAGAAGTTCCAAAAAAAAAAAAAAAAAAATGAAAAAAATACATATGTAGGCGCCTTCCGTGGCAGGAAGGCACCAAATCGAAAAAAAAAAAAAAAAATCCAGCCGAATACGCCTTCCAACATCAAGAAGGCGCATTCATCCAACCGAGATGCCTTCCAACATCAGGAAGGCGCATTCATCCAGCCGAATACGCCTTCCAAACTCAGGAAGGCACATTCATCAAGACGAACGCCTTCCAACATCGGGAAGGCACGAACCAGAAGGAGGCGCCTCCCACATTGGGAAGACGCTTGCAGACAAAAGCGCCCTCCACCGCTAGACGATAGCCAATCAGAGGCACTTCCTACAGCCGAAAGGCGCATTCGTTCGACGAAAAGCACCGACAACGTTGGAAAGGCGCTACAAGGGCACCATCCACATGGGGAAAGTACCAAAGAACGCCTTCCGCGTACAACATTTACATCTACCGGACGCCTCGAGCGGAACGAAGCATCGCACGAATGAGCGACATCAAATGACCATACCCCTCCCTCGTGTCACAAGTCAGCAAATCAGCGGCTACCATGACGACAGGAACGCCGAATCAGGTACGCGCATATTAAATCAAATCGTTTATATAATTATTTATAAATACGCAGTACCAAAAAAATACCGCCGTCATAGAGATCGTATCCCCCCAAAGCCAAAAACATGTGCCAATGATAGGGCGTCTTCCATAACTGCTAGGGTTAGGCATCTTTTCTATAAGAAGGCGCCTTCCTGAAGAAGGAAGGACAAAAAAAATATACAACACCGGAAGGCGCCATGGGAGGAAGGTCCAAGAACCACGCGATCAAGAAGAATGAACCCAGTGATACTGATGGAATCAGAGGGGCAATGAAGACCCAATTCGAAGCCGAGGGGTGGCTCGAATACTGCACCCTGGTCAGTCAGGGCCAGGATGTGGAGGCAGCTAGAGAATTTGCCACCTCTTTGAGGGGCGATGCGGCCCAAGTACGAGGGGTGGAAATTCCAGTCACCCCTGAGTTCATCTCACAAGCGACTGGATTGCCTCTCACGGGGGAATGTACATACAAGGGCGGAGTGTTAAAATTATACACCGAAATACTGCTGCCAGGAGGAAATGTGCAGATAGACAGGGAGGGGTTACTCAAAAATAGTCTCCCCATGAATATGCGGAAGATGTTCGAGCAGATTGCTCGATTCTTCACATGCACAGGGAAGTATACCCATCTGAACATTAATCATGTGCACTTCCTCAATCACCTAGTGCATGGGAGGAAATTAAATATACCTTTCTACCTGGTGACTGCTCTGAAAGATGAAGCGGCTCGGTACCAAAAAGGGGCACCATCCGCCTTAGCCCACCATGGGCTGATATCGGCATTGGTCCGCCATGTAGAAGCACAAAGACAGAACCACGACGCAGAGGGAGATGGCGGCCAAATAGAGCAACACAATGCGGTTGCCGAATTAGGGCAAGATGAAGCATCCCCTGCAGAGGAGATAACAAACATCGGGCAATTGGCGTCGCCCTATTTTCCAGGAGGGGCAGAGCAGTCACCGGTGCCCGAAGACATAGAGGACAGAGGGCATTCCCTAGTGCCCGAGTATGAGGAGGAAGGAGCGCCACTCGCTGGTGGTGAGGACGAACCAATCCCTAGGAGGAAACGTCTGCGGTGATTCCTCTCGATAGAGGAAGGACAGAGTGACCCAGAGATAGACGTTGCCACCCAAACCCTTCGAGAATTAACGAACCAGAGCCCACGGAATGAAGGAACTTTTGGGAGTAATGACCAGATCGATGCGGCCTTGGAGGAGGCGCTCGAATGGCAAACCGATTGTTGGATGGCACAACAGACTCTGGAAGATTGCCAGAACCAGCATAAAAGGGAATTGGAGGAAAGGGATAGACGAATTGCTCAGCTCGAGCAGCTGGTCCGGCAGTTGCAGGAGGAAAATCAAATGCTCCAGGACAGAGGAACAACAAGACAGGAGGCGGCCACTCAGACTGATTGGGCAGAAGAAGTGCCGACGAACTCTCCCACATCCACCGAACGAGTATTCTCTTCAGGGGAGATTCGATCGGATGCCCGACAGAGCAGCCCGGAGGCAGGGGAGGATTCCTCTATTTTTAGGGGTGAAAAGGAAAGAAGTCCTACGATGCCCCCTGTCATTGTCCTGAGTGACACAGAGCAGGACGAAGGTCTCCCACAACAGATAGGACCAGAGGATAAGGAGGACCTCCCTAGGCCTGAAGAAGGAGAAGAGCCTGAGGGGTCGACACCAGGTAGACAGGAGAACGAAGGATCACCCCCGGAGATAGCAGCACAACCGATCCTTCGGAGTAAAGAGAAGTCCCCAAAGGAGAAAGAAGAGACCCCGGTCCGAGCCGCCACATTTTCTGTAGAAGCCAAGGCAAAGAGGCCCAGGTCGGCTCGACAGAAGGCGAAAGTGACCTTCGTCGAGTCAGAGGAGGATGAATGGGACATGCAGCTATTCATCGAAAGGCAAAAATATTTTGAGCAGCTGTGCAACGAAATGAAAGTAGCCAAGGAGGCCAGGAAGGCATCCTCGAGGGTAAAAGGAGATTCTGGCATCTACGTCAATCTGATAGAAGACAACCAATTTTGGGACATCTATGGTTCATCCCGAGGGTGGCCTTCCATGATGAGGAGGTACTTGGAATGGTGGGGAGTATATGGCCCACAATTGGAGGCTACTACAATTGCAAAGGAGAATGCAGGGCTTACCCTTGAAGCGGCCGGATTATATAAGGCCCAAGTAGTGCCTTCCAGAGGGGATAACTCAGATATCCCTCTGGTAGTGGTCAGACCTCCAGACGTCGACCTCTGGCAAGCTGTCGAAGCTACATTTCAATCGACAGGAACAACGCTGGCTAGACCACCACCAGTAGCGGCCAGAACAAGAAGGGGACAATTGATAGCCACAGTTTCCCATAGGCAAAGGTGAACCACACCTTCAAATGCCAGCACGAAAAGATAGACTCGGGCCGCAGGGGCAGCCGAATCCTCCAAGAGATGGTGACGATGAAAAGTCAGAGGGCTACCTATAGTTTGGATGCCACGAGGGCGTGGCATATGTTAGGCGTGGGGGATGATGAGCACCAGAAATGCTCATATTTTGTACATATTTCTTTGATCAATATGCGGCTGTATAATAAGGATTGCGTACTTTTATGAATGATTATATAGATATTTGATATAATTATGCGTGTTATCTAATTTGTGTGTTTTTAGTATGTTTTGTGGAATTGCAGTTGATTTAGTTAGATTTGGAACAGTCGAGGTCTTTTGATGGACCTCGGCACTTTATTTCATCGGGGGTCAATGTAGAGAACATAGGCGCCTCCCTGCAACCGAAAGGCGCCAAGGGAACAAGCGCCTCCCCGCAATCGAAAGGTGCCAAACCAAAGATGAGCGCCTCCCTACATCGAAAGGCACCAACTGAATACGAGCGCCTCCCTCGCCAAAGATAAACGAAAGCGCCTCCCTATCGAAAGGCACCAACTGAATACAAGCACCTCCCTACAGTCGAAAGGCGCCAACTGAATACCAGCGCCTCCCTGTAGTCGAAAGGCGCCAACTGAATACGAGTGCCTCCCTGCAGTTGGAAGGCACCAACTAAATGCAAGCACCTCCCTACAGTTAGAAGGTGCCAACTGAATACGAGTGCCTCCCTACAGTCGAAAGGCGCCAACTGAATACGAGCGCCTCCCTGCAATCAGAAGGCACCAACTGAATACAAGCGCCTCCCTGCAGTCGAAAGGCGCCAACTGAATGCGAGCGCCTCCCTGCAGTCAGAAGGCGCCAACAGAAGGCAAGCACCTCCCCACAGCGAAAGGCGCTAATAGAAGGCAAGCGCCTCCCTACAACCAGAAGGCACCGTGATAACAAGGTACCTTCCTCATAAGGAAGGCGCCACTGATTCTTTGCCCGTTGACCAGATTCGAACGACGTGGACAGCAGCAGCTGGTGCAGTTCTAGCTCTGCGTCATGCAGAGCTAAATTGGAGATAGCACCAACGTATCAAAATGTCTTACTGATGCCAGGCAAAGCATGAACCGAAGCGAACACGCCGCCATCAAAATAGAATGCCAGACGTCGATTGCATTCGCCAGACTATTCTAATTTAGTCTGGGAAGAATCGACTGTTGTAACCACTTCTATAATAGAAGTTCTACGGGTGTGTTATATAAACACACGCAGATCGTTCTGAAATATATAGATAGAGAGAGATATATAGAAATAATTAATAAAGATCCATTTAGAGTTACAGAAGATAGATTGTAATACGTTGATAAATATATTCCAGTTCCAGAAGTTCTAAAGCGCGTGTTCGATCGGGAAGAAGTTGCTGGAGCCTGGGCCCACTCCAAGCCAGTATTTCTTCCCCATTTCCTTCTTGTTTATTTATTTTAATTAGTTTATCGCTTTCATAGGAATGTTCATTGGTTTGCTAGTTCCAGATATTTGCAGTAGATTTATTTTCAGGAATGTGTACATGATTTATTTCTGTAGATTTAATTATGTTCTTCTTACGTAATTTATTGAGGAGTGCGGGAATGATTGACAACCATTTCAAGAACACCCCCCAAACGTAGGATTAGCAGATTCACCTCCAGTGGTATTGTAGTAACCTAATTCCGACTCTTCGCAAGTTTACGAAGCTCCCTGGGTTGATAATTAAATGCACGGGCATGTGACAAAAATAGGAAACCATTCACCTTGTTTGGCCCGCAACATCCAGTTCTGAAGTTACCTAGTTTCTTCTTGTTTTTTTTTTGTGCTTATCTTTGGTTTATTCAGTTTTTTAGTTCCCTAGCTCATTCTATTCTTTATTTTGTTTCCTCTATTGATTCTTGCCTTAATAGTCTTCTGGTCTAGATAGGTCATTGTTATGTTCAATTTTTTTATTTAGTTTTTGAAGATGGGTGGGGTATTTTGTTTTGTTTTGTTTTGTTTTTGTGTTCTGTGTTGTTTTTTATTGTTCATGTGTTTTTTTTGTTTTGTTTTCTTTTTTTTTATGTTTTTTGTTATTGTTCTTGTTTTTTTTTGTTCTTGTTCTTGGGTTTCTCTTTGTTTGTGTTATTTCGTGTTTTTATGTGTGAGTGTTTTCTATGTTTTTTGTTTTTGTTTATTGTTTGTTGTTGGTTGTTTTTTATTTTTATTTTTATTTTATTTATTTTTTATTTTTTACATTTTGGTTGTGTTTATTTTTCATGTTTTTTTGGGTTATGTCTTTGTAGTGTTCTATTGTTTTTGTCTTGTTTGTGTTTTGTTATGCGGTTCTTATGTTTTTCTATGTGGTTTGTGTTGTGGTTTCTTTTATCTTATTGTGCGTATTTGGTTGTGCTTTTGTTTTTGACACACTTAAGGAGCATGTTTTTTATTTTATTTTATTATTTTTATTGTTATTTACTTATTTTTAAATTGGTTTTGTGTGTTTGTTTGCTCCTTGAGTATGTCAAAGGTGGTAGGCTAGGTCCAAGTCTTCGGCATTTTTGGTGGAATGGATATGCCTGCCTCCTTGGGTATTACTCGTGTGGCATCCCTTTTGGGATGTTTTCCACAAATAATAATAAAAAAAAAAGTCTGCAAGCTTATTTGATGGAAGACCAACCACTAACTATGAAGTTTACTTAAGGATCAAAACAAATTTATATGCAATGCAACTTAGCTTATGCCTTACTCTATTATGCAAACACCCATGCACATAAAGCAAGCTATAAAAAACAAGCATCCTTTTTTAAGCCATTAAAAATTAAATCACTCCATAGCAATCCAGGAGAATCCCATACTTCTCTTTTACAATGATCACTTAATCCATATGTATCTCAAGAATCATTATAAATAGTTTCTTCCCAACCAAAAAAAATTTAAAAAATCCAAGAGAAGCCCATACTTCTCCTTTACAATGATCCCTTAATCCACATAGATCTCAGGAATCATTATAAGCATTTTATTTCCAACCAAAACAACATTTAATCAAACCAAGAGAATCCCATACTTCTCTTTTACAATGATCCCTTAATCCACATAGATCTTAGGAATCATTATAAACATTTTATTTCCAACCAAAACAACATTTAATCAAACTAGGAGAAGCCCATACTTCTCTTTTACAATGATCCCTTAATCCACATAGATCTCAAGAATCATTATAAATATTTTCTTTCCAACCAAAACAACATTTAATTAAACCAAGATAAGCCCATACTTCTCTTTTACAATGATCCCTTAATCCATATAGATCTCAGAAATTATTATAAAACATTTATTTTCGATCCAAAGCAATATTTAATCAAACCAGGAGAAGCCCATAATTCTCTTTTACAATGATCCCTTAATCCACATAGATCTTAAGAATAATTATAAACATTTTTTTCCAACTAAAACAACATTTAACCAAGTAATTGAAACACACTATTGTAATTATTGAGAGCACAAGCACCCACTTAAAAGCCTAGCAAACATGTATACTTTTAACATTCACTTGAATCAAAGTGCTTAATAAAACCTCAAAGCATATTTAATATTAATTCAAATCAATTGCTTCAATCCAACATAAAAATCAAAGCACTATTAATATTAATCCAAGCCTAATTCCTTAATTACCATAGTAATAGGATAAAAAATTATTAATATTAATCTAAGCCTAATGCTTTATTACAACAATAATGAGATAAATCATTATTAATATTAATCCAAAGCTAATGCTTTATCATCACATTAATAACCCAAGCAATATAATATTAATCTAAAGTACATTAAAAAAACTTTATAAAGCACATTAACAAGCTTAATGCACGAGCGCAAGGAAGAACAAGACTCTTAATAAACCTAAACCAAGCTTAAAATACCAATGTTGAAAATGTACGAGCTCTTAAAAACTAGAGCCAAGCAAAGAAACACATAGGAACACCCAAGTTATGGCTCACACAACCTTAAAATTGGTACACTTTCACAATCCAACCCCATTGAATCTTGTCCAAAGTGTATTAATTGATCTGGGGGATCAATTAATACCTATCTAGAGAGTGCTTAACCCTAAATATTTCTACAAAATTTCAATTAAGCGATTTTATAAATTTTTTGGGAAAATTAATATGTTTTGAATCTAATTAATCATATTTAATTTTAAATGCAATTAAATGTCCAATTCTTATTGGAATAAATTAGGCACTAATATTATTTAATGTTTAATGATTATTTTATTCATCTCATGGCCTAATCTGGTTGGTAGAGAGAAAAGAAAGATTCTTTCCTCTAATCTCAAATAGGGTCAAATTTGTAGTATTTGGCCATAAGGGGGACACAAAACAAGAAAGGTCATTCACCCTATCTCTCTTGGAATTTTCCCCAAATTTTAAATTAATAAAGTGATTCCCACTCACATGGGGGAAATGGGAATTAATATAATATTTAATGGCATATTTTAATTATTAAAATAATAGGCCATTATTGGGCTCATGAGAAGAGGAGTTTTCCTATAAATTGGAAGCCTCTTGGGAAGAAGGGGCTAGGGAAGTCTTGGAGCTTAGGGAGTATGCTTTCCACCTTGGTGCATCAAAAAACAAAAGGCTTGGAGAGATTTATTAGTTGTAGAAAGTGGAAATCCTGGAAGACTAGGTTAAGTCAAGCAAGGAGAAGCTTGAGGAGACCAACCTTGCATGAGTTTTAGGTTGGTGGGTTCTTATTGAGGGTGTTTTTTTTTGGTAGTTAAGATATATTATCATTAATACCTGGTTTTAAAGGTTAAACCAAAACCTATTACAAAAATCAACATTATGTTGTTACAGATCAAATCCTTATTAGGGACAGTCTGTCTATCGTTACTAGTAGCCTTCTTTTATTGAGGATGTATTCATTATGATGAAATTTCTTGTTTAATCAAATACGTCTTCTTGTAGCTCCTCATTATAAGCTTATAGTTCCTCATTATAATCTTGTTTGAAACACTATTAGACTACATTCTAAATTAATATGAATTGAATATTTTTTGCTTATTTCTCTAATACCTGGTAAGGATTAGTTTTGTGAAAGTTCAATTTACCTTGTGAAGATTCTCTTGCTAACTTTATGGATGTTATAACAAGTATATTAATTGGGCTTAACCCTATTAGAAAGTATATTAATCAGGATTAACCATTTTAGGGTTGTTAATAAATAAATTTTAAAAGGGGATGGCCTAAAGGCCATAGGTTAGCATGGGCCATAATTAACTCAACCACATAGATGAAGCCCAACCTATATGAATCTAGTAGAGTGCAAATTAAGCCTGATAGAGTAGAGAATATACCACATATAATAAAATCATAGAACCAATATTTCACAAGTCATCCCACCACCATTGAGATGTGAAAGAGTTCTCATGACCACTAATGAGTGGTCGATTTAATAACGGTGAAGGATTTTCTTTATGGTGCTTAAGCACCAACCCACAACTAATGTGGGATAAAACTAAAGGGAGCTAGAAGGTTTCAAACTATGTGAAAAATTGACCCAACTATAGTCTTGATAATTAGTTAGAAGGCCATGAATTTCTCTCAGTTCTATGTTATTTACAATTAATATGGTCTCTAAGAAGACCCATGTTTATAAGCCATAAATGACTTCCATTACAGATGCTTTCCCAACACAATTGGATTGAAAATGAAGTTTGTGTTAACAAGTAGTTCCAAGTGAGTTTAATAGGTCAGATTCCACCTTATATTTCACCTAGAATATATTAGCAGAGGGCGACTGATGCATAGGGAGATGCATGTAAATATTATCACCTATCGGGTTACCATCACCTATGCAGATCCTAGAACCACATTAATCGATGATAGAACCAAGAATTCCACCATGTCCTATTTTATTTCAAGTGAAGAGGTTTTAAATGCTTCATGTGAGGTTTAAAGCTCACTGAAATCAGCCCCTGAGCGATTAGAGCACCCTAGTTGTGTTTACCACCTAGGTGGAAGCTTCTAAGAAGGTTTCCTCTAGCTGTGTCCCACATGGGACATGCTGGGGCATAATTGATATTAATAGGGAGCATCACTCCCTAGAATATTCGACCACACAGTGGTGGTCAAGGATCAAACCCTCGATGGTCAGTCCATGCCAGGTTGGAAGCACATGAGGTGGATTTTATTGACACTTATCTTGCTAGAGGTTGACACCTATTTTGTATTATGGATTATCCTTCGAATTCCAAGTAGTGCTACGTGTTGGTTGGTTGACCGATAAGGATAAAACACCTTTTATTGTTGTATTTAAAGTAATATCCCACATTCCCCATGCAGGAAATGATATGGGAGTTTATATGGAATCCATAATCCCTATTAATATGATGAATTGCTCAAAGGCCTCCCAAATGATGTTGCCTAACTATGTTAACTTGTACTTATTGGTTGCAATGAAATTCTTACCGTGTTGTCGATTTATTTTACCGCATCGATACCTTGTGTTCGAGGACCTGCCGATACATGGTTGGTTGGATTCAATATGAATGTAAAACATATTTTATTAAATATCATGGCTATGGTAGGATGGCCTAAGGAATGTATAAGTTGTTAAAAAATATGGTTGCTGATCTAAAGAATTTAATAAGACCACCTTGAATCGTGAGTAAGGGATTGTGTTAGTTATTAATCACTTGATTATTTAGAAAGTAAAAGGAAAGAATATAACTACAAAGTTAGGGTGAATGAATTAAGACATTTTGAGGATTAACTTCTTATAAGGTTAATTTTATGGTAAAACATTGGAATGAGGTTTAAAACTATGGATCCAATTTTGGTAAGGAAGTTGTGTCAAATATTGGAGAATTTTGTAATTAGTTATTGCTTATATGTAGTGATACTGAATGTTGTTTTGGAATAATGGTTACCATAAAAAGATCAACTTGGTGGAAATTCAATTGCTATATGAAAGTAACTATTGATAGAAAAATTGATGATAATTCTAGTCCAAATTTGTAGTAAAAGTATAGCAAATTTGTAGACTACTTTATAAACCTTTTATCAATCTGTAAAAGAATTGAGGAAAAATAGGTTTATGTACAATTGAAATTTAGAGACACTCTTGGTAGAAATGAGATGTAGCCAAGAGGAGAATGAATGGATAATTCATTCTCAATGGAACTATGTGGTTCCCTCTGAAAATTGATGATATTTCTCCTTAATATGAGTTCGATGATCATTCATAAACATGTATAAGAATTTGTGAGATTCTTAAGTTTTATATTGATGACTTAGAGAAAGGAAATGGGAAATTTCCTTAATTGCATCATGATATTTAAAAGGAATAGTTTGGTTCCTTAATTGTATAATTGATTTAGAAAGGATCCATGGGATGCCTTCTATACTTGTAATTATGATATCTTAGTTTATGAAATGAGAGGAGAAACATATTTTGGAGGCTGTGTTTATTCCTCATGAGGGTTCCTAGGATATATGCTATGTATCTTATCTTGTGGTTTGAAATTGATCTTTCATACAAATGTTATTTATGTACTGATTAGATGTGGTTTGTAGATAATGGATATGTATACTGAAACATATATAATGCAATGGTTTATAAGCCTTACTTTAATGTTAATGAATAGTATTTCATTATGATGATTATGTGAAAGAGAACTATGTTTGAATTAGCAAATGATTATTTTAACAAACACTTGTGAATCTACAATTACTATGGTGACAAAATGTTATATGGTAATTGATATGTTTTGAGTTGTAGCTCAAAGGGGTTGAATCCCAAGGATTGAAATCCATATTTGAGTTGAAGCTCAAGCAAAGTTCTACATTATGAGTTGTAGCTCAAATGTACATGTTGAGTTGTAGCCTGCATGTGCCTGGGTTGTGGCCCTAAAGGTAAGTTCTCTAAATGATTAGTGATAGAGTAGTTATTATTTATGTAAAATGGAATATTGTATTTCTATAATTTTTGCACGTAAAAAAAATATTAACGCTCTTGGATTGTTATAAGTTAAGTGATGATTTTGGGTCGTTACATACACATAAAACAAGGTAGACATAGCTCAATAAAAATGTAGGGTTAGGGAAAATTTACTAATGTTGGGTTGGCACAGGTCAACCAAACAACCAAATAAACTAAAAGAGAAAGATAAGTTTAACTATACCAAGCACAAAAAATGGAGAAACACAGATCCACACCATCAATGCCATAACAAGGATATCAAAAAGGGGGTTTTACAATATCAAGCCAACATGCCATGTAGGTACAAATCAAACAACAAAAGGGTAGAAATGCCATATTATTTATGTAAAATGGAATATTGTATTTCTATAATTCTTGCACGTCAAAAAAATATTAACGCTCTTGGATTGTTATAAGTTAAGTGATGATTTTGGGTCGTTACATACACATAAAACAAGGTAGACATAGCTCAATAAAAATGTAGGGTTAGGGAAAATTTACTAATGTTGGGTTGGCACAGGTCAACCAAACAACCAAATAAACTAAAAGAGAAAGATAAGTTTAACTATACCAAGCACAAAAAATGGAGAAACACAGATCCACACCATCAATGCCATAACAAGGATATCAACAAGGGGGTTTTACAATATCAAGCCAACATGCTATGTAGGTACTACTAATGAACTATGTATTGTTGTTTTTATGTAATGGCATAGTTCTTTCAATATGATTTAATAATAGAATTATTATTTTATTTAAGCATGGAACATGGTACTACTAATGTATCTATGGATGGAGGATTAGGTACCTTCTCCTTGATGAGGCTATGGGTAAACCATCTACCATGAAGGATACCAAGGGAAATGATGATGATGGCTTGTTCATCGATAGCTTAGGGTAACAATAAAATTAATCTTCATATAGATGCATTGTATTTTGTTCGTTCTCATGACTCACACCATTGGGACATGAATTTTCTTGCAATGAGCGTCCTTAAAATGGGACGATAATAGCATTAGTCTATATTAAAGGAGATCATCCATTTGAGGATAAAACAATGGTTGGAAGCATTGATGAGTGCATTGCTATATTTTGCCATGTTTTACTTAAGCTTTGTTAAGTTTTATTTGTTATTCCTATAGTTTGGTTTAATTAATTTGCTCAATTGATAGATTTAAAAATTTAGGTAAGAAAAAGCATTATATAGCCTACTAATATTAAGGCTTTAAGGAGAAATTGATCCTTAAAATTAAATCAAGAGGCAAATGTTTTTAAAAGCATGTTGGTGTCTATTTAAATAGTGTGTCACCATAAGGGTGATAAGGGTGGCAAGCCTTCTTGGAAATCACAATGAGTGACTCTCCATGCACATTAGGGAGGCTTCACCCTTATTTCTAAGTTGGTGGGAAACTAAAGGTTTGGGGTTGGAAAGAGAATATGAAGCTTGGAGGTAAAAAGAGAGGAAGTATTCTAGATCAGAGAGGCATTTATTAACCAGGTGCTTCTCTAATTTTTATGTTTAGAGGAAGTCTTTCTTGGTTTATTTCTCTTTGGCTTGTTGTTTCTACCCTTTTGTTGTTTGATTTGTACCTACATGGCATGTTGGCTTGATATTGTAAAACCCCCTTGTTGATATCCTTGTTATGGCATTGATGGTGTGGATCTGTGTTTCTCCATTTTCCATGTAGGTACAAATCAAACAACAAAATGGTAGAAACAACAAGCCAAAGAGAAATAAACCAAGAAAGCCTTCCTCTAAACATAAAAATTAGAGAAGCACCTGGTTAATAAATGCCTCTCTGATCTAGAATACTTCCTCTCTTTTTACCTCCAAGCTTCATATTCTCTTTCCAACCCCAAACCTTTAGTTTCCCACCAACTTAGAAATAAGGGTGAAGCCTCCCTAATGTGCATGGAGAGTCACTCATTGTGATTTCCAAGAAGGCTTGCCACCCTTATCACCCTTATGGTGACACACTATTTAAATAGACACCAACATGCTTTTAAAAACATTTGCCTCTTGATTTAATTTTAAGGATCAATTTCTCCTTAAAGCCTTAATATTAGTAGGCTATATAATGCTTTTTCTTACCTAAATTTTTAAATCTATCAATTGAGCAAATTAATTAAACCAAACTATAGGAATAACAAATAAAACTTAACAAAGCTTAAGTAAAACATGGCAAAATATAGCAATGCACTCATCAATGCTTCCAACCATTGTTTTATCCTCAAATGGATGATCTCCTTTAATATAGACTAATGCTATTATCGTCCCATTTTAAGGACGCTCATTGCAAGAAAATTCATGTCCCAATGGTGTGAGTCATGAGAATGAACAAAATACAATGCATCTATATGAAGATTAATTTTCTTGTTACCCTAAGCTATCGATGAACAAGCCATCATCATCATTTCCCTTGGTATCCTTCATGGTAGATGGTTTACCCATAGCCTCATCAAGGAGAAGGTACCTAATCCTCCATCCATAGATACATTAGTAGTACCATGTTCCATGCTTAAATAAAATAATAATTCTATTATTAAATCATATTGAAAGAACTATGCCATTACATAAAAACAACAATACATAGTTCATTATACACAAAAGTTTTTCCAAGGAGGGGTGTTACAATGATGAATTATGGAAAGGTTCAACTTCTTACACACCCATAATTTTGGTTTCAATTGTAGTTGGATGGAAGGGTGTAAGGCCTATTCCAACCTCTAGATTTAGACCGAATCCTCACTATCATTGCTAAATTATAAAATAATGTAGTCTAATTGCATGAAATTAAAATGTAAAAAGTATATTATAGAGTTTTAGAGTGTGAGAGATTAAAAATAAATATGATATAATCGTAGAAATAAGTTTATGATCGATAAACGCATGAGAAAACCAAATAACAAAAATATTACCACTCATATGATTTGAAATTATGAGAGGAATGATAAGATGGAAAAAAGGTATGTGCCATAATCATCACGCATTTTGTAATCCAAGAGGGTGGTTCCATTGATAGAGTATAAAATACTTATTAAATTCTCATCAATCTCATGAATTACAAGAGTACAATGTGTGTCTCACAAAGTGTAGCTCTAGATTCATCAAGGTCAAAATATATTTACAATGAAGTCCATGACTCATATTTATAGGAAACATTTATCCTAAGTTACATGTGTAAGAAACTATTGTTCCTACTAAAAGTAAATATTTGGGGTATCTTTAATAAAATGTTGCACCTCTAAACATTACATGCCTCTAAAAGTATTAAAAGTCTCTCAAAATTATTTATGGCACCATGACATGCCAAAATATATTTTGGCAAAGATATTTCTTAAGATTCACACTTGTCTTTTTACACCTCCATTTTTTCATGAGTGATTCTCTCTAGGAAACATTGTTAAAGTACTAGCAATATGGAGTGATTTTATTCAAAAGGTGAGTGAATTGCTCCATTCTACTAGTAATTTTATAGTGTTTCCCTAATTATTCACTTTTGTAAGCCAACTACTTCATCTCTAATAGCAAATAACTCTTGGAATAATTCAATTTTCAAGGAAAAAATTGGTACATGTCTTTGACTTAGCAAAATTTGAGGGGTTTTTGGAAGGTATTCATTTACAGATTTTACTATTTTGTAACTTTTCAAAATTGCATTTTCTCCAAGGTGGTGATTTGTTTCTAAATTTTTGGTGACTTCATAGGGTACCAATATTAATTGATGAGAGATCCTAGATCCTACCTTTCTCCTTGGGCACAAAGTCTTCAAAATTGGAACCCTTGCTATAAAATTATGATTCTTATTTCACCTTCATGGTAGTAGCCCCAACAATTTTTTTATTATTCATATTTTGGTAGTTGGATATTAGCAAGGTCCTTTGTGTCTCCTACCAAGTCCTCATATGGGCTCTTTGACAACCCATATTTTTTTGTAGTAACTTGTAACTTGGCATACAACGGATCCATTTTCTTGAATTGCTCAATTCTATATCTAGATTCAACCTTGTATTTCCCCTCTTTGATTATTGTATTAATGATATCATCATTGAGAAACTTCTTTTGAGCGTAATTTTTTTTGAGTAATTCTATAGTGATGAGTCCTTGAATATCCTTTTCAATTTATTGCATTGGGGCTTCCAGAGAGTCTAACACATATTTGCAGGTGTGTAGATATTTCTAAGTGTTAGGGATCTTCAACTTATTTACCTTGTCTTTATAATCCCTATTTGTTAGGCTTTTGTTGAAATTATAGCTAGATATTTGAGCACCTCTTAGTAACTCTCCTTTGCAACCAATTGCTATTTAGTGCATTTTATGACTTTAGCCACTTGATTTAGACTGCTTTCCACATAGATCATAAACTTGAAGTATCTCTTGGCACTTATTATTTCAAATTGGATATTTTACTAGATGGACTTAAACATTTTGATCTCAAAGGATATCCCCAAATTTATTTTTGTACCCCATTTTAATGTTGCTATTTCTTCTTAGAGCTCACATTTTTTTTTAATTGCTTACTAGTCCACTTCGAGATATTTTACTTGATCTCCTAGTTGATATTTTTTTGATTATTTTGACTCCTCAATTGGACTTGCCTTTGTGCAAGTTATGATAGATAATCCTAGCTAGGCCTTATGGTTTCACTAATAGTTGGAGCTACTTTAGTATTGGTCATAGAAGTTGGCATGGGTAATGTAATTGCTTACAATAGGAGTTGCTTGTATTATGATTGGGACAACATGAATGAGATAATATGATAGGTAGAGTGATTTTTTTTATATATGGGAGTGAATGATGATGTGGATCGAGTTGTCCCTAATGCTAGTTGAGCTAATTTTTTGACTAGTGGGAAGACTATCTATGGAGGAGATGGGCTTGTAGTGTAGTCAACCAAGGATTGCAAGGTGATGATATGGATGGTGGGTGATGAAATAAAGAAATAAACATGCTACTATAAATGAAGGTTGTGGTTGGAGATGGGGTGACTCTAGGAGAACTATGTGCCACACTAGTGGAAAGTTAGAGAAATATGATAGAAGGGATGGGGAAAGATAAATAATAAATAATAGAAGTATAAGTGGAGAAAGAAGGGGGGACCGTGGAGAGGGGAAGTGTTAGGTACCAAGATAGGTATTTAATATTGCATTGTGTAATGGTATGAGCCATAAATTTATTATTGAGTAAGGAAGGCCACATGTCAAAATAGAAATAGGTATGTCATAGAATAATATTTGTAACCATTGGGGGAATATTTTCATATGTAACTGCAAGGAATATTGTCATATTATTATGCACTTTGTAACTCATGGAAGGTGAACCTCCACATGTGTGATCTTGTAACTCATGGAAGGTGAACCATCACACCCTTGGTCTAAAGAGAGATGTACCCCCATTGTGAAAGGTATCTATGATGTATTCTTGGAGAAGTCTTGGATCGTGGATCTAGAGATCTTGTGAAGTGGCTTCCTTAAAAAAGGAGCATTGTATGGTGTTCCCCTACTTTAAGGGTATAATCAATCTCTATTTTATTGAGCAATTTATTGTGCAATTAATTTATTTGTGGATGCATGTTGAATATTTATGCAAATTGATGAATGATTTATGGAATGAGAAGATAAGTGTACTACATTTGGTATCAGAGCAGCGATTTGGGCAAAGTGGGTTTGTTTTTACAGAGCTAGGGCACGTTTTTTAGAAAAATCATCACATTTTGCGAAGGCCATATTTTATTGCAGCAGTCATTTTCAAAAGGTTTTTGCTCCATTGTGTAGATATTTTTGAGTACTATAAAAATGACTGCTCATTTGTTAAATTCTGATATATATTGAGAAAGTTATGGCTGTTTGAAGTTGAGTTATTTTTGCTATTTTTGGCCGCACAATTTTTTTTTCAAAATAAAAAAATTTGTATTAAATTTTTCAGCAGTCATTTGTAGAATATTTTGGCACCAATATATAGATTATTTTGATTACTATAAAAATAACTACTCATTTGTGGATTTCTGATAAGTTTTGAGAGAGTTACAATTGTTTGAAGTTGGGTTGTTCAAGCTGTTTTTTGGCTGTGCGTTTTTTTTAAAAAAAAGAAAAAATTCGTATTAAATTTTTTATCAGTCATTTTCAGTTTTTTTTTGCATAAAAATGTAGGTTATTTTGAGTACTATAAAATGAGTACTTAATTGTTAAATTTTTATATGTAATGAGGGCATTATAGTTGTTGCAAGTTGGGCATTTGGTGCTATTTTTTGGGTTGCCAGCAAAAAGGGAAAAAAATCATAACCTTCAATCCAGGTAAGAAAATTAGTTGTTGTTTGTTTTGTTTTGAAGACAATCTATAGGTTTAATTTTTTTAAGAAAAATATAGATGAGATTTCAAAAATTTTAATTTTTGAGAAATTTTAATTTTTGAGAAATTTTGATTATTTAAACCCCAACTACTTTAAAAAAAATGGAGTTGCCAACATTTTCTAGCAAAGAGGATATTGATGCTAAGGAATGTTTGAAGAAGCTACACATCTTTAATTATTTTTGAGAGACTATGGAAACTTCATATTTATTGTTATTTGAGAGAGAAAGCTTTATCTTGGTTTGTGGGGCTTTCTAGTGATACATGGGAAGAATTTGAAGTTGTATTTTTAAGAAAATGGGTATCAAAAGATAAAATTTGAAAATGTGTAGGCTATAGAAACTACACCTTGTGTGTCAAGGCCAAATACTGAAAAAAAAAAAAAAAATTGATAGTAAAAATTCTATTTTGCAAGTTCATGGGTGCATTCAAAATAAAAAAATGATTGTTTCCATTAACCCTAGTAGCAAATACAATTTTATCAACATGTATTTGACTAAGAGGTTGCAAGTTCAAGTAAAAAAAATCAAAGACATACAACTTGAGGAAAACAATGTTTAAATTTTTGAAGATTTAAATCTCACCATGGATAAATATGTTTTACATTCAGATTTTCATGCTACTGAGATGAATGATGCAAATATTTTTTTTTGGTAGTTTAAATTAAAGTGGGTTTTTATCAAGGGACCCAAAACCTGATTACAACAAGTCATAAGACTTCAAGCAAGGCCAAAGGATGACTAACAAGAAAGGCCCAAGGATGGACCTAAGGACATGATCCAGGACCGGATTCAGGATCCAAGACAAGAAATATGATACATGATGCAAGATAGGATGCCCGAAGCGGGAAAGCAATAAAGTCTTGTCTAGCTGTAATCATGAAAATCTTGCCAAGTGGGAAAAGGAGAAGGCGATAAATTTGAGTTTTGAAACTCCTACCCTTACAAGCAAAATGAATAAACTCCTACCTAGGTGTAGAACCAAAAAGAGGAAAATTCAAATACATGGCAGTCCCACCAAACCACACAAATTAAAAAAATCCCAAAAGTAGGAAAAAGAGAGACCCTTCCAAAGAAGGGTCAGAACAAGAACGAGCATTCCCATGCAGGGGAGAAACCAGGTATCGATAAGGAAACACCAAAAAACCAGAATCATTGCAAAAAACCACCCTTAACAGTAGGGTGGAGTAAAGAATCTACCAAAAAGGATGATTTTGCCCAAGGGAGGATGGGAAACCATCAGGGATGCCAGAAGAAATAATAGAACTAAAATAGAACCGTATCTCGCACAGGCCTGGAAAGTGGAACAACAAACTAAGGATATATATAGGCCACAAAATCCTCTTGCAGTGAGGAAAAATACTTAGCAACCAAAGGAAACTAAGGAAGCAGTAGATGTAGAACCTCAACCACAGTAAAGAAACAAGAGGGTTTCAAGGAACCCCAACAGAAGTATCCTCGAGGCATCGAACCACATAAGTTAAGAATATGTCTCCACCCAAACCAAAATAAGATGTAGTCAAAACCCAAAGACAACCTCCAACCCTACCAACAAAGAGCTTCAGGGATCCAGAAAAGAAAAAATAGTAGGATTATAGTTGCATGAAAACCATAGGCCCCTCACCAAGCCACGAATAAAACTAAAATTCCACCATGAATCCCACAACCAGAAACCCAAAGAGTAGCACCATAGGAATAAGCATGTGGCCATCACCAAACCATTAAGAAACTATGAAGACCTGCTCTCGAAGCCACACTCCCAAGCTATAGCAAACCATACCAGAAGAACCCTTGAAATCCAGCTCCAAGTATAATTCAACAAAAACTTGGGAAAGAGCTAAGAGATCCAAGGAAAGGATACCTAAAACAACCTTAAAATTCTAGGTAAGGTCCCAGGGATGTCCCAGATCCAAGGCACACGAAGGGACCCTTCAAACAGGTATGGATAGGTGCAGACAATAGGAACAGTGATCTTTGAGCCCAAGGAGATCATCTGCAAAGCCATCCAACCTAGAAGGAACGGTCAAGGAAGTGCCAGGGACCTGGGATAGGACCAGGGAGGGGGAAGTAGGGAAGTGGAGCAGGACTTCCTAGGTAAGTGGATATGAATGATGCAAATATTGTTCTTAGTTATCCTTGGTTGTATTCTTTGGGTACTTTTAACATTAATATGCAAAAGAAATTCATGAAGTTATGGTACCGAAAGAAGATAAAATTACAAGATATTTCTCAGTGTAAGAAAAATAAGGTAGTTATTGTAGAGAAACAAAGTGAAGAATAATCACAAGAACCTAAAACAAAATCTCAACAAGGGATTAAGGAAGAAGTAAAAAAAGAGATAAAACAAATGAATAAAAGAAGAAGGAAGAGTGAAAACAAGTAGAAAAAAAGGCTAAGGTTGGAGTATATCGCCATCCACACCATCATGAGAGGCAACAATCATGGAGATAGGGCTTGAGGTAGAAACAGAACAATGAGGGACATAGAGGGAACCAGTGGATCCAAAAATTTGGATATGCTCCAAGTCATAAATTCAAGCAGGTATGGATGAAAAAAAGTGAAATTTATGCTTCCAACACATGGCATTGGCATCAAAAATACCACCACCAATCATAGTTTCACTAGGATGGATGGATGATCAAGATTGGTATCATTATTCAGGATGGCTCAAAAGATCTTATTATTTAGCCTCTTCTAATGTTTTGAGGATGAGAAATTTGTAAGGGGGATGGAATGTTAGATACCAAGATAGGTATTTTTTATTGATATTGTATTGTATAATGGTATAAGCCATAAATTAATTATTAAGGAAGGCCACATGTCAAAATAGAAATAGGTATGTCATAGAATCATATTTGTAACCATTGGGGGAATATTGTCATATGTAACCGCAAGGAATATTGTCATATTATTATGCACTTTGTAACTCATGGAAGGTGAACCTCCACATGTGTAATCTTGTAACTCATGGAAGGTGAACCATGACACTCTTGTATAAATATAGATGTACCCCCATTATGAAAGGTATCTATGATGTATTATTGGAGAAGTCTTGGCTCATGGAGCTATAGGTCTTGTGGAGTGGCTTCCTTCCAAAAGGAGCATTGTATGGTATTCCCCTACTTCAAGGGTATAATAAATCTCTATTTTATTGAGTAATTTATTGTGCAATTAATTTATTTGTGGATGCATGTTGAATATTTATGCAAATTGATGAATGATTTATGGAATGAGAAGAGAGGTTTACTACAGGAAGGGAGGTTGAGGTGAAAGTGATGATGGTAACTACACTAGCAATTCCTAACTCTAGAGGAATTTGTCCTTAGGGGATTTCCCCCTCCTTGAGATAAGGTATTTGTTATTTTTGTTCTATGCCATTATCACCTTCTCAAACATCGACCCATGAGGGTCACTATTTAATTTCTATTACCTCTTGCTTATCATTTATTACACTATGAATTCTAAAGAGAGCTAGCATGGTTAGTGCCATAGATATTGTATTTTTTGGCATAGAAGAAGGATGTGGAAGTGAGGGAATTGCTATATATATTTTATTTGTTCTTGTCCTCTTTCTACTTCTTGGGTGCCTTCTATCCTAAATAGCAGAGAATTATTTATAAAAATTGACCATGTTGTATTGGATTTCTTATTGTCCCAAGTTTCATATATAATCTTATGGTAAGTGAAGATATTTTGTTTGGAGTACCCCAACTTCTTCAAGACACCAAAGGCATGATAATTTGGCTTGACATCTATGTTAAAGTTATATTTGACCTTTGACCTTAATATTTGCATAGAATGTGTATCCTTATGGGGGGTTAGTGTACCAACATTGCACTTCATCTTCATATCCTTAGGAATTACCTATAGTGGATAGGAATAAATATTAACTTAGATTTACCTCCTCTATTCAATGCCCCTTGTGTGCAAATAAGGTCTACAAACACTTGTTGCTTAACATATTTTTGAAAAGTTTCTTTAGCTCATAAGACCACATGTCCTAAAATTGCTTTAGATCCATGTATTTGAGTTTATCCTTTAACACCCTATGAAAACCTCGTATCTTGGGTATGATATTTATTATTGGCTACTTAAGTTGTAGAAGGTTCTCTTCTTCTAACTCATGAAGTATCTCAAGTTGATATAGTAAAGTTGCCTCGCATACTTAAAATTGAACAAGTAGTCTTGTACAGACATTGGTAACTCAAAGGACATGGATGAAAATCCTTAAAGTCAAATGAAGGACCTTGTTTAACTTAAGTAAGGATTCCCATTGGGTCATTCCTATGATCTTAGCAATGACCCAACCTCTTCTACCGAACATAGGAGCTTGTCCTTCATCTTCTCCTTGATGACATTGTAAACTTTATCATAGAAGTGGTATGAGATCTTTCCTACTTCTCAGTAAGGTACGTATGTGCAATCAACAATTGAAAGTGGTTTTCCATCTGGTCCCATATAACCTAGTTTAAGTTTATGGAACTAGTCTTGCTTCTAGTACAAAATGAGCTACAATAGATAGGAGTTATAGGTGAACATTCATTCCTTCTTGATCTCTTTGAGCTAGTTGCTCATCTGGTCAACTATATACATGGTGCAGTCAATAATTTGATAATTTTCATGGTAATTCTTGATTATATGGAGGGAAATATGACCTTCATACACCTTAGCATATAATTTATTTAATAATATAATTGTAATCCTATAAAATACCATCTGGACATTATCTTTAAGCAAATCCAACTCTAGTAGATGCTAAAGTTGAATTTTTTTTTGGGTTCTTAAGATGAAGGATTAGGAAATCCTAATAATAACTTTAGACATGTTGATAGTAGAATTCCTTTGAGTATTTATATTGTAAGTGACTCACATTATTGGATTAATAGTCTCTTTTAGCATATTATTTATGTCTCCCCCTTGGGCCCATAGTAAAATGACTCTTTGGTTCACTAGGGTAATCTAATGCTTTTGTCAATATAGTCATAACATTTTGCACATGCCTCTATCAATTCTAGGCAATTCCACATCTATGGAACCAAGTTCACTACTAGGACCAAAGTTCATATTATACTAATGTTTCAAGAATCAATTTGTGTGTCCAAATTGAACCTCCTAAAGGATTTTTTTCTCATATTTCCATTAGCATGTTTAAACTTGCCCTATTTGACCCTTCTATATGGATTATTATATAGCTCTTCAGGTCTTCAAGGAGGAGGAGAGTGCTTATTTTTCAATTTCTTTTAATTTTCATTGGAGGGTCATGTATCTTGTGTTACTATTTGATGATGGTGGAGCAGACATGGGTGGAGTAGTCATAACAGGTGGAGATACTAGGTTAGATTCTAGCATGAAAGAGCTTGTGCTAGTAGGAGTGGTATCCGTGATGATCGAGATGGAAAATGGATGAAAATTTTGGAAAGGGATTTTTTTACAAAGTTAAGGATTAGGGGGTGATTCACTCAACATAATGAGTGATTTTCTCATAAACTAGAGTAGTTTGATATTGGAAAAGGACATGAACATTTTTAAATCCTAGAAGGGATTCACTCAAAATATTGAGTGATTTACTTGATTAAGCTAGAAAATAGCTAGTAGCCATACACTTAGGAAAATTTAGATTCAAATGGGTTGACCACTTAATAAATGAATGATTCACTTGCATAAACTAGTGGTTTGCTGCTTGGATCATGCCTTAGTAAAGAAATTTTATTTGTAATGGATTCAGGTAGTATTTTTCTGTTGAGGTTGAAGGAGTGATTGGTTCACTTATGGAACTCTTATGAGGTTTGATCCATCCAATCGAGTAGACTTCAAACACAAATTTAGTTGCCATTTTGAGGCTTGTATGATTTGTTGCATTTGAATGCACCAAATGACAAGGGTTTAAAATGTACTAGCTATAAGGGCTGCTTACCACTGATCTTGGCCAATTGTCTGGGAAAGTGAAAGCTAGAGGATAAGACATATAACAAAGGGTGTATGGGTTGGTATTTTCTTAAAGGGAGGTAGTTAGCTCTTGATTTACAATAGTATATTCTATGTATAAAGTATGGAAGATAAGGCTTAAGGAATAGGTTTTATAATCCCCACTCCTCCCAAACTAGACAATTAATGACTAAGCAAGTAAGTCAACCTATAAGGGGATGATTGGCCTATTAGTGGGAACTTGGCAAGTAGTTTACTTGCCTAGTTGAGATATTTGCTCACAAAGGTGAGAAAACCATTCACCTTGCTTTAAAAAGTCTATTTTTTAACTCAATGACAAGACAAATTTGGGACGGGTTGGCAAACATACTAAGAACCTTCCATATAGCTTTTCTCAATCATATTTGTGGTAATAAAAACATCAACATCCTAGAATACCTCTTAAGATTGATGGGAAGGCTAGTTAACAATGTGCAAAAGATATCCTTGTATTTTCTAGTTCACCAAGGTTTACACTTAATCATCTATAGGCATGTCCTCTAGAGATAAGCTCAAGTAGCAATGTTGAACATTATCCCAAATAACCTAGTGAATGAGTCTCAGTTCGAGACTTCCCATTTGGAGATCCTCAATTTTGAGGTGGTTGTTGAGGATAAATCAAGGTCTTTCCATAAGGCTATTAAGGCTATCGACCTTGATACTAATAATGAAGAAATTATTTCCAAGATTGAGGTGTTCTATGTGCATCATGTCTAAACCTAGGAAGAGAAAGAAATACCTTTATTACGTTGAGCTCGACCAACTTTTAGATGAGGTGGTGAAGTTACCCCATTTAACTCAGAAGGTTAGGTTTAGAAATATGCCTTTGTGAACCCCCTCTTGGAAATTAGCCCCTCCTAGTTGTTCCTCCATGCCTTTAAAGTGATATCTACATTCTTATATTTAATTCATCAACAATAAGGGATACATTCAAGAAATAAATGATCTGTTGGGAGCCCTAAATGGAGCTACAAACATCAGTATTACTCTCATGCATGAAGCCACAACCCTCTTCAATGAATTCAAGAAGAAATTTGGTGAAGATGACACTAAGGAGCTGATGAACTCTCATGTTGATGCAGACTAGCTTAAGTGGCGTTGTTCCTTTTTGCCTATTCTTCCCATGTTTTTCCTTACCTTTGGTGTCTCTTTTTGCTTTAGTTTTATGGACATCCCTATTTTGTTCTATTTTTAGGATGTCCTGTACATTATGTTTTTTTATTGCTCTTCCCCTCAATGTTCCTAGGAGTCTGTATTGTAAGATAATCTCTGGAGATCTTCTCCTTTTGTAAAGGTTTGGGGACCCTTTCAAAACCCCTTCTATTAATTAAAAAAAAAAATATAAGATAAATTTGGGGGGTAGATAGATGAAGAGGGGAAGAGAATATGGTTTTTTTATAGAGGAAGAGGAAAATATGAAAAGGGAGAGTGATAATTGAAACTAAGAAATAGATTATGTACATATATATTTTTTAAGTTTTAGATTTCATAATATGGGTTAGAGATGTTGTCCCTTCACTAAAATTGACATTGTTATTCCATCCATTATTATGAGTTTCTAGAAATTTGGACTTGCAATATGAAAGATTCGATATGGACTATTCTAAAGTGAATCACATTTTAGATGGTATCCTACTTTAGATATATCCTTGGCCAACTTGAATACCAAATCACCTTCCTTGTATTCCATGCTGGTGGATCACTTACCAAACCATATTTTAACTACCTCGTATTGGATTGTTCTCCTGAATGGCTTCTCTCTTTCCTCTTCTAGGGCCAATAGGGCAGTCAACCATACTTGAATTGGTTTGACATTAGTGTCGTTAATCTCTAATTATTGTGACATTTGAAGGGAAGTGAGTTCCAAATTAATTGGTAACACAACATCATTTTTGTAGACTAGCTTGTAAGGAGACAACTATAGAGTTTCTTTGCATCACTTGATATGCCCAAAGCACATTTTATAATTTGGTATACCAATCCCTCTATGTATCAATGATAATACTATTTAGGATCCTCACTATGTTCTTATTGGTAGACTCTACAAGTTCATTGCCCTTAGGGTAATAATTGGAGGATTTTTTTAGTAAAAAATAATATTCCAAGGCAAATTTTATCACCTTAAACCATGTAAACAAGGTGACATTATTAGTGACTACTATGGATGACATATCAAATATGGTAATGATATATTCCAATAATTGGATAGTTGATTTCTAATTAGTATATTTTATTAATATTAATTTCATCCACTTGGTGAAATAGTCAATTGTGGTTAGAATCCATCCATGTACTATACTAGATAGGGGACTACTTTACCAATGAAGTGTAAGCCCCATTGTTGGAAGGTTTTAATTACAATAACAAGATTTGGGATAATTGAAAATTTTATTCTTTCTCCTACAAATATGTAACATGATTAGCAATTCTTGACCCATTGAAATAAGTCAGAGAATATAGTGGGCCAATAATATCCTACTCCTAGGACTTTATGTTCCATATTTGGTGTAGAATAATGCCCTCCTTCATCATGATATTATTTGATTATATATTTTATACTTTTCTCTTCAACACATCTCATCAAGATACCATCATATCCTTTTCTAAACAATACACTATCTAGCAAAGCATAGTGTATTGCTTGTTGTTTGAATCAAGCCCTTTCTTAAGGTGTCAATCCTTATAGGACCTATCCAATATACTTGTATCTACTAATATCTCCCATAAATCCCATTTATTCATTAGACTCTTTCATATATTAGGAAAATTTTATCTTTCAAAGTAGACATTATAAGGATTTCATATAAGGAAATATATTTGATGAGCTTAGTAGGTTTAATTTATATATCAAACTCCTACATTATATTTATACAACTAATCCTATTTTCCCCAATTTAGCATGAAGCATCACAAATCAAACATTGAGGTAAACTACAAAGATGGTGATCTTTGTTAATGATGAGTAATACCTAAACTTTCTAAGATATTTTATGATGATAAATACCTATTTTTTATGGTGTACCTCTACTCATAGTTGTGAAGGACTTGTCTCATGAAGGAGATGAGATATTATTCATCCTTATCATTCTTCTAGGTCAAAACTCTAGATATACTTTCATCTATCCAAATAAATAAATATTAAAGTATTTGGAGAAATTATGGTTGACTAGGACTAGTTTTCTAGTGATGGCATATTTAATATCCTAAAATATCTATTTTATTCATCTATCCATGTTAGGGTTGCACCATTTTTTAGCATTTTGGTGATTTACCTAACTAGTTATGCAAAATTGGTTATGAATTTAGCAATAAAATAGATTTATCCTAAATGAGGCTAGATTATTTTGATAAATATAGGAAGGGGGAGAGCTTGGATTGCTTTTATTCTATGAAGATGTATGGAAAAACCATCTATTGATAATATATGGCCTAACAATTTGTTTTCTTGGACCATAAATATGGACTTTTTAGGGTTGAGTGAAATACCACATTCCCTACACATCTAAAATAATGACTCAATGTGTTCAATATACTTGTTCTTCCATTTTGAAAATATAGTCAAATCATCAGGGTATATGAGAATGATCTCATTGAATAATCCTATGAAAGCTATGTCCATGGATTACTAGAAGGTAAATTTACATTTGATAGACCAAATAACATTCTTTGGTAGCAAAGGTTATCCATTTGGTGGTTAAGATTATTTTATTTTGATAATATTATTTGACCTAGATATGATTATACCCTAAGAAATCATCTAGGAATGATATTATTTGTGACATTTCTACTTTATGCAAAATTTAATCTATAGTAGGGAGGGGATAATTATATTTGAATAAAACCCTATTAAGGATATTGAAGTTGAGACACAACCTAATATCACCATTCTTATTTTGGACCACTACCAGGTTGGGTATCAAGATGGAGTGTTTAATTGTAAAGATGTTTTGGGTCTATAGGAGTATTAGGATATCTTTCTTATAATCCCTTAATTTTAGGATTCATATGCTATTATTTCTATTACTAGGATCTAATTTTATGGTATGCTCTATGATATTCCTATCATAAACATTAAAATATTCATAGGACCAAGCAATGATGTCTCCATATTTTCATATTGTTTCTTGAATAGACCAATTTCCTCTTCAATACACTCCTTACCAAGCAACAAGTTCTTTCCTCTGGTAATCTTGATAGGCTTGTAGGAATAGACCTTCACTTTCATGATGGATTTATTCACACTATCATCTATATTGAACAAAACGTCTAAAGTGATTAACCCCTTTGGCAACTAATTAATTTTTAGCTACATCTCCCCACCTTTTATATCATCCCCATATTCAATTTTATCTTTAGCATTCCGAACTTCTTTAATGAGAAACTCAATGATTTGCTCATCATTTTTTGAAGGCCTACTAGTGATAAAAATTGTAAGGGTTGTTGGTCTAATGAGTTTTGGTATTTCACTCCCTAGGGACTACCTTAATCTTATAAGTGTTGGCTTTCTAGAAAATACTAGTCCCAATGATTATATGACTTTAGGTTTTTATTTTTGGTGGTGCATTAGGAACTAGCCTAGTTTATAACTAATTTAGAGTTTCAAATGCATTTAGGTTTTTTATTCACATATATTGGCCTCCATATCTTCTATAATGCTAAACCTAAATTTGATCGAGCTACTCTTGCCATGGGCTATGAAGTTTCTATACTATCTTGAATCCATTATGCATCCTTGAATCATGAGGGAAGGATATTTGATATATTATTATACCTCCTTCTGAAGTTGTTCCCTCTCTTTGTCACTCCTCCCTTACTTGGGCTTGTATAAGTTCCTATTTTTAATTTTTGATTCCTTGTCTTTATCTATCTATTTGAAATTACTAGTATATGCATATACCTCGAGCATGTCAGTAGTGTTTTGGTTAGTATTTTTGTTTTACTTTTATTAGGGTGCAATTGTTAGCAGGCAATTGTATTTCAAGTACGATAATGACCATTCCATTTCGAGTATTGTAGTTTCTTTATCCACTTCAAACTATTTCTACATTAATGCTTGATCTTTTGATATTTTACTATTGCATATGGTTCCAACCCCTTGTTTATTTATGCACATAATATTATCATCTAAAGTGGAAAATTCATCTCCTTCAATTGTACTAAAGTTGGTGAGGATTGCATTATTATGGTTTAGAAAGGTAGGGACTACTTTATATGCTTGAGGCTATTGGTAGGTGGGTTGATTAATTCCTAGCACCATTTGACCCAAGGAAGTGGTTTGTTGAGCTTGAAATTACTGATTATAATGATTTGCCTATGAATATCTAATAGCCACTATACAATCTATAGGATCTTGTTGTAGTTCGGTTTGTCATATAAACAATGCTAGAACTGTGATTATCATCTTCAAGGATTTGAATATGAGCACGTGCTAATCATAGCCCAAAATAAACATTGGAAGAATCAAATATATTTGATTCAACCTCTAGAGAAGGTTGGTATACCTTGTCAACTTAATGAATGTTGACTTTATTTAGATCAAATAGCAAAATTTTAGGGATAGAAATGGTAGGGCTAGAAATGTAGAATATAGAATGGATGGATAAAGCTAATAGCATAGACATCCACACAATATAGTTGACAAAATAAATTTTAGAGGTAATATTTGAGACTAACAACATTCAAAACCTATGCAGTTACAGTACTAATGGTGTTTGCATACTCACAAAATTATTTCAAACATCTAAAGTATTAATTATCTAAGTTAATAGAATAAGATCAATGCCTTGACTAATAGAAATATAATTCTCAAAAAGCATGTGTGCAAAACCAATTATCTAAATCTACTCTAAGTCAGCTTTTCAAATTAACAGAGTAGACTAACCATAGTAGTAGAGAAGATATAATTTCTAAGAATTATATCCACCATCAATATAGGTGCAAGTTCGAGGTAAACATCCCATGTAAAGCTTCATTCATAAATTTATAAAAGAATACATAGTAGTGCAAGCAAAAAATTCAGAGTCAATGATGGTTCTTGCAATTCATTCTCATCTATGGATTTGCAACTGAATCTAGTTCATCAAAAGGTTCTAGAATATTTTAAACTATAACTGCTTGATTTGGCTTCCATGATGTATGTTTTTACTTTTCCCCATCCTCTAGGTTACGCATGCATGAATTTGTTGAAAATCTATATGGAAGACATGGATTTAATGTCTACCATAGATCTAATTATTGGATGACTATAATTGACCACTGTATAGTATAGTTTCATATTTACATGATGGTAATAAAAGAAATTGAGATTCACAACCTTTTTTTTTTGGTAAGTAACAACATATTTACATCGGGTTTTTTGTTGAAGGATCCCAAAACCTTAGTTACATAGGAAGCCATGGCTACAATTACGAGTAAAATTTGGGGCTGTGCCCTTGGGAAACAGTCCGGGGCCCAGGGCCCTAGTGCCTACAAAAAGACAGACTAGCTATGAGACCAACACTACAAACTTTGGTCTGTGGCCACCAAAAAGTGGAAAAACCGCAAAACAACAAATGCCAAAAACGTAAAAACCTGCTCGTCGCTGCTTCGGGAGGCCCTGTGGTCGGGCCTGGCTTGGACGGGGCCTGACCAGACAAAGCAGCTCCTCTCCCTGTTAGGGCCATTGCCCAGCCTACGACAGATTTGGCCAGGGCATTGGCCGCTGAGGAAGCCACTTTGGGAGCCAATTGTAATGTCAAGGAAGGCCTTGGTCATCAAAGTCTGCATCTTGCTGCCAGAGTCAGAACTACCTTTGGTGGCCTCCAGGACCTCCACCTTGGACTTCTTGGATCTACCAGCAACCCTGCTGCTGCCTGGGGCCGGGCCTTTGTGACTTGAGCAGGAGTCGGGGCCTCGCCTGGGCCCTGGACCTAAGTTCTACATTTTTGGGTGGGCCAACACCTTTTGGGGGAAGGGGGTCTCCTTGGAATTGGATGCCGCAGGGGAAGCACGAGGCACGGTCGTGCATCTTCAGGGCCCCGACATGGGGCAGGCTAAGCGCCTGGGCCCTCATCGATGCTGGAATTGTCTTGCGATACTATTTGGGCTAGAGATAAAGGGAAGTTTGTGGTCCAGGTGGTGAAATCTTCTGCTACGGTGGCCTGGTTGGACATGAAGTCGATTGCCTTGTTGCATTCTCTGAACACATGCTGAAGGGCATGATCAGGGAGCCCTTGGATAATGGTGTGGACTTCCCAGATGGAGTTGTGAATGTGCCAAGAGCAACTTCTCGGGCTATGGGTAGCTTTGATAATAAGTTGGGAGTCACCCTCGATGATGAATTTTGGGGCAGACTCCTTGAGGACAGTCAGCCTACTGAGGAGAGCTGTTGCTTTGGTGAAGTTATTGGTCTAGATGCCAAGCGGAGCAACGTACGCCAAGATTAGGGTCCTGTGATTGTTGCAGATGACCCTGCCTACACTCGAGGGCCCCAAATTTCCTTTAGAAGCTCCATCAAAGTTAAGTTTGACCCATCCGGGAGGGGGGGCAGTCCACCTGGTCACAGACCTACGGGAGGGGGTAGGGGGGAAGCTAAATTCCGAGGGAGGAAAGGAGGGTGGCCTCGCCCAGGTGCCGGGGTGCCTCAGTCAAGGGGAAGGAGTGGGAATTCTCAAGGGCAAAGGTCACAACCTTGGTCGCTATCCACTGGGGGGAGCAGGTCGGGGAGGAGAAGGCTCTACTATAGCACTCCAGCCAGAGTTTCCAAAGCATATGAGGAAGGTAGGAGCCCCAGAGGAAGTGGATGAAGGGATGGGCAAAGGGGTTGGGCCACTGAGACAGGAGGTCAAAAATGGAGTTGGGGGCCACCCACTAGATAGAGAATTGGGAAAGGATGAGGCCCAAGACTTTGGATGAAAAGGGACAATTGATAAAAAGGTGATTAGTGGACTCCTAGGCAGCACAGTAGAGGAAGCATCTATTCGAGATCTGAAAGCCCCTCCTGATCAGATTCTTGATCGTCAGGATCTTGTTTTGGATGGCCGCCCAAACGAAGTGGCTGATTTTGGGGATCAAATTCTTGGCCCACACCTGATGGGTTGGGAAGGGAGCCTTGTCAGGGACTCTCTGGAGATTATATGCAGATTTGATGGAGAAGACTCTACTGGGAGTACCATGCCAAATGCATCTATCAATTCCTCCAAAGGACGGGATGATGGTCACCTTGAGGAGGTGCTGAAGCATGGCAGCTTGGAGTGGGTGACTGGGATCTAGGATGGGTTTCCAGGTAGCTCCCCCTAGGATCTGGGAGAGATATCCTGCAACCCTGGGGCCTCTGTCTACCAAGAATGGATTGAGAATGAGGAGCTCTCTATCAGAATATAGGGCCTCATCTTGAATCCATCTGTCATCCCAGAAATCAATCTTGGCTCTATCTTCGAGGATCCATCTGCTTCCTTTTTGGATTATATCTTTGGTGGAGATCAGGGACTTCCAAAAGGTAGATCCATCTTGGGGCTGAGACTCGCTGAGGAAGGGGTGGTTATGACAGTATTTCTTGTGCACAATGCTGACCCACTCATTAGGGGTATTGGTGTGCACCTTCCAGGCATGCTTGTCCATGAGATACCTGTTCATGGGAACCACCCTCCTGAGCCCGATCCCTCCCTTAGCTTTGGGGCGACAGACCAGGGACCAGGAGACCAGGGGAATCCTATTCTTGTCTTCACTTCCTGACCAGAGAAAGCATTTCTAAATTTGTTTGATGTGAGCTACAATGGAGGCCGAGATTCTGAAGACTGACATGAAGTATATCAGAATTCTTTGCAATACTGTCGTCAAGAGGGTGGCTTGGCCAGCTTGCGAAAGAAGGTGACCTTTCTATGGGGCCAGCTTCCTTTGAATCCGCTCAATCACCCCACCCCACAGGGCCCTGGAGGATGCTCCTGTGAATAGGGGGAGCCCGAGATACAAGGAGGGGAGGGAACCAATGGTGTAGCCCAAAATTTGCCTGATTCTGATTTGTCTAGCCAAGGGGGTGTGAATGAAGAAAATTGTGCTCTTTTAGAGATTGATTTTTTGGTCGGCCGACTCCTCGTATAGGGTTAAAATATACTTGAGAATGTTGGATTGGGGGATTGACGCATACGTGGACAGGATGGTGTCATCCACAAACTACTGGTGAGACACAGGGGGTAGGCCCGATGCAGGCCTGATACCTGAAATGAGATTGTGAGTCACAAAGCCCAAGATGGTCCACCCTAAGGCCTTAGCTAGGATGATGAAGAGGATCAGGGATAGGGGGTCACATTGGCGAAGGCCTCTAGAGCTGGGGAAAAATCCGGTAGGGGACCCGTTGACGAGGATAGAGAACCACGGGAAGGACACACAGTTACTGATGAGCTTGACCCAAGAGGGGTGGAATCTGAACATGAGGAGGACCTTGGACAGGAAATCCCAGTTAACTCTATCAAAGGCCTTATTCATGTCTAGATTGAGTAGAAAGGAGGCCTTTTTGGATAGGACAACCGAATGAATGGCCTCGTGCATGATAATGACCCCATCAGTGATCAATCTACCTTTTACCGAGCTGCCCTGGCAGGGGGAAATGATCAGGGGGAGGATGTCCTTGAGACGAGAAGCCATGGATTTGGTTAGGATTTTGTACAGGACGTTGCACAGGCTAATGGGACAGAAATATGAGAGGGATCGGGCTGCCTGGGTCTTGGGGATCAGAGCTATGAAGGTGGAGTTGATACCTCTAGGGATGGATCGGGTAGTCTGCAGGTCTCGGATGGCAGCGCACACCTCTGCCCTGACAATGTCCCAGAACAATTAGAAGAAATGAGGGGGGAAACCATCCAGGCCTAGGGCCACCTTAGCCTTCATGGAAAAGGTGGCAGCATGGATTTTAGAGTTAGACAGAAGTTGCAATAGCATCTGATTTGCCATGGGTGAAATAGAAGAAGGGATGTGCTCCAGAAGGGAGTCAGCCACATCTAGGGACATGGGAGGGATGTCACCCAGGAGCTCTTGGAAGAAGCGAGTGGTTTTTTATCGGATGTCCTCTTCTTCCTTGATGATACCGCCATCGCTGCCCACCAACTCAACAATTCTGTTGGAGCCCCTGTTCCTGAGGGTTGATGCGTGGAAGAACTTGGTATTTGCATCACCATCATGGATCCACAGGGCTCTCAAATTCTATCTCCAAAATATTTCCTCCCGGGCCAAGATGTTATGATACTCACTGAGAACAAGGCACTTCTCATCCCTAAGCCCTGGGTCTTGGGAGCCAGCTTGAAATCTAGCCTCGAGGGCTTTGAGTTTTTCTTTGAGAATTGCTTTATTTTCAAAGACGTTGCCGAACACCTCCCTGTTCCATGCCTTGAGTTGATCCTTAAGGTGTCTCAGATTATGGTAGATTTACTTAGTAGGATGTCCAGGGACCGGGGGAGCCCACCAGCACCCAACCTAGGCTCGAAAGTCAGGGTGATGCAGCCACATGGACTCAAACCGGAAAGGCCTCCTGGGGGAGGGCCAGTGGTCAATTTCTAGGAGGAGGGGGCTGTGATCAGACCCAATTTTGCGGAGGGCCAGCAAGGTGGTGTCAGAAAACATAGGCAGGGCTTACTTGGACAAGAAAAATTTGTCTAGTTTGACCTAAATATGATTTTCTCCCACCCTTCTGTTGGTCCAAGTGAACCTGGCACCTTTCAGGCTGACATCCATGAGCTCATTGAGGGCAGTGAAGGCACCAAAGTCCTCCATGCTCTTACCCTGAGCCGCTGAGCCCCCACTTTTATCAGACAAGAACAGGGGGCTATTGAAGTCCCCAGCCAAGATCCAGGGTAGGGGGTGAAGGCTTCTCTCATAAAGCTAATCTCCTTCCATAAGGCTGCCTTCTCGACGGGACTTTTGGGAGCGTAGACGTTGGATAGAATCCAAGATCGCCTTGAATTAACGTAGTGAACTAGCATGTTGATGATTCTGGGGGATGAAGATATGACTCTTCCTTCAAAGCACCTGGGGTCCCACATGCACAACAGACCCCCAGCTGAGCCAGTCACAGGGGTAGACAGGGACTCGCAGTTGCGCCAGGTAGCTTGGGCTACATGCCGGGCAGCAGCCTCATCTATTTTGGTCTCCTAAAGGAGGAAGGACAGACGATGATCCCTACAGAGTTGGTCGAGGATCCTTTTCTTGGGGGCCCCATTGAGGCCCCTGATATTCCAGGTGATGAGCTTCATTTGACACCCTTGAGGGGTCGCTTGCCCCCCTTCCCGGAGTGAGCAGGGGGTTTGGATCGATTGGCATCTGTCTTGGAGAAACTTGCCCCTATGTCAGATAGAGTAGCCTGAGAGCCATTGGCTATGTCATCTTCAATGATCCTAGTCCGTTGATTACCTAGGGTGGGGTGAGATTCACAACATTTTGCTCCTTATTCATATCTCTCTTTTTAACCTTTTATAGTGATCTACTATCTTTCAATGCTTTTTTGTTTAGTGTGCTTGCAACTGAGAAGCGTAGCTTCACACATATTTAAAGTTTCTTGGCTTTCATCATTTTCTTGCATTTTTAGATTTGCGCACTGGGTACAAAGCAGAAAAGACAGGGTTTCTCACTGAGCTTTCTCTGATCTAGGCAATTTTTGAAACTTCTCTATTTTAACTATCTTCTAGCACTTTTGTTTTTGTACTGTGGTGTACCAAGAAATAAGAAATCATGAATTTTCAATATTCTTAAATCTGTTCATTTTACGGTGCTTTTCTATTTAGGCTATCTTAAATCACTTTTCCATTTTCACACCCAAAACAAAGGCGACTGAGAAATGTAGCTTGCCTATCTTATTTAAACTAGCCATATTTAGCGCTTATTTGTTTCTACTTTCTTACAATGATTTTTTATTTTAGACATATTTCACACTTGCACGACAAATAAAAATATGACAAAGAAACACAACTCACCCGACTTCTCATTTTTAAGCTGAATTTAATGCTTCTTTTTTCTAGTTAGTTTTTAGCGCTTTCACATTTCTTCTCCACACTTAGTTGAATTTTATAAAATTTTGGCTAGGTTGATATGTAGCCAATTTTTGACCTACATTATGACACCTCTCAGGGAAATTTACTTGAAAAGTCACAGAAATCAAACAACCTTATCCTTGAATGGAAAATTATTTTGGGATTGTGACTAAACCTGAAGATGTGAAATTTACTACACCGCCTTAAGGGCATTCCATTGCAATGTATAACAGTATAGAAGCATTCAAAGGGAAATAACACATAAACTTGTAATCTATCAAAGTGAAGCAAATGTATAACCAAATGGTGGATTTATCCTTCTATTTAATCAATGTATAGCTTCAAATATGAGATTACAAATATCCCCTTGAGGGCTTTTACAAATTGATACATTCAACATTACAATGTTCAAGGGATCTAGTCCCTTGAAAGGGGCCTCAAAGCGGTGTAAACTATGGTTTGTCTTTGTAAATCTCGCATCCCACGATTGAGAGCTATCCTTCAACCTATTCTTCTGGTCTTCTTAGCTCCTTCCTCCTACGTAGAACTACCTGGACCTACACACAAGGGCTTAAAATGGGGTTAGTAGCACCTGTTTCATAAAATGAAGATAGCATAGAAAACATAGTAAAAGGTGTGAATGCTACAACCAAACAAAGTGATCTACATATATAAAAACTGATCTACAATAAGCATATATATATTAAGATGATCTAAATAGAAATAAATGGATTTGAAAGCAAGTTATAAGGTGAAACTATGCTAAACTACTGGTCACTCCGGGGTGAGCCATGTAGACCTGCAACATTGGGGACTCCAAATCCTGAACCAAAACTCCTCCAAATGACCTCAAATTTGGACCAGAGGTTCATCTAGACATCCTAAGGAGGTCTATGGAGGAATTTATCTAAAATTCTCTACTATTTTGAGACCATCCCTATGAGTGCCATGGGTTGACTACTAGCCATCCCCAAGTGGGACGGTTACAAAACTGGCTTAGTTTTGTCACCTATGGCCTTGGGAATTGGTCCAAAATAGGG
This sequence comes from Wollemia nobilis, assembly GCA_028583015.1. Classification (NCBI taxonomy): domain Eukaryota; kingdom Viridiplantae; phylum Streptophyta; class Pinopsida; order Araucariales; family Araucariaceae; genus Wollemia; species Wollemia nobilis. The sequence goes on from JAQPPZ010002721.1 coordinate 3,196,072, forward strand.
TGAGGGTGTTGTCGATAGATGGGGCCAAGTTGTCCTTCAATTTGGTCAGTTTTGGATTGGTAAATCAGGTCCTATTGCCCCTAAAATCGCCTTCAAATGAAGAGGGTTTCAAGGTAGGGAAAGGGCAAGTTTTGGTTTGCAAATGGGTTGGTAGCAAGTAGGGATAGATTTGGGTAGCACTTCATTGCTCAAATGCTACTTCTCTCCTCTTTTGAAATGGAGGTTTGGGCCTCCTTTTATAGCCCAAAAGGGCATCTAGGGCCAAATGGCATCTTTGCCATGTGAGGCAAGTGATGCCATTTGTCCTAATTGCATCATTGATTGGGGAGGGGAAGGTTGCCCCTTTGGGGCTCCCAATCTACTACCCTGTAGTCCATTAGTAGGTCCCCAATCAATCTAGGGTGATTGGATATGCTAATGGTAGTCTTGGATTACCATTTAGTGCATCCTTTGAATTTTTCAAAGGTCCAGTTAGGGGCCATCCCACCCAGGGATGGTTGTTGATGGCCATCCCTAGGTGGGACGGTCACTAGTAGGGGCCCCAAAACTACCCCAGACTGCTAGGAACCCTCCAAAATAAGTTTTGGAGGGTTTTGGAAGCCTTTTCCTAGCCTAGAGGGGTGCCTAATAAGGCCATATGTTGTCGATAAGAGGGCATATGTAATGCACTGATAGTCTTATCCGATTTACATGATTTAGGTGTCTACAGATGCCCCATTTTTGGGATGCATGATGTGAAACAAAGCGTTGAGAAAAAATAGATCACTAAATCATCGAATGATCAAGGTTTTTCATTAACCTAATCAAATCTGGATGCCTTCATTATGGAAAAGCATACATTCTTGGAATCCTTTCTATTGACATAGTCGAAGGATCGATTGCATGTATACCTTTCAGTCATGTTGTAATAACAATCTTATGGGGCTTAGGGCATACTAGGTCTTGGTGCCTTGTATTCTTGTAAACCTTTACATGGGTCAATTACTAAGGTTTCAAGGAGGTCAAGCCTATTTAATTTGCTTCTTATGCTGATTCTTTGCCCCAGCATGGGCTTGAAAATTTATCTTTAGCCAAGATTCTTTTGAATGCATGGAATTTTACACTTCTGAGTGTTTAAATGTTGATTCAATTTTTGACTTCATTATGATGACTACCCCCTCAAGTGATGAGTCTATGAGGGCATGAAAAATTCTAAAGTGATGAGTCACTTGAAACATATGACTTAATTAGGGTAACTCTTTATTTTACCCATGGTACTATATACCTGTTCGGAGGTGATTTTTGACTATTTTGATGAATAGTTTTGGAAGCAAAAGGCCCAATATATCATTCCCATGGAGTGGTACATCCATGGAGGCCTTCTTGGGGACTAAAATAGAGTCTTTTTATGCATCCAAAATTATTATAGGTTCAGTCTAGATCCCTCTCATTTTCTTGCCCAATATGCCTTGTTTTTGGTGGGTTTTTGGCCCATTTTTTGATATTTTTGATGTTTTTAAGTGCAATTTTCTTATGACCATCCTAGGGGGGGATGAGGGAAGTATTTATGAATGTCCCATGGTGGTAAAACCAGCCAAAAGTGTGCTCATCCCACCCAAGAGCGGTCGACTTCTTTTGGAGCTATAAAAGGCCAAAAAGGGCCATTTTAGCTCATTTGTGCAACTTGCTTGGAGAAGTTGGAGAGGAGAGGAGGTAGGAGAGAGTTTTATGAAGTGGAGAACTACTAAAATATCAACCCACAACATGATCCAACCAGTGGATGCATCGGGTGGTGGAGCCAGTGCGAAATGGGTATGGATTACATGCTTCCTCTGCCCTATTTTATTGAATTTTTGCAATTTCTGCTCTAATTTCATGACTACAGCCACACCCATGATTTAAGAAACTTAGGAGTACTTAAATACATAAAATTTAACCTTATGAATGCTTTATTTGCAAAAAATTAGGGTTAAAAATCACTTTTTTATGTTTTTTAAGGTTTTTAGGGCATTTTTAAGGGTCAAATTGACCCTATTTTACCCCTATTTGGGGACCGTCCCTATGAGGGATGGTTACTAGTGGCCATACCTTGGTGGGATGGCTACCAAATTAGGGGCCGTCCCTAGGTGGGACGGCCAAAAATGGGCCAAAAAGGCCTTTTTTATGTGTTTTTTTAGTGTTTTTATAGCAAAAATTTGCATTTTTAGGGCCTATTTGACACCCTGATTTGCATGAGCAGATAGTTAGGAGTCGGTACAGGGTACCAAGTCTCTTTCAGGTCACTAGAGACCATTTTAATACTATATACTAGCATTGGCTTGATGCCATCGATCTGAAGCAAGTTACGCGGTTAGATCCCATGGTGGGAGACCACGCCTATCTAACTACTTTGATAGACCTATGGGACCCTCACACTAACACTTTCCATTTAGCTATGGGGGAGATGATAGTGACACTAGAGGAAATCTATCAGATACTATATATTCTGATAGAGGGGCACTAGATAGTATCTTCTCCGATAGAGCGATGGGAGGTCATAGTGCGGAGGTACTTCGATGCATGCTAGGAGGATGTCCTGACTGATATGATTAGTGGAGGGATTCTAGTGTCTAGATGGTACCAAGAGGGTGCACTTGGAATTAGGCACACTTTTTTGATGACCTTGATCAACAACATGCTACTACCCAACTCTTCAAGAGCTAGGTTCCCATGGAACCTAATAGAGCTAGTCTTTACTCTAGTTGACTGCACAGAGGAGGAGCCGATAGTGATGGCTTGGGGTCCTAATTTATTGGCATAGTTATATGATGAGCTATATGAGATCCACTCTCATGGGTGGAAGGGTTTGGGCTATATATTTCTACTATAGTCTTGGGCTTGGTAGCATATTGCGATGGAGAGACCATGAGGACTACCGTGGACCACTCGAGTAGAGCTACCAGATAGGGAGATTGGCTATGGAGAGCTATGGATGAGGTCGCATGAGTCAGGGCATAGCCGATGCTATGTTAGGGAGGTAGAGCACTATGTAGAGGCTTTTGCATGGCTCAGGGTAGTGGATATCGAGTGGAGACCCTACAGGGATTGTCCTACCTAGGATGAGGCTTCGACACATCTACGTCAAGTTCGATGAGGTAGGTGGTTGATAGGGTGACATGGCATAGAGTGAGAGTACTTCTCTTATGATCATGTGCTATGATAGTTTAGGCTATACTAGGGATTTCCTAGTGAGCCGATGGTCTATCATCATCATGGGGATGAGAGGACTCTAGCATGGCCTATGGTAGAGGAGTTGGGAGATGAGTCAGATTCTGAGGTGACAGTCTCAGACTCAGATGATGTGGGCACTACAGAGGAGTATGATGCATGGTGGGTCATGCGATAGTGGTGAGGGGAGGGACCACTAGGAGGGGATGTAGCTATGAGGATAGTGGATGCAGCTAGGGGTGCTCCAGATGAGGAGGGTTTTGGTGAGTCTCCAGATGATGAGGAGGTGGACACAGGTGAGTGAGTTGTGCATCAGCATGTGTCAGTGGATAGGGTGGAGCTGATAGATGTATAGGATCTAGTTGGATTTGATGAGGGAGACTTGGGAGATCAGGGTCTATAGGTAGAGTTAGTAGCATGAGATGCTAGGATCATAGAGCTATAGAGTGATCAAGATTTACTATAGGCATAGGTGTAGAGTGCATAGGAGGATATGGAGAGGTAGGCAGTAGTGATAGCTACATTTTAGGCATAGGTCGGTAGATAGGGCCCTAGCCATGGGGAGTCCAGTAGTGGTGAGCTAGCCAGGATGCAGGAGGAGATAGCACATCTCTAAGTTTTGGTAGTGACCTATCAGACTAGGTGTCGAGAGGAGCATGCCTACATGGATATGATGGAGGATGAGATAGTGCATTATAAGGGGTGCATACCAGATCGAGCATTAGCTATTGGATCACAACGTAGCTAGGGGAGCGGGATGGGACACTCATCTACTCGGATGAGGGCTTCAAGCACTTCTCAAAGGATGGAGGTATCTAGAGGTAGCATATCAGGGGAAGTAGGTCAAGGAGCTCATGACGGACTCATACTGAGAGCAGAGGAGAGAGTCGAGGTACCGGTCCTACGTGACCATGGTCAGCGGACTCTGATGGTTCTTTTTGGTTTTTTGGATTGCGAAGTCGGATGACTCACTTTTATTGTAGCCTATGGGAAGTTTATGGACTATGATGTTGCTTTCAGATTTTATATATGGACATATATATATATATATATATATATATATATATGACTTAGCTTTTGATCATTATGTCATTTTACTACTTTATGATATGAATGCAATTTTTATATTTGCTATATGATGTTATGATGGATTTCTAACATGGATGCATGTATTTATCCGATGATGTGATTTGATGATATGTAGATGTGGATGCTTCATTTTATATGCTTTTGTAAATTAAAAGGTATGCATAATATAGTCAGTGGCCATTTAAATATTATTGCTAATATTTAACCGGTATCTATCCTAGATCATGAATACCACTTAATAAACAAAAGTTTTAAATGTGTATGATTGAAAGTAATGATTTGATTAGATTTAATTTTTGTATGATGGATTTACAATGACTATTTGATGCATTATATGCTAGCACCATAGACTATACAAAATGTATCTTGATTATTTTCATGTTATTATAACACTTTATTTGATGGACATTGTAATTTTGACAAACATGTGACAACATGATGTAAAATGGAATGGATAATGTGATGTGATATGATTTTATTTGATAGTTTTTAAGAGACTCAAACACTCTAGTTACCTAATCAAAAGTCATATACTAACTATACAAGATATTTTGACAAAGTATGCACCTACTAAGATAACCAAGATAATCAATATCCCTATGTGTGCACGTGAGTTCATTACCATGATAACACATAAGATTACCCTAGTGCAAATGGGATTCATTCAGCCCATCGACACTAGAGATCATTCTATGAGTCTCATTATCCTGAGTTTCATACTTAGTTGGATTAGACCACTATATAACCTAGGTTACAACAAGCTAGCTCATCCACATTCAAACATTGGTCTATACCTAAACAAGTTGCTTAAGTGATAGACATATCGTCATGCGGGAGGCTACCACCATTGAAAAGTAGGCTATCCACCAAACCTGTAATGAGGATCACCTTATGGTTCTCTGATGCTGAGAATTCTAGGGATTCAAGTTCTGGAGTCCCTACCTTTCTTTGAATTTCTCAAGGGAATTTGCTCATTTTGATTTGTTGAGCAAGGGATTTTAATAGTGGTGAGAACCACTATTTCTTTCTTTGCTTTTCCTAGTGATAATAATCACTATTTCTTTATGCATATTTGGGAGTGATAATAATCACTATTTTCTTTGGAATATTTCTTTGAGATACTTGCCCCAGTGTAGGGCAATGTATGTTTTCAATACTAGGGGGGATAATAATCATTACTGATTTTCTTTCTTTGGGATACTTACCCCAGTGTAGGGTAAGGGATTTTGGGTAAGGAGGAACTTGTCCTTTTGTCAATTCTTAGCATATTTGAACCATTCACATAGGGGGATGAGCAAGATAACCTTTTCACTTGAAAGTAACCTAGACTACTTCATAGTTTTCATATTTCCTTGTGCTAGACTTGGATTTATTAATGTGAAAATTGTGTTGGGATTTTGATGTATACCAAGCATTATCTAAGTAGGATTCTACCTTCTAAAAATCATGCTAGCTTTCTACAAAATCTGAGAAGACAACTAGATATGGTTGAGTGACCGAAAACTTTAACTATGTTTTACTAACAATGGCTAAGTGACGGAAAACAGACATATAATGTAAATGGTATATGTAATATAAATGGTGGTATAACTGACATATGATAACAATGAATTTTTACCAGATGCCTAATGTACAGACCTAGTGCTAGACATATATGATCAATTTGGAATGATGCATAATGCAATGATGAGTATGCCTAATGCAACTATGATTATAATGCAAGTGATGAGAAATGCAATACAATGCAATATTTTTGTATTTTGATGATTTTCATGATTTTTTTGTTATTTTTAGATATATATATATATGTACAAGTTGACCAATGGGCTTAATGAATGCCATTGGAGATTTTTGGGTGACCAAAGGGCTTATAGATGCCTTTGGAGCATTTAGGTTTGACCTAGATAGTTGTAAACTACCTAGGAGCATTTTAGCTTGACCTAGATGGTCATAGACCATAGGGGCATTTTAGGTTGACCTAAACAATCATGGACTACCTAGGAGCATTTTAAGGTGACCAAAGGGCTTATAGATGCCTTTGGAGCTTTTAAGATTGACCTAGATGATCGTAGATAGTCTAGGAGCTTTTTATGTGACCTAGATGATCAAAAACCACTAGGAGCCTTTAGGGTGACCTAGGCAGGAAACAACACTTAGAAAGTGTCTACGACTACCTAGGGATTTTTTACATTATGGATCTTTGGAATTTATTAATAACTAGAGCCTTTTAGGGTGACCTAGGCGGGAATGACACTTAGAAAGTGTCTACACTACCTAGGGGTATTTTTTTGTGACCAAAAGGGCTTATGGATGCCTTTGGAGCATTTAAGGTTGACCTAGATGATCATAGATAGTCTAGGAGCTTTTTTATGTGACCTAGACGGTCAAAAACCACTAGGAGCCTTTAGGGTGACCTAGGCGGGCAACGACACTTAGAAAGTGTCTACGACTACCTAGGGGTATTTGGTTGTGACCAAAGGGCTTATGGATGCCTTTGGAGCATTTAAGGTTGACCTAGATGATCGTAGATAGTCTAGGAGATTTTTATGTGACCTAGATGGTCAAAAACCGCTAGGAGCCTTTAGGGTGACCTAGGCGGGCAACGACACTTAGAAAGTGTCTACGACTACCTAGGGGTATTTGGTTGTGACCAAAGGGCTTATGGATGCCTTTGGAGCATTTAAGGTTGACCTAGATGATCGTAGATAGTCTAGGATCTTTTTTATGTGACCTAGACGGTCAAAAACTGCTAGGAGCCTTTAGGGTGACCTAGGCGGGCAACGACACTTAGAAAGTGTCTACGACTACCTAGGGGTATTTTATTGGTGCTCTAAGCATGAAATGGTCACAAATGACTTATATTCATGGGTTCAGGCTCTTCATTTCCTTCGATGGATGCTAGGTGATAAGTTCTAGGTCCAATATGATGTGTAATGATGAATGGACCTAGCCAGTTTGCTACAAATTTGTCTCACAAATTGGAGGGCAAATTTGAGTTTTGTTGGTTTTCCTTTAGAACTAAATCACCTACTTGAAAGTCTCTCTGATGTACTTTCAAGTTGTAAGCTCTCTTAAGATGCTCTTGATAAACACGTAGATGCTCGAGGGCATTCACACATCGTTCATCAAGCAACGTTAACTGATCTAACCGAGCTTGCCTAGTTGTATCATCATCGATGAATTCCTGCATGGAAATGCACAACGATGAAATATCTAACTCCAGAGGCATGATGGCTTCAGCACCATACACTAGTGAAAATGGAGTTGCCCCAGTGGGCATCCGAATACTAGTGTGATAGGCCCAAAGGGCAAGAGGTAATTGATTATGCCAATATTTATGATTTTCCTGAACGGTTTTCTTCAAGATGGCTACTACTATTTTATTTGATGCCTCTACTTGCCCATTGGCCTATGGATAATAGGGCATGGAAAAGCTATGCTTTATGTTATACTTTGTTGTTAACGCACGCACATCCTTATTTTTAAAGGGTGTTCCATTATCCGATACTATTTTGGATGGAATACCAAAATGACATATAATGTTATGTAGTATGAACTCCACAATGCGAGGTCCAATCATTGTGGTAAGGGGAATTGCTTCCACCCATTTTGTGAAATATTCGGTTGCCATTATGATAAACGTGTGATGGCCCGATGAGGTAGGTGAGATTTTCCCAATTAAATCAAACCCCCATTGTGCAAATGGCCAGACCGATTGAATCGGTTGTAAGGCCTATGAAGGTACATGTGTTAAATTTGCATGGTGTTGACACTTCATGCACTTCTTAACATAAGCACAACAATATTGCTCTAAAGTTGGCCAATAATAGCCCATGCAAAGAATGCGCTTGGTGATGGCCATACCACTAAAGTGGCCACCACATGTACCATCGTGTGCTTGGGTGATGGCCCAAGCTGACTCCTATGAGTCTAAGCAGTGAAGGAGGATACCTTCATAACTTCGACGATACATTATGTCTCCTATTAAGACATATTTTGCCACCTTTTGTTTGAATGCTCGCTTTGCGGCATGCGACAATCCAGGTGGAATATTACCTAGTTTAAGATAATATTTAATCTGGATGGCCCAATATTGCTTTGAAGAAGCCTCAATATTATGAATCGTGCTATCCCTTTGATGTTTGTCTCGTGTGAATGCTGATTGAGAGTGAACTTGGAGATATAGCATTGTGCTAGTATCAAAAGGATTATGAGGGAACAAAGTCCCCCAGTTAACATTATTCAAATATTGGTGTAGTTGAGAGAACCTTTCATGAGAAGGCTCAATATGAATCATGTGAACAACTGGTATAGCCTTATGCTCTTCACGCTCAGTCGTAGCTTGTGCTAGCATTTTTACTTGGATAGTTGTGATATCATCTGAAGGGTCATGCGGGATTAGCGACCCTAAGGAAGCCATTGTATCCACAAAATGATTAGATGAATGAGGGAGTGCCTCTATATCATACCATTCAAATTTGACCAAGAGTTTGTCCACTAGGGCTTTGTAGGCTTGCAATATGGGACATCGACACTAGAAAATCCCTTTTACCTGATTAACTATGAGCAAGGAATCACCAAAAATGTTTAACTTTGTTATTTTCATGGTGATTGTCATCTGAAGTCCTATGATGAGAGCTTCATACTCGGTATTGTTGTTGGTACAAGGAAAATTAAGTTTAAATGAAAGAGGTATGGGAGCCCCTTGTGGTGTGAAAAACATGATACCTACACCACCACCTCGCTCGCACTTGGAACCATCGAAGAATAGAGTTATGTCCACCTGTGACTCAGGCTCTGCAGAATCAGGTGATTCTAAAATTTGAAATACTCCATCATCGAGAAGTTCTATATTTAGAGGTTGATCATCCTATAGAGGAGCCTCTGCTAGTTGATCGGCTATGACCTATCCTTTGATAGATTTCTGTCCAATGAACTCTAGGTCAAATTCCATCAACAACATTATCCACTTCGTCGTGCGACTATTATGATATGTTCTGCTCATCATGTAGTGCAATGGATTTTCTTTAGATACAACATATGTGGTGTGATTTAACATATAATGGCATAGCTTTTTGGTGGCAAAGACCACTGCTAAGCATAGCTTCTCAACATATGCGTATCTAACTTCATAGCTGACCAATGTGTGACTGATGTAATAGGTAGCCTGTTCTTTGTGAAATTCATTCTTTTGGGACAACATGGTGCCCAAAGCTAACTCAGTAGCTGAGATATATAAATAGAATGACACTCCTGGTCATGGTGGAGCCAATACAGGTGGTGAAGCCAAGTATTATTTTATCTCATCAAAGGCATTTTGACATTCTTCATCCCAATGAAATGAGACCCCCTTGTGTAGCAACTTATTCATGGGTCGACACTTATCCGATAACTGTGCTATGAAGCATTTTATGGATGCGACCTTTCCTTGCAAACTGCGTAGTTGCTTAATGGTTGTTGGGGGAGGCATTTCTAATATTACCTTGACCTTGTTGGGATCTACCTCTATGCCTCTCTTGGAGACTATGAATCCCAAAATTTTACCAGATGTGACACCGAAGACACACTTTTTGGGATTAAGTCTAACATTGTGCTCTATGAGGCGATCTAGGATCTTACATAGTACATCGAGATGTTCATGGCATAATAAATATTTTGCCAATAAATCATCCATGTAATCTTCCAAAATCTTGTGCATGTAGTCATGGAAGATATATGTCATGGCTCATTGGTAGGTAGCACCAGCGTTCTTAAGGCCAAAAGGCATGACCTTGTAACAGAATGTCCCCCAAGGCATTGTGAATACCATTTTGATTTGGTCTTCTGGATTAATACGAATCTGATTATATCCAGAAAATCCATCCATTAGGGATAGCATTTCATGTCCTGCTGTTGCATCTACCAATGCATCGATGTTAGGTAAGGGAAATTCATCCTTAGGACTCGCTTTGTTAAGATCTCAAAAGTCGGTGCAAATGTGAATCCTCCCATCAAGATTTTTGATGGGAACCATGTTTGAAACCCATGGTGGATAATCTACTGAGATGATGATATCAGCATCCAACAACTTTTGTAATTCATCTTTCACCATTAAGGCTACTGTTGGGTGCATTTTTCTTAACTTTTGCTTAACAGGTTTGATCTTGGGGTCTAATGTAAGATTATGCATGACTATATTTGGGTCTAGTCCTGGCATATCTTTATATGACCAAGCAAAAGCTTTAATCCTTGCTTTCAATGCAGTTGTGAAATCATCTTGTTCACTTAGGGAGAGGCCTTCCCCTAATTTAATGGTATGGGGATTATCGAGATCTGTACCGATATCCTTGTCAATTGTTGGCTCAATCGACATGTGAGACCCATCCTCCAACTGATGTGGGGTGGGAATTAAGTGAATGTCATCAGCTAGGTTTGCTTCTTCCATAGGAAATTTAGGGTCAACCTCAGCTTGAAAAACATCCTGAGTAGTTCTTGAAGAAAATTTAAATGGTTGTAACATTTCCTCACAAGGCCAATACTCTAAGGGTGATGGAGAAGAATCTCCCTGATCAAATTCAATTGCCTCTAAATCAAGATGCAATTGCTTGGATGGGTTATTCAGATTCACCAATGGTGTCATTAAATCTATGGAAATCATGTTGATGGATACATGATCTCCTACTCTAGGGCGAGTGGGTCTAGAGACCTGATGTTGTCTCATAACTCATGGGTGTGGCTCAGGTGGAAATGGAATAACTAGCGGTGGCCTATGTGGAAGAGGGTGAACCTACTCTTCATGAGGCAACAACTAGCATCAGATGGGTTCTTGGATGGGGAATAACATACAAATAAAATATTCATCCTCATCATCCAAAGGGAACACATGCTCGTATTCATCATCTGAGCTATGGTAGTTAATGGGTGCGATGCCATAATCATCTTCATCATCACTCATCCATTCATGAGGAGGACCTTGGTCTTGTTCCTCACTATCATATTGCAAGGTGTGTGAGCTCTCCCCCACTTCATGGGGTTGGGTGACATCACTAGAAAGACCCTGATCTATCATGTCTATGGGGAAATGATCTCCCAAGGAATGAACATGATTCAGATTAGTATATGGATCATGGGTGAGCTTAGCCTGATGACTTAGGCATAGGTGTTCAAGACTCTCGATGAGGACATCCAATGATACCGGTTTATTGTTTCCCAACCCAGATCTATCATACGAAAGTTGATATTGGGGTTGACATGGAACACGGTTACCCTACTCATACAGGCCAAGACCAAACCCATGCCAATTACAATGATTTAGATATTTCAATGCATAGTCTAGATTTGAAAAATAATTTACATCCTCAGAAAAGGGTTCATCATCATCTTCTATCTGAGGAATGGGTAGAGCTCCATACTCTATACCTCCATATATGAAATTCATTTGATTAGGAGGTATACCAAGAGGTACAATGCTACCTATGGGAAGATGAGGTCTTCCCATGTCTTGCATTATCTCCACTGATGGAACTATCATGATATTTCTCACCAAGTATTCTCCTAACCCTGTGCTAGACATCTGGACTATGACCTAGGATGGCGAAGCTGGATGAGATGGAATGGAGGTTTGAGGTGATTCAATGTTCACCTCTAGAGGTAATTCCTCATTAATGACACAAGGAACCTCCTCCATGGATATGGTAGAAACTAATGGTGGGCTCTCATCAATAGGCCTCTTCGACATGTTCCTCGATGGAGGGTTTGATGATGTCGAAGCCTTCTCTGAAGGTGGTGATGATGAGGATGGAGTAGATGATGATGAAGGTGGTGGAATGGGTAGACTATGATCAGGTGTATTTAATTAGAAGTCTACATGAGTCGAAGGTAATGTCGACTCTGGCATCTACTGCAACATGTTGTAGTATTTGAAGGGCTCTAGATCGGTAGATACTACATGTACTTGCCCTTCATGAGTGTATTTAAGACATTGATGCATGATGGAGGGGACACACTTCATATCCCGTATCCAAGGTCTTCCAAGCAAAATGTTGTAGGCCATATCACCCTCTAGCACATGGCACAATGTCGGTATAATATTTTGTCCCACCTAAATGGGTAAAACTATGGTACCGATAGTAGAGCATATTGTGTCATTGAAAGCACGAAGAGTGTAAGTTGATGCCACAACATGAGATGCTGGCAATTTAATATGCTTTAGTGCTTTAGTTGTTATGATGTTACTTGAGGACCCAGTGTCTATAAGCACTCTCTTGTATGGTATCTCATTTATACATGCAATGATGTGTAAAGGAGGGTCTACCACATCGTTGGCTATTTCTTTTAGCTCATGCTCATGAAATTGTATGACTGGTTCTTTGCACTATTGCACATGTCCCACAAAATCTATGAAGGAGTTGGACTCCTACGGTTGCAACTCTATGGATTTTAAAATATCCATCAAGGCATCCCGATGTGGAGGTGATTGTTGGATCAACTCATAGATGGACAATCATGTTGATGTGGTCCTCAAGCTTTGTGCAAGCTTGCTCTTAATTGTCATTATTGGCCTAGAAGGAAGGCCCTATACTATAGGTGGTGTAGTTTATGATGTAGTTGGAACATCATTTGAAGTCGTAGGCTGTGCGAATTGACTTGGATATCTCTTGTTCCTGGTCACAATACTCACCATCCCAACATACCCTTGAACAGGGTGTTTTTGGTTCACCTCATTCATCGGTTTAGCAGGCGCTGCTTGTACCTCATGAGTTGGTAAAGGGTCTTTGAAAATACCCATTTGTTGATTGGTAGGAGCTACTGGAGCATCTACTATAAGCTCATTCCTCTCAATCATGTCTTGTACTACATGTTTAAAACCATAGCATGATTGTAAATCATGGCCACCTTGTCGATGAAACTTACAATACTGATCCTCTCGACATCCCATAAGCTTGGGTTTACCTATTTCTAGATCATTGGGTTTGATATCTGGTAAATTAACCATATTTGTAGCCCATAATCGATCAAAAAGAGAATCCATGGATTCAATGATGGGAGTAAATTGTCACTGAGGGTGACGCTATTTTTGTCCCTGGTTCACTGTACCATTATTGTTATAATTCGTAGGAGGAGGTTGAGCCTGATAGTTCACCTTTTGGGGAGGCATAACTTGAGGAGGCGTAGGGACATTTATGGCCACTTGATTGACCATAGCTAGCTTTGTAGGTGCCGAGCTATTCTTAGGATTCTTTGTCCACTCCTTGCGAGGTTTTGTTATTTCTCCCTCTTGGATTTTGATTTCTTCTATGTTTCTAGCTTATGCTAGAGCTTCTTCCAAGGTAGGGTATTGTTGTAATTGCAATGTCAAAGAGATGGGTTTCAAGCAACTCTTTGAGAACAAATGAGTTAATTCAATCACTGGCAATAGATAGGGTAGCTTAGCCAAAAGTGTTCACCACCTATTTCCATAGTCAGTGATCATCTCATCCTCAATTTGTTTCATTCCTGTGAGGTCGGTTAATGTCACATTTATTTTGGTGTTAAAGGTGAAACATTCCAAAAATGCATCAACAAATTGTTCAAATGTGTAGATGCTATGTTTTGGAAGTTGGTTGAACCACTCAATGGTAGGACCAATGAGGGTACTCAAGAAAGTTCTTAAGAGCAATGCATCATTTTCTTGTATGTTGAAGCACAAATTTAGAAATCTAGTAACGTGCTCTTGAGCATCTTCTTCACCCTTGAATCTATCAAATTTGGGCATTTTGAAATGCTCAGGATAGACCGGGGAAGGAATGGATGGGTGTAATGGTTGGTTCTTTAGCTGATGTAAAGTAGGCTTTTGAAGCCCATTGCCAGTTGTCCTACCTTCTATAGTTTCTAAGCGTGCAAGCAAAGCTTGATACGCATCCGAGGATTTAATCTCCTCTTCCTTATTTTGAACTCGTAGAGGTGGATGAGGAATATTAAGCCTAGGTTGGGGTGGTTGATTGACATCAGCCATGCCTCCATAAGGTGCTTCTACATAATCCTCATCTTGTTCCAAATCATCGTAAGCCCCATAAGGTGTTTCAGGTATGGGCCTACAAGGAGGAACTAACGCCTGTTGAAGGTGATCTATGTTTGGCCTATCATATGTATTCTGTTCAGGCCTACGAGGTCTAGGAGGCAACATAGGATTAGGTCTAGGAGACCTATCTTGTTGGAAATTTGGTTGCCTCGGGTGAGCCTCTTGTCTACGCGTACTTGGAGTGACAGCTCCATGATGCAAAGTTTCTTGAATTTGTCATTCAAGATTTTCTTTCTCTATTTGCTATCATTGCTCTAAGAGATCTAAGTGATGTTTATCCGACCTAAGTCGATTAAACTCAGCTTGGCGGTCAACATATCTCTAGACCAAATTATTAATTTGATCAGTTGTATTAGGTCTACGTAACTTAGCATGATTGCCTTATTGTCTATCCTATTCAGGAGGCTCTATGAGATCAATTACGTGCTTCCCTCGATCGAGGGCAGTCGCATTGACTTGAGGTTCTCTCCTAAACAAATATTTTTGAAATACTACTGGCATAGAGGCACAACGTGCTTTCATTGACACATTTTCATGAGGATAATCTAGATGTTCCTCAGGTCTTCCCTCATAAACAAGGTAAGGTAAGGTGGAATAAGGTCACCTAATTTGATGAGTATCATACTCATTATGATTTTGATACCTTGGAGTAGGGTGACTTGAAATCTTGAGATGATCATTCAACCCTACTCGAGGTGTGAGCTCTTGCTCCTATATATGATCAGGAGTAGAGGATCGAGTAGGCACATGAATGCATGGTATTGCTCTATGTGGAGGCACCTCATTGCATGGTGACTCTTCTCGAAAGAAGGTGTTTGTAGCATATGAATTAGGGAGATACTTTCCCAAACTAGGACTATGACCTATAGGAGTACCCTACGAAGGGGTCCCCTATAAGCTAGATCCTCTAGTTGACTCTCTAGGAGTAACCATCCACTCATCAGTCGGTCTACGACTGGGAAGAGTAGCTGATTTCCAAGGAGGAATGATCCTATCCCTAGACTCAACATGAGGATGTTCTATATCCTCTTCTCTATTGCCCATAGCTTCTACCCCTGAATGGGCTTGGCTATGGGTACGTACCATAGCTATATACTCTAACTACTATGTGTTTATCTTCTTTACAATTTATATGAATTTGAAACAAACAAACAATAGAGACACACAAGCATAAAAGTGATTATCTCATTTTAAATTTTTTAGATGTGAATCCTAAACTATTTGTTGTGTTTCAATATGTGTTGCTTTGTAAAGAAAATACTTTTCTCATGTTTGATATTTCATTGAATGATATTCTCAAATTTTAAAGGATTTCACCTATATACTCGCACAAGTCAAATATGGGGATGAAATCCATATCCAACGAGGTAGCATAGGTACTACCAACCCTCACCCAACACCTCATGCATAGTGATACACCCCTCCAAAGAGGAATGCATGCTATTTTGCATGGTTAGGATAGATCTTGGAGTCGGTATTGGCCATAAAAGGTCCATAATACTTCTTGAGTCAATCGAGTGGTAGATTACATCCATTATTGATCTCTATCAATGGGTTGGAATGTGAAGTCCAACTCCATTGATGTTTAAATAAGATCATGGTGTGTGTGGGTTCCTTTTAAAATATTTGAAAGAAAACAATAAGCACTCAATGATTTTTGACTAAATGCATGAATGTGCATTTTACTTTCAGAATTGTTAGTAGCATAAAAGGAAACCAAAAATGCACACCTATATGAACTTAACCCCTTTTTGGGCAAGTGACAAGCAGTCAAACCAGAAAAATGCAGAAACTTCTACTATATTTTCTTCTATTTTTCTAAGCTAATTAATGCATGATTTAGGAAAGAGAAATTCTAACCTTTCTATGCAAAGAATAAGCAAGAAAAACATGAAATTTTGCAATTTTAAGCAGTAAAAAGTCAAATTTATGATGTAGAAAGGTGTAAAATGAACCTGTAAAGTTGTTGTTTCTACAAATTTTTGTAGAAACCCTCTAGTTTTATGGCCATCCTAGGTAGGGATGGTCACATATTGGGGGCCATCCCACCCAGTGCCATGGAGCTGGCCATCTCACCCAGTGCCATGGAGCACAGAGAGGTCATTTCTGCTCAGAGCGGTCAAAACCTGCAATAGAGAAAACCAGAAAAAGAGGTCCAAATTAGCATCATCCAAAGGGGAGATGTAAAAACATCATATACCATGATCACCACTGAAGTATGAAATTTACTACACCACCTTAAGGGCATTCATTGCAATGTATAACAATTATCAAGCATTCAAAGGGAAATGAGCATAAACTTGTAATCTATCAAAATGAAGCAAATATATAACCAAATGGTGGATTTATCCTTATATTTAATCATTATAGCTTCAAATATGAGATTACAAATATCCCCTTGAGGGCTTTTACAAATTGATACATTCAACATTACAATGTTCAAGGGATCTAGTCCCTTGAAAGAGGCCTTAAAGCGATGTAAAACATATGGTTTGGTGTAAATATCGCATCCCACAATTGAGAGCTATCCTTCAACCTATTCTTATAGTCTTCTTAGCTCCTTCCTCCTACGTAGAACTACCTAGACCTACACACAAGGGATTACAATGGGGTTAGTAGCACCTATTTCATAAAATGAAGATAACATAGAAAACATAGTAAAAGGTGTGAATGCTACAACCAAACAAAGTGATCTACATCATATAAAAACTGATCTAAAATAAGCATATATATATTATAATATGATATAAATACAAATAAATATATTTGAAAGCAATTTATAAGGTGAAACTATGCTAAACTATTGGCCACTCCGAGGTGAGCCATGTAGACCTACAACATTGGGGACTCCAAATACTAAACCAAAACTCCTCCAAATGACCTCAAATTTGGACCAGAGGTTCATATAGACATCCTAAGGAGGTCTATGGAGGAATTTATCTAAAATTATCTACTATTTTGAAACCATCCCTATGAGTGCCATGGGATGACTACTAGCCATCCCCAAGTGGGACGATTACAAAACTAGCTTAGTTTTGTCACCTATGGCCTTGGGAATTGGTCAAAAATAGGGTGAGGGTGTTTTTGATAGATGGGGCCAAATTATACTTCAATTTGGCTAATTTTGGATTGGTAAATTGAGTCCTATTTCCCCTAAAATTACCTTCAAATGAAGAGGGTTTCAAGGCTAGGGAAAGGTGAGTTTTGGTTTGCAAATGGTTGGACAAGTAGGGATAGATTTGGGCAGCACTTCATTGCTCAAATTCTCTTCTCTCCTCTCTTGAAATGGAGGTTTGGGCCTCCTTTTATAGCCCAAAAGGGCATCTAGGGCCAAATGGCATCTTTGCCATGCGAGGCAAGTGATGCCATTTGTCCTAATTGCATCATTGATTGGGGAGGGGAAGGTTGCCCCTTTGGGGCTCCCAATATACTACCTTACAGTCTATTAGTAGGTCCCCAATCAATTTGGGGTGATTGGATGCGCTAATGGTAGTCTTGGATTGCCATTTAGCGCATCCTTTGACTTTTTCAAGGGTCCAGTTAGGGGTCGTCCCACCCAGGGATGGTTGCTGATGGTCGTCCCTGGGTGGGATGGTCACCAACTGTGGTCATCCCTGGGTGGGACGGTCACCAGTAGGGGCCCCAAAACTACCCCAGACTGCTAGGAACCCTCCAAACTAAGTTTTGGAGGGTTTTGGAAGCCTTTTTCTAGCCTAGAGGGGTGCCTAATAAGGCCATATGTTGTCGATAAGAGGGCATATGTAATGCACTGATAGTCTTATCCGATTTACGTGATTTAGGTGTCTACAAAACATTACTGAACATTTAGGAAGGAAATAATATACCAGATGAAATGACTATAATACTTGAGATAAAATAGGACAAAGTGACTCTAAAACATAAAAACAATGTGTAGAGGTTCAAGGGGCTACAAAATGAACCTCATAATACACATGAAAGGTTATGGAAAAGAAAGGAGATGATCGAAATGAGGAACGAAAAAGCATAGAAGACGAAGGAGAAAATGAGGAAGAGATCGAAAAGTAAGTTTTTATAGGAGGAATGAAGGAAGGAATACAAACACACTAGGGAATAGGAAAGGAAGGAAAGAAATCAAGAGAATTGGAGGTACACAAAATGATAAAACTATGAATGATATTGTACCTCCATATGTATACTCCATCGAGGTGAAAATTGCATATGTATATTCCATCGGGGCGTAGAGACACTTCCAAGGTAGATAGATTGCCACAAGGTGGACAACTGTCTGACCTTTCTACGTTTCTTTCTATTTTTGGTATAATCAAAACA
This sequence comes from Wollemia nobilis, assembly GCA_028583015.1. Classification (NCBI taxonomy): domain Eukaryota; kingdom Viridiplantae; phylum Streptophyta; class Pinopsida; order Araucariales; family Araucariaceae; genus Wollemia; species Wollemia nobilis. Next base: position 3,214,697 of record JAQPPZ010002721.1, read on the forward strand.
CAACTTCTTCAGCTGATTATACACCTCTTTACAACTTCTTGTCTGCATTATGAGATCCATCTTTCTCAAGATATCTTCAAGCCTCGATTTCTTGAGTGGTACTCTTCCTTTTATAGTTTATTTGAGGATGGGTATTTATGTCAATTGGTGACCATGATATAATGTCACAAGGATTTTACTGTAAGATATTTGATATTTTTAGGCCATAACTGGTGCCTTCCCTTGAGTCCTTTTGCTTGTGTTACTTTGCCTTCTACTGAGTTCATTTTACACGGGGTATGACATATTTCATTTGGTCTGTTGGCAATTTTGGGTACTTTGGGTACATTGCCTTTGCTCAAGTGTATAAGTTGTCATTGATGTCAAGAAGCTCTTGAAGGAATTTGATTTGATGTCAAATAATTTTTTTTGATGAAGGTTATGGCATGACAGTTTCAATGGTCTTTTGTAAACCCCAAGTTGGCAGGTTTAAAGATTACAGGTGGATGCATTAGTTTAATGCATTTGGGTCCAGGAGGAAGTATTTATTTAAATAATTAAAAACCTTGTTAAGGTTCCATTTAATTATTTTTAAATAAATATTAAATTATTGTTTGCAATGGGTTCTCCTAACCCATGGCGCAAATGTCTTAACTATGTGGGCGCTAGCCAAGACCTCCGCCGACATGTTAAACTCCTCGCCGATGTCAAGAGCTTATGGTAAAAATGCATATAAATCTCCCTCAATGAAAATCAAGAATTATCCCATCCGCATTTTGAAAAGAGTTGCTCGCTGTGAATTCATGATCTACTGTTCGACTGTGTCTTCATCGTTTTTATGAATCCGTTGTTCATTTTTTTGTACTCACCATTTTTCATAAATCTACCGTAAGGTTTTCGTCTTCGTGTTCACGTCAGAAGAAAGGGAGGCATTGTTGTTTTATTTAATCCCTGGCGTAGAAGGAACAAGCCTAACATCGTGAGGTTTAAACCTCACTGGGGGCCTTTGGCGCACCGGTAGCGGCTAGGCTGTTGGCGCGCTACCCGAACGAGAGGTTTCACATTCGAATAACGTGAAAGGGTTTTTCATCGTGAAGTGGACATAGCGGGTGGTGTTAGAATTCATGCGCAATTTCTCCATAGCACGATTTTTGATGTTGGCCAAGGTATTTTCGAAATTAATTTTTGCTAAGTGTATTTTGTGGATGGAGGAAGTTTATTAGAGGGAAAAATAGCTTAGGAGTTATAAGGAGTTTAAAGCTTGTTTTATTTTGATAAAATATTCTTTTGAAGGTGTTGTTTGAAATATCTTATTGCATTCTTATGAGAGATAAATTTTATTTTTGATAAGACTATAAGGGAGAAATAAGGTGTATAAGGGATAAATTTTTCTTGTAATGTTGAGAGTGCTTTTGGTTGATTATGGAAATGAAAGCATGATGTTTTAAGGTTAAAATTGCTTCTTGTGTGAAGTTGTGAAACCTTAAGTGGGCAGCTTTGAGATTGACATTTGCTTTCATTAAATTGGTAATAATCAAGCTATTCTTTACTTGGTTAAAGTGTTGGGCTTACTCCTTTGTTGATGATTTGAAAATTTGTTTTGTGCTATTGTGATTTGAGTTGGTGGATGCTTTTTGTTCAAAAAATATTGGAGAGAAAAGGAGTTCTACTTGTTTCCTTTTTTGATGTTGATTGTGAAATGCTTCAAGGTTGTGTTTTGAGTTGAATGGTGTTGATTGAACCTTGTTTGATGAGCATTGTTGTTGAAGCCCTAATTGATGGTGAAAAGAACATGAGTATCATTGTTATGTGATTCTTTGCATAGTTGGCAATTGTTGGGGTTTCATGTTCTTGAAAGAAAGCATTCTATCCTATCCATTTCAGATATTGAGTTGAGTTTTCAGATTTGAGATTGAGTTTGAGCTGAGTTGATTTGAGTTGAGTTTTGAGATTGGGAGTTGAGTATAGAACATATTGAGTCTCTAACAATTCTCTTTATGCTTCTATGAGTTTGACAAATCACATTGGGTCTCTAACAATTCACCTTGTGATTTCCTACTAAGAAAGTTTTTTTTCTTGGTGAGCTTGTTGAGTTTTTGGATAGGTTCCGGTGGGGACTTGTGAGAAGTCTTGGACAGGTTCCGGTGGGGACTTGTGAGCAGTTTTGGACAGGTTTCGGTGGGGACTTGTGAGAAGATTTGGATAGGTCCTAGTAGAGGACTTGTGAGCTGAGTTTGATAGTTCTATCAGAGAACTTGAGGACAGAGGTGCACTGGTTCTTTGAGAAGAACTTGAGGACAGATTTGGCAAGTCTTTGAGAAGGCTTGTGTGCAGAGGATTGATTTGTGTAAGCGTTGGACAGATCTGACAGACATAGGAAGAATTGTACTAGACCGACTGACTGTGTTTGGTACAGGTTACTGAGCTGCTGTGGACATGATCATAGAAGGCAGAGGTCTCTTAGGCTAAGCATTGAGGACAGGAGGTCTTCGATGGAAAGGAGTTCCACGTGCTGGCAAGAGGTAGAGGTAGTTGATCTTCTGAGGGATCATTTCTAGAGCAGAGGGGAAGGTATCTCCTTTGAGCAGAGGCTCATAAATTCTGATTGGGGGAAGGTATCTCCTTTGGGCCGAGGCTCATAAACATTGTAATTGGGAAGGATTCCCAAAGAACTTTGAGATAACTTTTAGAGAAAAGTTTTGTGGACGTAGCCTAACCATTTTGGGTGAACCACGTTAAAATTGGTGTCACTTTGTGGATGATATTGTGCATTGCTTTGATATTGCTTTGGGTATATTGCTTTACTATTTTGAAGTATAAAGGAAAAAGTAAAAAGAGGTCTTATACTGTTCACCCCCCCTCTCAGTATAAGCTTGTGTTCTTCAATTGGTATCAGAGTCGGTGCCTTCGAAAAGTTTAACAACTTGAAGGAAAAGCTAGTAAAGAACACAATGGATCATTCAAGTGGCAATGCAGCACCTATTCTTGATGGGTCGGATTTTGGTCTTTGGAGTGCAAGGATGAAGGTTCATCTAATGGCACTTGGGAATGAGGTTTGGGAAGTGATTGAAGATGAGTACACTATTCCTGAACATGGTCCTAATACTAAAGAAGAAATGCTCCTACATCACAGACAATTCAAAAGCAATGAATGCAATCCTGAAAGGCTTACAAAAGCGAGATCTCACCAAAGTGATTCACCTCAAGACAACTAGTGAAATGTGGAAACAATTGAAGGTGGTTCATACAAGTGATACAAATGTCAGAAAGGCCAAGTTGAGACACTTCAAAGGTATGTTTGAACAACTCAAGATGAATAATGATGAAAATATTAGTGACTACATGCTTCGTATGGATGAGGTTGTTAACTCCATGAAAGACTTAGGTCTTGAGCTTGCTGAAAATGATGTTTGTGATAAGATTTTAAGATCTCTTCCTAATAGATTTAGTGAAAATATTTCTGCTATTGAGGAAGCTAAAGATTTGGATAAGTTGAAAAAGGATGAGCTCCATAGTATACTTGCAGCATTTGAGTTGAGAACTCAAGTGAAGGTTGATGTCAAGAAAGAGGCAACTTTCAAGGCTACCAAGAAATCCAAGGGTAAACGACTTCAAGATAGTGATGAGTCTTCTAGTAATGAAGAGGCATATTACAGCAAGAAAGGCAAGTTCTCTAGAAAGCACAAAAGTATGAAAAATATAAGATGTTTCAATTGTGGAAAGTTTGGTCATTATGCTACTGATCGTACTATTCCCAAGAATGAAAGTGATGAAGATAAACAGGATTCTAAGAGCAAGGATTCTGAAAAGCACAAGCATCACAGGAAGAACAAAGATGAGCACAACAATCAAGGAAAGAGGTATTCTCACAAGCACAAGAAGAGTTTCTACCTAGACAAAGCAAGTAAGTGTTCTAGTAGTGATAGTGAAAGTTCTTCAAGTGATAATGAAAATGAGATGTTGTTCATATCAAAAAAAGAGGAAGAACCGAAACATAGATTCATTATCATGAAATGTCTTAGATGTGGAAACTTTGGTCACCTTGAGGATGATTGCACAAATAATGATTTGGTTTCTAGTATGTATGAGGATGCTTCAAAAAACTATAAGGAAGATGCATGTATGGTTTTTGAAAAGGGTAGCACCTCTAGTGATAAGAAATCTGAAAAAGGCTTTGATGATTCAAAAAGCAAACAAATAAAGGAAGATATAGAGGAAGGTGAAGTAGATCTTGAAGGTGAACTTATTAGTGCTCTTAGTGCTTTGAAAAAGGAAAGAAAGAAGAATGCTAGACTCAAGGATAAGTTAGATGAATGTTGTATGGAGAGAGATGATCTTATAGAAAGTCTTGACTTCTCTATAGCTAAGACACAAGAACTCAAGGATGAGTTAGAGTCTAAGGTTCTTGAGTATAGTGAGTTAGAACAGAAAATGGCTTCTTTGAAAGAGGAAACTAAAGAGTACAAGGATAAGCTTTATAGGTTTCAAGATAGCTCCAAAAAGGTTAAGTCACTCATCAAAGGTCAAAGAAAGACAACAGATAAAACGAGCCTTGGTTTTGTTAAGCCACACAAGGAACAAGTTGGAGAGTCTAGTAAGAGACTCCAAAAGGAAGAGAGTTCTGATGAGGAAAGTATTTCAGAAAAGGAGTCCTTGAATGATAGATGCACAGAAACAGAAAACAGAATTCAGAATGAGAAGAAGAAGTTTTTAGAACCTAAGAGGTCAAATAAAGGAAAGTTTCAAGGCGAGATGTTTTGCTTGTCACAGGTTTGGTCACATGGCTTCACATTGCATGGCTCAAGTGAAGAAGGTAAATGACAATTTTAGAAGTGCTAGTTTCTTTCAAGGGTATTGCTACTCTTGTCAACAATTTGGGCACAAGGCAGTTTATTGCAAGGCAAATAACAGGAACAGGTTTGATCAAAATAGGTTTGGTCAGAATAGGTTTGGTCAGAATAGGTTTGGTCAAGATAAGTTTGGTCAAAACTGGTGGATTCAAAGATCAGGTTTACCTTAGAGAAACAACATCGTCAAGTGTTTCAAGTGCAACAATGAAGGTCACATAATCGGACCAGTGTAGAGCTGAAATTCCAGAATACAGGAACAGGAACAGTGGCATGATCAGGTCCAAGGATCAAGGCATGGACAAGAACAGGGATGAGAACAAGAACAAGAACAGTGACAAGAACAGGAATATGGACAAAGAGTTCAAGAGAAGGCCCGACAAGGAAGTTATAGACATTGATGATGATCAGTGCCTAATGGGAGTTTTACTCCCACCCCAAAATTAATCACCTCATCAAGAGGTGGGGGAGGGACTAAGCTAAGAGGCTCATTCTTAGTCCCAAGCCCCAAAGGTGACCCTTTGCCATTGATGACAAAGGGGGAGAGATATGAGTAAGGGGGAGAGCTTCAAAGTGAAGAGGAGAGCTTCAAGTCGGGGGGAGCAAAACTTCAAAGGAAGATTCTCAGTTGTGGGCACAGTTGGTCAGTTGTTAGCACAGTTGGTTTCAGTTTTGGCTCTTGAGAAGTGTTTTTAGTAAAGGTTTGCCATCAATGACAAAGGGGGAGATTGTTGGCAATTTTGGGTACTTTGGGTACATTGCCTTTGCTCAAGTGTATAAGTTGTCATTGATGTCAAGAAGCTCTTGAAGGAATTTGATTTGATGTCAAATAATTTGTTTTGATGAAGGTTACGACATGACAGTTTCAATGGTCTTTTGTAAACCCCAAGTTGGTAGGTTTAAAGATTACAGGTGGATGCATTAGTTTAATGCATTTGGGTCCAGGAGGAAGTATTTATTTAAATAATTAAAAACCTTGTTAAGGTTCCCTTTAATTATTTTTAAATAAATATTAAATTATTGTTTGCAATGGGTTCTCCTAACCCATGGCACTATGTTTTAAGATTGTGGGCGCTAGCCAAGACCTCCGTCGACGTGTTAAACTCCTCGCCGACGTCAAGAGCTTATGGTAAAAATGCATATAAATCTCCCTCGATGAAAATCAAGAATTATCCCATCCGCATTTTGAAAAGAGTTGCTCGCTGTGAATTCGTGATCTACTGTTCGACTGTGTCTTCACCGTTTTTGTGAATCCGCTGTTCATTTTTTTGTACTCGCCATTTGTCGTAAATCCATCGTAAGGTTTTTGTCTTCGTGTTCGCGTCAGAAGAAAGGGAGGCACTATTGTTTTATTTAATCCCTGGTGCAGAAGGAACAAGGCTAACAACGTGAGGTTTAAACCTCACCGGGCGCCTTTGGCGCACCGGTAGCGGCTAGGCTATTGGCGCGCTACCCGAACGGGAGGTTTCGCATTCGAATAACGTGAAAGGGTTTTTCATCATGAAGTGGACACAGCGGGTGGTGTTAGAATTCGTGCGCAATTTCTCCATAGCACGATTTTTGATGTTGGCCAAGGTATTTTCGAAATTAATTTTTGCTAAGTGTATTTTGCGGATGGAGGAAGTTTATTAGAGGGAAAAACAGCTTAGGAGTTATAAGGAGTTTAAAGCTTGTTTTATTTTGATAAAATATTCTTTTGAAGGTGTTGTTTGAAATATCTTATTGCATTCTTATGAGAGATAAATTTTATTTTTGATAAGACTATAAGGGAGAAATAAGGTGTATAAGGGATAAATTTTTCTTGTAATGTTGAGAGTGCTTTTGGTTGATTATGGAAATGAAAGCATGATGTTTTAAGGTTAAAATTGCTTCTTGTGTGAAGTTGTGAAACCTTAAGTGGGCAGCTTTGAGATTGACATTTGCTTTCATTAAATTGGTAATAATCAAGCTATTCTTTACTTGGTTAAAGTGTTGGGCTTACTCCTTTGTTGATGATTTGAAAAGTTGTTTTGTGCTATTGTGATTTGAGTTGGTGGATGCTTTTTGTTCAAACAATATTGGAGAGAAAAGGAGTTCTACTTGTTTCCTTTTCTGATGTTGATTGTGAAATGCTTCAAGGTTGTGTTTTGAGTTGAATGGTGTTGATTGAACCTTGTTTGATGAGCATTGTTGTTGAAGCCCTAATTGATGGTGAAAAGAACATGAGTATCATTGTTATGTGATTCTTTGCATAGTTGGCAATTGTTGGGGTTTCATGTTCTTGAAAGAAAGCATTCTATCCTATCCATTTCAGATATTGAGTTGAGTTTTCAGATTTGAGATTGAGTTTGAGCTGAGTTGATTTGAGTTGAGTTTTGAGATTGGGAGTTGAGTATAGAACATATTGAGTCTCTAAAAATTCTCTTTATGCTTCTATGAGTTTGAAAAATCACATTGGGTCTCTAACAATTCACCTTGTGATTTCCTACTAAGAAAGTTTTTTCTTGGTGAGCTTGCTGAGCGTTTTGGACAGGTTTCGGTGGGGACTTGTGAGCAGATCTTGGACAGGTTTCGGTGGGGACTTGTGAGTAGTTTTGGACAGGTTTCGGTGGGGACTTGTGAGCAGATTTGGACAGGTCCTAGTAGAGGACTTGTGAGCTGAGTTTGATAGTTCTATCAGAGAACTTGAGGACAGAGGTGCACTGGTTCTTTGAGAAGAACCTAAGGACAGATTTGGCAAGTCTTTGAGAAGGCTTGTGTGCAGAGGATTGATTTGTTCAAGCATTGGACAGATCTGACAGACAGAGGAAGACTTGTACTAGACCAACTGACTGTGTTTGGTATAGGTTGTTGAGCTGTTGTGGACGTGATCATAGAAGGCAGAGGTCTCTTAGGCTAAGCATTGAGGACAGGAGGTCTTCGATGGAAAGGAGTTCCACGTGCTGGCAAGAGGTAGAGGCAATTGATCTTCTGAGGGATCATTTCCAGAGCGAGAGGGAAGGTATCTCCTTTGAGCAGAGGCTCATAAATTCTGATTGAGGGAAGGTATCTCCTTTGGGCCGAGGCTCATAAACATTGTAATTGGGAAGGATTCCCAAAGAACTTTGAGATAAATTTTAGAGAAAAGTTTTGTGGACGTAGCCCAACCATTTTGGGTGAACCACGTTAAAATTGGTGTCACTTTGTGGATGATATTGTGCATTGCTTTGATATTGCTTTGGGTATATTGCTTTACTATTTTGAAGTATAAAGGAAAAAGTAAAAAGAGGTCTTATACTTGTTCACCCCCCCTCTCAGTATAAGCTTGTGTTCTTCAATTGGTATCAGAGTCGGTGCCTTCGAAAAGTTTAACAACTTGAAGGAAAAGCTAGTAAAGAACACAATGGATCATTCAAGTGGCAATGCAGCACCTATTCTTGATGGGTCAGATTTTGGTCTTTGGAGTGCAAGGATGAAGGTTCATCTAATGGCACTTGGGAATGAGGTTTGGGAAGTGATTGAAGATGAGTACACTATTCCTGAACATGGTCCTAATACTAAAGAAGAAAGGCTCCTACATCACAACAATTCAAAAGCAATGAATGCAATCTTGAAAGGCTTACAGAAAGCAGATCTCACCAAAGTGATTCACTGCAAGACAACTAGTGAAATGTGGAAACAATTGAAGGTGGTTCATACAGGTGATACAAATGTCAGAAAGGCCAAGTTGAGACACTTCAAAGGTATGTTTGAACAACTCAAGATGAATAATGATGAAAATATTAGTGACTACATGCTTCGTATGGATGAGGTTGTTAACTCCATGAAAGACTTAGGTCTTGAGCTTGCTGAAAATGATGTTTGTGATAAGATTTTAAGATCTCTTCCTAATAGATTTAGTGAAAATATTTCTGCTATTGAGGAAGCTAAAGATTTGGATAAGTTGAAAAAGGATGAGCTCCATAGTATACTTGCAGCATTTGAGTTGAGAACTCAAGTGAAGGTTGATGTCAAGAAAGAGGCGACTTTCAAGGCTACCAAGAAATCCAAGGGTAAACAACTTCAAGATAGTGATGAGTCTTCTAGTAATGAAGAGGCATATTACAACAAGAAAGGCAAGTTCTCTAGAAAGCACAAAAGTATGAAAAATATAAGATGTTTCAATTGTGGAAAGTTTGGTCATTATGCTACTGACTGTACTATTCCCAAGAATGAAAGTGATGAAGATAAACAGGATTCTAAGAGCAAGGATTCTAAAAAGCACAAGCATCACAGGAAGAACAAAGATGAGCACAGCAATCAAGGAAAGAGGTATTCTCACAAGCACAAGAAGAGTTTCTACCTAGACAAAGCAAGTAAGTGTTCTAGTAGTGATAGTGAAAGTTCTTCAAGTGATGATGAAAATGAGATGTTGTTCATATCAAAAAAAGAGGAAGAACCGAAACATAGATTCATTATCATGAAATGTCTTAGATGTGGAAACTTTGGTCACCTTGAGGATGATTGCACAAATAATGATTTGGTTTCTAGTATGTATGAGGATGCTTTAGAAAACTATAAGGAAGATGCATGTATGGTTTTTGAAAAGGGTAGCACCTCTAGTGATAAGAAATCTGAAAAAGGCTTTGATGATTCAAAAAGCAAACAAATAAAGGAAGATATAGAGGAAGGTGAAGTAGATCTTGAAGGTGAACTTATTAGTGCTCTTAGTGCTTTGAAAAAGGAAAGAAAGAAGAATGCTAGACTCAAGGATAAGTTAGATGAATGTTGTATGGAGAGAGATGATCTTATAGAAAGTCTTGACTTCTCTATAGCTAAGACACAAGAACTCAAGGATGAGTTAGAGTCTAAGGTTCTTGAGTATAGTGAGTTAGAACAGAAAATGGCTTCTTTGAAAGAGGAAACTAAAGAGTACAAGGATAAGCTTTATAGGTTTCAAGATAGCTCCAAAAAGGTTAAGTCACTCATCAAAGGTCAAAGAAAGACAACAGATAAAACAGGCCTTGGTTTTGTTAAGCCACACAAGGAACAAGTTGGAGAGTCTAGTAAGAGACTCCAAAAGGAAGAGAGTTCTGATGAGGAAAGTATTTTAGAAAAGGAGTCCTTGAATGATAGATGCACAGAAATAGAAAACAGAATTCAGAATGAGAAGAAGAAGTTTTTAGAACCTAAGAGGTCAAATAAAGGAAAGTTTCAAGGCAGATGTTTTGCTTGTCACAGGTTTGGTCACATGGCTTCACATTGCATGGCTCAAGTGAAGAAGGTAAATGACAATTTTAGAAGTGCTAGTTTCTTTCAAGGGTATTGCTACTCTTGTCAATAGTTTGGGCACAAGGCAGTTTATTGCAAGGCAAATAATAGGAATAGGTTTGATCAGAACAGGTTTGATCAGAACAGGTTTGGTCAGAATAGGTTTGGTCAGAACAGGTTTGGTCAAGATAAGTTTGGTCAAAATTGGTGGATTCAAAGATCAGGTTTACCTCAGAGAAACAACATCGTCAAGTGTTTCAAGTGCAACAATGAAGGTCACATAATCAGATAGTGTAGAGCTAAAATTCTAGAATACAGGAACAAGAACAGTGGCATGATCAGGTCCAAGGATCAAGGCATGGACAAGAACAGGGATGAGAACAAGAACAAGAACAGTGACAAGAATAGGAATATGGACAAAGAGTTCAAGAGAAGGCCCGGCAAGGAAGTTATAGACACCGATGATGATCAGTGCCTAATGGGAGTTTTACTCCCACCCCAAAATTAATCACCTCATCAGGAGGTGGGGGAGGGACTAAGCTAAGAGGCTCATTCTTAGTCCCGAGCCCCAAAGGTGACCCTTTGCCATTGATGACAAAGGGGGAGAGATATGAGTAAGGGGGAGAGCTTCAAAGTGAAGAGGAGAGCTTCAAGTCAGGGGGAGAAAAACTTCAAAGGAAGATTCTTAGTTGTGGGCACAGTTGGTCAGTTGTTAGCACAGTTGGTTTCAGTTTTGGCTCTTGAGAAGTGTTTTTAGTAAAGGTTTGCCATCAATGACAAAGGGGGAGATTGTTGGCAATTTTTTGTACTCGTCGTTTGTCGTAAATCCACCGTAAGGTTTTTGTCTTCGTGTTCGCGTCAGAAGAAAGGGAGGCACTATTGTTTTATTTAATCCCTGGCGTAGAAGGAACAAGGCTAATAGCGTGAGGTTTAAACCTCATCGAGCGCCTTTGGCACACCGATAGCGGCTAGGCTGTTGGCACGCTACCCGAACGGGAGGTTTTGCATTCGAATAATGCAAAAGGGTTTTTCATCGTGAAGTGGATGCAGCGGGTGGTGTTAGAATTCGTGCGCAATTTCTCCATAGCATGATTTTTGATGTTGGCCAAGGTATTTTCGAAATTAATTTTTGCTAAGTGTATTTTGCGGATGGAGGAAGTTTATTAGAGGGAAAAACAGCTTAGGAGTTATAAGGAGTTTAAAGCTTGTTTTATTTTGATAAAATATTCTTTTGAAGGTGTTGTTTGAAATATCTTATTGCATTCTTATGAGAGATAAATTTTATTTTTGATAAGACTATAAGGGAGAAATAAGGTGTATAAGGGATAAATTTTTCTTGTAATGTTGAGAGTGCTTTTGGTTGATTATGGAAATGAAAGCATGATGTTTTAAGGTTAAAATTGCTTCTTGTGTGAAGTTGTGAAACCTTAAGTGGGCAGCTTTGAGATTGACATTTGCTTTCATTAAATTGGTAATAATCAAGCTATTCTTTACTTGGTTAAAGTGTTGGGCTTACTCCTTTGTTGATGATTTGAAAAGTTGTTTTGTGCTATTGTGATTTGAGTTGGTGGATGCTTTTTGTTCAAACAATATTGGAGAGAAAAGGAGTTCTACTTGTTTCCTTTTCTGATGTTGATTGTGAAATGCTTCAAGGTTGTGTTTTGAGTTGAATGGTGTTGATTGAACCTTGTTTGATGAGCATTGTTGTTGAAGCCCTAATTGATGGTGAAAAGAACATGAGTATCATTGTTATGTGATTCTTTGCATAGTTGGCAATTGTTGGGGTTTCATGTTCTTGAAAGAAAGCATTCTATCCTATCCATTTCAGATATTGAGTTGAGTTTTCAGATTTGAGATTGAGTTTGAGCTGAGTTGATTTGAGTTGAGTTTTGAGATTGGGAGTTGAGTATAGAACATATTGAGTCTCTAACAATTCTCTTTATGCTTCTATGAGTTTGACAAATCACATTGGGTCTCTAACAATTCACCTTGTGATTTCCTACTAAGAAAGTTTTTTTTCTTGGTGAGCTTGTTGAGTTTTGGACGGGTTTCGATGGGGACTTGTGAGAAATTTTTGGACAGGTTCCGGTGGGGACTTGTGTGCAGTTTTGGACAGGTTTCAGTGGGGACTTGTGAGCAGATTTGGACAGGTCCTAGCAGAGGACTTGTGAGCTGAGTTTGATAGTTCTATCAGAGAACTTGAGGATAGAGGTGCATTGGTTCTTTGAGAAGAACCTGAGGACAGATTTGGCAAGTCTTTGAGAAGGCTTGTGTGTAGAGGATTGATTTGTTCAAGCGTTGGACAGATCTGATAGACAGAGGAAGACTTGTACTAGACCGACTGACTGTGTTTGGTACAGGTTGCTAAGCTGCTGTGGACGTGATCATAGAAGGCAGAGGTCTCTTAGGCTAAGCATTGAGGACAGGAGGTCTTCGATGGAAAGGAGTTCCACGTGCTGGCAAGAGGTAGAGGTAGTTGATCTTCTGAGGGATCATTTCCAGAGCAGAGGGGAAGGTATCTCCTTTGAGCAGAGGCTCATAAATTTTGATTGGGGGAAGGTATCTCCTTTGGGCCGAGGCTCATAAACATTGTAATTGGGAAGGATTCCCAAAGAACTTTGAGATAACTTTTAGAGAAAAGTTTTGTGGATGTAGCCCAACCATTTTGGGTGAACCACATTAAAATTGGTGTCACTTTGTGGATGATATTGTGCATTGCTTTGATATTGCTTTGGGTATATTGCTTTACTGTTTTGAAGTATAAAGGAAAAAGTAAAAAGAGGTCTTATACTGTTCACCCCCCCTCTTAGTATAAGCTTGTGTTCTTCATGGTCCCATCCCTATGATATTCATTTTTTTCTAGGAATTTCTTCCTTCTATTTCAAGTTCACTTGGGTTTTTCCCATTGGACAAGAGAGTCAAAATTATTTATCCCAATGCTTGTACCTGTGCTCTAATTCCACAAGCTTTCATCACTTACTTGGGACATGCGTGTAAACTACTACCAGGTCTAATATCCCACCAAGTAGTTATCTTGATCTAATTATTATGATCATATTCCACCATTTTATTTATTTTTTAGCTATGTACACACAAATTTAGCATGGAGGAGCCCATGCTTAGCTTCCAAATTTATTTTATAAACTATCCCCTGAATCTATAATATCCTGATCATATGACTCTAAATCTGTACTCCTCTTCATATCCTTGATTAGATATTTTACAACACTTCTTTATATTTGAACAAGGGTCAAATTCTAAATCACTCTTTGGGTAATGATGGCTCACTCACATCATAGACTAGACACATCAAAGACTAGATATACCTATTCCCAGAGGGCCACTTGGACTGCCATATCTTTCTACAAATATTCACACACAACTATTTAGAAATATTATAGTCGGATACTTCATACTTCTCTGGTCGTTGGTGTGAAACTAAAAAGGAAGGTCATCAAATGGCTCTTGGTGTGAGAATGTCATCACTCCCAACTATTCACAATGCCCTAGATGATATGGTACTAGATTTTCCTTAGGGAAAATATCTACCATGGGTTCAATATCATTGATGACACTTGGTGGTATGTGGGGCCGATCCCGCTTATATATTTTTATGATGAATGGGCATAGAACTTCATGAAAATTTGAATTTTTTATTCTCTCTGATTATTTTAATCAGCTTTACCTCAAACCTTGAGGTGAAAAATTGAGTTACTAAAGTGACCTCCTAAGAGAAATATACCGAAGGTAGGGGGAAATCAACCACTATTAGATCATGCACAATAGTCAGATTAGGTTTTTCGTATAACATCATCACGAAATGTCTCAAAATTCCTATAAATTTTATAGTCCTTCCCTTGAACTTGAGCAACTTAGATTCTTTGTGCTCTACAACAAAATTTGAGGATTGACATATCTTTATAGGTATTATTGATAACTCAAATTTGGGATCAGCTATACAATTGTGCAAAATACCTCCCTCTATGAAAACTGACATATAACATATCCCTTTCTCTTATTTTTGGAAGCTCAAGGTTTTGTTCTTCAAAGAAATGGTACTCTCTTCAATTATTAAGGATATGTCAACCAAAATAACTCCTAGTCGTACTAGCAGATATTCCCTCAAGCTATGTTTAGATTGCAAAGGGACTCTGAGTAATTCTTGGAATTGTTCCACCATTTCTTTCCTTCCCTCTAGAGTTAGAGTTGAAAAGTATAAATATCTACAAGCTTAAAACATTTCTTATCTCATAGTAGTTACTGGTGAAATTATTTCTTGAATCTCTATTATATTTTTGGTGACATATTTATTTTGAATTAAGGGAGTTTGGAGATCATTATTGATGCTCTCTTCTCTACTGATATCCAGATCCTGGCATGGATTTATTCCTTACTTTTTGGGTTGTAGGACTTTTATTTAAATAGACCTGGTTATTAGATTTGACGTTAAAGCCAAGTTGCTCTCAACATTTTCTTCACCATAGTCCCAAAATTATTGCATATATAGTGAATTTAATTCCTGGCATCCATACCACCAATTAGAGAATTTTTATATTGCATCCAACTTTAAAACCACGAGACAATAATATTTGTGGTAATTAGGGGCACATTCATCCTTTCTTACCAGGTGTGGAACTATATTTGTTTCTTTATAAAATCCATTATCAAAGGTAGAGTTGACCTTTGTAGGGGTAAGTTTACCAGTTGTGATCAACATGTTTTAGCTCAGATAGCCTCTTTGAAAATTTGAGGGAACCTCCTTTCTGTGGATTGCTGAACAAGGATACTCAGGTAGGGTGAAGAGTGTGAATGTAATAAAGATATGTCTGGGAGTGAGAAGATTGATACTCCTAGGGTATTATCCTCCATGTTATTTTGAAATGGATATTGAAATCAGGAAGAATCTTGTGAGGATCTCTTCTCATAAGTGAATACTGAGTGAGTAGTAAAAAGGGATCTCCAGGATCGTCAAACTCATCAATGAAGGCTT
The DNA here is from genome assembly GCA_028583015.1 of Wollemia nobilis. Taxonomy (NCBI): domain Eukaryota; kingdom Viridiplantae; phylum Streptophyta; class Pinopsida; order Araucariales; family Araucariaceae; genus Wollemia; species Wollemia nobilis. The sequence continues at coordinate 3,229,721 of JAQPPZ010002721.1, forward strand.
TGGACAATTCCATCCAATTGTAGATACTTTTATCTTCTAGGGATTTATACCATAATAGTACCTTTCCCTTAAAAGATAAAATGAGTAGCCTAATCATGATATCTTCATCTACAATGTTGTAAACTGAGGACAACCATGCTATATCTCGACAATGCTCTTTCACTGATTTTTCTTTCCCTTCGTAACTAGGTAGGTTTTTCAAAGTGATATTTAGAATTTCATGGAGGATAGAGATATTTATTGGCCCCGTATCATACCATGGAGGATAGTATTGTCGGGCCATCTAACCGAAAATGTAGTGAGTATTTTTAAAGGAATAAATAGAACCATGTTGTGGCTCCTGAGTTTTTTTTTAGTAGAGTCACCATATTACCTAAGGTTTATCACCTATCATATTATGGTAATCTTATCCTATATTTCTTAGATAATATCTTTCGAGTTTTAAACCACAAATATTTACAAATTTAAAGGCTACCAATTATTGAATCAGGTTTTTCTCTTAGAAGAATTGTTAGGTAGCTTTAAATTATTTGGAAAACTAGAGGTCACCACTTCTCTAATATTCTGATCTCTTATGGATAATGTTCCATTGGGTGTGCCAAAAATTATTGTAGTCCAGTTTGTCATCTAAATAATGCTAGAACTATGATTATCATCTTTGAGGATTTGAAGGAGAGCACTCACTAATCACAGCCTAGAATAAACATTGGAAGAATCAAATAACTTTGATTCAACCTCTAGAGAAGGCTGGTATACCTTTTCAACTTAATGAATGTTGAATCTACTTAGCTCAAATTGTAAAAGTTTAGGGATAGAAATGGTAGGGTTAGAAATGTAGAATATAGAATGGATGGATGAAGCTAATAACATAGACATCCATATCATATAGCTAAAAAAAATAGATTTTAGAGGTGATATCCAAGACTTACAACTTTCAAAACCTATGTAGTTACATTACTAATGATGTTTGCATACTCACAAAATTATTCCAAATATTTAAAGCATTAATTATCCAAGTTAACAGAATAATATCAATGCCTTGATTAACAAAAATAAAATTCTCGAAAATCATGTGTGCAGAACTCATTATCTCAATATACTCTAAGTCAGCTTTTCAAATTAATAGAATAGACTAACCATAAAAATGTTAGAATAAATTTATTATTACATTATTTGCATATATAAAAATAGCGCTCATAGGCGCTCTCCAGTTTGATCAGTTTGGTTATTTAACCACCTAAGTGGTTAAACCAACTTGTAATCGCATGTAATCTCTATATATTTGTGTAGCACCCTAAAATTGGCGCAATAAATTGGAATAATTACATTCACCTTAGTAAATAAATTTAAATTCAAATTTAACCTCCCAAACCTCCCGTTAACCGCCGAGAAACCCGTTTCCTCTTTTTCGTGCCATTTTTAGCAGCTTGTTTTGACCGTTTGACGATATCGTCTCCGATCGGACGATATCGCCCTGCATTTGACGATTTCGTCCGGACTAGAACGTCCAGACGATTTTGTCGCAAAACTGAATTTGCATAGTTGGAATCCGTTCCAACGGGTCTCCAATCCGGGCAGAAGCGTGTCTGCACCGTTGGGACCCTTCCCCGTTGGAGATCTCCCAAATTGGGATGATCTCCAACCTCCCAACAACTATCCTATGCCTATTTAACTCTAAAACTTTTCCTTCCCCAACCCCCGGCTGAATTTTTATGTAAATCAACTCCCTATGCGCTAAAACACTTCAAATTTGCTCTTGCACTAGTCCTATATTAATTTTATTGCAGGTACACCACCGGTTTTCAGCCGGAGCCAGCACCTATCGCAGCCGACTGAACCCGTCAAGATCGGAGGCGATCTCATCAAATTCGGGACGATCTCGTTCTGATGCGAGACGATTTCGATTGCAGCACACATCGAGGCAATCAGTGCTTGGAGTTTGCTCTTCTTTCTCTTTTCTCTGTCATTTTATGCTATAAATTAGATTGTCTATTCAGTTTTTATACTATATTGCATCTGGAGTTCACCCATTTTGTCTAGTTTGCATATTAAGATCATATTCTGCTATCTAAACACAGTGATTTGCATTTACTTTTGTTCTTGTATATTGTTCAATACTCATATTACTTTTTCATATAGTTTGCCCCTTGTTTACAAAATAGAATTTCTTGTATTTCGCATCCGTTTGTCGTTTTGTGTGTCTCTCGATGAATTCGTCCGACGAATTCGTCGGATTGCGTACGATCCCGTCGCTTAGACGATTTTATCAAATTGAAGGCGATCCCGTTGAATTGCAGATGATCCAGATCGCTACAAGTAATCAGAAACTTCATCGACTTCCGGATCGGTAATCTTCATTGGCCTCCTGCAAATTCTCTATTTTTGCTTTCTTTTTTGTTTGCTGTATTCATTTAAATTGCATTTTCATGTAGTTTAAGTTAGAATCATTCGGCCAAACCTAGGATGAATGTTTAAAAATAAAACGAACTCATCTAAAACTCATTCCCAAAACCTAGGCGTGGAAACTGCCGCCAAATGTTTCCTGGTGAACCCACCATCCGTCGAAAAATCACCAAAATGCACCTCCCTTGAGAGGCGGGACCTTCGCAAAGTCCTCTCGTCCGAGGTACCGCACCATCCTTTTCCCATCCTCCTTCCGGGCACGGATCCAATAGCCTGAAGGTAGGGATGCGAAAAATTTGGAGCGATACATTTTGGTGAACCCGACGTGAAATGCATCATAACCTTTTGAAAACAAAAGCAAAAGCAAACAAAAACAAAAAATTAGAACAACTAAAACTTAGATGCATTTTAAAACATTTAAGGTTCAAAATCATGTTTAGATGGTAGCTCCTAAAAAGAGGTTAGCAGTTACTATAAACGTAGTAAACCAATTAGCAGCCATAGAAGTTAATTCTATCCTTAGTATCCCTGAAACAAGTAGAAATCAATCCTTGTGGGACGAGCTTATCAGAAGACTTAGTATCATTTCATCTAGGTCCACACAACTTAAACAGATTAAGAGGCTAGTCTTGGATAGAATCCTGGATCCTCATCAATTAGTGTTCTATCATGAACTTCAGAGAGCTTGCCATAGGTGGTTAGCCTATAGGAGAGCTTTAGTATCTTCAGAGTTGTTCAGCTTCGAGGAATACCTCGAGAATGCAGACATTGTACACCGATTCCTAGGCCTTGTAGAGGACCAAGAAGTTGTTCTCACAGATAGGGAAATATGGAATAGAGTTCCGCGAGCTGTGCTATATCGAGAGTATTGCCATGAGCTTTACTTTTATCAACCAAAGATCTGAAATAGACAATATCACCATAGCCCTTTTCATCAAATTCTTAAAAGAAAACTTTCAATTTGAAGAAGAACATTTCATGACCCCTGAACATCTTGAACCTATTAATGATATCCATAAGTTATTCATAGAAGATTAGTTCATCTACTTTCAGCCTTATTATTATTGTGTGCATTTATTGTTTCATTTGCTGTCTTTATTATATTGTTTCAAAGAAAAACTAAAAAACTAAAAATCAAAAAAAAAAAAATCAAAGAACATAGTAAAAAAACTTAAACATTTCATTTACAATATTGCATTAGGTATATATAAATATATACCTTTTAATTTGTTGCATATATATATATATATATATATATATATATATATATATATATATATATATATATAAAAAATTTGCTGAAATCAAAACTTAGCACCATGACTAAACTTAGGAATGGTAAAGAAATTTTAGGAGAAGGAGAAGATTGGCTACAAAATACAACTGAAAACCCAAATGTCCTTCTTGGAGATACAAATCCGGAAGGTGAAACTCTAGGACAATCAGATGAAGACTTAGGTGAAGATAAGGAACAAGAAGGAAGTGTTAAAGAATCTTCATCCCCTAGAATAGCTCCAAATGGAGGCATCACTTTTGACAACGCAGAACATTTTCAAAAATTTCTTAATCAACATATCGACGTCCTTAATGTGGCAGTCCGTATTGATAAAGGGGAAATTAGTGATGCTCAAGCAGCCTTAGAACGGGCGCTTGATATGCAAACTAATCCCTTGTCTTTCATTGATCAAGAAAGTGATAAGGGTGGACCATCCAATGCGAATATGGTCACTATAGCCCAAGCCATGACCAAACAACAGGTCACCCAACCTCCTAAGCAACCTGTTACTCAACCTAAAATCACTCCCGCACAAAAGAAAATTCCCTTCACTACTTCCTTCCTCCAAACTATTGAGCAAAATGCTTTAAATAGACAAAAATCTAAAACAAAGCCAAATACAAACTTTCAACAATCTACAATACAACACAATCCAACTTCAAAACTCCTCCATAATATTTTTCCTACCAATGTTTTACACAATAGTAACATGGCATCTAATCTGCATGTTCCTCCATCCTACGCCCATAACACTTATGGCAATGCCCCACCGAATCAATATGGGGGGCAAACTAGTAGTTTGGAAGCTATGGTGAAACAATTGGCTTCACGTATGGACCAGATAGATCCCTACCGTCCCTCGTATAATTATCGAGAGATTTGTAGCCAACCATTGGATCCCATAGTGGTAGCTCAACCATACCCTAAACATTTTCCCATGCCCGTCCTGCCTATCTATAAAGGAACCGAAGATCCCATAGAACATCTTCGCATGTTTAGGATAGCATGTCACGACATATCGCATGACGACTTGCTATTACTAAAAATGTTCCCCAAAAGTTTAGGTGGAATGGCGTTAGAGTGGTATTATCAATTGCCCACTCATTCCTTAAGAAACTTTGAAGAAACAAGCTGAGTCATTTGTTCATCAATTTAGTGCCTACATCGAGAGGCATGTAACTATTAAAGACCTATACAATTTAAAACAAGATAAAGACGAATGTTTTGCTGATTTCTTAGCAAGATGGAGACAATTGACAAGAAAACTGCACTTTGTGCTACCCTATAGGGAAATGTTAGACATTTTCATTAACAATTTACAAGAACAACTTTCTTATGAGCTATCAACAACTACTTTGACTACCTTCGATCAAGCTATAGACTTAGCTCGAAGAGTAGAAGATGCCCTCATTAGGAGAGGCCAACTTAGAAAGAAGGATGATGAGAAAACATCTAGAAATCAATATAAAAACAAACAAGTTGTCGGTGATGGAGTCACTGACAGCAGAAAATGTTGCTAATGTCAATGCAACAAAAACAACAGAAAAATTCATCTTGAAACCTCCCGATAAGCCTCCTCGAGAGTTCACTAGATTAAACCAACCTTTATCAACTATTTTACCTCAACTTCTTGAAAGAGGTTTAATCCAACTCGCCAGCCTATCCGGGAACCTGACCCAAGCATACCCGGATATAGAGCCGATTTGCACTGTGATTTTCATAGAGGTCCTGGACATTCTACCAACGCTTGTAAGAGATTGAAACATAAAATACAAGATTTGATTGACAATAATGAAATGGAAGTGCAAGCCTTCCAACCCAAACAAAACCCTCCTAATAATACTCAAAAGACTGTTCCCCAAAATCAAAATCAGAATGCCAATCAAACTTTAGACATATTTCAACACCCTTTACCAAGACATGGTAAAGAGGTAGCTAATCAAATTGAACATCATAATGTTCCCCCTCCTACCCGATATGTAGGAACCATTAGCGGGCAATTACCTGTTCAGGACTCTCACACATTCGACACAACCTTATCCCTGGTTACAACCAGGCCCTTACATAATTTTCAAACTTCTGATTCTAGCGATATAGAGTCAGATAGTGAAAGTGAAGTAGACACCATTCAATCGAATAGTTCTGAAAATGAATCAGATCCTATTCAACCTATCACAGATGCTAATGTTCCAGAAGAACCATTTCCCATAAGAGTCACTACTCGACCTTCTTCTAATGAAGTCCTTCCTTATGAACAAGCCATAAACTCTCAACCGAGACCGTTTCAACGTCGTCACTATAACATTGTAGGTACCATCGGAGTCGTCACCCGACAACAAGCTCAAAATCCCCAACAAGAACCAAACCAGAACGATGGACCAGCTCCATTTGTTCTGAAAAATCCTAATAAAGGAAATAATGCTCCTATTGTTCAACCTAAACCCCCTTACAAACATTAATGAACAATTGTCTAATACCACCGCCAGAATCTCCCTTTTAGATTTATTAAGATCCTCTCCCACCCATAGGGATGAATTGATGCTTACTTTGAGACAAATGATAGTACCTCAAAACATCCAACCTAAAGCTATGGCCAATACTATCATCACGCGAGAGATTGATTGTATTGACTTTCGGGATAAAGATATCCCACAACACAGCTTTACACAAGGATAATCCCTTGTATATTACAGCTTTAATTGGGGATGTAGTCATCAAACGAGTCCCGATTGATAATGGCTCATCTCTAAACATCTCGCACCTTTGACTTCTACCAACGATTTGGTTTTAGAAGTGATGAAATGAAGAAGACTCGATATGATTATCAAAGCCTTTAATGACGAAACACAAGAAACGTGTGGAGTCATTACCCTCCCATTGCAAGTTGGTCCTAGAACCCTTGAGACAATCGTGTTTATTGTACATTGCCCAAAGTCGTACAATATACTTTTGGGTCGCCCTTGGATTAACGCCATGCGAGCAGTCCCATCAACTTTACACCAATGTGTTAAGTTTGAGTTTAAAAATCAGTTGGTCACTATTCATGGTGACCCTAGACCTTTTGATATGTGTGCATTGGCGTAACCAGCTTGGAGTGCAATTTTGCCCCGCTCTGTCATCCACATATCCTAGTTCTTCTTCATCTAAAACTGTGAAATATAAACCCATCACTTCATCTATTCCTCCTCCATTAACTTCATCTTCCCATATAGATCAACCACCTTCTAAACAAATTACTGTAGAACTTCAAAAAGCTCTTAAAACTACAACCAATTCTTCAAGTTCTAATCCCATAAATTCAAAACCTATAGACACATCTATCATACCTTCCACATCTCAAGACATAGGTAATAAGCCTTCTACATCTTATGCCCTTTTTGATGATCTTTTACCGGATTTATCTACAACCTTAATATCAGAAAAAATGAATGCTTTCATGCAAGATTCAAACCTTTTAAATCAATTGCCGCCATCTCCTCGTACTTTGGGCCTCCCACAACCTATGGGAAGTACTTACCAAGTCGGGAGTTGCGCCTTCATTTACAAAGGATATGACTAGGGGAAGAATCCCTCGTAATATCAAAACCCATCATGATGGATATGCTCGGTGCTATTTTACCAACGATTATATTAAAGCTAAACCCATGATGCTTAAAATGGGATATAAAGGGAAAGGCTTAGGACCTTTCCAAAATGGCATGAAAGAACCTTTCGAGGTAGAACCATGGCCTCCCCGATGTGGTGTGGGCCTATTACCTAGTAAGGGTCAACCTTTTCCTTTTGAGGATGATGATCATCTCATATGCTATCAAGACTATTTGGATAGACATGTTGATTTGCCTCTTAAAAATCCGTCATTTTCATGCAACATGCTATCCATAGCATACCCTGAAATGATTGCTGACCCCGATGAAGAGTTGGAAGGAGATATCTTCCATGATGTCTCTGTTGAAGAGATGTTGTACAACGGGTTTTATTTTGATGGTTCTATACCAACCATAGCTCAACTTGAGGCCACTGACCCTCATAACGAATTATCTAAATTAACTTTACAAGAATTACAAGAGTTGGGCGTTTCACCCGCCCCACCTAATTTTGAAAGAGATCTACACATGGAGGTAGAAAATGTCATTAAAATTAATATTGGAACTGAGGACAACCCTCACATAATCAACATTGGAGCAGAACTAAGTCAAGAAAAACAAAAACAATACATAGCATTTCTTAAAGAGTATGAAGATGTCTTCGCTTGGACATATGAAGATATGCCAGGTCTAGACCCTTCTGTAGTCATGCACCATCTAGTGGTCCATCCGGATGCTAAACCTGTTAAACAAAAACTTAGAAAAATGCATCCCAAAGTGGCTCTTCTAGTCAAAGGGGAGTTAGAAAAACTCCCGAATGTTATCTTCATACAAGCTATTGATTATGCTGAATGGATCTCCAATGTAGTTCCAATCACCAAGAAAGAAGCCACCAAAGTTAGGGTTTGCACAGATTTCAGAGATATTAACGCTGCATGCCCTAAAGATGACTTTCCTCTTCCAAATATGGATCAAATTATTGACTTCACTGCTGGGAGTGGGATGATGTCCTTAATGGACGGATTCTCCGGCTATAATCAGATCAGAATAGCTCCTGAAGACCAGGCTAAAATAGCCTTTATTACCCCCTGGGGTACCTTTTGTTGGAAAGTGATGCCATTTGGCTTAAAGAACGCCGGTGCAACTTATCAACGGGCTATGACCTACATTTTTCATGATATGATGCATGATATCCTACATGATTATGTAGATGATATTATAGCGCGCTCTCTTATTGAAGATCATCATTTAGACGATTTAAGAAAAGTTTTTAATCGATTACGAGAATATCTCATTCGATTAAATCCAACGAAATGTATATTCGGAGTTAAATCCGGCAAGTTATTAGGGGTTTTAGTTTCTTTACGTGGTATCGAAATTGACCCTCTCAAAATTGCGGCTATCACTGATATGCCCGCACCCACTAATATATCTGAATTACGAAGTTTACAAGGTAAACTTCAAGCTATCCGTCGCTTCATTGATAAGCTGGCGGACAAAACTGGTCCCTTTCTTAAACTCCTTAAGAAGGACGTCCCCTTTAATTGGGACACAGAATGTAGAGAAGCTTTTGAACTTCTCAAGCAATATCTCCTTAACCCTCCGGTGCTTTCACCGCCTAAATCTGATCGCCCATTTCTTCTATATATTTTTGCTTCAGATTCTCGCCTTAGGAGCTATGTTAGCTCAACTTGATGATGAAAAATGAGAACGTGCTAATTATTACATTAGCCGCACCTTCATCAGTTATGAAACCCGCTATACAACATTAGAGAAGTTATGTCTAGCAGTCGTGTTTGCTACGCAAAAATTACGACATTACATGCTTAGCCAAAAAACGTATGTCATTGCCAAATATGATCCTTTAAGATATCTCATGAGTCGACCTTATTTATCGGGTCGCACACCCAAGTGGGTTCTTGCTCTAAGCGAGTTTGATCTCACCTTCATAGGACAGAAGTCTGTTAAGGGTCAAATCATAGCAGATCAATTAGCTGTTGCACCCTTAGAGTCTACTCATCCCCTCATTATCGAGTTTCCTGATGAATGCCTTCAATTAGAGGCAGACCTTGTTGAACAATGGTCCTTATACTTTGATGGAGCCCGATGCATGAGTGGGGTTAGAGTGCGGGTATTATTTTAATATCTCCGCAAAAACATCTTATTCCTCTCGTCCTTCAAACTAACCTTTGCTTGCACCAACAATACCGCTGAGTATGAAGCTCTAATCCTTGGATTACGAGCCGCTTTAGCGCTTAAAATTAAAAACCTCTTAGTTTTTGGGGATTCCCAATTGGTTATAAACCAAATTAATGAAGTTTATCGGACCGGAGATGATAAACTTCGCCCATATAAGGCCTATGTTTTACAACTAATGGCCTTGTTTGATCAAGTTACCTTGGAAGCCATTCCTCGAACTAGCAACCGTGCAGACTGATGCTATGGCCGCCGCCGCATCTCTCTTACCCTTGGAGTTAGACGACGAATATGCTACTATCATCATTCGTCGACTCCAGGAACCCGCTTCACATAAGTCATGCTTAGAGCCTTTGGATGTGTTTCTAATCAAGGAAACTACTCCCGAACTCGGTATACGGACATATTTGATTTCCTCCAAAATGGGACTTTCCCTCGCTAATTCTAATCGCAACCAGCGTCGGTTATTACGTCGACGAGCAAGTCGATTTGTAATCATTGGCAATACTTTATATAGGAGATCTTTTGAAGGTATCCTATTAAGATGTCTAAATTTAGAAGAGTCTAAATCAGCCTTGAGTGAAGCCCACGATGGATCTTGTGGAGGACACTTTAGTGGTAGCGTCATTGCTAAAAAGCTCCTTCGGATAGGATACTTTTGGCCTACCATGGAAACGGATGCACATGAATATGTGCGCCATTGCGACAAGTGTCAAAAACATGCCGACCTTGTCCATGCGCCCGCACAAGAGCCGCAGGCTATTTCTTCTCCTTGGCCCTTTTCTAAATGGGGCTTGGATATTATTGGTAAAATTAATCCCGTGTCTTCCGATGGACATAAGTTCATCATAACCGCCACCGAGTATTTCACGAAGTGGGTTGAAGCTATGCCTTTAGCTTCCCGCACCGGTTCACGAGTCTCTAAATTCATTTTTAATCAAATCATCCGCAGGTTCGGAATTCCTGCAAATCTCATCTCTCGACAATGGAACTCCGTTCAAAAATAAAGATGTTAAAAAATTATGTCAAAAATATAAGATTCAACATCGCTGGTCTACTCCCTATTATCCTCGTGGTAATGGTCAAGCGTAAGCTTCTAACAAAACTCTAATCAAAATTCTCAAAAGACTAGTCAATAAACTCGGCCGTGACTGGCATATTCAATTATATCCAGCCTTGTGGGCTTATCGAACTAGTGTTCGAACCCCCACGGGCACTTCACCATTTGTTTTGGTATATGGTGCCGAAGCAGTTTTTCCATTTGAATTGGAAGTTCCTTCTTTGGCTCTGCTACTTCAAGACACCGAAGTAGGAGATGAATATCGTGCTGGCAGACTCAGTCAGCTGGAACTCCTAGATGAAAAATGCATCAATGCTTTAGAGCATCTCCGTGCATACCAAAACAAGCTTAAAAGAGCATATAATAAGAAAGTTCGTCATCGATCCTTTGAGATTGGCGACCTTGTTCTAAAAGAAAATCAAAAAAATACAAATGCAACCAAAGAACTTAAAGGTAAATTTGAGCCCAACTGGCTCGGACCGTACATCATTACTGCAAAATTTGAATCAGGAGCATATAAATTATCTACCTTAGATGGTAAAGAACTTAAAGAACCCATGAATATTTTACATCTCAAACGTTATTATGCATAAATTTGGTCATTTCATCCATGTATATATTTGTTCAAAATCATTATCTTGTATTTCTTTCAATTTATTCAAAAACCTCAAAAACATTCATAAAATCTTCAAAAATCTTCAAAAATATTTATTGCATTTATTTAAAGCACTTGTAAAGTTCCTTTTGCTCCAAAACAAAAATCAACATAAAAATCCAAAAACAGCTATATGCTTGACTCTTTCGAAACCAAAACAATATACAGAATAAAGAGAGAGTCAACATTCTCAAAACTTTCTCAAAATCATTATTTTCTTACAATTATTGCAATTATATGTTTCAACTTATTTTGGATAAAACTAGCATTTATTTGGCATCCCTCACTTGCACACTCACACAATAAATATCTTGATTTTATCTGGCATGATTACTAATCTCTCTTATATCAAAGTTCACAAAATTCAATTAAATAAAGTTTGAGCATAGAGAATTGATCTTGTTATTTACTTAAACCAAGCACATCTTTTCACAATAAAATGATTATATTTGTAATTTCCATGTTTTGCTACATAGTAGAACCGATTTCTTGAGTGAAAAGTTTCCCTTGCTATCCTATCATGCACATGGTCTAGAATCTTTGAGAATTGGCAAAAGGACAAGCTCACCCCTACCCAGAATAAAAATCCCTTGCTCTACAGCTAATCTGAGCAAGTATCCCTAGAAAAAGAAAAAGAAAAGAAAAATTCAAGAAAAAGAGAAAAGAAAAATGTTCTTTTATATCATTACAACAATGTTCCAAGCATTATCAAGCAAAAGAAATACAAAAAGAAAAATAAGCAAAGTTCAAAAGAAAGCAAGAAAAGCAATAAAATCCCTTTCCCTACCCTTTGAAAAGAAAAGAAGGGTGAATGAGCTTGAATCCCCGGAATTCTCAATTATTCGAAACCGTGAGGTAAGCCCCATAACAGGTGGTTTGTGCCCAACCCGCTTGGCCTTGGGTAACTCCTAGCGTGGCGATATGTCCGTCACATTAGCGACCTTCTTTTGTACAGCACCTATGTCCGCTTATGGATTAGCTAGCTCTTGATAATCCGATCTACATAGTAGCCTAGTATGGTTATATGCATCTACATCATGGTTAATGAACACTTATTTGGTTTCTTCAAATCACTTGTATCATAGTATCTTGCTCAAAACTGGTAAATGAACAATGCAATTGCACACACATTTGTATTTGAGAGATTTTGTCTATCATTATGATAAATCAAGATTGGCAATGAATTCACTTATGCACATGGGATTCCTTATAAATCTAACTTTTTGTCTTCAAAATACTTTGAAATATTATTTTTGCAAACTTGTTTGGAATAAATCAAGTACAATTATTTACCACAAAGATAACTATATAATAGAAAAAATCAAAAATTTCAATCAAAACATATCATATATATCTTATCGACTTTCGCAACGATGGTATAGTTTCAAAACCAAAATTGGAATTTTATGCTTAGCGCAAGTCCTCATTATCATATTTTCTGTTCATCAAAAATCAATCATGCAATAAAACTATCCTTTCTTTGATCTTCGCGATGATGGTATAAGTCTATACCTACATATTCTATGCCTAGCGCAAACCATTGTAACAATTTTATTTCCCAATTTATCAAAGATCATACAAAACATATGACTTCATTTTTACACCAATTATGCTTTTCAAAAGCAAACACATTTTTACTATTTCATGTCATTATGTCAACCTTTGCATTTTGCAATGATGGTATAATTCTTAAGGAATTATTCAACAATTTTTATCACACTTAGGAATTTATGCCTAGCAAAAATCATTTCACAATATTTCATGCATAATATTTTTATGGAAATCTGAAAGCAAACCATCATCATCATCATTTGCATCATCACAACAAAGTCTTAAGACAAGTCTCTTAAGCACTCTTTTCTTTTAACAATATTTCTATCCCGGGACTAGCTTGACGACCGAGTGAGCAGCGACTCCATGAAATGGTCTATAATAGCGACAATGTCCTTTGAAATTATTGTTAGAAATCTCTTTTTATTTTTATCACATTTCATTACAACCAATCAATTTGTTACATCAGATTATTTCATTTAAAATATTTATAGCATGACATCCAAGTTATAATATTTTCCAAAACGACATAATTACATGAATCATCAATAAAATCATTACATCAATCAACTCAATCAATCAATCAAACATAAAAAGCATCATAAGCATCACATAAGACAAGTCATATGATCAAAAATATCTCATCTATATATATCAACATAATATATACATCATCAAAACTGGATTGGTATGCCACAATCTGTACCTCGGCATACTCAATCCTCTATCAATACAAGTATAATACAATATCAGTGGCAGTATCCCGCCCTCTAGCCTCGAGAGCCTCTAGAGCTCTCGGCCTCATCTCCTCCCCCGCCCTGCGGAGGACGAGGTGGTCCCATCGTAGTATGTGTGGTACTACGAGTCCTCGTCGTCGACCGGGATGAGCTCCTCGTCGACCCTGTCCTGATAGGATCTGCTATGGCAGGTGGCACCTGTATCCTCTGGCCCTCTGGCACCGCCTGGTAGTATAGCGCCTGATAGAATGCGGTCTGAGAAACCGACCGCATCAGCTCCTGAGTGCTCACCCCTCCGCCTCGTGCCCTGAGACGAGCATTCTCGTCTCGTAGCTGTGACACCTCGAGCCTCGGTGCCGTGCAACCGCATCCCGTAACGTCCGCACCTGAGCTCGCAGATGATCTCTCTTCGCCCGGAGAGTAGCCATCTCGCTACTCTCGCCAATGTCCACACCCTTGCCCTTATCAGGCGATGGTGGCCTCTATGGAGATGGGGGTCTCGCCTCCCTCCTCTCCCTCTCCCTCTGCCGCGGCCTCTCCTATGCCTGTGGCCTCCTTCGCTCTCCTCTGCCGTGACCCCGGGCTGCCTCTACCGCCGCCTGGCACCGCCTCCCTATCCGATGCACAACTACGTGGATCGGTCCCTGAGCCCTCGTCATCCGAGGAGGGCGGATGCCCGCATACCAGGCATCGTAGCCATCGGCTACCCCTACGTCGTCCCCATCCACCGGCTGAATGGGGGCATCGTCCACGTCCTGACTCCAGAATCGTTGCATATCTGGATCCCCGCTAACTGTGGTGTTATCCTGGACTGTCCAGGAAAACTCATAATCCCTGAGAGATGGGATCCCCGCTCGTAGACCGAACCATCGCAACACTCGGTCGTAGCGGTGGAGCTCCACCTCTCCCCTCTCCATCCGTAGCAGCGAGACTCGCCTGATGCGAGCCAGCTCCTGTGCGTCCTCTGCCCACCCTGGATGCTGCCTCCATGGCCTCCAGGTGATCTGGTCTGGGACCAAGTCATCCAGTAGTCTCCGGGACACCGACAGGTCGATCCGTCGTTGTGCCCCTCTCCGGAGCCACCAGTAGAAGACTCGGGGCCTCTCCCCGTCAACCCCTATCAGTGGAAGCCCTACCGGCCTCCGCACCGCAATGTGCTCCCAACACCAAACCTATAGGAGCGATGTCATGACCAGACATCGCCCGCCCTTGTACACGACCCCGTAAAGGATCCCGTACAGCCGGCATAGAACAAAGCTGCCCAAGGAAAATCTGTAGCCATGGTCACGCATGTCACAGATCACATCTGCCGACATCCATGGTACCCTGCATCCGCTCTGGTGGCACAGCAGAAGTCCACCAACCACCCCAGCCAAAACTCGTGTCAGTGTAGATGCCCCAGGCATCTGGCGCAGTGCCTCGATGTTCACTCCGCCCTTCTCCAGGGCGAAGCTCGGGTCACCGCAGAGTCGTCCCATCACGTGGCCCTGATTGGCCGTAGGTGTGATCATCCTCCCTTGTATGGGGATTCTAAGAATCCTCCATACATCCTCTAGTGTGGGAGTCATCTCCCCTGTTGGTAACCGGAAGCATGAAGAGCCCGGGTACCACCTCTCTGCTAGGGCCGTCAGTAGCCCCATGTCAATAGAAACCTGTGGCATCTCTGCCACATGCTGCAAGCCGGCTCGTGCCGCGAGATCCCGCTCTGCCCGGGTGAGAGCGGCCAAGTCGTCTCTCAACCCATCGTATTTCCACTCTCTCGCTCTTTAGTAATCCTCTCTCGCAAGCATAAACAATCAAAACAACAAACAATCATTAATAACAATTTTAGCAATCAATAATGCAACTTAAAGATCAAATTTTTGCAATTGATGATATCGCCCACTATTGGCCGATATCGTCCGAAATTTGAGCAAAATCGTCTCCGATTTCACGTGTCGAAATCGTCTCTAATTTGACGAAATCGTCCCTTTTTCGCCGATTTCGCCCTTGGGCGAAATTGACGAACTTGAGACGATTTCGTCCGGACGACGTCGATGGCCAAAAACGGCCGCGATGCTCAAAATTCATCCTAAAATTCATTTACAAAGCATGTAAATTCAAATTAAATCAATCTAAACTAAGTTTAAACCCCTACCCGTAGACCGCGACGGACCTCTGCAGATCTGTGCGCTGTCTCTCGTAGATCGAGAAGAACTCATCTTTAACGCATTTTCTTCAGAAAATTCGCTAAAGAGGGGGCAAAATGTAGCACCCTAAAATTGGAATAATTACATTCACCTTAGTAAATAAATTTAAATTCAAATTTAACCTCCCAAACCGCCCGTTAACCGCCGAGAAACCCGTTTCCTCTTTTTCCGTGCCATTTTTAGCAGTTGTTTTGACCGTTTGACGATATCGTCTCCGATCAGACGATATCGCCCTGCATTTGACGATTTCGTCTGGACTAGAACGTCCAGACGATTTTGTCGCAAAACTGAATTTGCATAGTTGGAATCCGTTCCAACGGGTCTCCAATCCGGCGAAGCGTGTCCGCGCCGTTGGGACCCTTCCCCGTTGGAGATCTCCCAAATTGGGATGATATCCAACCTCCCAACAACTATCCTATGCCTGTTTAACTCTAAAACTTTTCCTTCCCCAACCCCCGGCTGAATCTTTATGTAAATCAACTCCCTATGCGCTAAAACACTTCAAATTTGCTCTTGCACTAGTCCTATATTAATTTTATTGTAGGTACACCACTGGTTTTCAGCCGAAGCCAGCACCTATCGCAGCCGACGAACCTGTCAAGATCGGAGGCGATCTCATCAAATTTGGGACGATCTCGTTCCGATGCGAGACGATTTCGACCGCAAGACACATCGAGGCAATCGTGCCTGGAGTTTGCTCTTCTTTCTCTTTTCTCTGTCATTTTATGCTATAAATTAGATTGTCTATTCAGCTTTTATACTATATTGCATCCGGAGTTCACCCATTTTGTCTAGTTTGCATATTAAGATCATATTCTCGCTATCTAAACACAATGATTTGCATTTACTTTTGTTCTTGCAGATTGTTCAATACTCATATTACTTTTTCATATAGTTTGCCCTCGTTTACAAAATAGAATTTCTTGTATTTCGCATCCGTTTGTCGTTTTGCGTCTCTCGATGAATTCGCTCCGACGAATTCGTCGATTGTAGACGATCCTGTCGCTTTAGACGATTTTATCAAATTGAAGGTGATCCTGTTGAATTGCAAATGATCCAGACTGCTACAAGTAATCAAAAACTTCATCAGACTTCTAGATCAGGTAATCTTCATTGGCCTCCTGCAAATTCTCCGTTTCTGCTTTCTTTCTGTTTGCTGTATTCATTTAAATTGCATTTTCATGTAGTTTAAGTTAGAATCATTCGGCCAAACCTAGGATGAATGTTTAAAAATAAAACGAACTCATCAAAACTCATTCCCAAAACCTAGGCGTGGAAACCGCCGCCAAATGTTTCCCGGTGAACCCACCATCCGTCGAAAAATCACCAAAATGCACCTCCCTTGAGAGGCGGGACCTTCGCAAAGTCCTCTCGTCCGAGGTACCGCATCATCCTTTTCCCATCCTCCTTCCGGGCGCGGATCCAATAGCCTGAAGGTAGGGATGCGAAAAATTTGGAGCGATACATTTTGGTGAACCCGACGTGAATGCATCATAACCTTTTGAAAACAAAAGCAAAAGCAAACAAAAAAAAAAAAAAATTAGAACAACTAAAACTTAGATGCATTTTAAAACATTTAAGGTTCAAAATCATGTTTAGATGGTAGCTCCTAAAAAGAGGTTAGCAAGCACTATAAACGTAGTAAACCAATTAGCAGCCATAGAAGTTAATTCTGTCCTTAGTATCCCCGAAACAAGTAGAAATCAATCCTTGTGGGACGAGCTTATCAGAAGACTTAGTATCATTTCATCTAGGTCCACACAACTTAAACAGATTAAGAGGCTAGTCTTGGATAGAATCCTGGATCCTCATCAATTAGTGTTCTATCATGAACTTCGTAGAGCTTGCCATAGGTGGTTAGCCTATAGGAGAGCTTTAGTATCTTCAGAGTTGTTCAGCTTCGAGGAATACCTCGAGAATGCAGACATTGTACACCGATTCCTAGGCCTTGTAGAGGACCAAGAAGTTGTTCTCACAG
This sequence comes from Wollemia nobilis, assembly GCA_028583015.1. Taxonomy (NCBI): domain Eukaryota; kingdom Viridiplantae; phylum Streptophyta; class Pinopsida; order Araucariales; family Araucariaceae; genus Wollemia; species Wollemia nobilis. The sequence goes on from JAQPPZ010002721.1 coordinate 3,247,350, forward strand.
ATAGGGAAAGATGGAATAGAGTTCCGTGAGCTGTGCTATATCGAGAGTATTGCCATGAGCTTTACTTTTATCAACCAAAGCATCTGAAATAGACAATATCACCATAGCCCTTTTCATCAAATTCTTAAAAGAAAACTTTCAATTTGAAGAAGAACATTTCATGACCCCTGAACAACTTGAACCTATTAATGATATTCATAAGTTATTCATAGAAGATTAGTTCATCTACTTTCAGCCTTATTATTATTGTGTGCATTTATTGTTTCATTTGCTGTCTTTATTATATTGTTTCAAAGAAAAACTAAAAAACTAAAAAATCAAAAAAAAAAAATCAAAGAACATAGTAAAAAACTTAAACATTTCATTTACAATATTGCATTAGGTATATATAAATATATACCTTTTAATTTGTTGCATATATATATATATATATATATATATATATATATAAAAAAATATATATATATATTTGCTGAAATCAAAACTTAGCACCATGACTAAACTTAGGAATGGTAAAGAAATTTTAGGAGAAGGAGAAGATTGGCTACAAAATACAACTCGAAACCCAAATGTCCTTCTTGGAGATACAAATCCGGAAGGTGAAACTCTAGGACAATCGGATGAAGACTTAGGTGAAGATAAGGAACAAGAAGGAAGTGTTAAAGAATCTTCATCCCCTAGAATAGCTCCAAATGGAGGCATCACTTTTGACAACGCAGAACATTTTCAAAAATTTCTTAATCAACATATCGACGTCCTTAATGTGGCAGTCCGTATTGATAAAGGGGAAATTAGTGATGCTCAAGCAGCCTTAGAACGGGCGCTTGATATGCAAACTAATCCCTTGTCTTTCATTGATCAAGAAAGTGATAAGGGTGGACCATCCAATGCGAATATGGTCACTATAGCCCAAGCCATGACCAAACAACAGGTCACCCAACCTCCTAAGCAACCGGTTACTCAACCTAAAATCACTCCCGCACAAAAGAAAATTCCCTTCACTACTTCCTTCCTCCAAACTATTGAGCAAAATGCTTTAAATAGACAAAAATCTAAAACAAAGCCAAATACAAACTTTCAACAATCTACAATACAACACAATCCAACTTCAAAACTCCTCCATAATATTTTTCCTACCAATGTTTTACACAATAGTAACATGGCATCTAATCTGCATGTTCCTCCATCCTACGCCCATAACACTTATGGCAATGCCCCACCGAATCAATATGGGGGGCAAACTAGTAGTTTGGAAGCTATGGTGAAACAATTGGCTTCACGTATGGACCAGATAGATCCCTACCGTCCCTCGTATAATTATCGAGAGATTTGTAGCCAACCATTGGATCCCATAGTGGTAGCTCAACCATACCCTAAACATTTTCCCATGCCCGTCCTGCCTATCTATAAAGGAACCGAAGATCCCATAGAACATCTTCGCATGTTTAGGATAGCATGTCACGACATATCGCATGACGACTTGCTATTACTAAAAATGTTCCCCAAAAGTTTAGGTGGAATGGCGTTAGAGTGGTATTATCAATTGCCCACTCATTCCTTAAGAAACTTTGAAGAAACAAACTGAGTCATTTGTTCATCAATTTAGTGCCTACATCGAGAGGCATGTAACTATTAAAGACCTATACAATTTAAAACAAGATAAAGACGAATGTTTTGCTGATTTCTTAGCAAGATGGAGACAATTGACAGGAAAACTGCACTTTGTGCTACCCTATAGGGAAATGTTAGACATTTTCATTAACAATTTACAAGAACAACTTTCTTATGAGCTATCAACAACTACTTTGACTACCTTCGATCAAGCTATAGACTTAGCTCGAAGAGTAGAAGATGCCCTCATTAGGAGAGGCCAACTTAGAAAGAAGGATGATGAGAAAACATCTAGAAATCAATATAAAAACAAACAAAGTTGTCGGTGATGGAGTCACTGACAACAAAAATTTTGCTAATATCAATGCAACAAAAACAACAAAAAAATTCATATTGAAACCTCCCCGATAAGCCTCCTCGAGAGTTCACTAGATTAAACCAACCTTTATCAACTATTTTACCTCAACTTCTTGAAAGAGGTTTAATCCAACTCGCCACCTATCCGGAACCCGACCCAAGCATACCCGGATATAGAGCCGATTTGCACCGTGATTTTCATAGAGGTCCCGGACATTCTACCAACGCTTGTAAGAGATTGAAACATAAAATACAAGATTTGATTGACAATAATGAAATGGAAGTGCAAGCCTTCCAACCTAAACAAAACCCTCCTAATAATACTCAAAAGACTGCTCCCCAAAATCAAAATCGAATGCCAATCAAACTTTAGACATATTTCAACACCCTTTACCAAGACATGGTAAAGAGGTAGCTAATCAAATTGAACATCATAATGTTCCCCCTCCTACCCGATATGTAGGAACCATTAGCGGGCAATTACCTGTTCAGGACTCTCACACATTCGACACAACCTTATCCCTGGTTACAACCAGGCCCTTACATAATTTTCAAACTTCTGATTCTAGCGATATAGAGTCAGATAGTGAAAGTGAAGTAGACACCATTCAATCGAATAGTTCTGAAAACGAATCAGATCCTATTCAACCTATCACAGATGCTAATGTTCCAGAAGAACCATTTCCCATAAGAGTCACTACTCGACCTTCTTCTAATGAAGTCCTTCCTTATGAACAAGCCATAAACTCTCAACCGAGACCGTTTCAACGTCGTCACTATAACATTGTAGGTACCATCGGAGTCGTCACCCGACAACAAGCTCAAAATCCCCAACAAGAACCAAACCAAAACGATGGACCAGCTCCATTTGTTCTGAAAAATCCTAATAAAGGAAATCATGCTCCTATTGTTCAACCTAAACCCCCTTACAACATTAATGAGCAATTGTCTAATACCACCGCCGGAATCTCCCTTTTAGATTTATTAAGATCCTCTCCCACCCATAGGGATGAATTGATGCTTACTTTGAGCCAGATGATGGTACCTCAAAACATCCAACCTGAAGTTATGGCCAATACTATCATCACGCGAGAGATTGATTGTATTGACTTTCGGGATAAAGATATCCCACAACACAGCTTTACACAAGGATAATCCCTTGTATATTACAGCTTTAATTGGGGATGTAGTCATCAAACGAGTCCCGATTGATAATGGCTCATCTCTAAACATCTCGCACCTTTGACTTCTACCAACGATTTGGTTTTAGAAGTGATGAAATGAAGAAGACTCGATATGATTATCAAAGCCTTTAATGACAAAACACAAGAAACGTGTGGAGTCATTACCCTCCCATTGCAAGTTGGTCCTAGAACCCTTGAGACAATTGTGTTTATTGTACATTGCCCAAGATCGTACAATATACTTTTGGGTCGCCCTTGGATTAACGCCATGCGAGCAGTCCCATCAACTTTACACCAATGTGTTAAGTTTGAGTTTAAAAATCAGTTGGTCACTATTCATGGTGACCCTAGACCTTTTGATATGTGTGCATTGGCGTAACCAGCTTGGAGTGCAATTTTGCCCTCGCTCCGTCATCCACATATCCTAGTTCTTCTTCATCTAAAACTGTGAAATATAAATCCATCACTTCATCTATTCCTCCTCCATTAACTTCATCTTCCCATATAGATCAACCACCTTCTAAACAAATTACTCTAGAACTTCAAAAAACTCTTAAAACTACAACCAATTCTTCAAGTTCTAATCCCATAAATTCAAAACCTATAGACACATCTATCATACCTTCCACATCTCAAGACATAGGTAATAAGCCTTCTACATCTTATGCCCTTTTTGATGATCTTTTACCAGATTTATCTACAACCTTAATATCAGAAAAAATGAATGCTTTCATGCAAGATTCAAACCTTTTAAATCAATTGCCGCCATCTCCTCGTACTTTGGGCCTCCCACAACCTATGGGAAGTACTTACCAAGTCGGGAGTTGCGCCTTCATTTACAAAGGATATGACTGGGGAAGAATCCCTCAGAATATCAAAACCCATCATGATGGATATGCTCGGTGCTATTTTACCAACGATTATATTAAAGCTAAACCCATGATGCTTAAAATGGGATACAAAGGGAAAGGCTTAGGACCTTTCCAAAATGGCATGAAAGAACCTTTCGAGGTAGAACCATGGCCTGCCCGATGTGGTGTGGGCCTATTACCTAGTAAGGGTCAACCTTTTCCTTTTGAGGATGATGATCATCTCATATGCTATCAAGACTATTTGGATAGACATGTTGATTTGCCTCTTAAAAATCCATCATTTTCATGCAACATGCTATCCATAGCATACCCCGAAATGATTGCCGACCCCGATGAAGAGTTGGAAGGAGATATCTTCCATGATGTCTCTGTTGAAGAGATGTTGTACAACGGGTTTTATTTTGATGGTTCTATACCAACCATAGCTCAACTTGAGGCCACCGACCCTCGTAACGAATTATCTAAATTAACTTTACAAGAATTACAAGAGTTGGGCGTTTCACCCGCCCCACCTAATTTTGAAAGAGATCTACACATGGAGGTAGAAAATGTCATTAAAATTAATATTGGAACTGAGGACAACCCTCACATAATCAACATTGGAGCAGAACTAAGTCAAGAAAAACAAGAACAATACATTGCATTTCTTAAAGAGTATGAAGATGTCTTCGCTTGGACATATGAAGATATGCCAGGTCTAGACCCTTCTGTAGTCATGCACCATCTAGTGGTCCATCCGGATGCTAAACCTGTTAAACAAAAACTTAGAAAAATGCATCCCAAAGTGGCTCTGCTAGTCAAAGGGGAGTTAGAAAAACTCCTGAATGTTATCTTCATACAAGCTATTGATTATGCTGAATGGATCTCCAATGTAGTTCCAGTCACCAAGAAAGAAGCCACCAAAGTTAGGGTTTGCATAGATTTCAGAGATATTAACGCTGCATGCCCTAAAGACGACTTTCCTCTTCCAAATATGGATCAAATTATTGACTTCACTGCTGGGAGTGGGATGATGTCCTTAATGGACGGATTCTCCGGCTATAATCATATCAGCATAGCTCCTGAAGACCAGGCGAAAACAGCCTTTATTACCCCCTGGGGTACCTTTTGCTGGAAAGTGATGCCATTTGGCTTAAAGAACGCCGGTGCAACTTATCAACGGGCTATGACCTACATTTTTCATGATATGATGCATGATATCCTACATGATTATGTAGATGATATTATAGCGCGCTCTCTTATTGAAGATCATCATTTAGACGATTTAAGAAAAGTTTTTAATCGATTACGAGAATATCTCATTCGATTAAATCCAAGGAAATGTATATTCGGAGTTAAATCCGGCAAGTTATTAGGGGTTTTAGTTTCTTTACGTGGTATCGAAATTGACCCTCTCAAAATTGCGGCTATCACTGATATGCCCGCACCCACTAATATATCTGAATTACGAAGTTTACAAGGTAAACTTCAAGCTATCCGTCGCTTCATTGATAAGTCGGCGGACAAAACCGGTCCCTTTCTTAAACTCCTTAAGAAGGACGTCCCCTTTAATTGGGACACATAATGTAGAGAAGCTTTTGAACTTCTCAAGCAATATCTCCTTAACCCTCCGGTGCTTTCACCGCCTAAATCTGATCGCCCATTTCTTCTATATATTTTTGCTTCAGATTCTGCCTTAGGAGCTATGTTAGCTCAGCTTGATGATGAAAACGAGAACGTGCTAATTATTACATTAGCCGCACCTTCATCAGTTATGAAACCCGCTATACAACGTTAGAGAAGTTATGTCTAGCAGTCGTGTTTGCTACGCAAAAATTACGACATTACATGCTTAGCCAAAAACGTATGTCATTGCCAAATATGATCCTTTAAGATATCTCATGAGTCGACCTTATTTATCGGGTCGCACAGCCAAGTGGGTTCTTGCTCTAAGCGAGTTTGATCTCACCTTCATAGGACAGAAGTCTGTTAAGGGTCAAATCATAGCAGATCAATTAGTCGCTGCACCCTTAGAGTCTACTCATCCCCTCATTATCGAGTTTCCGATGAATGCCTTCAATTAGAGGCAGACCTTGTTGAATAATGGTCCTTATACTTTGATGGATCCCGATGCATGAGTGGGGTCAGTAGTGGGTATTATTTTAATATCTCCGCAAAAACATCTTATTCCTCTCGTCCTTCAAACTAACCTTTGCTTGCACCAACAATATCGTCGAGTATGAAGCTCTAATCCTTGGATTACGAGCTCGCTTTAGCGCTTAAAATTAAAAACCTCTTAGTTTTTGGGGATTCCCAATTGGTTATAAACCAAATTAATGAAGTTTATCGACCGGAGATGATAAACTTCGCCCATATAAGGCCTATGTTTTACAACTAATGGCCTTGTTTGATCAAGTTACCTTGGAAGCCATTCCTCGAACTAGCAACTGTGCACTGATGCTATGGCCGCCGTCGCATCTCTCCTACCCTTGGAGTTAGACGACGAATATGCTACTATCATCATTCGTCGACTCCAGGAACCCGCTTCACATAAGTCATGCTTAGAGCCTTTGGATGTGTTTCTAATCAAGGAAACTACTCCTGAACTCTGGTATACAGACATATTTGATTTCCTCCAAAATGGGACTTTCCTTGCTAATTCTAATCGCAACCAACGTCGGTTATTACGTCGACGAGCAAGTCGATTTGTAATCATTGGCAATACTTTATATAGGAGATCTTTTGAAGGTATCCTATTAAGATGTCTAAATTTAGAAGAGTCTAAATCAGCCTTGAGTGAAGCCCACGATGGATCTTGTGGAGGACACTTTAGTGGTAGCGTCATTGCTAAAAAGCTCCTTCGGATAGGATACTTTTGGCCTACCATGGAAACGGATGCACATGAATATGTGCGCCATTGCGACAAGTGTCAAAAACATGCTGACCTTGTCCATGCGCCCGCACAAGAGTCGCAGGCTATTTCTTCTCCTTGGCCCTTTTCTAAATGGGGCTTGGATATTATTGGTAAAATTAATCCTGTGTCTTCTGATGGACATAAGTTCATCATAACCGCCACTGAGTATTTCATGAAGTGGGTTGAAGCTATGCCTTTAGCTTTTGGCACTGGTTCACAGGTCTCTAAATTCATTTTTAATCAAATCATCTGTAGGTTCGGAATTCTTGCAAATCTCATCTCTCGACAATGGAACTCCGTTCAAAAATAAAGATGTTAAAAAATTATGTCAAAAATATAAGATTCAACATCGCTGGTCTACTCCCTATTATCCTCAGGGTAATGGTCAAGCGTGCTTCTAACAAAACTCTAATCAAAATTCTCAAAAGACTAGTCAATAAAATGGCCGTGATTGGCATATTCAATTATATCCAGCCTTGTGGGCTTATCGAACTAGTGTTCGAACCCCCACGGGCACTTCACCATTTGTTTTGGTATATGGTGCCGAAGCAGTTTTTCCATTTGAATTAGAAGTTCCTTCTTTGGCTCGCTACTTCAAGACACCGAAGTAGGAGATGAATATCGCGCCTGCAGCACTCAGTCAGCTGGAACTCCTAGATGAAAAATGCATCAATGCTTTAGAGCATCTCCGTGCATACCAAAACAAGCTTAAAAGAGCATATAATAAGAAAGTTCGTCATCGATCCTTTGAGATTGGCGACCTTGTTCTAAAAGAAAATCAAAAAATACAAATGCAACCAAAGAACTGAAAGGTAAATTTGAGCCCAACCGGCTCGGACCGTACATCATTACTGCAAAATTTGAATCAGGAGCGTATAAATTATCTACCTTAGATGGTAAAGAACTTAAAGAACCCATGAATATTTTACATCTCAAACGTTATTATGCATAAATTTGGTCATTTCATCCATGTATATATTTGTTCAAAATCATTATCGTGTATTTCTTTCAATTTATTCAAAAACCTCAAAAACATTCATAAAATCTTCAAAAATCTTCAAAAATATTTATTGCATTTATTTAAAGCACTTGTAAAGTTCCTTTTGCTCCAAAACAAAAATCAACATAAAAATCCAAAAACAGCTATATGCTTGACTCTTTCGAAACCAAAACAATATACATAATAAAGAGAGAGTCAACATTCTCAAAACTTTCTCAAAATCATTATTTTCTTACAATTATTGCAATTATATGTTTCAACTTATTTTGGATAAAACTAGCATTTATTTGGCATCCCTCACTTGCACACTCACAACAATAAATATCTTGATTTTATCTGGCATGATTACTAATCTCTCTTATATCAAAGTTCACAAAATTCAATTAAATAAAGTTTGAGCATAGAGAATTGATCTTGTTATTTACTTAAACCAAGCACATCTTTTCACAATAAAATGATTATATTTGTAATTTCCATGTTTTGCTACATAGTAGAACTGATTTCTTGAGTGAAAAGTTTCCCTTGCTATCCTATCATGCACATGGTCTAGAATCTTTGAGAATTGGCAAAAGGACAAGCTCACCCCTACCCGCATTAAAAATCCCTTGCTCTACAACCTAATCCGAGCAAGTATCCCTAGAAAAAGAAAAAGAAAAGAAAAATTCAAGAAAAAGAGAAAAGAAAAATGTTATGTCAAGCAATGTTCCAAGCATTATCAAGCAAAAGAAATACAAAAAGAAAAATAAGCAAAGTTCAAAAGAAAGCAAGAAAAGCAATAAAATCCCTTTCCCTACCCTTTGAAAAGAAAAGAAGGGTGAATGAGCTTGAATCCCTGGAATTCTCAATTATTCGAAACTATGAGGTAAGCCCCATAACAGGTGGTTTGTGCCCAACCTGCTTGGCCTTGGGTAACTCCTAGCGTGGCGATATGTCTGTCACATTAGCGACCTTCTTTTGTATGAGACCTATGTCCGCTTATGGATTAGCTAGCTCTTGATAATCCGATCTACATAGTAGCCTAGTATGGTTATATGCATCTACATCATGGTTAATGAACACTTATTTGGTTTCTTCAAATCACTTGTATCATAGTATCTTGCTCAAAACTGGTAAATGAACAATGCAATTGCACACACATTTGTATTTGAGAGATTTTGTCTATCATTATGATAAATCAAGATTGGCAATGAATTCACTTATGCACATGGGATTCCTTATAAATCTAACTTTTTGTCTTCAAAATACTTTGAAATATTATTTTTGCAAACTTGTTTGGAATAAACCAAGTACAATTATTTACCACAAAGACAACTATATAATAGAAAAAATCAAAAATTTCAATCAAAACATATCATATATATCTTATCGACTTTCGCAACGATGGTATAGTTCCAAAACCAAAATGGGAATTTTATGCTTAGCGCAAGTCCTCATTATCATATTTTCTGTTCATCAAAAATTAATCATGCAATAAAACTATCCTTTCTTTGATCTTCGCGATGATGGTATAAGTCTATACCTACATATTCTATGCCTAGCGCAAACCATTGTAACAATTTTATTTCCCGATTTATCAAAGATCATACAAAACATATGACTTCATTTTTTTACAAATTATGCTTTTCAAAAGCAAACACATTTTTATTATTTCATGTCATTATGTCACCTTTGCATTTTGCAATGATGGTATAATTCTTAAGGAATTATTCACAAATTTTATCACACTTAGGAATTTATGCCTAGCAAAAATCATTTTACAATATTTCATGCATAATATTTTCATGGAAATCTGAAAGCAAACCATCATCATCATCATTTGCATCATCACAACAAAGTCTTAAGACAGTCTCTTAAGCACTCTTTTCTTTTAACAATATTTCTATCCTGGGACTAGCTTGACGACCGAGTGAGCAGCGACTCCATGAAATGGTCTATAATAGCGACAATGTCCTTTGAAATTATTGTTAGAAATCTCTTTTTATTTTTATCACATTTCATTACAACCAATCAATTTGTTACATCAGATTATTTCATTTAAAATATTTATAGCATGACATCCAAGTTATAATATTTTCCAAAACGACATAATTACATGAATCATCAATAAAATCATTACATCAATCAACTCAATCAATCAATCAAACATAAAAAGCATCATAAGCATCACATAAGACAAGTCATATGATCAAAAATATCTCATCTATATATATCAACATAATATATACATCATCAACACTGGATTGGTATGCCACAATCTGTACCTCGGCATACTCAATCCTCTATCAATACAAGTATAATACAATATCAGTGGCAGTATCCCGCCCTCTAGCCTCGAGAGCCTCTAGAGCTCTCGGCCTCATCTCCTCCCCGCCCTGTGGAGGACGAGGTGGTCCCATCGCAGTATGTGTGGTACTGCGAGTCCTCGTCGTCGACCGGGATGAGCTCCTCGTCGACCCCGTCCCGATAGGGATCCGCTATGGCAGGTGGCACCCGTATCCTCCGGCCCTCCGGCACCGCCCGGTAGTATAGCGCCCGATAGAATGCGGTCCGAGAAACCGACCGCATCGCCTCCCGAGTGCTCACCCCTCCGCCTCGTGCCCCGAGACGAGCATTCTCGTCTCGTAGCCGCGACACCTCCGCCCGGTGCCTGTGCAGCCGCATCCCGTAACGTCCGCACCCGAGCTCGCGGACGATCTCTCTCTCGCCCGGAGAGTAGCCATCTCGCTACTCTCTCCAATGTCCACACCCTTGCCCTTATCGGGCGATGGTGGCCTCTGTGGAGATGGGGGTCTCGCCTCCCTCCTCTCCCTCTCCCTCCGTCGCGGCCTCTCCCGTGCCTCGTGGCCTCCTCCTCTCTCCTCTCGCCGTGACCCCCGGCTGCCTCTACCGCCGCTCGGCGCCGCCTCCCTATCCGATGCACAACCGCGTGGATCGGTCCCCGTGCCCTCGTCATCCGAGGAGGGCGGATGCCCGCGTACCTGCATCGTAGCCATCGGCTACCCTCGCGTCGTCCCCATCCACCGGCCGAATGGGGGCATCGTCCGCGTCCCGACTCCGTAATCGCTGCATATCCGGAGCCCCGCTAACCGTGGTGTTATCCCGGACAGTCCGAGAAAACTCATAATCCCTGAGAGATGGGATCCCCTGCTGTAGACCGAACTGTCGCAACACTCGGTCGTAGCGGTGGAGCTCCACCTCTCCCCTCTCCATCCGTAGCCGTAGACTCGCCTGATGCGAGCCAGCTCCTGTGCGTCCTCTGCCCACCCTGGATGCTGCCTCCATGGCCTCCAGTGATCCGGTCCGGGGACCAAGTCATCCAAGAGTCTCCGGGACACCGAGAGTCGATCCGTCGCCGTGCCCCTCTCCGAAGCCACCAAGAGAAGACTCGGGGCCTCTCCCCGTCAACCCCTATGAGTGGAAGCCCTACCGGCCTCCGCACCGCAATGTGCTCCCAAGCACCAAACTCGTAGGAGCGATGTCATGACCAGACATCGCCCGCCCTTGTACACGACCCCGTAAAGGATCCTGTACAACCGGCATAGAACAAAGCTGCCCCAAGAAAATCTGTAGCCATGGTCGCGCATGTCGCAGATCACATCTGCCAAGATCCATGGTACCCTGCATCCGCTCTGGTGGCACAACAAGTCCACCAACCACCCCACCAAAACTCGTGTCGGTGTAGATGCCCTGCATCCGGCGCAGGTGCCTCGATGTTCACTCCGCCCTTCTCCAGGGCGAAGCTCGGGTCACCGCAGAGTCGTCCCATCGCGTGGCCCTCGATTGGCCGTAGGTGTGATCATCCTCCCTTGTATGGGGATTCTAAGAATCCTCCATACATCCTCTAGTGTGGGAGTCATCTCCCCTATCGGTAATCGAAAGCATGAAGAGCCCAGGTACCACCTCTCTGCTAGGGCTGTCAGTAGCCCCATGTCAGTAGAAACCTGCGGCATCTCTGCCACATGCTGCAAGTCGGCCTGTGCCAGCAGATCCCGCTCTGCCTGGGTGAGAGCGGCCAAGTCGTCTCTCAGCCCACCGTATTTCCACTCTCTGCTCTTTAGTAATCCTCTCTACAAGCATAAACAATCAAAACAACAAACAATCATTAATAACAATTTTAGCAATCAATAATGCAACTTAAAGATCAAATTTTTGCAATTGATGATATCGCCCACTATTGGCCGATATCGTCCGAAATTTGAGCAAAATCGTCTCCGATTTTGCGTGTCGAAATCGTCTCTAATTTGACGAAATCGTCCCTTTTTTCCGATTTCGCCCTTGGGCGAAATTGACGAACTTGAGACGATTTCGTCTAACTAGGGACGATTTCGTCCGGACGACGTCGATGGCCAAAAACGGCCGCGATGCTCAAAATTCATCCTAAAATTCATTTACAAAGCATGTAAATTCAAATTAAATCAATCTAAACTAAGTTTAAACCCCTACCCGTAGACCGCGGTGGACCTCTGCAGATCTGTGCGCTGTCTCTACCATTTTTTGCTCCGTAGCTCTAAAAACAATGAAATGAACAAGAATAATGAATTAGGGTTTTACCCTATTTTTCTTAATTTTATTCAAAATAATTCACAAATAATTTTTGCTTTTCCGTGTTTTTACCTCAAACGTTCGATTTGGGTAAAAACACGAGGGGGCACCATAGTAAGTCGTCGTACGATTCGACCAAGAATCGTCGCCTAAAAATGGGAATAATTTTTTGCTTTCTCGTAGATCGAGAAGAACTCATCTTTAACGCATTTTCTTCGGAAAATTCGCTAAAGAGGGGGCAAAATGTAGCACCCTAAAATTGGCGCAGAAAAATTGGAATAATTACATTCACCTTAGTAAATAAATTTAAATTCAAATTTAACCTCCCAAACCGCCCGTTAACCGCCGAGAAACCCGTTTCCTCTTTTTCGTGCCATTTTTAGCAGCTTGTTTTGACCGTTTGACGATATCGTCTCCGATCGACGATATCGCCCCGTATTTGACGATTTCGTCCGGACTAGAACGTCCGTACGATTTTGTCGCAAAACCGAATTTGCATAGTTGGAATCCGCTCCAACGGGTCTCCAATCCGGGCAGAAGCGTGTCTGCGCCGTTGGGACCCTTCCCCGTTGGAGATCTCCCAAATTGGGATGATCTCCAACCTCCCAACAACTATCCTATGCCTATTTAACTCTAAAACTTTTCCTTCCCCAACCCCTGGCTGAATTTTTATGTAAATCAACTCCCTATGCGCTAAAACACTTCAAATTTGCTCTTGCACTAGTCCTATATTAATTTTATTGTAGGTACACCACCGGTTTTCAGCCGGAGCAGCATCTATCGTAGCCGACGAACCTGTCAAGATCGGAGGCGATCTCATCAAATTCGGGACGATCTCGTTCTGATGCGAGACGATTTCGATCGTAGCACACATCGAGGCAATCAATGCCTGGAGTTTGCTCTTCTTTCTCTTTTCTCTGTCATTTTATGCTATAAATTAGATTGTCTATTCAGTTTTTATACTATATTGCATCTGGAGTTCACCCATTTTGTCTAGTTTGCATATTAAGATCATATTCTCGCTATCTAAACACATTGATTTGCATTTACTTTTGTTCTTGTATATTGTTCAATACTCATATTACTTTTTCATATAGTTTGCCCCTGTTTACAAAATAGAATTTCTTGTATTTCGCATCTGCTTGTCTGTTTTGCAGGTCTCCGATGAATTCGTCTGACGAATTCGTCAGATTGCAGACGATCCCGTCGGCTTAGACGATTTTATCAAATTGAAGGCGATCCCGTTGAATTGCGGACGATCCAGATCGCTACAAGTAATCGTAAACTTCATCGGACTTTCGGATCGTAATCTTCATTGGCCTCCTGCAAATTCTCTCGTTTTTGCTTTCTTTTCGTTTGTTGTATTCATTTAAATTGCATTTTCATGTAGTTTAAGTTAGAATCATTCGGCCAAACCTAGGATGAATGTTTAAAAATAAAACGAACTCATCAAAACTCATTCCCAAAACCTAGGCGTGGAAACCGCCGCCAAATGTTTCCTCGGTGAACCCACCATCCGTCGAAAAATCACCAAAATGCACCTCCCTTGAGAGGCGGGACCTTCGCAAAGTCCTCTCGTCCGAGGTACCGCATCATCCTTTTCCCATCCTCCTTCCGGGCGCGGATCCAATAGCCTAAAGGTAGGGATGCAAAAAATTTGGAGCGATACAATTTGAAATGAATGATAAGGAATGATCACTTCATGAAATTCTTCATGGCATCAGAGCTACGGACAGACCAGCCTGGCGGACCAGACAGACAGACCTGACACGGATGACAGACTGGATGGACCTGACACGGACAAAGCCTGGTGGACCGGATGGACCTAACACAGACGAGACGACAAACAAAGCTTGGCAGATGACAGACAACGCCGATCGGACATGCACGACAGAGGACATAGGACCGAGGGCCTGGCACGAATGATGACACACAAATAGAACGCAAACCAAGATGGGACATAGACTCTACGGCAGTTTGAGGAGACGACTGAGGCAAAAGGGTGGACTGGACTGGGGGTGGTTGCCCGAAGGCAACCGAAAGGTTATGGAGCCTTCCAATTTTTTAAAGCCTCCCACAGTGGCCGCATAGGCCATGTGGGATAAAAGTTTTTTTTGCCTATCTTCGGCCCCGAGGATCTAAATAGATCTTGTTTTCAGCGTAGTTTCGTCGGGCCTTCTGGCTCAAGTGGTCAGGGCGCTGAATGTTGGACAGTAGGTTTCGGGTTCGACTCCCTTCGGGGACGCTTTGTTGACACCCAGCATAGATTTTTTGACACCCAGCGTAGTCTTTTGACGCCCAGCGCAGTCTTTTGACGCCCAGCACAGTTTTTTGACGCCCTGAGCAATTTTTTGATGCCCAACACAGTTTTTTGATGCCCTGAGCAGTTTTTTTGAAGCCCTGAGTGGTTGTTTGACTCTCGAACAGCACCATTGATGCCCGTGATGCCTGCTTATGGCCATTTGATGCCTAAGCAGTCTCCATGACACCTTGCCATCTCCAATTTTGAGAGTTTCTCTAGCGTTTGGTATTTGAGATACCTCTGGTCCACACTTATAGGTAATGCTGTCGTGCTTTGGACTACTGTATTCGTCGCCTAATATAGCTGCAACAACGACGTCTGAGCTTGCTCTCTATAAATCGTCGGGGAGAAATAAGGCAAACTAGTTTTTTTGTTTGTTCTTCCATTTCATACCCACATCGTGATTGTTGTTAGGCGTAAATCCTGACAAAAGCTCTTTTTCCAAAGTGTTTAGGGGAAGTTACGCCCCATGCATGCAGAATAAAACTTTCTATGGTAGGTGTCATTAACAACACGATGCCCTTTTAGTATCGCCTATGTTCAATATATTGTGCTTCTCATATGTACTTATAGTCTCCCTCTTGTAAGGGCGAGTACATATTGAGTGGTATACTGTTCCTATATACCTATAGTTTCCCTCAAGTAAGGGCGGGTGTATATTGAATGGTTACAATATAACGATCGCGTAGGTATAAAGAAAGGGAGACCAATTGGTGATATAAGGAACTTTCATAATGGCCACAATTCATAAGTATCTCTCAGATTCCCAATTGTTGAAGGGTCCTAACTTTGTTCCATGGAAGACAAAGATGAAAGCCATACTTTAGTTGGAAGATTTATGGGATATAGTGACTGGCACTAAAAAATGTCCTCAAACAACAGGAACAGATCAAGATGATTAGGATAAGAGAGACAAGAAGAGTCTTGTATTTATCTTACTTGCTACCACAGATGAGGTGCAGCCTCATATTTGTGATGCAACAACTAGTAAGATAGCCTGGGATGCTTTGCTCATAGTATATGAAGGGAAGAATCAATCCACTATTCTCCATATTCAAACTCAACTACATAATCTCAGTATGAGTTCTGGAGAAATAGTTGACATATTCCTATGCAGAGTGGCAGATTTGAAAGCAAAATTGAATGCTATGGGAAAACCTATGGATGATGATGTCTTGAATTATGTTATCTTGAGAGCATTACCAAGTTCCTACAAGATGTTGATCACCTCTCTCAATGTTTCTGGTAGACAAGTCTCATTTGTGGAACTGGTAAACTTGCTTCATACTGAGGAGGCAACTTAGGTCCAGAAAGATGACATGCCAGATAATGCTCTCTCCACCCAGCAAAGTGGTAAACAACAAGGCCAGTTTCAAAAAGGAGGTGCTTCTTCCAAAGGAAAAGGGAAGCAATCTCAGCAAAAAGATACAAAATATTGCAAAATTTGTGACATGAATAACCATGACACCAACAGATGTTGGTTCAAAAACAAGCAACCAAGTGAAAGAGGTTCCCAAAAGAAGGGCAAGCATAAGAAAAAATACAATAAGCATAAACAATCTAAAGGCCATGTTGCTTATGCTGAATCCAACTCAGACTCACATTCTCCTGATTTTGATTCAGATTTTGACTCTGAAAGAGCACACAAGGTGCTCATGACTCATAATTCGTCTTCTCAGATAGATGTTGTATGGTATATTGACTCAGAAGCTAGCAAACACATGACTGGGGATAAATCATGGTTTGATACTTTTGTGGAGAAAGAGGGTAAGCCAGTCACAATTGTTGATAATCAGGTATATCAAGTAAAAGGAGAAGGGGATATTTCTGTGTCTCTTCCTGATGGCAATTGTCAAATTGAAAAAGTTCTCTATGTTCCAGGCTTAGCCAATAATCTACTTTCAGTCACACAAATGTTGGATAGAAACATGGAAGTCGTGTTTCGAGTTGTCAATGGGAAGAAGAGATGTTTTATCACACATCGTGGTAAACATGTTGCCACCGGGTCATACAAACATGGCTTGTTTATTCTTGATGCTATTTCCACTCCCCATGTTGCTTTGGCTGCAACTACGAAGGAGGCCACCTCTCTCTGGCATCGACGTTATGGGCATCTCAGTTCTGGATATTTGCTTGAATTACACAAATATGGGATGGTGAAAGGTCTTCCACCTCTTTCATCTACCTTACCATTTTGCTCAGATTGCTTAGCAGGGAAGCAACATCAAGTGCCTTTTGAAACAAGCTCCTCTAGAGCTGCAAAACCTTTAGAGCTGGTACATACCGATCTATGTGGTCCTATGCCAACCAGCTATGGTGGGAAAAAGTATTTTCAACTATTTGTTGATGATTAATCATGAAAGATGTGGGTTTTCTTTCTTCAGTTGAAATCCGAAGCACTTATCTACTTTCAACAGTTCAAGAAACTTGTTGAGAAGGAGTCGGGATGTTTTATCAAGACCCTTCGCTCAGATCGAGGGGGGGAATACACCTCTGAAGAGTTTTCAGAGTTTCTTAAGGAACATGGAATCAAAAGACAACTGACTACAGCCTATACACCTCAGCAGAATGGAGTTGCAGAAAGAAGAAATCATTCCATTATGGAAATGGTTCGATGTATGCTAAAAGGAGCACATCTTGAGGATCAATATTGGGCAAAAGCAGTAAATACAGCATCATACCTCCTAAATAGAGCACCCAATAGAGCTCTACAAGGGAAGACTCCACAAGGATCATGGAGTGATAAGAAACCTTCCATTGCTCATCTGAAGGTGTTTGGATGTAAAGCATTCATGCACATTTCAAAACAGAAAAGGAGGAAGCTGGATGAGAAAACCCTGTAGTGTATCTTTCTTGGCTATGATGAGTACTCAAAAGGTTATCGATTGATTGATCATAAGACCAAGAAGACACATGTTAGTAGAGATGTTATATTTGATGAAGCTCTCACATCAAAAGACACATCCACAACTGTATACCTTGATGAAGAAGAGCCTAAGAAGGAGGTTCAATTCCCACAACAAAAACAAAAAGTTCCAAAATGGTATACTAGCACTTTGAGAGATGCTAAGTTGAAATCCCTTCTAGATCTATCTCTTGATAGACCATGTACTCGCAGTATGACTCAATAGATGAGAACAAAAGAATCTACTTCAGAGGTTGATGAACTTTGTCAACACTTTGATGATTTGACAGTGGGTACAAAAAATGATAGAGAGGAAGATAAGGATGGAGAACAAGTTTATATGTCTACATTGAATACAAACGAGCCCACAACGGTTCAATCTGCACTTGATGAACCACAGTGGAAAGAGGCTATGGATGTAGAACATCAATCACTTCTTAAAAATAATACTTGGAAGTTAGTCGATCTGCCAAAAGGGAAGAAGCCCATAGGCTGCAAATGGGTGTTCAAAGTGAAGTATAAGGCAGATGGGTCTATTGATAAGCATAAATCCCGGCTTGTTGCAAAGGGATATGCTCAGAAAGAAGGCATAGATTATGAAGAGACTTTTGCTCCTACTGCAAAAATGACTACCATTCGAGTACTTTGTGCCATGGGAGCTTAGTTTGGGTGGAAATTACATCAGATGGATGTTAAAAGTGCCTTCTTGAATGGTGACTTACAAGAAGTTTACATGACTCAACCAGAAGGATATGTGGTTGAAGGGCAAGAACAAAAAGTATGTAAATTGATCAAATCCTTGTATGGGCTAAAACAAGCTCCTTGAGCTTGGTATATCAAGATAGACAGTCACCTTGTGCAGCATGGTTTCATAAGAAGTCCTTCAGATGCAAATCTCTATATTAAGAAAAATGGTTCTAATATAGTGATTCTTGTACTTTATGTTGACGATCTGATCATCATAGGAAGCTCAAAAAAAATGATTGACTTAGTGAAAGCTGACTTGAAGCAATATTTTGATATGACAGATCTAGGACTTCTACACTATTGTCTTGGTTTAGAAGTTACTCAACAAAAGTTTCATATTCGAGTAACACAAAAGAAATATGCCAAGACTTTAATAGAAAAATATCGGATGACTAACTGTAAGTCAAAAGCAATTCCAATGGAGCAAGGACTTAAGTTATATTGATATGATGAGTCACCTCAGGTAGATGGTACTCTCTATCGCCAGTTGATTGGGAGTCTCATATATCTGACAAATACCAGACTAGATCTCAGTTTTGCTGTGGGGTATCTTTCAAGGTTCATGCAAGAGCCTAAAATGAGTCACTGGAAAGCAGCAAAAAGAGTTCTTCATTATGTTCATGGTACTACACATTATGGTCTGGAATATAGATAGAATAATAATTTTTTCTTACTGGGATACACAGACTCAGATTTTGCTGGATCCCTTGATGATCATAAATCCACCTCTGGATATGTTTTTCATCTAGGATCTGGACCTATCTCATGGCACAGTAAGAAACAACATGTGGTTGCTTTATCTTCTACAGAAGTAGAATATCACACAGCCAATGAAGCAGTCTACGAGATAATGTGGTTAAGTCGCATACTTACCAACATGGGCCTTCCAAAGAATCTTCCTCTTCATTTGTTTTGCGACAACCAAGGTGTTTTGAATCTTGTAAAAAATCCAATTTTTCATGAACGTACTAAACATGTTGATACCAGATGTCATTTTATTCAAGATGAAGTTCCAAAGCACCATATACAACTTCACTACATTCCTACCGATGCGCAAGTTGCAGATATTTTTACCAAAGCCCTTGGACGTATCAAATATGAGAAGTTTCGAGATACAATTGGGATTTGCCAATAATGTAATAAGGGGGGATGTTAGAATAAATTTATTATTACATTATTTGCATATATAAAAATAGCACTCATAGGCGCTCTCCAGTTTGATCAGTTTGGTTATTTAACCACCTAAGTGGTTAAACCAACTTGTAACCGCATGTAATCTCTATATATTTGAAATGAATGATAAGGAACGATCACTTCGTGAAATTCTTCAAAAAATAGAGAAGAGATAATTTTTAAGAATTATATCCACCATCAATACAGGTACAAGTTCAAGGTAAACATCCCATGTAATGCTTCATTCATCAATTTATAAAAGAATACATAGTAGTGCAAGAAAAAAATCTAGAGATGACAGTGGTTCTTGCAATTCATTCTCATCCATAGATCTAAAATTGAATCTAGTTCATCATAAGGTTCTAGAATATTCTAGACTATAACCATTTGATTCAACTTCAATGATGTCTATTTTTACTTTTCCCTATCCTCTAGGTTGCACGCATAGGAATTCACTGAAATTCTGCATGGAAGACATGGATTTAATGTCTACCATAGATATAATTATATGATGACTATAATTGGCCACTATATAGCATGGTTTCATATTTGCACAATGGTAATAAAAGAAACAGAGAATTGCGACCTTTTTCTCCTTAATCACTTCTCTTTTTTCCCTATTCTAGCGATCTACTATATTTTAATATTTTTATATTTAGTGTACTTACAATTGAGAAGCGTAACTTTGTACCTATTTTGAGCTTATCAACTTCCATAATTTTCTTACACTTTCATATTTTCATGCTAGGTACGAAGTGAACAAGACAACGCTGCTCACTGAGCTTTCTCTAATTTGGGTAATTTTTGGAACTTCTCTATTTTAACTATCTTCTGGCACTTTTGGTTTCGTTTTGTGGTTTACCAAGAAACAATAAATTGTGAATTTTCCATATTCTAAAATCTGTTCCTTTTCTGGCACTTTTATACTTAGGCTATCTTGAAGCACTTTCTCATCTATGCAGTCACAACAAAGGTGACTGAGAAATGTAGCTTGCCCGCCTTCTTCAAACTAGTCATATTTAGTGCTTCTTTGTTTCTACCTTCTCGCAGTGCTTTTCTATTTTAGACATCTTTCGCACTTGCATGAAAAATACAAAGATAACAAAGAAACATGACTCACTTGACTTCTCATTTTTAAGTTGAATTCAATGCTTCTTTGTTTTGACCAGTTTTTAGCACTTTTGAATTTCTTCTCCACACTTAGTCAAATTTTGCAAAATTTTGGCTAGGTAGAGATCTAGCTATTTTTTGCCTATAGATCTTACCTCATAATGCATGGGAACACCATAATGTGTTGATTTATGAAATTATATTTACCATATTATTCTAGATCTAATTTTTACCTTGGTTAGCCCCTTGTCATGACACTTGATCTTTGGTGAAGTAAGAAGTTTTCCTAGGCTACCAATTTTGTTGCTATTTCCATTCGCTATTCTGTTTCCATTACCCATTTTTAGTATTATTGTTTATAAAGATACCTTCCACATTCACCATCTCTTTCATGTTAATTTTACATGATTTTCTATGGGTTTTATTTTCATCATTAGTGTGTGATGGAGTAGATAGGGCTAGTAATTGTAGCTAAAATACAATGGTTGATGATAAGATTTGGCCTATATTGTTATAATGTATGGATAAGAGGTTGAGTTTATAGATGATTGGGTACTTATAATGGATGAGATAGATGGTATAGACCAAGGGATTTATAGATTTTGGGTGAAATGGAAACATAGGCCATAGGCAAGGCAAGTGGTAATTTACCTACCTGGATTAGAATATATTTTGCATAGGTCACTTCTTCAAAGGTTGTAATTAGAGTAATGTCATTAGAATTACAAAATTTCAAAAATATGTTAGATTGTAAGCCTTGATGTAATATGGAAATACTTATTATTTATTTGACATAATATTATGCATAGCTAAATTCAATACCCTCAAGAATCTATTATTATAATCAGGAATATTTTCTTGAAAATGTCTTTGCATAGCATTTAATTGAAAAAAAAAATAATTCACATTACCCATACTATCAAATCCATGCATGAAAAGGTTCTATAATTGATACCCAACTAGTAACAAAATATCAAGTAAACCTCTATACCACAAAGCAACTTTATTATACAAAAATAGATTAGTAAGCATACCATGATATTTTCCTCCTATATGAAATGAATAAACTTAAGTATATATCTCATTTATATGATCTAATTCCATATTATTATTACTCCTATAAAAGTTAGGTATTGCTTTCATAGTGGTAGGTGGGCTAGGATAATAGGCCCCTAGATTTAATGGTCCTTGATAAGTCTAATCAGGAACTTGATTTTGGGGCCTTGGAGGTTGAGATGTCGGATTATATTGCGAGGTTGAATGTATTGCATTGGATAGAGGTATGACACATAACCTTGATGTGGGTATGGAGGAATTTAAGAGTATTGATAAATGACAGAAGAAAGTGGTAGAAAATGAGGGTTCAACATGTGAAAAGGAAAATATGGTGGATTGAGATGATCATGTTGTTGATTTTATGAACTTACATATTTTGAAATGGAGGAGGATATTGTAATAATTGTGAAGGAAATTGTCTATTTTTAAAATGTGAACAATGCTCCAAGTTTTGTAGCATATAGATAGTTGAAGACAATGTTTAAATTGGCAGTTTCCTTACATGCATTGCACCTTTATTTGATCATTTGATACCTACAACTTTTGAGCAAAATATTATTTTTGGTTAAGGATAAAAATATATACTAAAGAACCTACATTTGGTGGTACAAACTATTCAAAAAAAAGGTTTGTGATGTTGGATATTCTAGATACAGGTGGACTTTGAGGTGAAGCCATACTGGTTGGAGGGGGATCTGAGCATTAGATGTCAAAATTTAATTGCATTATTTGGATTATTAAATGTTTAAAAATATGGATTATTCATATTAAAGGCCATTCCATAGGATTAGTGTTAACCAAAGTAGAGCCTATCCTTACCCAAGTTTGGTTTACGAGAGTAGACAAACAATTGTACTAGAAGTTAGAAAAGCCAATATATTGGGATGTAGGATTTTGATTCAATTAATTAATTGTTAGATTTTTATTTTAATTTTGATAGAGTAGTATTAGTTGTAGAAATTTCCTTGACCGTATCATCTTTTTGTTTCCCTTTTATGTTCCTCCATTGATACCCAATTAACTCTAATGATTGCTTTTTATTGATCATTGTATTTTTTAGTGTGTATTCATAATATTGAGCTTACATGTGTATGTATCTACATTAAAAAATTCTTGAAGTTAAAATATGAAATTTTATAAAATTTTATTCTATATAAAGCAAATAGCTAGCAAACTTAAACAAATCACTTGAATTTAAAAATTTTGACAAGTAAATGGCCAAGGAAAGTGCTTGGAGTGAATCACTTCAATTATAGGGGAAAATAATTCTCCTTGGAGGAATTAGGAGAATTTTTTTCCTTTCCAAATGAGTTACTTCTTAGAACCCTTTTTACTATTTTGGAGTTGATCACTAGTTGGATGGAGCAAATCACTAGTTGGCTTGAACTTCAATAGAATTTTTATAAATTTTGTCCCAAATTCTTTGTCTATGGAAAATGCAAATATTAAGGCCAAAAGTGAGAGATTTTATTAATTTTATACTACCTCATTTGCATGCCTCACATAAAATTTATAAGTGTAAATTTCATAATGGAGTTGCCATTGATAAAGCACCTACACAAATTGGACATAAATAACAAAAATATGTGAAATTCAAGGTCAATTTGAGAATGGTATTGATAAATAATGTTCCTTGCAATTATTCATTGCTTTGGATTCAACTTATATAAAGTTTTTAGATTCAGAGTGGATCACTAGCTTAGTGGAAGAAATTGCTCCTAAAATTAGAATTGTAATCTTTTTGGAAATTTTCAAGCAATTGGACCCAAATGGAGAAAAACACTACCTAATCAGAGACTTGGAAAAATCCTTTATATTTGCACCAAATGCTTCCCATGTGTGGGAGGATGCAAATTTGGGACCAAAATCAAGAAATTTAGCCAAGTTATGAGTAAAGGACTAGGGTCCCAATAGGCTTTCAAAAAACCCATGTTGAATTGTGGAAAGGTTTGAATTCTTACATACCCATAATTTTAGTTTGGAAAAGGCATTAAACCATTCCATCAAACTATCATTGAAATAGGAATTTGGGCACATAAGAAGTTGGATATTTCCACAATTTAACACTTCACAACTTGAATTTTTCCCTAATATTTTAATGCTATGATACCAAATGCTAAAAATATGGATTGATTATATTCATTATGATCAACCTTTGCATTGATGTGTTAGAAGAATAAATACATGTGTGATCAAGAATAGATGATATCAAGAGTTACAACTGATAACATCCTAAAACCTTTATGACCATAATTTTAATTGTCATCAATGACCTAATATTCACAAAAACAAAGATATCCTTGTTAGAGGCAAGTAGAATTATGGCTACAATGAAAATAAGAAGTTGATAGTGCATTGCAAGTAAGAAAATAATTTTGCAAACATAGAAATAATTTGCCCTAATATGTGTGAAATTTAAACTATATAATATAGAAGATCAATGATGGATATTTTTTCTTATTTTAATAAGTAACATCATATTTATGGAATTTATAATTTTTAGAAACAAACAGAAGCAAAATATTTACTTAAATATTATATAGAAAGCGAAAGACGATAAAAGAGAATTGGGGAACTTGTAGATTGCAAAATAATCACTATATGTAGATAATATTACACAACACTCTAATAAGAAATGAGTGTGAGGGGGCATTTATAGCAATACCAAAACCCCAAATTACATCATAGAGTTTAACCTAATCTGATGCAGGAGCATCCGAGGGCAGCAAAGCAATCGAGCATCAACCAAACTTTTTGTTGTTATTTTTTTTTCTAAGTGTTGCAAAGAAAAATATGTGTCACGATATCGCGACACAAAAAGTGTCACGATATCACGACCAAAACAGGAGATAGAGAAACGGTGGACAAAAGGTCGCGATATCGCGACATGTCGCAATTTTGCGACATGTCGCAAAATCACGACCAAAGCAGGGGAAACAAAGGTGCGGAGGACCAAAGGTCACAAAATCATGACCAAAGTAGGGGAACAAAGGCACGGAGGACCAAAGGTCACGAAATCATGACATGTCACGATTTTGCGACATGTCGCGAAATCGCGACCAAAGCAGGGAGCAAAGGCGTGGAAGACAAAAGGTCGCAAAATCGTGACATGTCACGATTTCGCGACCAAAGCAAGGAGCAAAGGCACGAAAGACAAAAGGTCATGAAATCATGACAAGTCACGATTTTGTGACCAGAGCAGGGAGCAAAGGCGTGGAGGGCCGAAGGTCACGAAATCACGACATGTCACGATTTCGCGACCGAAACGGGAGAATGGAGGCCGACAGAAAAAAATGGTGCGATATCGTGACAGGTCGCGATATCATGGCCAAAACGGAGAGAGAAGGCTTGAAGGAGGAAATGTCGTGATATCATGACCAAACAAAAAAACACGCACTCCAAGCTTCATAAAGGCGTCCCTTCGTGCATAGCAAACTAACAGTGGTGAAACAGCAGTTCCAAAGGGAGATTGCAATGAACATGTTGGCCACTCACGCATGAGATCTAGAGACGCATTTATAGAACTAGCAACGAAGCAGCCATTCGAGAAGGAGATCCCGATGGTTATGGCAGCCAGTCGCACGCCTCACCTAGAGTCTCATCAATGCAATTTTCCAGTATTGTTCCAGGTGGCAAATACAGATCGTGGGAAGTTTGAAAACCCAGGAGGTCGGGACCTCGATAAAAACCCAAGGATTGTAAGGAGAGGGGGTTGGCAAATGACAGATTGCTATATATTCTTGTAAAATTCTTTTGAAGTATTGAATAAGAAATTTTGGGCTCTTGTTTTTCTGGTTTTCCTATCTTGTGTTAGAACTATTCTCTACCAAGTGGTATTAGAGCCAGAAGTTCCTGAGTGTGTAACAGATCGTCGGACGTGAGGCAGTTACACTAGGATCTGTGGGAGGGCTTGTGATTGGGTGAACAGAATGCCTCCAAGAAGAAACCCTGTTGGTGGGAGAGGCATGGCGGCAGCGAAAGATGTCCGAGCTTTGCAGTGGCAAATGCAAGCCTTGCAAGAAGAAATGCATAGAATATTGGAACCAAGAAGAGATGAAGGTAGTGAAGAGGAAGATGATGAAGAAGAAGACCAACCTGAGGAAGAAGAAGAAGCAGTAGATCCTGCTCAAGCCAGACTATACAAAGCCATATCCCAGATTGGGAAGAGGCCAAAGATGGAGGTTTCCACGTATTTCGGGAACCTTGATCCAGAGGAATTGATCGACTGGATCAACGATCTGGAAGAGTACTTTGAGTACGAGGAGGTTGAGGATCCTAATAGGGTCAGATTCGCAAAGACCAAACTGAAAGGTCATGCCAGCATTTGGTGGAAGGGAGTGCAGCTAGAGCAAAATAAGAGAGGAAAAGAGAGAATAACAAAATGGGAACGGATGGCAGAAAAGCTGAAAAGGTAGTTCATCCCTGGTGATTATGAGTTAGACCTGCTAAAGAAAATGCAAGGGCTGAGGCAAGAAAGTAAGTCTGTAAAGGAATACACAGAGGAGTTTCATAAAATTATGATCATAACAGGTCACTCAGAGGCCAACAAGGAGAAGGTAGCCCATTACATTAATGGGTTACGAGCAAGTATTCAGGAAGAATTAAGTCTGGTCCGGATGACCACCATAGAGGACGCTTACCAATTTGCCTTAAAGGTTGAAGAAAAGCTCAATAGGAGGTTCGAGAACAAGCAAAGAGGAAGAGGTCATGGCGGAAGGACCGGCGGAAGGACCAGTGGAAGGAGGGATGAAGATTCTTAGAAGAATGGAGAAGGTAGCAGCAATCAGGAACAAAGGAGAGAAAATACCTACCGCCCTCGTAATCAAAATAATTATTACCGAGGAGGAAGGGGCAGAGCTGGACGTGGCCAGGGAAGAGGAAGATTCCATGGAACTTGCTTCCAGTGTGGGGAAGAGGGACATCACCAATATGAGTGCCCACAACAACGAGAAAGGAATAATCGGAGGCCGAAAGGAAATGCCAAAGTCGTAGTCACTGATGAAGATGCTGGATCTGAGCATTCTAAAGAAGCTGAGAGAGGAGAAGTAATGATTGCAAGGAGAGTCCTACTAAATGAAGAGGGAGCTACAGATCAGAGGAAAAGCTTATTCCGCATAAGGTGTAAATGCACGGGTAAGATTTGCAATATTATTATTGACAACGGTAGCACGGATAACCTAGTTTCAGAGGGAATGGTTACAAAGCTACAACTGGAGAGGAAGAGACACCCGCATCCATATCGGATCACGTGGTTGCAAAAAGACCATAAGGTTTTGGTCAATGAACAATGCCTAGTAAAATTCAGTATTGGGAATTATCGTGATGAGGTCCTGTGCAACATTCTGCCCATGGATGCGTGCCATTTGCTGTTGGGAAGGCCATGGCAGTTTGACAGGTGTGCGGTTCATGATGGCCATGCCAACACCTATTCTATGACAAAGAGTGGAATGTGTCATAAGCTGAAACCACTGAAGGAGGTGGAAGAAAAGGTATGTGGCAGTGCAAGAATTTGCTTGGTTGACGAAATAAAAATTTTAGATGATTTAAAGCATGAACATATGTGTTATGCATTAATTCCTAGAGTCAAGGATACAGAATGCAAAGATACCCTAGCAGAATTCTAAGATCTATTGGAGGAATTCCCAGATATCATATCTGATAATGTGCCTGAGGGTTTACCCCCAGTAAGGAAGATCGGTCACCATATTGATTTGGTGCCAGGATCAAGCTTTCCCAATAAAGCTGCACATAGAATGACGCCTATAGAAACTGAGGAGATAAACAGGCAGGTCTAGGAGTTGCTGGAGAAGGGACTGATTCGAGAAATCTTAAGTCCATGCACAGTACTAGCAGTGCTAGCACCAAAGAAGGATGGAGAGTGGAGAATGTGCATAGACTCTCGAGCCATCAACAAGATCACAATAAAATACAGATTTCCATTGCTAAGGATGGATGACATAATGGACTATTTGAGTGGAGCCAAGTACTTCACCAAAATTGACCTCAAGAGTGGTTACCACCAGATCCGTGTCAGGGAAGGAGATGAGTGGAAGACAGCCTTCAAGACCAGAGAGGGCTTGTATGAGTGGTTGGTCATGCCATTTGGGTTATCTAATGCACCAAGTACCTTCATGCGACTGATGAATGAGGTACTGAAAGAGTTTTTAGGAAAATTTGTCATTGTCTATTTAGATGACATATTAATATTTAGCAGAACCCTGGAGGAACACCTGATGCATATCAGAAGGGTTTTTGAGAAGCTACGGGAGGAGCAGTTATTAATAAATATGAAAAAGTGTAATTTTGTAAAGAAAGAGTTAGTATACCGGGATTTGTAATCTCAGCAGAAGGTCTGAAAATGGACCCAGAGAAGGTGAGAGCTATCATGGAATGGCCTACCCTAAGAAGCACAACAGAGGTAAGATCATTTCATGGTCTAGCCAGCTTTTACAGAAAATTCATTAGAAATTTCAGCAGCATTTGTGCACCCCTCACAGAAACAATGAGAGGGGATAAGAAAGAATTCAAGTGGACCTTAGGGGCTGAAAGGAGCTTTGATGCATTAAAGAAAAAGGTCACAGAACAGCCTGTTTTGGCACTTCTAGACTTTAACAAAGTATTTCAGGTAGACTGTGATGCTAGTGGCAGTGCAATAGGGGTTGTACTGAGTCAAGAAGGTAGACCTGTTGCTTATTTTAGTGAGAAGCTCAATGATGCTCGAAAAAAGTATTCAGTTTATGACCAGGAATTTTATGCTATAGTTCAGGCTCTAAAGAAGTGGAGGCATTATTTGTTGCCAAAAGAGTTTGTTCTATTCATTGATCATCGGGCATTACGGTACATTAACAACCAAACAAAACTGAATCAAAGGCACTTGAAGTGGGTTGAGTTCCTCCAAAGCTATACCTTTGTGTTGAAACACGAGAGCGGAAAATCAAATAGAGTTGCAGATGCCTTAAGTAGAAGGCAGAATCTGCTGATTGAAATGATAGTGGAAGTGGTAGGATTCGAAGAACTGAAGGGTATTTATCCTAAAGATCCTGATTTTGCGGAAGCCTGGACGGCTTGCTTGGCACCTGTTATTGTGGACGAGGACAAAATGGTTGGATTTTCTAATCCAAGATGGAATGTTGTTCAGGGGAAGTAAATTATGCATTCCAAGGAGTTCCATGCGGGAGAACTTAATCAAGGAAAAGCACAACGAGGGACTGGCTGGACATTTTGGTCGGGATAAGACCATTGCCCTGGTGAGTGAAAATTACTACTGGCCGCAACTTTAGCAAGATGTGAAAAGGTTTGTGCAAAGTTGCAAAATATGCCAGATGGCAAAAGGCGTGAGGCAGAACACAGGATTATACTAGTCGTTACCTGTACCTGAGAGGCCATGGGAGGACATTAGCATGGATTTTATTCTTGGGTTTTCGAGAACACAGAGGGGAAATGACTCTGTATTTATGGTGGTTGACAGATTCTCCAAGATGGCACATTTTATTCCTTGCCAGAAAACAAGTGATGCGGTTCACATTGCAAGGTTATTTTTCAAAGAAGTGGTACGACTTCACGGTCTACCAAAAAGCATAGTTTCTGACAGAGATACAAAGTTTGTTGGGTATTTCTGGAGAACATTGTGGAAGAAGTTGAAGACAGATATGAAGTTCAGTTCTACATACCACCCATAGACCGATGGACAGATAGAGGTGGTAAATAGAAGCCTGGGTAATTTATTAAGATGCTTGATAGCAGATAAACCCAAGGGATGGGATTTGGTTTTGCCGCGGGCAGAATTTGCATACAACAATTCTATCAATAAGAGTACAAACAAATCTCCATTCCAAATCATATATGGAAATAGTCCAAGAAACGTTTTTGAGATGAGAAAATTAGATAAAGGAGAAAAGTGCAGTGCAGAGGCTGAGGAATTTGCGAAACAGATGAAAAGCCTGCATGAAGAAGTGAAGAAACAAATTACAAAAATGAATACTCAGTATAAAGCAAGAGCAGACCAAAAGCGGCGGTTCAAAGAGTTCAAAGTGGGAGATGAAGTCATGGTCCATCTCAGAAAATAAATATTTCCAGCCAAAACTTATAACAAGTTGAAGATGAAGAAGTTTGGGCCATGCAGAATCTTGGAAAAACGGGAT
Organism: Wollemia nobilis; assembly: GCA_028583015.1. NCBI lineage: Eukaryota > Viridiplantae > Streptophyta > Pinopsida > Araucariales > Araucariaceae > Wollemia > Wollemia nobilis. The sequence continues at coordinate 3,277,243 of JAQPPZ010002721.1, forward strand.
TCAGGCAATGCATATGAAGTGGAATTGCCAAGTGGGCTTGACATTTCACCTATTTTTAACATATCGGATTTAGTGGAATACCATGAGGGAAACAATATAGAGGCACCAAGTACAGAATTGTGGAGCATTCCAGAGTCTAACCCAACCACAGAAGAGATCGAAGAAATATTAGATACTCATGAAGGCAGAAGCACAAGAAACAAACAGTATTCTGAATATTTGATCAAGTGGAGGGGCAGACCTATAGAATATGCAACTTGGCTATCAAAAATAGAGGTTGACCGCCTGGGTCTTCCTCTCAAAGATCAAAAGTGAGGATCACTTCTCAATCCACCCCGGGTGTCTGATGTAGGAGCATCCAAGGGCAGCAAAGAAATCGAGCATCAACCAAACTTTTTTTGTTATTTTTTTTTTCTAAGTGTTGCAAAGAAAAATATGTGTCGCGATATCGCAACACAAAAAGTGTCGCGATATCGCGACCAAAACAGGAGATAGAGAAACGGTGGACAAAAGGTCGCGATATCGCGACATGTCGCGATTTCGTGACATGTCGCAAAATCATGACCAAAGCAGGGGGAATAAAGGTGCGGAGGACCAAAGGTCACAAAATCATGACCAAAGCAAGGGAGAAAATGAGTGGAGGACCAAAGGTCACAAAATCGTGACCAAAGCAGGGAGCAAAGGCGCGGAAGACAAAAGGTCACAAAATCGCGACATGTCACGATTTCATGACCAAAGCAGGGAGCAAAGGCACGAAAGACAAAAGGTCACGAAATCACGACATGTCGTGATTTCATGACTAGAGCAGGGAGCAAATGCGCGGAGGGCCGAAGGTCACGAAATCGCGACATGTCATGATTTCATGATCAAAACGGGAGAACGGAGGCCGATAGAAAAAATGGCGCGATATCATGACAGGTCGCGATATCACGGCCAAAACAGAGGGAGAAGGCTTGAAGGAGGAAATGTCGCGATATCATGACCAAATAGAAAAACATGCACTCCAAGCTTCATAAAGCCGTCCCTTCATGCACAGCAAACTAACAGTGGTGAAACAACAGTTCTAGAGGGAGATTGCAACGAACATGTTGGCCACTCATGCATGAGATCTAGAGACGCATTTATAGAACTAGCAACGAAGCAACCGTTCGAGAAGGAGATCCCGGTGGTTATGGTAGCCAGTCGCGTGCCTCACCCAGAGTCTCATCAATGCAATTTTCCAGTATTGTTCCAGGTGGCAAATATAGATCGTGGGAAGTTTGAAAACCCAGGAGGTCGGGACCTCGATAAAAACCCAAGGATTGTAAGGAGAGGGGGTTGGCAAACGGCATATTTCTGTATATTCTTGTAAAATTCTTCCGAAGTATTGAATAAGAAATTTTGGGCTCTTGTTTTTCTGGTTTCTTGTCTTGTGTTAGAACTTTTCTCTAGATTTAGATTAATTAAAAATATATAACATGGTTTAAACATAACAAAGTTAATCAAGGTCTATTGGGATTACATAATAAAATATTAGAAAATAATAAATAACATTGCACAATGAGATGCCCTTATACCTATCTAATACATTGCACAATATTGGACCTTGGCCATGAAGTAGATTACAACTTCAACACCCCCTATAATATGAACTAAGGGGCCAAGGAGAGGAAGCATTAGTAACAATAATATCACACCTTATAATGAATTATTTGGTGGGCCTCCATATTTTGAGCTAGACTCTTCTATATCCATCCCATAATTTGAAATATACTACTACAAAAAATATTTTTCACATGATTCCCCTTAGTCTAAACTATAGTCACCATTGCCACTACTAGATACACATCCAAAAAATACTTTTTCTAGGACTTCAAATAAAGAATATAAGTCAATATCACCACCTCCTTTAAAGGTATGCTCCTTCAATCTTCCATTGCCACATAAGGTATGTATTTAAGGCATAAATTTTACTCTTACAACATACATCACCATTTTTAAGACTTTATATTGCTACTGGGCCACCTAATTTCAATCATCAAAAGAGGCGTTGCATGAATCTACTTATGAAAAAGAGCTATAAAAAACTTCCAAGAGTACCTGGACAAAAAATAGAAGAAAGAGATTATGAAATATTAGATCTTTATGAATAATATAAATAAATTTCCCAAAGGAGGAAGAGGGATTAACTAAATTACATCTTAAATATTTTCTTCCAATCCTTTAAAAGACTCGGTCTACTGCAATTATCATAAATCCATCCATATCTCTCAAAAAATAAGATAATAGATTATGAATTGACAAAATACTATATTTTTTTCTATTAAGGTAGGTAACTAGGGCTTGATGGTCCATATTACATAATCTAACCATTAATACTATAGTAGGTATTTGAACTAATACCACCAGTGTGTAGAGCTTAAAAATCACGTGTTTTAAAAAAATGGGATTAAAATTATATTTCATATGAAAAATTTATGGCCTCTAGAAGATCTTCCATAATGGATATGAAAATATTTTTTTGCAGGCTCTAACCTTAGGGATGTAAGCACCAATATTGACCTACCACTTGGTAAATTATGATTCATCAGAGTGATCTAATCACTTTTGGCCACCTCAACTCCTTTGATCCACTTAGTCATTGCTTAATTTTTATTGGTCAAGTACACACACATATATGAAATATTTGATATGGCAGTCTAGAGGTCCATGCTAGTTGCCACATTGGACAGGGGTTTAGACTACCCTAAGAAACCCAAAACTTTCTTCCATAGGGTCTAAAATTGAGCCCTCTTAGTGCTAAGAACCTTTGTATAACCAAGGTGGATAGCTTTATTTTGAGGAGGGAAAGCAAAGGAATCACATTTATCCCTATATTTAGCATAAACCTCAACAAAATATTGCTATGCTAAGAATAAATCCTACAACTTTAGGGTCCTAGGAATTCTATAGGGGATTACCTTGTAGAAATTCATGGATTTTGCTATGATTGGTATACATACAAATACATAAAACCCATCAATTGGGTCATTGAATGAGAAGATAGAGTGATAGTGGGGGCTCACACATAGAGCCTCTACCTCCTAGTTCTCTTGAAAACACCTAGATATCCATTGCTCCATGCTATTGTCTAAGTAATAAGAGCCCCATCAAGTGACTTAATCCCAACAAATACCCTAAACATGAAAACCAAATTCATTGGGAAATTGACCCTCGACTTTCCAATTCTAAGAATACACTTAGTCACAAAACCAATGTGCCACATCGTTAGAGCTGATGAATATGACACGACCCTTCATGAAGGACCTATAAAATGTACCAAAGGTATATGAAACTAGATGTGAGATGTATGCACATGAATGGTCATGCAACATACATCTAGCACCAAATTTGAATTCAAACTAAAAAATACCTTTTCCTTTTTTTTTGTATTAAGAGAAAAGCAAATCACAACTTTGATCATAATGAAATAAAAGGAAGATATGGAAGAATTTTAGAATTTCCAAAAAATAAAGAATAAATTAGTATTTTAAATTAGAATAAGGACTGGAGTCTCCAAAGGTACTTCCCGTGTGACCAAGCAATGCTGCTCCACACCTACTATGATATCAGGATGGAATTCACAATACTTTCTAGAAACAAATAGAAGAAAAACATTTAATCAAATGTTATATAGAAAGCATAAAAGGACAAAAGAGAAGTGGGGTGCCCATCGGCACAAAAATAATCACTATCCATAGATAATATTGCACAACACTCTGATAAGAAATAAGGAGTATGACAGGGTATTTAAAGCAATAGCAAAACCCCAAATTACATCATAAAACCTAACCTAAGCCAACATAATAAGTGAGTTTTAGTTTAATTAAAATAATAAAATAAGATTTAACCATAACAAGGTTAACCAAGGCCCATTGGGCTTACATAATAAGATATTACAAAATAATAAATACATTGCACAATGAAATTACCTTAGGTATATCCAATACATTGCACAATGTAGACCCTTGGCCATGAAGTAGATTATAATTTTAATACATATCACAAAAATTTAATGGTGGAAATTTTAAAAAATTTCTTATTTTTCAAGAGAATAATATTTTTATTGTTATTGTTCAAGGGACACTAAATATATTGTCCTACATATATTGTGGGTCATATAGGTTTAAGTGTTATATTATGTTATTTTCAATAAAATTCATAAAATTGATTGGTGTGTGTAATACACTTTGTATTTTTTAGTATAATCATGGTTAATGACATTGAGGTGTCCTTTTGGTAAAGTTTTAAACAATGGTTTACTTTAAAAAAAAAGGTTTTGCTTTATCCACATTCATTATGGGTTGATAGTTCACAAAGGTTTAAATATATATTTTTCAATTAGTTATATAGGATTGAAATGGGTCCCATCCATATTACATTATCACCATATAGTGGTATTACAAAAAAGCTTAGATATTATCCATGTATTGCTTGACAAGATTCGAAATTGGATCTCCTCCTTGAATGTTGAGGAATATAACCGATTGAGCTAATGCCATTTGATGAAAAGGTTTAAATATATTAATATCAAATTTTTACATAATTTTTAAGAGTTTAATGATGGATTGGGACATCTTTAAAATGTTAGGAATATTTTATTACATTATTTTAATATTATAATTAGGTCATGCATCTTTAGATGATTAGGTCATCCATTTTTAGATGGGATATTATTTTAATATTTCTTGTATGTAATGATCTCCTAATAGGGAATATCATTATTCTAGCTTGTAACCCTAAGGCATGTATTAAATAGGCTCTTTCCTCAATGAATGAACAAGATAATTTTCCATCATTGGTATCAGATCAAGGTAATCCGAGTATGCTCTAAACCTGCGTTAAGCTAATTTACTTTATCAGAAAGGAATCCTTGGATCTAGATCCAAGCCACCACTAGGAGTGTGTGTAAGGACTAACATAAGGGACAATCATTGCCATTTTATGACATACCCTTACTCATTTTATACATGTATGTTTTGATAGGTAACCTTTGTAGATTCGATCATCAACATTAGTAGGCATACATTGATAGATAAAGAATTGGCAACTAGACAAGATGGTTGTTTCATGAACAACTAAAGCAATTTTTAAATTTTATTTCTACCTAGAAGTTTTTGAGAATTAATGACAAAGCATGAAAGCAATAAGGAAATCCGTGAGAAAAATATTGAGGTTCAAATCTTGCACACCCTCTTCATCTTGATTTAGTAATCCTTTGTCAAAAATAGGGGCAAACCGTAATGCATGACCCACTCATTCAACACGTGTAGAGGCATCATGATAGACATTGCAAATTCATGGCAAATCCCATACCCATAGTGGAGCTAGCCTCTATACAAGATTAAAGCATGTTACATTATTTTCCTTCCTAGATGAACCACCCAAGTTCGAAACCCATAAGCGCTATTTTTCCAATGCTTTAAATTTTTTTTTTTGTTGAGTTAAAAAAATAGAGCACATTATTTTTTAAATTAAGGGGGCTATTTCTATTTTTAAAGGGCATATATTTATTTAAAAAAAAGGAAAGGCACTTATTTAAAGAAAGAAAAAAAGAAAGCGTTTTTTAATTTAAAAAAAAAAAACATTTTTTAATTTTTAAAAAGTGCATGCTTTTTAATTAAAAAAATGGGAGAATTTATTTTAATGCATATGTTTTTTTTTATGAAAAAGTGAAAAATAAAAATTTTCATGCACTTTAATTTTAAGTGAATTTTATAGGTATAACAATGTAAAAGTGAAAATTTTGACCTCTATTTCTCTTCAACTTTTGTTTTACAAAATTACACAAAACAATTATACAAATGTGTATTATCGGTAGATTTTGCCACCTTAAACTTGCAATGCAAATATAATCATCAAAATCTCATATTTATCCCAACGCATCTAACTTGGTTTCACTTACTATAAAAGTGAAAATATTAGATTATGAAGTGAATTTTTAATTAAGGGAGGGGGGAACACTAAAAGCATACCAAATGATAACTTCATTATTTACTAGAGATGATGCTTTTGAAGTAGATACTATGTGATACTTCAAGATATTTTTAGCAGTTGTGCTCTATGATAGAAGATGTTGAGGATATTATTGTACCTTAGGCTTAATTATAAGCCTAAGATATTATTTCATATTTCTTGCATTGTATTACATGAGGCATAGTATGCCCACATTAAGATATGCTTTGTTAGTAGTTAGGATGCATGGTTATGCTATTGGGGATTTCCCTTGTCTTCTAGCATATTGTTATTTTGTTTGCATCCTTGTTTGTTGCAGGTGGTTATCCCTGCATAGTATATTTTAACAACATGCCATGCAAGGAATATGATATTGTTGCTTTGATAGGTCAATGATAATGAGGTTTATGATAACTGGATTTGAAATCAATGGAAGAAAAGTAGAGTCACAATACCTTACTTCAGGATATGAATAGATGCATGTGTCACTATTCATTTTTATGGCTAATCCCAAAAATTATTGTTGGTTAATATGACTTGTTTGATTTTTATAGAACTATTGTATTTGGATATATGGTCCATGATTATGTTTAAATTTGAGTTTGTAATACAATGATGACATTCCCATTGTGAAATCAATTAGACATAATGTATTATTCTAGTTCATCTATCAAATTGCTACCTTTATATTAAACATTTATGTAATATGGGGAGAATTTTAGGATTATCACATCACTATATAAGGTGTTATATGAGTCATAACAAGTTACAACCCATACACATGAGTTGGTTTTAGGTTGTTATGACAACTAACATAATATTAAATGTATCTATGTATTATTTCTTGTTAGTACATATATTTATCTTTGATTTTCTTGGCAATCGAATGGGGTGTGGATAATATTATTAAGGCTATTATACCTCATGCAAAGTAACACAATAGTGCTAGTACTGAGAACAAAAGGTTTAGCTCAGTCGAGGATCTCTAGGATTTTTTGCAAATATCATATCCTTTGTAATATTTGATCTCGAGTGCATAGTTCCTAATCTAATAGCTTAGGGGAAAAAGGGTTAGAGAGAGTGCAAATATAGTGGAAAGAAAAAAACCTAAGCTAATAAGAGGTGATGTACCAAAGATAAAATAAGACCCCCATACATAGTAACTTTGACCATAATGCATCAAAATGAGCACTTCCTCTCCTTGACATATATAATCACAGAAAAATACAAGCATACATACACAAAGGAGACAGGTTAGGGCATGAGAACCAAACAAATGGAACCAAATAGACATGTAGACACACACACACATATTCTACATGTCTATTTGGTTCTTGTGTCTATATATATATATATATATATATATATATATATATATATATAGCAAGTAAAATATTATGAAAATTATGTTCAAAGTAGGGGTTTGGGTTGCCTACAAGATCGCCTAGAGATGCACATATTGCTATACAAAGGAAAATAAAGAGAAAGTTATACAACTCATTGATACTTTACAAAGATAGATTAAACAATATTTATAGATTACAAGAAAGAGGATTTCCCTCTAAAACTTACAAAATGAACTAACAACTTCAACTACTCCTACAAATATAAATGAGGGCACCCTCTAAAATTACTATTTTCAAATGTAGGACTATAGTTACCAGACTTGTTTTTATTATTTGTATTGGAATGATAAGCTGAGAAGACATTGGTAGGTGATGCATAAATTTCTTAATAATAAGATATCCATCTATCTCACCTAATTTATCTAGGAATTCACATAGTATTACTTATTTTTTGTAACCAGATTTGATTTTCCTTGAAAGTTGGTGGCTCATCATACCAAGCTTCAAAATTTGGCATAATATCAATTAATTTAGGTCCCTTATGCAAGATATTGGCTACTCATAATTTTTTTCTAGTTAGTCTACATTAGGATTCTTAAAAATATTTATATTGGACAAAATATTTTATCGGGAATAATTTGGTGGAAGGTCCCATTTTGATTTATCATTGGACCCTTTTAGTATTCCATTATTTAAGACTTTCATTTTTCACATATTCTACCTTTTTATAACTTTTCCACTTTTGTTTCTTTGCATCTTATCAAAATATATGATTATCAAAGGATTTCCTTTCTTCATGCCAATTGGTCCTTTCTTCCACTTTTTACCCCTTAAGAGAAGCTATGAATGGAAGCTTAGGACTTTTTATATTTTCTCTCCACTCAAAACTTTCACAATATTGTGATATCCTTTGATCAAGAGTCTTTTGTCTTTAACCATCTTGCTTTTGCTCACCTGAGGTCAAAATATTAGTGTAGTGAGAATTCAGTATACTTCTGGTGACTCATAGGGGTTTTCCTACTTGCTGAAGGAGAACTCAAAATTATTGCCTCTATTCTTGGATGTGGGGTAAAATTTTATCCTTAAAAAGAAAAAATTAAAAGGAAAAAACACAAAACAAAAGCAAAACTACAAGACTAACAACTTGTCCAACATTTGTTTGATTTTTGTCCATTCTTTCTCTGATGGGTACTGAATTTTTTGAAACTCCCCATAGAATGAGAGTAATTAAAACTTGCCATCATAGGAGAAATTTTTTATTTGGATTATTACTTCATGCATCCACATATTTAATTCCACCAATGGTCCTATAGCCTAGGCCATATCCACTATAGTAAGGTAATCTGATTATTTTTCAAAATTGGAGGGTTCTTCTTTACTTTGCCTGATAAATTGTAAATACTCCTCTTTTGAGCAAAGTTGGCTGAGCTAATTCTAGGGAGAAGGAAGTATTACTTGGATAAAATAATCAATCTTTCCTTTGAGTCTATTCATGGTAGCATATAAGGCATTGAATCTATACTTACATTGTAGCACCACTTGTTCTTTTTTGGGAAGGTTAACCAATTTTTGTGTCATCACCTATCTATATTAAATTCTTGTAGATGTTATCTTAGAGTCTAGCATCATGGATAGTTTTTCCTAATAGACTTTAGCTTCTTTTATTATTATGCTAATTTTGTTGAGGCTTTCCTCCACTTCATTGCTTACTTGAATATCCAAGACTACAACTAAATATATAAAGCTAAACAACTAAAATAGGGTCAATGTGATATTACCAATTTCATCCCAGTATCTTTGGTTTATTTTATCAGGCTTTTAATCCTAAGCCACTACTCCCTTTAACTCTCCTATTTTAACTCCATTTATTTTCCCAGAGCATACTTTTCTTGAGTGAACTGAACCTCTTCACTGACAAGCCTAGCTAAAAGGATTTTTAACTATTCTTCATTTTCTTTCAAGATGGCCTACAATTTTTGCTCCTTCAAGTTCTTAGTCAATTTGTTTATTTGATTTTAGAGTGCCTTGATTTTTCTTGTGAGTCTTTTAGCACTCTTTTCATTTGTTCTAGTTCCCTTTATTTTCTTGCTAGCCTTTAATTCTTTGAATCATACTCATGTTCAACTATTTTATCAACTTCCTACATGAGTTGCATTATATCTTGAGGTAACACATCCTTTAAGTCCAATCCAACTGTTGCTGCTTGCTGATCTTGGTTTGTCATTTCCTTTTTGGGTTTTAATACCAATGGATCCCTCTTTGAAAATAACAACACTTTCTTTTGTGAAGCATAATGGCTAATTATCTGAGTGGTAGCTAACTATTGTGATAGTTTGGCCTACCTTTCTTGGTTATGTTAAGCCGTTTGTTGTTGAATAATCTAGAATTTTTTCCATGGACTTAAACTTGATAGGGATTCTTGTTTCCCTTATTGCTACCTTGGGATAATAGGAAAGCTGAAAGTGGCTTAAATAGCAAAATCATTGTAGTAAGGTGTGATAAAGAAATAAGCTTTATGGCTAGTGGATGAGTGTAGTATTTACATTACTTCATAACTAGGGGTTATTGGGTGAGTAGGGGATGATACAATTTGGGTATAAGGGAGACTTTGATATTTCATTGCTATTGCTCACGTTCATTGTTTTCATGGATTTGAATTTCATCCATTGATTTTCTCGATTAGTTGGCCTTAGTTTACATGTGTTCACCACTTTGATATAATTATGCTAAACTTTGCTATCTTGGTTGGTTAGTATTATACTTTGATGTTTGTGAAGCTTCTAGCCTTTAGAAAAATTCTATCCTCAAATTTTTTATATGATCCTAAGAGGGTCAAGGTATGGCTTTGCTTTGTGCTCATCCTACACCTTTAACTTCATATATTTTATGAGGGCCAAGATCCCATGTCTTAGTTTTACATCAATATTCCTCTTCATATGGGATGAGGAGATACTTGTCTATGAAATTCTTCAAGTTGGGCAAATTGTCTCTTTGTACACATGCTTACTCCAAGATTGGCTTAGATGGTAGATATTTCATGTGATGTAATGTGAGTAACCTCTACTCAGTTGCTTCCTAGATTATGCCTTTGGAAACCTTAAATTGGTAACTAATATATATAGAATTTGTCTCTTCTTTTAGTACAACATAAAAAACTATTAAAGAACCTATTTCTCCCTAAAAATAAGTCCATATTTGTGTGCCAAAGACAACAAGGAGGGGAAACCCTGAGGTTGGGTATGTGTTGAGATTTTTGCTTCCTTTATTTTTGAACTCACTTCTTCCTTGTTCTAGATTAGCTAGACTATTAGAAGTTGTGGAATTCATCCCAGAAGGGTTTCCTTCTATTTCTTATTGAAGGGATTGAATCAATAATTGTAGGCTTTCCCTGGGGTGAGTAATGGACTACTAGGTCATAACTTGTTGAGAAGATATGGGATGGATAACTCATATTGGATGGTATTTGGAGGTTGAGTGAACAAGGATTTGGGAGATGATTTGTATTTGAATTAGATATTTTCTTTCTCTATCTTCATTTTAAGTCCCTTCATGAGCAGGAAAACTAGTTGATCCTAGTTTGCAATTGAGTATGGGGGAAAATATTTGTATTTACGGTGAGTTTCTACTTTGAGTGTTGCCACTAAAAATATTAGATATATATTTTGCTCTATGATATTATTTACTTGGTATAGAAATACCATATTCTATAGATGATCAAGTGGGGTTGTTGGGCCCTCACTAATGTAGTTTTGTAGTATATCCAATACTAACTCTAGAAGTTTACCCTAAACAATTGGAGACTATAGAGGTCACAAAGAGATTATATCATTCTAGGTAGGGGATACTATGAGTGGATAAGTGACCATTCTTAAGCCTTTGAGTTCTTTGGTTGAATCAAATTTGCCAGGTGAATATAATGTATGCTCTAAAAGAAGATAAATTGAGGCCTTTATTGAAACCTCAATCTAATGTTCTTTAGATCACTTATTTTGGATGTTTGTTCTTGAGTAGAGTAACTAAGTGAGTTTGAAGTGATTCATCAATAAAATATAGGAAGAAACTCTCACTAGAGTCTAAGCCTTCTTCTCACTAGATTCTAAGCCTAATGTGTTCTTGATTGCAGGATCAAGGATAAATACATGGGATCCCACTAGGCATGCCATTAAACTATTTTCCTCTCTAGTTGTATCAACTTTCAAATAGGGTGTGGACTAGATGGTTAGGGATATCATGCTATTCCTAAGAGTGTAGGATTTAGTTTGGTTAGTGGCATCTAATATGTTTTACAAAGGTTGACTCCTTTATAAGATGTGATCTTGGGCTCTCAATTCCTAATATAGAAAATTGGGAAAAATATTAGAGAGTGCAAAAGAAAAAAATTATAGTGGAAAGGAAAAAACCTAAGCTAGAAAGAGGTGATGCACCATATCAAAAAATATCCCCTACACAAAAAATCTAGAAAATTGTGTTGACGTGAACACTTCCTCTCCTCAATATATATAAACATAGGAAAATATACAAGCATACATACACAAAGGAGATAGGTTAGGGCATGTGAATCAAAAAAATGAAATTAAATAGATGTGGTCTATAATATATATATATATATATATATATATATATATATATATATATATATATATGTGTGTGTGTGTGTGTGTGTGTGTGTGTGTGTGTGTGTGTGTGTGTGTGTGTGTGTGTGTGTGTGTAGGTAAAATATTACAAATATTATGTCAAAATTTAGGGTTTTGGGTACCCACAATATTGCCCAAATATGTAAGTATTGCTATACAACTCATCGATCCTTTACAAAGCTAAACTAACTACTATTTATAGATTACAAGAAAGAGGATTTACCTCCAAAAATTATAGGATGAACTCATAACTTCAATTGCTCTTGCATATGTGAATGAGAACACCCTTTGCATTTACTGGTGTCAAATATAGGACTATAATAATCATGCTTTTTTTTATTATGTCTTGGAATGTTAAGGTAAGAAGACACTAGTAGGTGATGCTTAACTTTATTAATAATTATATATCCATATATCTCACCTACTTTATTTGGGAATCATGTAGCATTAATTCTTTTTTTGCAAATGTAGGTCAAAATGACTATATCAGGAGAAATAAGGTGATGATGAGATCCTAAAAATTGAAGTATGAAAAACTAGTGTGGTATTGCAAATTTTCTTAATTATGCTGGCAAGGAACACCAAAAGAGCCCAAGTGCTAAAAAGTTTCATGATTCCACGACATCATTTTTTCACTAGTAAGGAACACTGAAAGAGCCAAAGTACCAAAAAGTATCATGATTTTGTGACAATTCATGTTTCCATTGGCAAGGAACACCAAAAGAGCCCAAGTTTCATAATTCTACAAGTCATGTTTTCACTAGCAAGGAACATTGAGAGAGCCCAAGTGTCATGATTTCATAACAAGTCATGTTTCTACTGGAAAGGAACACCGAAAGAGACCAAGTGCTAAAAAGTGTCACGATTTTATGATAAGTCATATTTTTACTTGCAAGGAACACCAAGAGATCCCAAGTGCTGAAAAGTGTCACAATTCCATGACAAGTCATGTTTCCACTGGCAAGGAACATCAAAATAGCCCAAGTGCCAAAAATCATCATGGTTCCTTGATAAGTAATGTTTTTTTTGGTGACAAAGACTAGGAAGTCTCACATGTAGGAAGACATCACAGTTTTGTGACAAGCTATGTTTTCATGGTATGTCTAGGTAGCGATCGTTACTAGTTACAATAAGCATGATATTATGTAATAGTTTTAGTTCACCATGGTTGTTGTAATATCAATGAATACAAGTATATCAGAAGAAATATAGATAGATCATATTTTAGAATCACCTCTACTATCTACTTGCGCACAAGAAGCAATTAGGTTGCAGTTAGATATTGAGTATTTTGTTCTATATTTGAACCAATGATACTACATGATGCTTGTACAATATTAGCCACCTGACGTATTGTTACAACAACTTTTAAACAAGCTAAATTTGTATTTTAAAATATTGAACCATCTAGAGATTATAAATAAGGGTATCGATATCTTGTCAAAGGGTCGAATCTTAGGCATTTACAAGTTGTATGTATTGAAACTTTTGGAAGGAGCAATGCAATAAAGATATATGTTTAACCTTTGGTTCAAATATCTTGCATAACAAGTATGTATGAATGGATGAATATTTCTAATCTAGCTAAGTAAATGTGCATGACATTAATTTTTATTTTTGGATTCCTATTCATGTTTATTTCTTAGTTCTAGAACTACTAATTTGTAAAGCTAAACATTGATTAGATTTGTTTTATATATGGTAAATAACTAGCTGGTCTATTATGAGGTTTTAGTAATTGCTCCATTTCATGGTTTTCTCCCATTTCTTGTTGTTGCTTAATCTACATCATATCAAGTTCTAGCCTCGACTACATTTATATCTCTTTCAAGCACCCTTTTATTCCACTCATTACTTTTTATCTAGCTATAACTCCTCAAAGGAACCAAACTCCTCTAGATATTGAATGGTTAAACCTTATAGTTTAACTGTTTATTCAATGTTGGCCATGTATTAGGCACAATAACCAACCATAGGCAGATTTTGGACCAACAATTTTTGGCATACCTGATGGGTCCAAATCCCACTGCATACATAGGTTAAAGATATAGTGTTTGTATTTGCTCTATTTACATTTAAATCACCTTGTGAATATATTTAAAAGATCAAACCCAAAAGATATTTATATCTAGTTTTTGGTTAAGTATTAAGATATATGAGAACCAGATCAAAATCTAATAAATTTAGAAGAACCCATTGAGTTTTTGGAATTGCACCTTGGTAGTATCAGACTAAATCTTGTTTTATCTTCTAAATCAACCTCTTCCTCTATTTTTACTACCGTGTCAACCAATGTTGTGATCCCTCCCCTTGCAATTCCTCTTAGTACAACTATCAATAGATATTCTAGCACAACCAATCCTACTACAAATTCATTCAACATATAGTAATCATGGCTACCAATAAAAACCAGAATATTCAAACCTACAATATGTGGAATAATGTGGGTCCCCTAAATCTGAAAATTCAAAACCCCATTCCCCCAGTAGCTTTGAAAGCACTACCCACATATGATGGTACTAGAAAAACTACTTATGAATATTACCAGTATGTGGCATCATTGGCAACAATTCATAATATCACAGAAGAAAATGTTATGGTGAAGTTACTAGTTATATCCTTGAGAGGGAAAATGTTGTACTGGTATAGAACTATCTCAGACTAGATCATAACCACATGGGCTGAACTTATTGGTAAATTTGTGGAAGAATTTAATGAACAGGTCGACCCTTTCTCCCTGCTCACTTAGTTTACTATTATGCAAAAACATCCACAAGAAGAGATAGTTGATTTCAACATTAGGTTCATTCATACATGGATAAGGGTACTTTATGGCCTCAAGCCAACAAATGAGCAAGCAATGTATTATTACCTAATGGATTTTAACTCAGATCTAGAGATGATAATAATACAATCTCACGTATTTACTTTCCCATAAATATTTCAGGAAGCCTTAAAAGTAGAGAAGGATCTTATTACTATTGGAAGGTTACCCCTAAAATGATAATGCCCATATTACCAGAATTCCCTCAGATCCCTAGTACAAACACATCATATCCTACTTCAACTCATACAATAGATCTCCCAAAATGGTCTGGACTACCGACTCCCCCAGTAATACAAACTCCCCTAGTAGTACTAGCTCTACCTCTAACATTTGCATTACCAACACTTGATCCTCAGTTGGAAGTTCTCCTAGAGATACAAATAGCTATGAAAAATTTAACTAATGATATGACTTCAATGAATAGAAGGAAATTTGAAAGGAAATTTTAGCCCAGAAGGTTCCCACAGGTAACAAAAGATGAGGCTTCAACCAACAAGTACCTAGAGAAATCGATAAAAGTATATGCTAATCAATAAAATAAACCTTCTACATCTCCAGCTAAATCTAATTACTGGTGCTTCACATATAATTATCTCCATAGGGAGAGTTTATGTATAGTTCACCAACATCATGTACAAATGGTAGCTATTAAGAAATCGAAAAGAGCTCATAAGGGATAAGTTAACATGATTAGAGAAACTACTCATAATTTTATGATGCCATCCGTGGAACAGGTTGGAGTCTTAAGAAAATAAGGTAAAAATCCCCTTAAAGTTGATATTGAGAAGCTAAATCGCCTAAAATTACCTTAAAAAACAAACATATAGGCTAAAAAGAGAATATTTCGTGAACATGTTTACCCAAAATTGATTTAGAAGCAGAAGGTGGAAATAAGTAAGAACGATGTACCACTAAAAGAAACTGAAAACTCAAGAATAGGTGAAGGATAAATTGAGGTACCCTTATTTAACCAAGATATAAATAATAGAGGCAACTCAAGGGTACATGAACATATATGATCCACCTACAAAAGAAAAGGAAAAATAACCTAACACATCTACCTTTAGTATAGTGGAAGAATTGAAGAAGACTCCTTCAAAGGTAAGCATGTATGATGCATTGCTCCTCCTAGGATAGATTTATTTTCTGCAAGAATCTCTCAAGTCTATCAATAATAAAACTAAACCTCACCATAAATTGAATCTAGCTCAAGGTAATTCAATACCAACCATAGGAAAAAATAGGCCTCCCCCCTTTTATTTATCCCTGCAAATGGAAGGATGGGTGGTACACAATTGTATGATAGACTCAGGTGCACCAACTACAATGATTCCTAAATATTTATGTGACATAATGGGTATGTAATACACCATAAGTAGTCCATGGGTGCTACAATTTGATGGCATCCTGGTCAAAACTATATGAGTAATCAAAGATATCCCTATAGTATTGAACATGATACCATAAATTACAATTATACAAGTAGTGGTGGTAGACTTGGAACCTTATTTTGGGATGTATCTTTCAAGAGAATTCATAGCCAAAATAGGAGGATATCTCTCACTTGACTATTCACATATGGATATTCCATACAAAGGAAGAAGGATTAAGATTTTCAATGAGAAACCTTCTTCTTTTCACATTGAAAAGATAGGGGAAGATGACAAGCATGCAAATAATGTGTCAATAATTACTGAAGATATTGAGGAGATGGATCTAATGGATGAAATTTTGGAAGACCTCTAGACTGAAGACCAATTCTCTTTGGGATATTTTAATGCTACTATTGAAATAGGGATTGGAAGTATTCGATTACAAAACTTAAAAAGGTTTAAACTCTTGTTTTACTAAAACAAGATCCCTGAACCAATCAAATTTGAAAGCTTTTATTTTATGGTGCTAGATGCAAGAATGGAGCCAAGGTAGGTATAGTACTGATCTCACCAATAAGGGATGATAAATTTTTCTCATATAGATTGCAATAGAGCTACATTAACAACACAATAGAGTACAAAGCATTGTGTTTAGGCTTGAGGAAAGCTAAAAAGTTAAGAGTCAAATAGCTACAAATATATGGAGACTTAGAGTTAATCATCAAATAGGTCATAGAGAAGTGTTTCAGCAAGCAACACTACTTGAAGGCTTATTGAAATAAGGTATGGGATTTGTTTGAAGCTTTTTAAGCACTAAAAATTAAGTCTATTCCTAGAGAGCACAATACTCATGCTAATTTACTAGTATCGGTGGGGCTTAACTATTGCCCTATAGCCAATATTATACAAAAGTAAAAAATAGTAATGCTAATATAAAAACCTTTAGTCCCATATAAAGACATCTTCTGGAAGGTCTTCAAAAATTATGAACAAATATTAGACTTCTTGAAACATGAGATGAACTATTCAAGTGATCAAGCCCTAGAAGATTAGGAAGATAACAGGTTGATTCAACTTAAGAATAATCATATACCCAAAGATCTAATAACTCTTGAAATCTTGTTTGATAGCAGTGATCGGCCATCAGGTCACAATATAAAGGTTTACAAATAAAAATATAAAGAGATGCAGATAGAACCTAGAAAAGTGCTCAATATGGGGGTTCAATATTCCAAAAAGGAAGCTAACTAAGTTTAAAAACTATGTGAAGAATTCAATGATATTGTGGCCTGGACATATGATGATCTTAAGGTATATAGTAACTAAATGATACAACGTACTAACGAACTTGAGCTAGGGTCAAAGCCCTTCTGATAAAAATAATGCCTTGTCAATCCTAAAATAGAAGCACTAATGAAACAAGATTTGTTGAAACTACTCAACGCCAAGATAATCTACCCTATCAAGCACTCCACATGGGTTGTAAACCTTGTACTGGTTAGAAATAAGAATAGTGATATCAAATTGTGTGTAGATTTTAGGAATCTAAACAAGACTTTCTTAAAATACCATTACCACCTACCTCAAATAGATTAGATATTACATACTATTGCAGGGGCAAAGAGGTTCTCACTACTAGATGGATTTTCTAGTTACAATTAGGTTTGGGTCAAAGGTGAAGACCAAAACAAGACCGCGTTTGCCACCAAATGGGGAATGTTTGCATACCAACAAATGCATTTTGGCTTATCTAATGCAAGGTCTACTTTCCAAAGAGCAATGGAACTAGCATTAAGTGAACTTGCAAACAAAATAATAGTCATTTACTTGGATAACATGACAGTGTTCTCTCACATAAAAGATCATGTTGGGCATCTTCGAATGGTTTTCAAAAAGTGTAGAGAGTTTGGTATTTCCTTGAACCCAAAGAAATCAATATTTGTTGTTGAAGAAGGAAATCTATTGGAAAAAACTATTTCTAAGGAAGTGCTAGCGATTGACCCAGAAAGAGTAACAACTCTCTTAAATCTCCCTTTACCATTGAACAAGAAAGGTTTGCAATATTTCTTTGGATAAATC
This sequence comes from Wollemia nobilis, assembly GCA_028583015.1. Lineage (NCBI taxonomy): Eukaryota > Viridiplantae > Streptophyta > Pinopsida > Araucariales > Araucariaceae > Wollemia > Wollemia nobilis. The sequence goes on from JAQPPZ010002721.1 coordinate 3,295,475, forward strand.
AACTTCGTGCAAAAAAATTTTGTAGACTTCGCACAAATAATAAAACCTATGACGGAACTACTTAAAAAGAATGCAGACTTCACATAGATAGACCTAAGAAAAGAAGCATTCAAAAGGGTTAAGGAAGCAATTTTCCAAGCACCTGTACTCATCAATCCAAATTAATTAAGGGATTTCATCTTGTATGTTGTTGGTGAATAATAAAGTTATGTTGCAGTTCTCACCCAAAAGGGATAATACAAGGATGAAATATCTATTGCTTTCCTAAGCCAAACTATGCAATAAAATGAAGAAAGATATAACTTCATGTAGAAACAAGTGTATGCTGTCATGAAGTCCTCAAAAAAGTTTAGACATTTTTTATCCCAAAGCAAAACCCTGGTATACATGGTGCATCATGACGTTAGAAACTTCATAATATAGGGATATCTTGGTGAAAATAGAGCTATATGGATGTCAAAAATCTAGGAATATGATGTAGAAATCCATACAACTAAGTTGGTAAGAGGTAGGGCATTATGCTAAGAATTTGCAAAAAGAGCTGGGATAGACTATGTGGTTTGTCAAGTTCTAGAACTAGTCCAAGAAATTGGACAACCCTCAGAAGATTCAGATTGGGTTGACAAACTCACAAACTAATTCCAAATAGGGAAATGCATGATGAATCTAAATGCCTCACAAAGAAGAAGGTATAGGATGCAGGTCTTTAAATATGTTCTTGTATCGCTCCAAATTTTTTGCATCCTTACCTTCAAGCTATAGGATCCGTGCCCGAAAGGGGGATGCGAGAAGTATGGGACAATACCTTAGACTGAGAGGCCCTTTGAAGGTCCCACCTCTCGGGGGAGGGGTATAAAGGTGAATTTTTGACGGATGGTGGGTTCACCAGGAAACTTATGAACGGTAGTTTCCACGCCTAGGTTGATAATAGGTTTGATGTGTTCATTTTGTGCTTTGATCATTCAATTCCTAGGTTTGGCCAAGATGAGTCTAAGCTATTCTATATGCCAATGCTGATTTTTATGGATACAAAAAACATGAATAAATGTTGAACACAAAGAATGTGCTAAATAGGACAGAACATACCTGATTTTGGATGTTTGATGAAGATTCTGAGTCTTTTAGAAGTCCAAATCATCTCGAATCATACAGAATCATCTAAAATTGTGTAGAATCATATCACATCATAGTTGGCCATTTGAGATCAGACAGGATCATCGATGATCTGATGAATTCGTCAAACGAATTCGTCAGAAACCTGCAATCACAAAAACAGATACAAAATACCAAAAATGCAACTGCAAAAGCAAGGGGAAATGATAGAAATAACAATGAACTTGTCTAAATTATAGATCCAAATAGAAATTAAAATGAAATGCATCAATTTGACAATTTATTTCGACTTTATCATATATCTATGCTAAATGAAGTGAACTCCAAGATGCATAAATATAATAACCTAAGACAATGCACAAAGAAATGCAGAAAAACAATAAGGAAATGCAAACTCTGGGCTCTGATTGGCCCCAATATGGACTATAGTTGAGATCACCTCTGATCGTACTAGATCATCGCTAATTTGTGACAGGATCGTCCAAAATCACCAGCGATGATCCAAGATTGCTCCAGCTGAAGAACAATAAGATTCTTGCAAGAAAACTCGAAATATGCAATGCAAAAAAAGTATGAAGATATTCTAAGGCACAAGGAACTAAATTTGTAGGGAAATCCGTTAGCTATGGGGTTCAGGGGGATAAACTGAGAAAATCCTAGTTTATATAGGATTAGGGAGAGGTTAGGAGGTTGGAGATCATCCCAATTTGGGAGATCTCCAACGGGGGAGACTCTAATCGCATAGACACGCTTTCTGCCCAAGTTAGAGAAGCTATTGAAAAAAAATATAATTATGGAAATTTGGTTTTGGGACGAAATCGTCTGGATGTTCTGTTCCAGATGAATTCATCAGATCTAGGATGAGTTCGTCTAATCGTCAATGATATCGTCCAACGGTCAAAATAAATCCTAAAAATGGTGCAAAAAATGAGGGAAGTAGGTAATGGGCGATTTGAGGTTAAAATTCAAATTTTTATCTTTCTACTAAGATTTAATTGTGCAAATTTTAGGGTGCTACAGTTCCATTACCTGAAGGTATGTACAAAAATAATTTGGATGGTGTTCTTTTGAGATGCATCAAGGATGATCAAAAACATAAGATCCTAGAATAATTCTATGGGGGCTTATCAAGAGGAAACTATTAAAGAAGGATCACCATATTAAAAATACTTAGGATAGGTTTTTATTTGTCTAACATCTTCTATGATGCTTTAAAGATTATAAGAACATGTGAAGAATGTCAAAGGTATGTGGGGAGAAACAAAAATGCTTTCTTGTCACTTAAGTCCATCCAAGTAGAGAAACCTTTTTGGCAATGGGGTTTAGAATTCATAGGGGCAATAGAGCCAAATTCATAAATCATACACAAGTATATTTTAACAGTAATAGGCTATTTCACCAAATGGATAGAAGCAATACCCATAAAAAAGGTTGACCAAGAGGTGGTGATTGAGTTCATTGAAAGCCTGATTACAAGGTTTAGTATGCCTGATGCATTGGTCAATGAAAATGGCTCATCTTTCATTGGAGTGAAGATGACTTATTTAGCTGGTAAGTATGGAATCTATCTAAAGACTTCTTCCAACTATTACCCACAAGGAAACAACCTTGAAGAATCAACCAACAAAAATTTACCAAGGATCCTGAAAAGAACTCTGAAAGACAACTATAGGAGTTGGCATTCCTTTATAAATCAAGCACTATGGGTTGATAGGATCACCATAAATAAGTATATCAACACATCTCCTCATGTTCTAGTTTATTGAAAAGAGCCTCCCCATACACATGGAAATACTATCCCTAATATTACTCGATCAAAATCAAACTAAGGAAAGTGACCCAATGGAAAACAAATTAATGCACTTATTGCAATTAGAAGAACAAAGGGAATAGGCCTATAGACAGGACCAGAAGCACCTAGGGAAAACCAAATAATGGTTTGATAGTAAGACTACCTTCAGGAAATTCAAGGTCAAAGACTTGGTCTTAAGGTGGAGTGAGAACAAAGTAAAACCAGGAAATCACCAAAAATTTAACTCCTATTGGGAAGGTCCATTTGAGATAATTGTATAAAAGTAGCATGATGATTTCCAACTTTAGGATGAACAGGGAATAATTCAACCTATCCCTCCATTTGAAACTATATTTTCATTAAAGAATTCCCCACTTGTTGTATTTTATATATTATATGTAACTTTATGCATGTTTATTTTGAAATATCATGACTTCACAACATTTCCTAAAGCTTCAAGCAAATAAGAGGAAAACACACACGATTCCATGATATATCTCAAAAATTGTGGTAGGGGTAAACAAATATCTCTAAAAATAAGAAAATGCATGCGATTCCTTAACATATCTCAAAAATTGTGGCAGTAGTAAACAATAATTTTTAAAAGGAATAAATTGACGCGGTTTCATGATAACTCATCGTATCATGGTCAAAATGGTCAAGACACTCTCGACAACTGTAGTCACATGACAAGCAGGAAAACTAGTTTAAAATTTCAAGAAACGATGGGAAGCGTGATGCCATAAATGCTACATCGATTATGATTTGCTAGGAAAAGGTGGCACATGAGTTGAAGTAAATATGACATCCAAATTGATTTGATGAAATGAGTGGCCAACTACTGGAGTTGCTACACATTACCCTAATTCTTGTGCAAATACTATATATAGCTGAGAAACCCTAGTAGTTTCTATTTCTTCCAGGATCTTCTTGTAGAATTGAGATTGTTCGACCAGATTTTTCTTCCAATGGTACTTTTAAAAAAACCCTTACCAGTCTTCAGCTTGTATAGGCAAAAGTATCAAAATGACATCTTCTTCCTCAATAATTAGAGTCACAATGAATTATGAAGATGATAGAAACATCTCGTTTCAAGATAAAGATGCTCGAATCATGGACACAGTGGTCACATTCAAGGAAATTACACAGCTAAGGCCAAACATTAAAGAAAGACTCCAAGTAGGTTTTACTCCATCTAGTCCCAATAATTTTTCCTTCCATTCTTTGATTTCATTTTACATCTATGACCTAGTGCATCCGTACCCTGAACTTGTGCATGTGATTTCTAAGTACTATGACCCTAAGTGAAGGATTGTCTAGAGTAAGATGGGTAGATGCCATTTTGCCCTTAGTTCAAAAGCTTTCATAGCTACATTCACCATGGGATATACCCCTACCTATAAGCCCAAGGAGTTTCACCCAGATGATCAGGCCAAGTACTACATCCTAAGCAAAGTCATGAGGTATTTCATAGAGCTACAAATAAAAAGCCACCAACATGAATAAACTTACCTGAAACCCCTATTCCCTTCACCAAATTCAAGCACCAGGATCTATACTCAATGTTGGTGGTCATAGCAAGTTTACCATCAGATGAATAGGTTTATGGTTGGCAAATCACCATTGCTCAGTGTATCTCTAACCCCATGTTCTATGATACCTCAATTATGGACAAGAATACTAGGCTTATTTTCTTCAATTGGCCAGCCTTCAAATAATAGCAAATCCATGAACAGTTGACCAAAATAAAAAGAGGTACCCACATTTTCTTTTGATATTGTTCCCACTTGTCTGGGATTTTATTTTTCTTCATGGAGAAATAAATGCTTTTCAAACCAATAATAAATAAATATAATAAGAGAATATAGTTGTCAATATATAGAAGGACCTTTGTGCTTACCACTTTCGAGACCTACTATAACTTCAATAGGGAACTCCTAGGGCCTATCCTAAAATTTATATACAGAGATATGGATAGACTACCTCTAATGGTGAGGAGTGTCCTAAATAACCAATATACAGAAGGTTACTGGTTCATATTGACCCAAGGTGTGGTCATACAATTGTACGAGCTCACCGGGAAGCCATTCTTACCCCCTCACTATTATAAACCAATTTTTTATGCTGGAATATTACAGATAAACCATGTATATAATGATAAATTTGGCATAGACATAGGTATAAAAGGGACTTGCCTCCTACTATTCAAATTTGAAGGTATAACCCTATAAAAAAATTGGTAACATGAACAAGTTACTCAGGTTCTGAGAAACATAGGGTTGGTAGAGTTATGGCAATGATGGAGGTATGATCCCATCGATAAATTTGTAGAAATATTGGTAATTATTAACAAGTGGTAAAAGCAAAAATTTCAAAAATACAACCAGGGAATACATAGAGCAGCAAAGGAACAATCTCGAAGATGAAGAATTGGTGTGGTATATAGAGCATATGTAGTTTTTGCCTCCCTGGCATGATTTCTATGAGAAAATTATAGATTATGATCCTGAGAATAATAAATACCATTTATTGGAAGAAAAGACTATTTGAAGGATGCATAAGAGCAAGAATTAGACAAAAGCTAAAATACACGCTTAATGGATCATGAGATGTAAAACTAATATGACCACCTCAAGATATGACATCAAGAATGATGATGAATTTTCCCTCAGATATGACTAAAATTTTGAAACCTGGGTAGAAAAAATTGAAAATAAAATTACCCTAAGTTTATGTAGTACTCGAAAAGAGGGAACTACTACAGAGGGTAATTCCAAGAAAACCAACACAAAAAAGTGGAAAATAATTTTCCAAGTTTCACTGTAGATAACCATAGCTACAACACCTTCCTCTTCTTTTGCAAAGGAGAAAATAAAATTATACACACAAGAACATATGGAAAAGTATGTAAAAGCACCTACCATAATGCAAAAAATGGGTTATGAAGGAGAAGGCCTCAGAAAACATGGCCAAGGTATCACTGAACCCATTAGGGTATAACAAAGATATAAATGTTTAGCCTTGAGAGCAAGGACTACAAAAAGTAGGAGTTTGAGATCAATTGCTCTAACATTTTTCACATCGGGTGAAGATACACCTCCTTTGACCAAGGTAACACAAGTGTAGGCCCATTGATTAGAATCAAAGATAGATTCTGGTAAGCTCCCTCTTATAAAATATCTAAAAGAAAAGCAATGGAGGCATATAAAGAGAGAACACAAAAGAAGAACAAGCAAGAAAATGCCATAGAATAAGTAGTTGCCTTAGATCAAGGAGATGTATGACATGTTGCCAATTTTGTCACACAGTTGCTAATTTTCAGTTTGTATACAGTTTTGAGACCATTCATTGTAAAACTTCTCTTATTCCATAAAAAATGGTTAAGATATGGTTATGTTGTTGTGCTTTCACCGACTGTCTCATTTTTAGCTGTATTTTTCTTGCATTATGAGATTCTTTACCTTTGTTGTACTTTTCTATGTTTTCTATACTTTTTTGGGTTATGTTGCATGCAAAATTGTGAATGTTTTAGCATGGGCATTTTTTGATGTTTTAGCTTCCTTTCCCTTGTCTCTGAAAAGGCCTTGCATTCTTTGAACATATGGCTATAATTTCTAGTAAGCAAAGGTAGGAAAATGACTAAGTATGGAAAAGGAGATTCGAGCATAGCCAAGACTACAGCGCTCCACTCCAAGGATGAATTTGTAAAGCACTCCACCCATGGAGCGATGATTAAACAAAGGCAGAAACAAGTGTAAAAGGGCTAAGTGTAAAAATTGATATGTTCGGAAGGTAAAGCGCTCCATCAGTGGAGCGCTCTCTCAAAAAGCTTAAGGAGAAACAAACTTGGCTAAAAAAGCAAGTAAAAGTCCAAAGCAGTCAAAGCCTAAAGCGCTCCGTCAGTAGAGCACCTCCCCGAGACAAAGGAAAGATAAAATAAGTTTTGGAGGAAAGGACAAAGAAGAGTCAACCTATGGTCGAAAGACAAAGCGCTCCACTAAGGGAGCACTTCTCCAAAGCGCACCACTTCAAAAATGCTTGAGGGAAGAGCAAACAAAAAACCAAAAAGATAACTTTTTATTAAGGGTGCATTGAAAGTCAAATGTGGTCAAATAAGAAAGTGCTCCACAAGTGGAGCACTTCTCCAAAGTGCTCCACTAGGGGAGCGCATCTCCAAGGTGAAGGTGAAGCAAAGAGTAAACAATTTATAACATAAGTGCAAAATGTGAAACTCCAAGGTAAAGTCAATGAAGTCAAAAGTGAAAGCGCTCCACTGTTGGAGCGCTCCTTCGAAAAGTGCTCCACTATTGGAGCGCTCCTTCGAAAGTGCTCCACTACTGGAGTGCTCCTTTGAAAGTGCTCCACAACTAGAGCACCTCTTCTCAAACAAGTGACTAAGAGAAACTATTGCAGATCTACCATGGGCAGTTCAAACCAACTCCAAGTTGCATTTTGTGAATTTAAATTGACTATTTCAAATTATTGTTAAAACCTTTTGGCTTCAATGCCAAGTTATCTGTAAGTCCGGATTGATTATTTTAGGTCATTATCGGAACCTTCTATTTTCAATATTGAGTTATCGATAAGGCTAAAATTGATTATTTTTGGCTATCACTAGGATTAAATCTGCCCATCACAGGAGTGGTTGGGCATTAATGTTTTAAGCGGTAGAATTCTTCTATAAAAGTTGGCTTCTTCTCTGTAACTAAGGATGGATAACTTCTGCTAGAGAAGCAACTCTGTAATTTGAAATCTGCTCTCAAAATAAAGGCTTCTGGCTCTGATGTTGAGTCTTCTATATCTGTGTATGACTTCTATTCTATCATTTCTATTAAACTAGTTCTTTTGTTAGTTTAATTATGTTTCCTGGATTTCACTATCAATAGAAGGCTAGTCTCTGGAATACTTGCTGGAGTTTACATAGTTCTGAGGATTTTATACTAGTTTCTATTAAAGGTTGATTATTTTTATTGTTGTTGGTTCAAATAGCTAGGCTATCTATCGTGCTTTCGGTCCATCACCCCTCTTTTATGGCTTTTAGCCATTTCCCATTCCTTTTCATTATTTCATTCCTTTCAGTATCTTCCTAACCCTTATCTCAAAAACCCCCATTTTTATTTTTGGAACCAGCCCTACTAGAGATTGCCATAGAGGACATTCCTTTCCTTCAAGCATTCAATGCTTGGTAGTGGGCCTAGGGCACTATAGACTTAGAAAACATATATCTAGGCCGGTTCGATTACCAAAAGTTTTGGCACGCCCGATGGGACGCAAACGTTCCACATTTAATCAGTATTAAGAAGTGATGTTCATCTTATTACTATCCAATATGAACATCTAGTGACTCTACTAAACTCAGATACCTCCGAATCTCATAGACCAGTGTAAAAACTCATGCCTTCATGCGTACGAGGTGGAGAGCTAGAAACACAGAAGAAGAAACCGAGTTCTATGAGCTTGACATTGATGCTTTAGGAGAATGTCCTAGGGTGGTCGGGTCAAACATTTTGCTTGTCGAGACATCATCACAAGAAGTTGTTCTTGATTTACAGAATCCAACTCCTGATAGCACAACAACCAACTTACCTCCAAATCCATTGAACTCTCTAGATCATCAGTATACTTTGGCTCCACCGAACATTCAACCAAGTGCTCCGAGTGCTCTGGCTCAACAAGTTCTACCAACTCCACCATTCCAGATGGTGCAACCGGCTCCACCCAGGTAGTTCATAGCCTGGAATCATATGGGATCGCTCACCCTACAGGCTCAACACATTGTACCTCCCATAGCTTTGAAGGCTCTACCTACTTACGATGGCATAGGAAAGATAATGCATGAGCACATCCAAGATATCGTAGGACTAGAAACCATTCATCAAATCACCAATGAAGACATCATGGTGAAGCTACTGGTTCTTTCACTGAGAGGTAAGCTTCTTTACTGGTATCGATCCCTTCCACTTGGTACCATTACTTCATGGGATCAACTGGCTGGACAACTAATAAGGGGCTTCAATGAACAAGCAGACCCCTTCTCTCTATTGCACCAGTTCACAACTATTCAAAGGCATCCTCAGGAAGAGATAGTCGACTTCAATGTTAGGTTCATGAGAACCTAGCAGAGAGTCACCGACAACCTTCGACCCACACCTGAGCAGGCCACGTTCTATTACTTGAGAGCTTTTCACTCAGATATTAGCATGAGCATTCGACATGCTAATATCAATACATTCCCTACTCTTTATGAGCAAGCATAGAAGGCAGAAGCTGACCTGATAGCTATCGAGAAATTACCTCCCAAGGTGACAACCTCAATTTATCTAGATTTTCTACAAAATATGTACCCGAGTGCATCCGCTCTGCCTACATCCCAGATGTATCCTAACCAACCATGGAATCCATCCCCTTAGTATCAAATGATGTCCACTCCACAATTCCAAATGCCTATGCCATAGTATCAAGTACCCACCATTCCTCAACTACCAGCTCCTATCTAGTATCCAGCATTACCTGCACCGCTGACCCCATTGCCATTATCCACAAGTTAGACAACCACTAATCAAGCGGCTGTAAATGAAGCCCAAGCCAAGGAGCTGCAAGAGGTGAAGGTATACATGAAGATGATGGTGAATCAGATGACCATCATGAGGAGGGAGGACCAAGGCTTTCAGCAAAGAATATTCCCTCCTCCATCGATCATGAAAGAGTAAGCATCATCCGCTCACCGACAACCCAAAATAAATTCAGCTATGATGAGCAACGGAGAGACCAACATCTCAGACCCGACATATTGGTGTACTACATGCAATGATCCACACAATGAAGAAGCCTGCATGGTACACCTCAATTATGTTCAGACATTGTCCGGTGGCGCTTACGAGCAAGTCAATATGATCAGGGAAGTTGGTCATAATTTTATGATGTCTCCTATCGAGCAAGTCTCAGTCCTCACCAGGGCTGGGAAGAAATCTATTGAGGTAGATCCGGCTCAGATGGAGCCACTGAAGGTACCAATGCCACCCAAGCCATGGAGCCAAAGGACACAGCCTCCAATGAAAGCTTCCAACCCAATGATGACCTCAGAGCCACCTAAATTGCTGAAGGACTACCTACCGCCTCGTGCTAGAGAAAAGGTCCTCCAACCTAGAGCTCCGACTTCTCACCCGCAGATCGAGACGCAAGACCAGGCTAGAGAGAAACTCAAATATCCCTCACTAACCAAGCGCCAATGGGTTGATGCCACACAACAATATCGAAAGACGTATGAGTCTACAAAGGGAGTAGGAGAACCGAGCACTTCGATGTACAACATCATCGAAGAAATGAAAAAGGCTTCGGCTAAGGTAAGCCTCTACGATGCTCTCCAACTCCCGGGTCAAGTTGACCTTTTGTAGGAATCTCTCAAATCTACTAAGGATAAGGAGAATAAGTCGACATAGATGGTGTTTGCATCACCACTGATGACCTCAGCCATAGGTAAGAATCGGCCCCCACCATTCTACCTTTCCCTTCGGATGGAAGGGTGGGTCATGCATAATTGCATGATCGACTCAGGCATCACGATGACCATCATGCCCAAAGCAGTCTGTGAAATCATGGGCATGGAGTACACCCAAAGTAGTCCTGGAGTGCTACAGCTAGATGAAACTCCCATAAAAATGGTAGGAGTTATCAAAGATGTTCCCATCCAACTCCACCAGATGTCGTAGGTTACGATTATCCAAGAGATCATGGTAGTCGACTTAGAGCCATACTTTAGTATGTGCCTCTCATGAGAATTCACAGCTAAGTTGGGAGGCTATCTCTCCCTCGACTACTCGCACTTGGAGATCCCATTCAAGGGGAAAATATTCAAGCTCTTCAATGAGAAGCCTACCACTTTTCATGTTGAAAAGCTTGAAGATGAGGAAAAGAGCTCGGTCTCTATCAACCTAATGGTAGAAGAAATGCAAATGGTAGACCTGATGGAAGAATCTCTTGGTGAGCTCTGGGTCGAAGAAGAGTTTTCTATGATAGATTTTAATGTTGTCATTGGGACTGATTTAGGGTGCTATTCACTCACAAAGCCTAAAAAGGCTGAAATAGAAGCACCCGTAGAAGAGTCCCCGATGCCTGATCAGTTATGGAAGTTGTACTTTGATGGTGTATGATGTAAGAATGGTGCAGGAGCTGGTATCATACTCATCTCCCCATCAGGTGAGCAGAAGACTTATTCGTACAGGCTCGCATGGAGCTGTACGAACAATGTAGTAGAGTATGAGGCTTTATGCCTCAGACTCAAGAAAGCCAAAAAGCTCAGCATCAAATAGTTACAGATATTTGGAGACTCTGAATTAATCTACAACCAGGTTACCAGTAAGTGCATCTCCAAGCAGCACTATCTAAAGGCGTACCACAACAAGGTGTGGGATTTTCTCGAATCCTTCACCGTGTTGAACATCAAGTCAATTCCACGAGAGCAGAACAAGCTTGCGGATATCTTAGCCTCTATCGGTGCCCGATTTTCACCAGTGGATGATATGATGCATAAGCCAAAGATAGTGAGGTTGATCTATAGGCCCTCCATGCCCGATAAAAAACTCCACTGGCAGGTGTTCGACAATGATGAGCAGCTAGTCAATTTTTTGGTGAATGAGGCATCCTCCATCGAAGAGCGGACTCTGAATGAAGAAGACCATGAGGGATTGATCCAGTTGAAAAATAACCACATCCCGAAGGGTCTGATCATGCTAGAAAGTCTCTTCGACCGGAATGATAGGTCTATCGGCCACAAGATCAAAGTGGACCAGAAAGAGTTCATGGACCTAGAGTTACAGACGGGAAAGGTTATCAAGGTAGGGGCTGACTGCACAGCTTGAAGAGCTTCAATAGATTTATGCCCTATGCAAAGAATACCCTGACATCATTGCTTGGTGCTACCAAGATCTAAAGGGGTATGATAAGAATATCATCCAACACACCATCGAGCTGGAGGAAGGAGTCAGACCATTTAGGTAGAAGCAATGACCCATCAACCCGAAGATTGAAATGTTGATGAGGGCTGAGCTTCTGAAGATGCTTGAAGTGAAGATAATTTATCCAATCAAGCATTCCTCTTGGGTGGCCAACCTTGTTCCAGTACGAAAGAAGAATGACGACATTCGCTTGTGCATTGATTTCCAAAATCTTAACCAGGCGTCACTCAAGGATCACTACCCGCTACCTCAGATCGATCAAATCCTTCACGTGGTGGTGGGAGCATAGAGGTTTTCCTTACTGGATGGTTTCTTAGGCTACAACCAGATCTGGGTCAAGGATGAAGACCAACACAAGACTGCATTCACCACCAAGTGGGGAACCTTCACCTACCAACGTATGCCCTTCGGCCTCTCAAATGCCGGAGCGACTTTCTAGAGAGCGATGGACCTCACCTTTGGTGAACTATTGAATCATGTCATCATAATTTATTTAGATGACATGACCATATTCTCCCATAAGAGGGAGGAGCATGACCTACATTTGTGATAAGTTTTTGAAAAATGTCGAGAGTTCGAGGTCTCCATCAACCCCAAGAAATCTATCTTCGTAGTGAAAGAGGGAAAGCTACTTGGGCATTTGATCTCTAAAAAGGGGTTAAATGTTGATCCCGCTCAAGCTGAGGTGCTTCTCCACCTTCCACTACCAGTAAATAAAAAGGCCCTACAGTCCTTTTTGGATAGATAAACTTCATCAGGAAGTTCATCATCGACTTTGCCCAAGTAATAAAGTCGATGGCCGAGCTCCTGAAGAAGGATGTCGAATTCAAGTGGACCGATGAAAGGAGGTAGGCTTTTCAAGATATTAAGGAGAGGATCACCCAAGCTCCCATCCTTATCAACCTTGACTATTCATGATATTTTATCCTATACGCAGTTAGGGAGCCAGAGAGCTATGCAACTATTTTGACACAGAAGGGTGAAGATGGAGATGAGTGCCCGATAGCGTTCCTCAGCCAAATCATCCAGCCACATGAAGAAAAGTTCAATTTTATTGAATGATAGGTGCATGCAATGATGAGGTCACTTCAGAAGTTTTGACATTTTGTCTCTCAAAGCAAGACGATAGTGTATGTGATACACCTAGATGTTCAAAATTTCATTATCCAGGGTGAGTTGGGCAATAGGAGAGTTGGATGGGTCACCAAGATCCAAGAGTTTGACATTGAGGTATGCCCTACCAAGCTAGTCCGAGGTAGAGCACTATGCCAAGAGTTGGCTAAAAATGCCATGATAGAAGCTACGAACCCCAACTCGGATAGCCCCGCACCCAATGACAATCTTACCAATTCATCGGTCGATAGTCCAGATTGGATAGATGATCTAGTCAGGTACTTCAACATAGGCAGATGCCCTTATCACTTCAATGCTTTGCAAAGAAGGAGATTTCACCTGTAGGCTAGTAGGTATGTCCCGACACCTAACAGACTCTTTTATCAGAACATCGATGGAGTTCTCCTGAGATGCATCAGGGAGTCAGAGAAGGCTAAGATCTTGGAGGAGTTTCACTCTAGGATTTTGGGAGGATATTTTTTTGGTAGACCGATGGTGCTCAAGATCATCAAAGTGGGTTACTATTGGCCCACCCTTTTCTCTGATGCTTTCAAAGTTAGCCAACGCTACGACAGTTTCCAAGTGCTACTCGGGAAGGACTAGGAATGCATCCCTTCCTCTTCACCCCATCCAAGTGGAATCATCGTTCCAATAGTGGGGTCTAGAATTTATTGGGATCATCAACCCCAACTCCTCCATCGACCATAAATACATTTTGACCACCATAGACTACTTCACCCAATGGTCAAAAGTAATTTCGACCAAGCAGGCTGACCAAGAAGTGGTTATCTCTTTCCTTGAAGGACTGATCACTCACTTTGGGGTACCTGAAGCTATCATGTCTGATAATGGCTCCCCTTTCACCAATGCAAAGATCTATGATTTTACATCCAAGTATGGAATCTATTTAAAAACCTCATCTAACTATTACCCGTAGGGCAATGGACTGGCATAATCCACAAATAAGAACCTACTATGGATATTGAAGAGGACTCTATAGAAAAATAAGTGAAGTTGGCATCTACTCTTGGACCAGTCACTTTGGACCGACCGCATTTCCATCAAATGATCGATCAAAACTTTACCCTACTCACTGGTGTATGGGAAGGACGTGGTCTTACCCATGCACATCGAGTTGCCAACATTGCAGTTGCTTAAGTGGCTCGATAATGAAGAGGGTCATTTTGATCCGATGGATGCTAGATTGGTGCAACTACTATAGTTGGAGGAAGAAAGAGATAAATCTTACGAAGCCTTCGCCAAGCATGCCCAATCCACCAAAAGCTAGTTCAAAAAGAAGACTTCTGATTGAGCCTTCAGTGTCAGGGATTTGGTGTTGAAGTGGAATGAAAACAAGTCCAAGCCGGGGAACCACGAGAAGTTCGATGCCTTCTAGGAAGGCCCATTTTGAATCTCCAATGTTAACCAGATCAACTCATTCATTCTACAAGATATGGAAGGTTTCGATCTCCCAATTGCAGTAAATGCCTTTCTTCTAAAAGTTTATCACCCATCGAGCTCTGATGGAGATCACTGATCCTCAAGGTATTTCTCATATATATATTTTCTTTTATAAGTCTATACAATTGTCTGTCACTCCACTTTTTTGAGAAGCATCTCTCTTCTTTATAAAAAAAATAAGGGAAGTATAAATCCTAAGTGTGGTGGAGCGCTTCTCCCAAAAGCGCTCCACCCAGGGAGCGCTTCTTCAAGAGCACTCCACCCAGGGAGCGCTTCTTCAAGAGCGCACCATCTAGGGAGCGCTCGAGGGCTCATCACTTTCCACACCATGAAGTTGCCATATGCAAGACTGTCATTCTAAGAAAGGGACAGACATTCCATACTGAGAGTTAAGCAGTTCAAGATGAAGTAGTGCTCGGATAGGTGACTTTGTTAAATACGACTTTTATAGCCAAGATGAGATAGTTGGCATTGCTCTTGCATCAGGTAAAAGCATGGATGATCTCTAAGGTACAGGCCAGTCCTTTACTTTTGACCAAGCGAAAAGGTAAAAGCAAACCCAACAAAGAGATTAGTATGGGCTTCTAAGTATTGGAAAGCGCTCCACAAAGGGAGCGCTTCCACAAAAAGTTTAAAAAGAAGAAAATAGAGAAGTCTCTTTCTTAAATTGAAAAGTGCTCCACCAAGGGAGTGCTTCTTCAAAATCGCTCCACCAATGGAGCGCTTCTTCAAAAGTGTGCCCCCTAGTGAGTGAAAGTCCCCCGTTAAAGTCATTTTTTGTTTTATCTTGAGCTATCCATTCAGATCATGCCAAGTGTCATGGAGGGATAAGATCATTGTTAGAGAGGTCATTTTCAAACCCTAACCCTAAAAGCATAGTATTTTTAAAATGAGAGTCGTACAACTACCCAATCAAAGTAGTTTCACCCTCCATCAGCCAAAGCGCGTCCTCCATGCAGATTAGTATGGGCTCCCCTCCCAATAAGTAGCATGTGCCCCAAGGAAGTGTCCTTGTCCATCGCCATTATTTGTCATTTCCAAAAAGCAACCACCAACACATGGGTAATTCAAGGCACACGCTCTCATGCATGTTCTCCACCGGTATTAACTTCATGTACTCAACATTAAAAGGTGGCCGATTAAAATTTGATGCTATAAGGTGGTGAGTTCCTTGTAAAAAAATTTAAATCACCTATAGCATTTCCATCTTCTCCTCTACCCTTGCACCCTACATTCATCCAGAGAGCCAGGATTTTTAGAGTGTGAATTATTCTGATATTTACAATAGACATGGGTAAAAAGAGTAAAGAAGCTGAAGGGAAGGTGAAAAAGGAGAAAGCGCCCAAGGAAAAGGTGGCACAAGCAGGGGCATCCAGCTCGGAGGAGTCAAAGAAGCCTCGAAAGTGGGAGAAAAAGGTAGTAGAGTTGATGGCCCCATAGCACCCTCTCTTTTGATACCAGGATTTCTTGGTCACACACAAGGATGTGGAGCAATTGCGTCAGGATGTGGAGATAGCGCATACAGAGGCCCTAACTGAGAATCCTCTAGCGGTCGTATATCATTCACACTTGTATTTTTACATGTGCACGTCGATGCATCACTACCCAGATTTTATAAAGGTAGTGTCACTTTTCTATGATGCCTAGTCAAGGATAGTTAAGAATGCTAAGGTGGAGGTATTGTTCGCTATCATAACTGACGTTGTTCGGGATGCTTTCACCTATGGGAGGAAGCACTCATCCAAGTTTATTCCAAGGAGGATACACACCAATGAAGAGGGCACCAGATATCAATCGATGCTAGAAATGTAGTGGTTCGTAAGGGAGCAGTTGGTGGACGCGACAATGTCAGATGAATTTCCCTAGATTTCGAAGCCCCTAGTCGAATTCACCCACCATGACATCTACTCCATCATGGCATGGGTGATGGGGCTTCCAACAGATGAATGGGTATCTAACTGGCAGGTTTCCATGGTGTAGGCTATGCTTGAAAATGAAATTTATTTTCCCTCTAAAGTAAGGCTAGGTGCTATTCCAATTTTTTATGATTGGGTGGAGTTCATGGCATGACAATTACATGGATGTTTGGCTTATATTCGATCCCCCGACCCTAAGGCTGAACAGTTCAGACTCTCATCCCTGTTAGTTTGGTATTTCTTCTGGCACATGCATGAGAAGTTTCATTACATAACGAAGAATCATATGGATGAGGAGGGCAAGCCTTTGTCGGTCTATCTCTGGACAAATAACTTGTCCAGGAATGAGTCATACTATGTATTCAACCAAGTTTTCCTCGGGCCAGCGTTGGAGATAATGTACGACCAATGCGAGTGGGTTCCAATGGAGTTGAGGAACCAGGTGGTAGATGAGCAGTTGGGAGACACCTTTCTGCTCACCCAGGGCCTGGTCATCAGAATCTATGGGTTTACAAAAAAGCCCTTTCTATTGCCCTATTACACCATGCCCTATCTATTTTCCCTGGAAGTCACCCGACAACTTGACCACACAAATGAGGAGTACGAGAAAGGTCAAGGTAGGAGAGTGATAGTCTCTACTCCTTTCGAGTTTGGAGATGTTAAGATAATGCAGTGTGGTCAGAACGTTGTTCTGATAGTGATGCTTTCAGATTATGGGCTGATCGAGCTTCCCCACCATTGGAAATGGGACCCATGTGGTATCATCCAAAGGAACCTTGGGGTGAAGTCTTTTCATTCTTGCCCCAATTATGACATAGAGGGGTAACACAATAATCCACTGGGCCTCGAGCTGGAATGGCACGTGGACGAGATGAAGCCTTTGCCTCCATGGCTGGATTTTTACACTATGGAAAATGAATATGACCCGGATGTCAATCCAGAGCAAAAACTGACCAGGGCTATTTTAGCCAAAATCAAGGTCAGGCATCCGACATGGTCTGACCATAAAATCCAATAGTGGTGGATCATGAGGGTCCACAATGATAAGACGTCCTCAGACAACCCATTGGGGATTGATGACAAGTTCTCAGTTTTCTATGATGAGAACATTAAAACTTATCAGCCTTTCTCATTCACTGATATTGTTCCTCATGGTGGACATAATCCTGATGAAGTGGATGACCTGGCGCACCCAAGACAAGTACAAGGCAAGGGCAAGGCCATTTTGGGTGCCTCATTATATAGTGAAGAGAAGAGTCCATTGTCTCACTAGAAAGTGAGCACCCCCTCGAAGAGAAAGGTAGAGGTGCCCTTCTTACAACCAGCCATAAAGAAGTCGTGCATCAGTTCCCAGAAGCCCTTTGGGATGATTGTTTAGGCTGCATCTAAGCCTCCTCCGATGAGCTCTACCAAAATAACTATAGCCTCAACCAAAATGACTGTAGCCATAGGCATTGAGGAGCACGAAGGTGGGGATGAGGAACACATCACCATACATGAGGAGTAGAGAGATGAAGATGTAGAATGTGCCAGTATCGATGCGCCAGATGTGGAAGAAAAGAAAGAAGTATAGGACACAACTTCCATGGCTCCTTTGATCATGGAGCCCCAAGGTACGCATTTATTTCTTTCTATTTCTTCTTCCTCGCCCACACTGTCAGTTTTTCTAACTCCCGTGTGTGTTTGCTCGATGCCTGAAATAACTGTGACAATGCTAGTCTCAATGGTCCCTGCATCGAGTGTGCCTCCCTTACCTGAGTTCACCCTCTCCAGTTGTTCAGTTTCCCTAGTAGTATCTGCACCTTCATCTACAATGTTTGCATATTTTCTCAAAAATCCCAATGCATTTGTAGTCCCTTCCTCATTCAGTTTTCCTTTGTTTGGTTCAGCTGAACATGTTATGGATATCTTTGCCACCAGGGAGTTGGATCCACTTTTGATCACACCCCCTTCTACTAGTTTCTCAATGCCCTAGCCAACCATTCCTGCCATAGCTACCCAAGCACCTCCTAGGGTTAGCGTAGTCGCTTCCTCTTTGGCTTCCTATGCAGTATCCATTTTAGTCCAATCTCCCACTTCTTCCCTTCACGCCAGTCCTTGGGATTGGCATCCAAGAGCCATTGGAATCTGAGCTGGAGATGGCTCAATAGCTCACTACCGCATAGAGTATCCATAGGGCACGTTCAAATACAGCTCATTGGTTAAAGGACCATAGAAAAAGGGAGTCGCAGGCCCTGGCGCAAGCTCAGAAGGCTTGCATAATCGACCCAAAAATGATGAAGCTACACACTATTGAGAAAATACCACTAGTCCAGAAGCCCTTGGGGGAAATGACCCCGATTGATTATGCCTTCTACCATATGGAGGAGGACGTTGCCAAAATGGACACTACACAAAAAATGGGTGATGTCCAAGTTGGCATGGGCTCCATTTATGCCCATGGTGAGTATTACAAGGGTCGCTTCTTCAAGGTGTAGTCCAAAAATGATGAACTCGAGGAGGCTCTGGCAGCATCGAAGAGGTAGATTGAGGCCCTCCAGACTGAGTCAAAGAAACAGGTTAAAGCGTTGGAGTCTGAGATTGAACAACTGAAGGAAAAGATTCAGCTACTTGAGGAAGAAAACAAGGAGGCATCCAAGCTGCATGATCACCACATCAAACTGGTTGCCAAGGTGAACCAGGAAATACAGGTGCTCACTATTCAAAGGAATGAATTGCAGGCTCAGTTATCTAAGAGAAATAAGCAACCTATTCTTCCCTCCAGGGAGCACCTCAAGGAGATGCGCCTAGACTTCCTGCAAGATTTTCTAGCTAGGGTAGCAAAAGGGATTACGGTCTTGGCATTCTTCAAGGAAGCGCACGAGGCGGTTGTTGTTGGTAGGCATATCTTGGAGTCCGCTCAGGAAGATGTCAACTATTGGTTAGATTTGGCCACCCAGCTGAGGAAGATAGAAGATGTACCTATCCACCTTGCCCCTATGAGCGATCTGGCTCGATCATTGGCAATGACAAAAACAACTTTGCATTACTTCTTCATGAAGGTCGAGTTGGCTAAAAAGTATGCCTGATTTCAAATTCTCTTATGTAGGAGCATGACATCTCACTATGATATTTTGATGCTTTGGTTAAGATTGGCATCCCAGGTTTCACAAACTCTGAGGGGCCTATCCCATCAATTCAGGAGTTAGAACCCATGTGGACCACCTTCATTGATAACGCCTCAGACGTCGATGCTTTGGAGGCCTCAAGTTCAGATGCTCAGGTAATCCTCCTCATGGCCAAGTATACCCAGATCTAGTCTTGCCTGATAGAGTTTGATAGAATACTAGAATTCATTGAGGTTGAGTGCATCAAAACATTCTATTACCTGATTCAGGAGCTAGAAAAATAGTTGACTTTCCCTTTGGAGTGATGGGTTGATGCTTCAGCGGTATACAAGCATGTCTTCAAAAATAATTGGACCAATATCTCCCTCAATCAGCCAGACAAGATGAAGAAAACAAAATAGACAGTGCTACAAGTTCAGGGACTGAAGAGACAGGTTCAGGGACTGAAGAAACAGATAGTGAAGTAGAATCAAAGACCAAAGAATCTGAAAGCATAGGTGAAGAAGCCAACAATAGTGATGAAAAATCAGAGGAACAGTCCAAAGGCTCAAAGAAGGAGGACTCTGGTGCCCAAGGATAAAGGTTGGGATCTTCACATTGAGGTAGGCTCAATGCCCCATGAGCTGCCATATGTGTTGCCAATTTTGTCACATAATTGCTAATTTTTAGTTTGTATACAGTTTTGAGACCATTCATTGTAAAACTTCTCTTATTCCATAAAAAATGGTTAAGATATGGTTATGCTATTGTGCTTTCATTGGTTGTCTCATTTTTAGCTATATTTTTCTTGCATTATGAGATTCTTTACCTTTGTTGTACTTTTCTACATTTTTTGTACTTTTTTGGGTTATGTTGCATGTAAAATTGTGAATGTTTTAGCATGGGCATTTTCTGATGTTTTAGCTTCCTTTCCCTCATCTCTGAAAAGGCCTTGCATTCTTTGAACATATGGTTGTAATTTCCAGTAAGCAAAGATAGGAAAATGACTAAGTATGGAAAAGGAGATTCGAGCATAGTCAAGACTGCAACGCTCCACTCCAAGGACGAATTTGCAAAGCGCTCCACCCATGGAGCGACGATTAAACAAAGGTAGAAACAAGTGTAAAAGGGCTAAGTGTAAAAATTGATATGTTTAGAAGGTGAAGTGCTCCATCAGTGGAGCACTCTCTCAAAAATATTAAGGAGAAGTAAACTTGGCTAAAAAAGTAAGTAAAAGTCCAAAGCAGTCAAAGCCTAAAGTGCTTCGTCAGTAGAGTGCCTCCCCGAGACAAAGGAAAGATAAAATAAGTTTTGGAGGAAAGGACAAAGAAGAGTCAACCTATGGTCAAAAGACAAAGTGCACCACTTCAAAAATGCTTGAGGGAAGAGCAAACAAAAAACCAAAAAGATAACTTTTTATTAAGGGTGCATTGAAAGTCAAGTGTGGTCAAATAAGAAAGCGCTCCATAAGTGGAGCGCTTCTCCAAAGTGCTCCACTAGGGGAGCGCATCTCCAAGGTGAAGGTGAAGCAAAGAGTAAACAATTTATAACATAAGTGCAAAATGTGAAACTCCAAGGTAAAGTCAATGAAGTCAAAAGCAAAAGTGCTCCACTACTGGAGCGCTCCTTCGAAAGTGCTCCATTGCTAGAGTGCTCCTTCAAAAGTGCTCCACTATTGGAGCACTCTTTCGAAAGTGCTCCACTGCTAGAGTGCTCCTTCAAAAGTGCTCCACAGCTGGAGTGCCTCTCCTCAAATAAGTGACTAAGAGAAACTATCGCAGATCTACCATGGGCAGTTCAAACCAACTCCAAGTTGCATTCTGTGAATTTAAATTGACTATTTCAAATTATTGCCGAAACCTTCTGGCTTCAATGCCAAGTTATCTGTAAGTTCGGATTGATTGTTTCAGGTCATTATCGAAACCTTCTATTTTCAATACTGAGTTATCGATAAGGCTAAAATTGACTATTTTTGGCTATCATCGGGATTAAATCTGCCCATCATGGGAGTGGTTGGGCATTAATATTTTAAGCGGCATAATTCTTCTATAAAAGTTGGCTTCTTCTCTGTAACTAAGGATGGATAACTTCTGCTAGAGAAGCAACTCTGTAATTTGAAATTTGCTCTCAAAATAAAGGCTTCTGGCTCTGGTGTTGAGTCTTCTATATCTGTGTATGACTTCTATTCTATCATTTCTATTAAACTAGTTCCTCTGTTGTCAGTTTAATTTTGTTTCCTGGATTTCACTATCAATAGAAGGCTAGTCTCTAGAATACTTGTTGGAGTTTACATAGTTCTGAGGATTTTATACTAGTTTCTATTAAAGGTTGATTGTTTTGATTGTTGTTGGTTCAAATAGCTAGGTTGTCTATCGTGCTTCCGGTCCATCACCCCTATTTTATGGCTTTTAGCCATTTCCCATTCCTTTTCGTTATTTCATTCCTTTCAGTATCTTCCTAACCCTTATCTCAAAAACCCCCATTTTTATTTTTGGAACCAACCCTACTGGAGATTGCCATGGAGGACATTCCTTTCCTTTGGGCATTCAATGCTTGGTAGCGGGCCTAGGGCACTACAGACTTAGAAAACTTGTATCTAGGCTGGTTTAATTTCCAAAAGGATAGTCCCCTCAACAACTAGACATAATCACCCTTGAGCAAGAAGAGATATTTTAGTAACCTCCACTGACTGAAGAAACACTACAACCTTAGCAGGAGGCTTCAGGTATGGCAATTTCTTCCTCTCCTCTTCTTCCTTCTGTTAATCCCTCAAAGTAACTCCCTTACCTTTCTGATGAAAAAATTATACAATCCCCTCCCTAGTAGCATCCATATTCACCTCCACAACATCCACTATCACCACTATCATCCCAACCATATCCATCCATTCCAACCGAAATAGTCCACATTTCACCTTCCCCGACTAAAATGGTTATTTCTTCATCACTCCCATCCGCGATACCGACCCAGGTCAGTACTATACCTACTACAACAAAGTATATTGCATCACATACAAGTGTATATTCCACACTTGTAACAGTCTCATTCTCCCTCATTGGTCATTTCCCATTACTACAGTCCCTTCCAACCTCTTCAGTCGATGCTCATCTTAATGTCACAAAGATTAAGAAATTCAAGAAGACCAATAAAAGAGCCTATGATTGGTGGAATGAGAAATATGCCCAGTCTTCCAAAAGACTTGATTTCTACACAAAAATGGTGTCACTAGATACAAATACCATTAACAGGACTAAAATGAAGATCACACCTTTGGTGGATAAGCTAGTGAAGACTTTATTATTGAAGATTACCAGGTTGAGACAATGGTAGAAGACATTACTCAACTTTCGATGCAAGATGAGTATGGATATGCAAGTGTATCGCTCCAAATTTTTCACACCCTTACCTTCAGGCTATAGGATCCGTGCCCGGAAGGGGGATGTGAAAAGGATGGCGCGGTACCTCGGACTGAGAGGACTTGCGAAGGTCCCGCCTCTCAAGGGAGGTGTATTATTGGTGATTTTTCGACGGATGGTGGGTTCACCAGGAAACATTCAATGGCAGTTTCCACGCCTAGGTTGGGAATGTGTTTTATGTGTTCGTTTTAGCTTTAAGCATTCATATCCTAGGTTTGGCCAAAATGCGTCTAAGCTATTCTATATGAAGATGCAGATTAAATGAATACAAAAAATAGAATAGGACAGAAAAACAGAGAATTTAAAGAATATTACAAGAAAAATACCTGATCCGGATGTCTGATGAAGATTCTGATTCTTGAAGCAGTCAGGATCGCCTGGAATTCGACAGAATCGTCTGAGATCAGACAAGATCGTCTGAGATCTGACGAATTCATCAGAAGAATTCATCAGAGACCTACAAAACAGAGAAATAGGTGCAAAACATAGAAAATGCAACTATTCTAACAGAGGGAAATAGTGTAAAATGACAGCAATAATATCAAACTGAAACTTGAAAATAGAAACATGCATGCATTATGCTGATTTCATAATAATTATGACTTAATTATGCATTTAAAGCTATATGGGTGAACTCCAAAATGTAGAATAACATAAAATAACAAATACAGTAACTAATTACAGCATAAAACAACAGAAAAAGAGATAAAGAAATGCAAACTTCAGGCACTGATTGCCTCAATGTTGACTGCAGTCGAAATCGTCTCGCATTGGTACGAAATCATCTCTGATTCGTCAGGATCACCTCCGATCTGAACAGGATCGTCGACGACGATGTAAGCTTGCTCCGGCTGAAAAACGGTAGGGTACCTGCAACAAAATTGTATAGAACTAATGCAAAATAGAAACTTAGGATGTTTTAACGTGTATGAAGTCGGGTTACAGGAATTATCAGCCAGGGGGGTGCTAAGGGAAGGGCTTAGGATTAAATAGGCTTAGGAGGGAGGTTAGGAGGTTGGAGATCATCCCTATTTGGGAGATCTCCAACAGGGGAGGGTCTCTAACGGCGCAGACACGCTTCTGCCCGGATTAGAGGCCCGTTGGAACAGAAGCTAATTGTGCAAAATTAGTTTAGGGACAAGATCGTCTGGACGTCCTAGTCCAGACGAAATCGTCCGATCTAGGGCGATATCGTCTGATCGGCGACGATATCGTCAAACGGTCAAAACAACCTCTAAAAATGGCACGAGAAAAGGGGGAAACGGATTACCCGACGGTTAACGGGCGGTTTGGGAGGTTAAAATTTGAATTTGAATTATTTATTGGGGTGAATGTAATTATTAAGATTTTATTGCGCCAATTTTAGGGTGCTACATTTTGCCCCCTCTTTAGCGAATTTTCCGAAGAAAATGCGTTAAAGATGAGTTCTTCTCGATCTACGAGAAAGCAAAAATTATTCCCATTTTTAGGCGACGATTCTTGGTCGAATCGTACGACAGCTTACTATGGTGCCCCCTCCGTGTTTTTACCCAAATCGAACGTTTGAGGTAAAAACGCGGAAAAGCAAAAATTTTAAAATGTTGTTAATTATGTTTTGAATAAAATTAAGAAAAATAGGGTAAAACCCTAATTCATTTTTACTGTTCATTTTTTCTGGTTTTAGAGCTCTGAAAGCAAAAATGGTGGAGACGACGCACAGATCGACAGAGGTCCGACGCGGGCTACGGGTAAGAGTCTAAACTTAGTTTAGAATGCTTTAATTTGAATTTACATGCTTTTTAGATGAATGTTGATTAATTTTTGAGCATCGCGGCCATTTTTGGGTCGTCGACGTCGTCGGGACGAAATCGTCCCGATTTCGACGAAATCGTCTCAAGTTCGCCGATTTCGTCTAAGGGCGAAATCGACGAAAGGGGGACGATTTCATCAAATTAGGGACGATTTCGGCTGGCGAAATCGGAGACGATCATGCTCAAATTTGGGACGATATCGTCCAATATTGGACGATATCATCATTTGTATAAAATTGAACTTATTTTAACTTGCATTTTTAATTAATGATTTTTTATTAATGATTGTTATTGTTTTGTTGTTTATGTTGTAGAGAGGATTGCTAAAGAGCAGGGAATGGAAATATGGAGGGTTGAGAGATGACTTGGCCGCTCTAACACAGGCAGAGCGGGATCAGCTGGCACAAGCCGGCTTACAGCATGTGGCAGAAATGCCACAAGTGTCTACGGACATGGGGCTACTGACGACCCTAGCAGAGAGATGGTATCCGGGTTCTTCCTATTTTTGGCTACCTACGAGGGGAGATGACTCCCACTTTGGAGGATGTATGGAGGATTCTAAGAATCCCCATACAAGGACGGTTGATCACTCCTACGGCCAATCAGGGCCATGCTATGGGACGGTTGTGTGGTGACCCGAGCTTCGCCCTGGAGAAGGGCGGAGTAAACATCGAGGCATTGCGTCAGATGCCTGGGGCATCGAGACTCACACAAGTTTTTAGCTGGAGTGGTTGGTGGACTTCTGTTGTGCCACCAAAGCGGGTGCAGGGTGCCATGGATGCTAGTAGATGTGATCTACGATATGCGAGACCATGGTTATAGATTTTCTTGGGGCAGTTTTGTGCTATGTCGGCTGTACAGGATCCTACATGGGGTCGTGTACAAGGGCGGCCGATGTCTAGTGATGACATCGCTCCTACAGGTTTGGTGCTGGGAGCACATTGCAGTGCGGAGGCCGATAGGGCTTCCTCTAACAGGGATTGATGGGGAGAGGCCCCGAGTTTTCTACTGGTGGCTCCGGAGAGGGTCACAGTGACGGATTGACCTACCGATGTCCCGGAGACTACTGGATGACCTTGTCCCGGATCAGATCACCTGGAGGCCATGGCGAGAGCACCCAGGGTGGGCCGAGGATGGACAGGAGTTAGCTCGCGTCAGGCGAGTTTGCTGGTTACGGATGGAGAGGGGAGAGGTGGAGCTCCATCGCTACGACCGAGTTTTGAGGCAGTTCGGTCTACAGCAGGGGATCCCATCTCTCAGGGATTATGAGTTTTCTCGGATTGTTCGGGATAACACGATAGTGAGCGGGGCTCCAGACATGCAGCGCTTTTGGAGTCGGGACTCGGACGATGCCCCCATTCAGCCGGTGGATGGGGATGATGCGGGGGTAGCCGATGGCTATGATGCCCGGTACGCGGGGCATCTGCCCTCCTCGGATGACGAGGGCTCGGGGTCCGATACATGTAGTTGTGCATCGGATAGGGAGGCGACGCCGAGGCGGCTATGGAGGTGGCCCAGGGTCACGGCGGGAGAGAGCTGAGGAGGCCACAGGCTCAGGAGAGGCCACGACAGCGGGAGAGGAGGGCAGAGAGACCCCCTTCTCCATAGAGAGAGAGGCCACCATCGCCCGATAAGGGCAAGGGTGTTGACACAGGAGAGAGTAGTGAGATGGCTACTCTTCGGGCGAAGAATATCCATCTCCAGGCACAAGTGTAGACTCTACAAGATGAGGCTGCACGCCACCGAGTTGAGTCTACACAGCTCAGAGATGAGGTTGCACGCCTTAGAGCATGGGGCGGAGGGGCGAGCACTCAGGAGCTGGCACGGTCGATTGCTCAGACCGCGTTCTACCAGGGCATCTACTTCCAGATGGTGCCAGAGGGTCGGAGGGTACAGTTGCCAGCCGGCATTGCTGACCCTATCAGGATTGGGTCCTCGAGGACTTCGTCCCGATCGAGGACTAGGACTCACAGCACTACTCATACTGCGATGGGGCCACCTCGTCCACCTCAGGGCGGGGGAGGAGATGAGGCTGAGAGCTCGAGGGGTTCTCGAGACACTGCTCAGAGGACATTTGATTGAGAGGATTGAGTATGCCAAGATGTAGATTGTGGCATACCAATCCGGGTTTTTGATATGATGTACATATATTGTTGATATATATAGATGAGATATTTTTGATCATATGACTTGTATTATGTGATTTTTATGATGCTTTTAATGTTTTGATGTGATTGACTTGATGATTCATGTAATTATGTCATTGGAAATATTATGGTTTAAATGTCATGCTATAAGATTTTAAATGAAATAATCTGATGTAACAAATTGGTTGTTTGTGATGAAATGTGATAAAAGATAAAAAGAGACTTCTAACAATAATTTCAAAGGACATTGTCGCTATTATAGACCATTTCATGGAGTCGCCGCTCACTCGGTCGTCAAGCTAATCCCAGTATAGAAATATTGTGAAAAGTAAAAGAGTGCTTAAGAGACTGTCTTAAGACTTTGGTGCAATGGTGCAAATGATGATGATGATGGTTTGTTTTTCAGATTTCCATGAAAATAGTATGCATGAAACAATGTTAAAATGATTTTTGCTAGGCATAAATTCCTAAGTGTGATAAAATTTTTGGATAATTCCTTAGGAATTATACCATCATTGCAAAATTGAAGGTTGACATAATGACATGAAATAATGAAAATGTGCATGCTTTTGAAAAGCATAATTTGTGTAACATAATGATTTAAGTCATATGGTTTTCATGATTTTTAAATAAATGGGGAATAAAAATTGTTGCAATGGTTTGCGCTAGGTATAGAATATGTAGGTATAGACTTATACCATCATCACGAAATCCAAAAAAAGAGAGTTTTATTGCATGATTGATTTTTTGATAAACAGAAAATATGAAGATAAGGACTTGCGCTAGGCATAAAATTCCAATTTTGGTTTTAGAACTATACCATCGTCGCGAAAGTCGATAATATATATATGTTTTGATTGTATGGTTTTGAAAGAAATTTTGATTATTCTATTATGCATGTAGTTGTCTTTATACCAAACAAAAGCAGAAAATGAATTATTTCAAACAATTTGCAAAATATTTCAGAGTATTTTGAAGACAAAAGTTAGATTTATAAGGAATCCCATGTGCATATGTGAGTTCATTTCCAATCTTGATTTATCATAATGATACACAAAATCTCTCAAATACAAATGTGTGTGCAATTGCATTGTTCATTTACCAGTTTTGAGCAAGATACTTTGATGCAAGTGATTTGAATGAACCAAATAAGTGTTCATTAACCATGATGTAGATGCATATAACCATACTAGACTACTATGTAAGTCGGATTATCAAGAGCTAGCTAATCCATAAGCAGACATAGGTCTGTACAAAAGAAGGTCGCTAATGTGACAGACATATCGCCACGCTAGGAGTTACCCAAGGCCAAGCAGGTTGGGCACAAACCACCTGTTATGGGGCTTACCTCACAGTTTTCGAATAATTGAGAATTCCAGGGATTCAAGCTCATCAACCCTTCTTTTCTTTTCAAAGGGGTAGGGAAAGGGATTTTATTGCTTTCTTGCTTTTGCTTTCTTTTTCTTTTCTTTTCTTTTCTTTTGCTTTCTTTTTCTTTTTGTATTTTTGCTTGATAATTGAGATAATGCTTGAAATATTGTTGTAATGATATAAAATAACATTTTTTTCTTTTTCTCTTTTTTTTGAACTTTGCCTTTTCTTTTTGTTCTAGGGATACTTGCTCAGATTAGCTGTAGAGCAAGGGATTTTTATTCTGGGTAGGGGTGAGCTTGTCCTTTTGCCAATTCTCAAAGATTCTAGACCATGTGCATGATAGGATAGCAGGGGAAACTTTTCGCTCAAGAAACCACTTCTACTATGTAGCAAAGCATGAAAATTACAAATATAATCATTTTATTGTGAAAAGATGTGCTTGGTTTAAGTAAATAACAAGATCAATTCTCTGTGCTCAAACTTTATTTAATTGAATTTTGTGGACTTTGATATAAGAGAGATTAGTAATCATGCCAGATAAAATCAAGATATTTATTTTTGTGTTTGCAAAAGTGAGAGATTCCAAATAAATGCTAATTTATCCAAAATAATTTGAAACTATAACTGCAACATTTGTAAAAAGAAATATATATAAATACTTTTTGAGAAGTTTGAGAATGTTGACTCTCTCTTTCTTCTTTATATTGTTTTGGTTTCGAAAGAGTCAAGAATATTGTTGTTTTTGATTTTTTCATTTTTGATTTTGAACAAAAAATTAACAAGTGCCATAAATAAATACAACAAATATTTTTGAAGATTTTGATGATTATGAATGTTTTTGGTGTTTTTGAATTTATAAATTGCAAGAAATACAAAATAGTGATTTTGAATTATTTTAAACAAATATATACAAGGATGAAATGACCAGATTTATACATAGTAACGTTTAAGATGCAAAATATTCATGGGTTCTTTAAGTTCTTTACCATCTAAGGTAGATAATTTGTATGCTCCTGATTCAAATTTAGCAGTGATAATGTATGGTCCAAGCCAGTTGGGCTCAAATTTACCTTTAAGGTCCTTAGTTGCATTAGTATTTTTTTTATTTTCTTTTAAAACAAGGTCGCCGACCTCAAAGGATCGATGACGAACTTTTTTAGCATATGATCTCTTAAGCTTGTTTTGGTAGGCACGGAGATGCTCCAAAGCATTGATGCATTTTTCATCTAGGAGTTCCAGCTGACTGAGTCTGCCAGCTTGATATTCATCTCCTACTTTGGTATCTTGAAGTAGCAGAGCCAAAGAAGGAACTTCTAATTCAAATGGAAAAACGGCTTCAGCACCATAAACCAAAACAAATGGTGAAGTTCCCGTGGGGGTTCGAACACTAGTTCGATAGGCCCACAAGGTTGGATATAACTGAATGTGCCGATCACGACCGCTTTATTGACCAATATTTTGAGGATTTTGATTAAGGTTTTGTTAGATGCTTCTCGCTTGACCATTACCCTTAGGATAATAGGGAGTGGACCAGCGATGTTGAATCTTATATTTTTGGCATAATTTTTTAACATCTTTATTTTTAAAACAAGTTCCATTGTCAGAGATGAGATTTGCAGGAATTTCGAACCTGCAAATGATTTGATTAAAAATGAATTTAGAGACTTGTGTGCCAGTGCAGGAAGCTAAAGGCATAGCTTCAACCCACTTCGTGAAATACTCAGTGGCGGTTATGATGAATTTGTGTCCATCAGATGACACAGGATTGATTTTGCCAATAATGTCTAAGCCCCATTTTGAAAAGGGCCAAGGAGATGAAATAGCCTGCAGTTCTTGTGCAGGCGCATGGACAAGGTCAGCATGTTTTTGACATTTGTCGCAATGGCGCACATAATCATGTGCATCCTTTTCCATGGTAGGCCAAAAGTATCCTATCCTAAGGAGCTTTTTAGCAATGACACTACCACTGAAGTGTCCTCCACAAGATCCATCGTGGGCTTCACTCAAGGCTAATTTAGATTCTTCTGAATTCAAACATCTTAATAGGATACCTTCAAAAGATCTCCTATATAAAGTATTGCCAATTATTACAAATCGACTTGCTCGTCTACGTAATAACCGACGCTGGTTTCTATTAGAATTGGCAGGGAAAGTCCCATTTTGGAGAAAATCAAATATATCTCGTATACCAAGGTTCGGGAGTAGTTTCATTGATTAGAAACACATCCAAAGGTTCTAAGCATGACTTATTTGAAGCGGGTTCCTGGAGTCGACGAATAATGATAGTGGCATATTCGTCATCTAACTCCAAGGGCAGGAGAGATGCAAGCTGCGGCCATAGCATCAACTGCACGGTTGCAAGTTCGAGGAATAGCTTCCAAGGTAACTTGATCAAATAGAGACATTAGTTGTAAAACATAGGCTTTATATGGGCACAGTTTATCATCTCTGGTCTGATAAACTTCATTAATTTGGTTTATAACCAATTGAGAATCACCAAAAACTAACAAATGTTTAATTTTTAGCGCTAAGGCAGCTCGTAATCCAAGGATTAGAGCTTCATATTCAGCAATATTGTTGGTGCAAGCAAATGTCAATTTGAAGGACAGAGGAATAAGATGTTTTTGTGGGGATATTAAAATAATACCCGCACCAGCCCCACTCATGCATCGGGCTCCATCAAAGTATAAGGACCATTGTTCAGTATGGTCTGCCTCTAATTGAAGGCATTCATCAGGAAACTCAATGATGAGGGGATGGGTAGACTGTAAGGGTGCAGTAGCTAATTGATCTGCTATGATTTGACCCTTAATAGACTTCTGTCCTATGAATGTAAGATCAAATTCGCTTAGAGCAAGAACCCACTTGGCTGTGCGACCCGATAAATAAGGTCGACTCATGAGATACCTTAAGGGATCATATTTGGCAATGACATAAGTTTTTTGACTAAGCATATAATGTCATAATTTTTGCGTAGCAAACACGACTGCTAGACATAGTTTCTCTAATGTTGTATATCGGGTTTCATAACTGATGAAGGTTCGGCTAATATAATAATTAGCACGTTCTCTCTTGTCATCATCAAGCTGAGCTAACATAGCCCCTAAGGCAGAATCTGAAGCTGAAATATATAGGAGGAATGGGCGATCAGGTTTAGGTGGTGAAAGCACAGGTGGATTAAGGAGGTATTGCTTGAGAAGTTCAAAAGCTTCTCTACATTCGTCGTCCCAATTAAAAGGGACATCCTTCTTAAGGAGTTTAAGAAAGGGACCAGTTTTGTCCGCCAGCTTATCAATGAAGCGACGGATGGCTTGAAGCTTACCTTGTAAACTTCGTAATTCAGATATATTAGTAGGTGCGGGCATATCAGTGATAGCCGCAATCTTGAGAGGGTCGATTTCGATACCACGTAAAGAAACTAAAACCCCTAATAGTTTACCGGACTTAACTCCGAATATGCATTTTGTTGGATTTAATCGAATAAGATATTCTCGTAATCGATTAAAAACTTTTCTCAAATCATCTAAATGATTATCTTCAATAATAGAGCGAGCTATAATATCATCTACATAATCATGTAGGATATCATGCATCATATCATGAAAAATATAAGTCATAGCTCGTTGATAGGTTGCACCTGCGTTCTTTAAGCCAAATGGCATCACTTTCCAACAAAAAGTACCCCAGGGGGTAATAAAGGCTATTTTAGCCTGATCTTCAGGAGCTATCCTGATCTGATTATAACCGGAGAATCCATCCATTAAGGACATCATCCCACTTTCGACAATAAAGTCAATGATTTGATCCATGTTTGGAAGAGGAAAATCATCTTTAGGGCATGCAGCGTTAATATCTCTAAAATCTGTGCAAACCCTAACTTTGGTGGCTTCTTTTTTGGTAACTGGAACTACATTTGAGATCCATTCAGCATAATCAATAGCTTGTATAAAAACAACATTCAGGAGTTTTTCTAACTCCCCTTTGACTAGCAGAGCCACTTTGGGATGCATTTTTCTAAGTTTTTGTTTAACAGGTTTAGCATCCGGATGGACCACTAGATGATGCATGACTACGTAAGGGTCTAGAACTGGCATATCTTCATATGTCCAAGCGAAGACATCTTCATACTCTTTAAGGAATGCAATGTATTGTTCTTGTTTTTCTTGACTTAACTCTGATCCAATATTGATTATGTGAGGATTATCCTCAGTTCCAATGTTAATTTTAATGACGTTTTCTACCTCCATGTGTAGATCTCTTTCAAAGTTAGGTGGGGCGGGTGAAACGCCCAATTCTTGTAATTCTTGTAAGGTTAATTTGGATAATTCATCTTGAGGATTAGTGGTCTCAAGTTGGGCTATAGTTGGTATAGAACCATCAAAATAAAATCCATTGTGTAACATCTCTTCAACAGAGACGTCGTGGAAGATATCTCCTTCCAACTCTTCATCGGGGTCGACAATCATTTCAGGGTAAGCTATGGATAGCATGTTACATGTAAACGACTAATTTTTTAGAGGCAAATCAACATGCCTATCCAAATAATCTTGATAGCATATGAGTTGATCATCATCTTCAAAAGGAAAGGGTTGACCCTTACTAGGAAATAGGCCCACACCACAACGGGCAGGCCAAGGTTCTACCTCGAAAGGTTCTTTCATGCCATTTTGGAAAGGTCCCAAACCTTTCCCTTTATATCCCATTTTAAGCATTATGGGTTTAGCTTTAATATATTCATTGGTAAAATAACACCGAGCGTATCCTTCCTGATGAGTTTTGATATTTCGAGGGATTCTTCCCCGATCATATCCTTTATAAATGAAGGCACAACTCCCAACTTGGTAAGTACTTCCCATAGGTTGTGGGAGGCCCAAAGTACGAGGAGATGGCGGCAAGTTATTTAAAAGAATTGAATCTTGCATGAAAGCATTCATTTTTTTTTATATTAAGGTTGTGGATAAATCTGGTAAAAGTTCATCAGAAAGAGCATAAGATGTAGAAGGATTATTCCCTATATCTTTAGATGTGGAAGGGATGATAGATGGGTCTATAGGTTTTGAATTTATAGGGATAGAAAATGAAGGATTGGTTGTAGATTGAAGATCTTTCTGAGGTTCTAGAGGGATTTGTTTGGAAGATTGTTGATCTATGTAGGAGGATGAAATTAATGGAGGGGAAATAGGTGAAGCTATGGGTGTGTGTTTCACAGTTTTAGATGAAAAATAAGAATTAGGATGTGTGGATGACAGAGCAGGGCAAAATTGCACTCCAACGGGTTCTGCCAAAGCACACATATCAAAGGGTCTAGGGTCACCATGGATAGTGACCAACTGATTTTTAAATTTGAATTTAACACATTGGTGTAAAGTTGATGGGACCGCTCGCATCGCATTGATCCAAGGGTGACCCAAAAGTATATTGTACGATGTTGGGCAATGTACAATAAACACGGTTGTTTCTAGGGTTCTAGGACCAACTTGCAATGGGATGGTAATAACTCCACACGTTTCTTGTGTTTCGTCATTAAAAGCTTTGATAATCATATCAGTTTTCTTCATTTCATCACTTCTAAAGCCAAATCTTTGGTAGAAGTCAAAAGTGCAAATGTTGAGAGATGAGCCATTATCAATCAAGACTCGTTTGATAGCTACATCTCCAATTAGAGCAGCAATGTATAAGGGATTGTCCTTATGTAAACTATGTTGTGGGATATCTTTATCCCGAAAGTCAATACAATCAACCTCTCGAGTGATGATAGTGTTGGCCATAGCTTCAGGTTGAATGTTTTGAGGTACCATCATTTGGCTTAATGTAAGCATCAACTCATCCCTATGGGTGGGAGAAGATCTTAATAAATCCAAAAGGGAAATTTTGGCTGTAGTATTGGATAATTGCTCATTAATATTGTAAGGGGGTTTAGGTTGAACATTAGGAGCATAATTCCCTTTATTGGGATTTTTCAAAGCAAATGGAACTGATCCATCATTCTGATTTGGTTCTTGTTGAGAATTTTGAGCCTGTTGTCGGGTAACGACTCCAATGGTACCTACAATGTTATATTGAGGACGTTGAACTGGTCTCGGTCTAGCATTTATGGCTTGTTCATTCGGGAGGAATTGATTAGAAGAGGGTCGAGTAGTAACTCTTCTAGGAAATGGTTCTTCCGGGAACCATAGCATCCGTGATGGGTTGAATAGGATCCGATTCATTTTCAGAACTATTCTATTGGTTTGAAGTGATGTCTAGTTCACTTTCAGTATCTGATTCTATATCACTAGAATCAGGAGTTGGAATATTATGTAAGGGCCTGGTCGTAACCAGGGATAAGGTTGTGTCAAATATTTGAGG
The DNA here is from genome assembly GCA_028583015.1 of Wollemia nobilis. NCBI lineage: Eukaryota > Viridiplantae > Streptophyta > Pinopsida > Araucariales > Araucariaceae > Wollemia > Wollemia nobilis. The sequence goes on from JAQPPZ010002721.1 coordinate 3,329,985, forward strand.
ATCCTGAATAGGTAATTGTCCGCTAATGGTTCCTACATATCGGGTAGGAGGAGGAACATTATGATGTTCGATTTGATTGGCTACCTCTTTACCATGTCTTGGTAAAGGGTGTTGAAATATGTCTAATGTTTGATTAGCGTTTTGATTTTGATTTTGGGGAATGGTCTTTTGAGTATTATTAGGAGCATTTTGTTTAGGTTGGAAGGCTTGCACCTCCATTTCATTATTATCAATCAAATCTTGTATTTTATGTTTCAACCTTTTACAAGCATTGGTAGAGTGTCCAGGTCCTCTATGGAAATCACAGTGTAAGTCAGCTCTGTATCCGGGTATAGTTGGATCGGGTTCCCGGATAGCTGGTAATTGGATCAAACCTCTTTCGAGTAATTGAGGTAAAATAGTTGATAAGGGTTGATTCAATCTAGTAAATTCTCGAGGAGGCTTATCAGGAGGTTTCAATATGAATTTTTTTGTTGTCTTCGTTGCATTGATATTAGCAACATTTCTGCTGTCAGTGACTCCGTCACCAACAACTTGTTTGTTTTTATACTGATTTTTGGATGTTTTCTCATCATCCTTCTTCCTAAGTTGGCCTCTCCTAATAAGGGCATCTTCTACTCTTCGAGCTAAATCTATAGCTTGATCGAAGGTAGTTAAAGTAGCAGTTGATAGCTCATAAGATATTTGTTCTTGTAAATTATTGATAAAAATGTCCAACATTTCCCTATAAGGTAGCACAAAGTGCAGTTTTCCTATCAATTGCCTCCATCTAGCTAAGAAATCGGCAAAACATTCATCCTTGTCTTGTTTTAAGTTGTATAAATCTTTAATGGTTACATGCCTCTCGATGTAGGCACTAAATTGATGGACAAAATATTCAATTGCTTTTCTTCAAAGTTTCTCAAGGAATGAGTGGGCAATTGATAGTACCACTCTAATGCCATTCCACCTAAACTTTTTGGGAACATTTTTAGTAATAGCAAGTCATCATGTGATATATCATGACATGCTATCCTAAACATGCGAAGATGCTCTATGGGATCTTCGGTTCCTTTATATATAGGCAAGATGGGCATGGGAAAATGCTTAGGGTATGGTTGAGCTACAACTATGGGATCCAAAGGTTGACTACAGATCTCTCGATAATTGTACGAGGGACGATAAGGATCTATCTGGTCCATACGCGAAGCTAACTATTTCACCATGGCTTCCAGACTACTAGTTTGCCCACCATATTGGTTCGGTAGGGCATTGATATGAGTTTTGTGAACATATGATGGAGGGACATGAAGATTAGATGCTATGTTGCTATGGTGTAAATTGTTGGTAGGAAAGGTGTTATGAAGGAATTTTGAAGTTGTATTATGATGTATTCCAGATTGTTGAAAATTGGTGTTTGGCTTCGTTTTAGGTTTTTGTTTACTTGAAGCATATTGCTCAATAGTTTGGCGAAATAAAGTAGTGAAGGAAGTTTTCTTTTGTGTGGGAATGATTTTAGGTTGAATAACAGGTTCCTTAGGAGGTTGGGTAACCTGTTGTTTTGACATGTTCTGCATCATAGTGACCATATCTGTATTGGATGGTCCAGCCTTATCACTTTCTTGATCAATGAAAGACAAGGGGTTAGTGCGCACATCAAACGCATGTTCCATGGCTGCTTGAGTGTCACTAATTTGCCCTTTATCAATACGAACTGCCACATTAAGGGCATCAATGTTATCATTGAGAAACTTTCGAAAATGATCTACGTTGTCAAAAGCAATAGTTCCATCTGGAGCTACTCTAGGGGATGAGGATCCATCCTCTTTAATACTTCCTTCTTGTTCATTATCTTCACCTAAGTCATCTTCTGGTTGATCTAGAGTTTCTCCTTCCAGAATTGGATCTTCAGGAAGTACATTTGGGTCTCTAGTTTTATCTTGTAACCAATCTTCTTCTTCTCCTTCAGTTTGTTTACCATTCCTAAGTTTAGGCATTGTGCCTTAATTTTAGATTTCAGCAAATATACATATATATATATATATATATATATATGCAACAAGTTTAAGAGGTATATATCAATTATATACCTACTACAATTTTTAAAATGAAATGTTTTTTGGTTTTTGTTATGTTTTTTAGTTTTTAGTTTTTCTTTGTTTTTGAAATAATATTGTAAAGACAAACAATCACAATAAATGCAAGAAATAATACTGAAAGTAATAGTCTAGTTTTCTATAAACAATTTATAAATGTCATTAATGGGCTCAAGTTCTTCAGGAGTCATGAAGTGTTCTTCTTCAAATTGAAAGTTTTCTTTCAAAAATTTAATGAAAAGAGCTATAGTGATACTATGTATTTCAGATTTTGGTTGATAGTAGTAATTCTCATGGCAATACTCTCGATATAACACAGCTCGAGGAACTCTATTCCATCTTTCCCTATCAATAAGAACAACCTCTTGGTCTTCTACATGACCTAGGAACTGGTGTACAATGGCTGTGTTCTTGAGGTATTCCTCGAAGGTGAAAAATTTTGAAGATACAAGAGCTCTCCTATAAGCTAACCATCTATGGCAGGCTCTCTGAAGTTCATGATAAAAGACAAGTTGATGAGGATCCAGGATTCTATCTAGGACTAGCCTCTTGATTTGTTTAAGTTGTGTAGACCTAGATGAAATGATACTAAGTCTTCTAACAAGTTCGTCCCACAAGAGTTGATTTCTATCTGTTTCAGGCACACTAAGTACAGAATTGATTTCTATGGCTGCCAATTGGTTTTCTACATTTATAGTAACTGCTAATATTTTCTTAGGAGCTACCATCTAAACATGATATAAAATTTAAATGATCTGAAATGCATCTATGTTTTTGTTGTTTTATTTTTTATTTTTTATTTTTTTTGTTTTGTTTTCAAAAGGTTTATAATGCATTCACGTCGGGTTCACCAAAATGTATCGCTCCAAATTTTTCACACCCTTACCTTCAAGCTATAGGATCCGTGCCCAGAAGGGGGATGTGAAAAGGATGGCGCGGTACCTCGGACTGAGAGGACTTGCGAAGGTCCCGCCTCTCAAGGGAGGTGTATTATTGGTGATTTTTCGATGGATGGTGGGTTCACCAGGAAACATTCAATGGCAGTTTCCACGCCTAGGTTGGGAATGTGTTTTATGTGTTCGTTTTAGCTTTAAGCATTCATATCCTAGGTTTGGCCAAAATGCGTCTAAGCTATTCTATATGAAGATGCAGATTAAATGAATACAAAAAATAGAATAGGACAGAAAAACAGAGAATTTAAAGAATATTACAAGAAAAATACCTGATCCGGATGTCTGATGAAGATTCTGATTCTTGAAGCAGTCAGGATCGCCTGGAATTCGACAGAATCGTCTGAGATCAGACAAGATCGTCTGAGATCTGACGAATTCATCAGAGACCTGCAAAACAGAGAAATAGGTGCAAAACACAGAAAATGCAACTATTCTAACAGAGGGAAATAGTGTAAAATGACAACAATAATATCAAACTGAAACTTGAAAATAGAAACATGCATGCATTATGCTGATTTCATAATAATTATGACTTAATTATGCATTTAAAGCTATATGGGTGAACTCCAAAATGCAGAATAACATAAAATAACAAATACAGTAACTAATTACAGCATAAAACAGCAAAAAAAGAGATAAAGAAATGCAAACTTCAGGCACTGATTGCCTCAATGTTGACTGCAGTCGAAATCGTCTCGCATTGGTACGAAATCGTCTTTGATTCGTCAGGATCGCCTCCGATCTGAACAGGATCGTCGACGACGATGTAAGCTTGCTCCGGCTGAAAAACGGTAGGGTACCTGCAACAAAATTGTATAGAACTAATGCAAAATAGAAACTTAGGATGTTTTAACGTGTATGAAGTCGGGTTACAGGAATTATCAGCCAGGGGGGTGCTAAGGGAAGGGCTTAGGATTAAATAGGCTTAGGAGGGAGGTTAGGAGGTTGGAGATCATCCCTATTTGGGAGATCTCCAACGGGGGAGGGTCTCTAACGACGCAGACACGCTTCTGCCCGGATTAGAGGCCCGTTGGAACAGAAGCTAATTGTGCAAAATCAGTTTAGGGACAAGATCGTCTGGACGTCCTAGCCCAGACGAAATCATCAGATCTGAGGCGATATCGTCTGATCGGCGACGATATCGTCAAACGGTCAAAACAACCTCTAAAAATGGCACGAAAAAGGGGGAAACGGATTACCCGACGGTTAACGGGCGGTTTGGGAGGTTAAAATTTGAATTTGAATTATTTACTGGGGTGAATGTAATTATTACAATTTTACTGTGCCAATTTTAGGGTGCTACAAGCAAGAGCTCATCTAGAGACTATTTATGTCCATGGGGATTACTTTAGAGAAAAGTGTAAATGAGATGAGGAAATAATCAAAGAGCTTGAAGCAGCATTGAGTGAAAAAACAATGTCAAAAAAGCCTTGAAGAATGAGGCCAAGAAATGGCAATACAAGTTTTAGGAGATGGCTAGATATAAACAAGAAGTATAATATGCCAACAAGCAAAATAAGATCCTAATCGAATAACTCAAGTACCTCTAGTAGCAACTTTAGGAAGAAATAACCAAAGCCATAGGATTCTCGAGAGAGAAAGAAAATAAATATTTGAAGATATCGTAGAGATGAGTATCAAAGCATGAAATATATGAATCTATATAAAATAATTAAAAAGGGTAATAGAGATGGTAGAAGATGAATTCAAATAAGTTTAAGACTTCTTACGGCCAAGATTTTTTGTAGCTACGAATATCCAAGCTCTAGCTAAACTCAAATATGGATGAATGGCAATAAGAACCCCCAACCAAGAGTGGTCTAACACCAAGATTACAGTCATATCCTTCTTCAAAAGATAGAGGCTCATGAACCAAGGTTGGAAACTCATACAAGACCTCAAATATAAAACCAAAGGGATACTAAAACATCTGAGTTTGGTTGAGAAATATGGATTCTTGGGATTCTTGGGATTCTGGGATGAGGATTATAATATCTTAGGAGAATAAAAACTCAAAAATACCTTGAAGGCAACCATGGAGGATGGATCTAGCATAAATGAATGGCCAAAATATATGCAGCAAAAATAGATCTTCAAGCTCGTACAAGATCTTACTTAGATCAAATATTTCTTGTATGATTTAATATTAAAATCTAACGCTCTCTCCTATGATATCATATCTGAATTAGATTACATCCATCACCAGTTCACAGAGATGTTTGATCCTAACAGATAAACTTGGGAATAGGCTTGAAAATCTTACAATGATATTGCTAAGAGGTAGCAAGATCAAAGAGCTAACAACAGAACTTAGGTAAATGAAGAAATCAAAGGTAGGGCAGGAGATAAAGCTAAAAGGAAAATAGAAGAAGAAGTTGGAGGAGACATAGAAGTGGAGAAAGACAAAGATGCAGAAGGGGATAATTCCTTAGGTAATCAAATAACTAAATGAAAAGGCCATCCAATCACCTTTTTTGCCATATCATCCCTCCCTCTTACCTCTAAATATTTTCTATCTATACATCAATCCCAATTTACCTTTTTTTTCTAAAGGAATCTGTTCACCCAATGGATAAAGGCTCTAAGTTCTAAAATTTTGCTAGAAAACTACCCTAGGAGGTGCCAATAATGTAGGTCAAAATGGCTATATTAGGATAAATAAAGTGATGATGAGCTCCTAAATATTTTGAAGTATGAAAAAACAATGTGGTATTACGAATTTTATTAATTTTGTTGGCAAGTGACAAAAAGTGTCATGATTTTGTGACAAGTCATGTTTCCAATGGAAAGGAACACCAAAAGAGCCCAAGTGCCAAAAGTGTCATGATTCTATGACAAGTCATGTTTCCATTGAAAAGGAACATCGAAAGATCCCAAGTGTTGAAAAGTATCATGATTTCGTGACAAGTCATGTTTGCATTGGAAAGGAACACCAAGAGAGTCCAATTGTTGAAAAATGTTGTGATTCCATGACAAGTCATGTTTTCACTAGAAAGGAACACCAAGAGGGCCCAAGTGCTAAAAAGTGTCACAATTCCATGACAAGTCATGTTTCCATTGGAAAGGAACACCAAAAGATCCCAAGTGCTAAAAAGTATCACAATTTCGTGACAAGTCATGTTTTTGCTAGCAAGGAACACTAAGAGAGCCCAAGTGCTAAAAAGTGTCATGATTTTGTGACAAGTCATGTTTTTACTAGAAAGGAACACCTAAAGAGCCCAAGTGCTAAAAATTGTCATGATTTTGTGACAAGTCATGTTTTTGTTGGTGATAAAGACCAGGAAGGCTCACGAGCAGGAAGGTGTCATGGTTTTGTGACAAGTTATATTTTTATGATGTGTCTAGGTAGTAGCCATTACTAGTTACAACAAGCATGATATTCTGTAATAGTTTCAGTTCACCATGGCCATTGCAAGATCGATGAAGATAAGCACATCAGAAGAAAGACAAATAAATTAGATTTTAGAATCACCTCCACTACCTACCTATGCACATGGAGCAATCAAATTGCAATTAGATATTGAGTATTTTGTTCTATCTTTGGACCAATGATACTGCATGATACTTATACAAGATTGGCCACCTAGCGTATTATTATAACAAATTTTAAATAAGCTAATTTTGTATTTTAAAATATTGAACCATCGAGGGATTATAAATAAGGGTATCGAAATCTTGTCAAAGGGTCAACTCTTAGGCATTTAAAAGTTGTATGGATTGATATTTTTAGAAGAAGCAATGCAATAAAGATATTCGTTTAACCTCTAGTTCAAATATATTGCAAAATAAGTATGTATGAATGGATGAATTTTTCTAATTTAACTAAGTAAATATGCATGACATTAATTCTGATTTTTGGATTCTTATTCATGTTTATTTCTTATTTCTGGAACTACTAATCTGTAAAGCTAAATATTGATTAGACGTGTTTTGTATATGGTGAATAACTAGCTGGTTTGTTAGGAGGTTGTAGTAATTGCTCCATTTCATGGTATTATCCCATTTTTTTTTGTTGATTAGTCTGCACCTATAGACACCTAAAAATGTCATTTTATATCCAAGTTCTTGATTCTTCTAATATCTCTTCGATATCTTTATATTCATCTAAATTCTCTCTAATTTCTTTTACTAAGCACTGTTCACTGTTCACTATTCATTGTTTACTATTCACTATTCACTATTCATTATTCACTATTCACTAGTTCATTATTCACTGTTCACTGTTCACTATTCACTGTTCATTGTTCACTATTCACTGTTCATGATTCACTATTCACTGTTAACTATTCACTATTCATGAATTTAATATTTTCTAAATCAATTTTCAATACCTTCTCACATGCTTGAGCTCAAGTCAAGGGTTCTAGATTAGTCACATTTTCTACACCTACCTTCTCACATGCTTGAGCTCAAGTCAAGGGTTCTAGATTAATCACATTTTCTACACCTACCTCCTCACATGCTTGAGCTCAAGTCAAGGGTTCTAGATTAGTCACATTTTCTACACCTACTTCCTCACATGCTTGTGCTCAAGTCAAGGGTTCTAGATTAGTCCTATTCCACATTTTCTACACCCACCACCACTCATGCATACCAAAGTCAAGGATTCTTTCTTTCATGCCAACCCACTTAGCAATTTTATATTCCTCCATTCATCCTAAGTCTTCCATTACCAACCCACTTAACAATTTTATATTCTCTCACCCACCCAAAAGTCTTCTATGCCAACACATTCAACATTTAATATTCTTCACCTACCTTGTCTTGTCTCTCACTATGTCAACCCATATGCCACATCATCCTCACCCTCCCTTCTCTTCTAAAATTCTATAAATAGCCCCCTCATTCTCTTCATTGGCATGAATGAAGGAGAAGGAAGCTAGGAGAACATACCATCATTCTACAGGAGTTGTAAGAATAGCATCATTTTAATATTTTCTTTAAGTTCTCATTTTGTTTCTAATACCTTTGCATATGTAAACAGGTGCTACTAACAACTTTTCTTGTTTGCATGCATGCAGGATCATAGATATATCATTCATCTACAATAGCCTTTCAAATATTTGTACCCTCACAAGCATCCAAATCACGATATCTCTTCATCACAAACTATTGTGGGAAAGAAGCACATACACCATATTCATTGTAAAAGCCCTTAGAGGCATTTTTATAATTGTAAAAGACAGAGTTTTTTTATATTGTAAAAATAATCATATTTGTAATAGGATTCATTATACATATATTCTCTCTTTGTCTTACATTTCACTTGTTGATGGTGGCTTCTTATCTCTACAAAATGGCACACCCGGTGGGACCCTTCCCTTGACCTCCACTTTTGCCCTTGTTGAGTTTCAATTTATACTAGTTATAGGGATAAAGTGTAGGTTTATTTTATGCAATATTTGCTCCTACTTTCAACTATTGTTGCATATTTTTGCTAATTGTTGTTGTTTTATATTGTTTTGAAGGAAAAATTCAAGATCACCTTGGTAGAGATGGTCTCACATTTCTATATCGCTTGGGTAGAGATGGTTTCATCCTAGAAGGTGCCAACTTGCAACATCCATGTAGGCTTCCAGCTAAGTCCTCCTTCCTTTATTCCTAGACTTGTTTGATAGCATAATTTGGGTTTCTCTTTTCACACATAAGCTTCTTTAGGATTTTATTTTAGCTTAGACCTTTTTTTTAGGTTCATTTCACATATCTTTCTAGCATAGTTTATTCCTAAGATCTTTCTTATTAACAAAATTAGCCTCCTTAGGCTCCCCTTTTAGCACACTTTGCCTCCTTGGGCCCTTTCCACAATTACAAGCCTCCTTAGGCTTCTCTCTTTTACCACACTAAGCCTCCTTAGGCTTCCCTTTTAGCACACTTTGCCTCCTTGGGCCCCTTTCCACAATTACAAACCTTCTTAGGCTTCTCTATTTTACCACACTAAGCCTCCTTAGGCTCCTCTTTTAGCACACTTTTCCCCCTTGGGCTCTTTTCACAATTACAAGCCTCCTTAGGCTTCTCTCTTCTACCACACTTAGCCTCCTTGGGCTTCTTTTACACACACATATAGCTTAGCTTTCCCCTTGGGCCTTAATTTTTCCATGCACATAAGCCTCCTTAGGCTTCCATTTTTTACACACACATAAGTCTCCTTTCCCTTAACGCACACACAACAACCTTTTTTTTAGTTTGCTCTCCTTAGTTAGAATAATTAGCTGCACTTGCATCTTTAATTTTAGCATTTTTATTTATTTTAGATAGCTTTAGTTTTTAAGCTTTCTTTCCTTTTAGCATAGATTTCCTTAATTTCTATTATAAAGAGACTAGACAGTAGCAATAATTAGCTTAGATTTCTATTTTTTGGTACCTCTTAGGAATTGCGCCACATTAACATAACCCCTTTTGTGTGAGTAACTTTTGGCCATCTTGTTTGTCCTATGGTTTCAACTCAAAGTCAAGTTCGAGATTTAAACCAAATCACTATGGATCCTACCCTACCATCTTCCACTACACCTAACCTGACACCTGTGAGTGAAGATTTAGTCACTCTAGGTACCTCTTCTTTATGACATAATCCCTTTCCTCCTGACACCCATCACAATTATGATGCTTATCCCATTATTACCACAATGGCCAATGTCAAGACCACTTCTTCACATACCTCTAAAGAAGGTACTCCAACCTACACCCAAAAAAATCCCTCACCCTTTGATCCATTGACATCTACCTTACCCTTAATCACCATTCCCCAACCCCCATCGACTTCCACCACTACTCTTGATCTTTTATCTCAACCCCTTATTGATTATCCTACCACCCAAACCTTTACTCAATCTTCTACTTCCATGCCACCCCCACTCCAACAACTAATGGCTCAACCTCAAATTAATGTAGTTACCCACTCCATCATCCCCCCTTCCACTTCAACCTTTGTTGCTACTAGTGCTACACCTTCTCAACCATCTTCTTCCACACTCCCTACCCAACCCAATGCTAGCACTACTTCACCCTATACCACAACTTACCATATGCCAATTCATGACCCTAGTGTTTCCATTCCTAGCCTTCCACCTCCAACCAATCCTCTTCTTGCTTTAGCCTCACAACCACCTACTAATCCAAATCCTCCTCTCCAATATAATACTACTCAAACTCAACCACCACCTCAAATCCAAATACCATCTAATTCCTCTATTCCACCACAAGCCCCTAACCTTAACCAACAACACATACCCTCCCCTCAATCTCAAAATCAACCCTTTGTATCACCACAACAATCTCCCTCTAATCCTCCCAACCAACCTCCTCATTCTCAACAACCACCCCAAGCACCTCAATGGCCTCAACAATATTCTCAATCTAACCCCCAAACTTTAGCCACATATCCCCAATACCAATACCCATCATCTCAAGTTCCTCAACCTCCTCCCCAAACTCAACATGCCTCATCCCAAATTTATCAATCCCATCATTCACAAGTCCCTCAACCATATCCTTTGTCCCAACCTATGCCATACCAACCTACATCCATTCCATCCCAGATATATCAATCCCTACCTCAACAACTTCCCCCAAATCCCCTCATTCAACCTTCTTATCCCCAACATCAAACTTCCCTCCAACAACCATACCAACCCTATCAATATCCTCCTTTACAGGTCCCTCAACCTCCTCCCCAACCTCAACCCGCACAATCCCAAATACCTCAATATTATCCCCTACAAGTCCCTCAACCCCCTATTCAACCGCAATCAAACCCCTCTCATCCAACCCCATATTTTCAACCTCCCTTGGACCTACTTCAATATTACCCCCCATACCCATCTTCCTCCCTCTACCCTTCACAACCCATACCACCTCAAACTAACACCCAAACTTATACTTCCCAACCATCCAATTGTACCACTACCATTTCTAATCCCACTTACAATCTCACATCTTCCTCACCTATGTTGTAGCCAACCTCACAAGATGAGATACAATGACTTATCAGTCGCATGAATGCATTGGAACTTCAAACTGTAGGTATAGGATACCAAAAGCCCACCCTTAGCCAAATCTATACCCAACCTATTCATCCATATGTACCTACCCTAGTCTACCCCTATAAATTTGAGTTACCCAAACTTGACCCTTTTACAGGACAAGGGGATCCAAAAGACTTTTTGAGCAAATATTTGAATGCTTGTTTCCTTATTAGTGGTAGTGACCATCTCCTTCTTCATACCTTTTCCATATACCTAAGTGGCACTGCTCTCAAATGGTATAATGCTTTACCACAACATAGCATTTATACCTTTGAACAATTGGCCAATCTCTTTCTTGAATGCTTCGCCCTCTTAGTCAAGAAGAAAACTAACCTCACTGATATCTACAAACTTAAACAATTTGATGATGAATCTATTCTTGATTACGGAGCCCGATGGCAAGCTATTATTAATGAACTTCCATTTTCCTTGCCTATCACTGAGCTAACTCACCTCTTCACTCATAGTTACAACAAGCACATTTCCTTACTCTTACAATTACAACAATATAGGACCTTTGAAGAGGTGTTAGCCCAAGCTAAGGTCATTGAGGATATTAAGATCCAAGAGGGCATCATAAAACTTAAAAAGAAAGAGTGGAACAACAAAAATCAAAAGGGTAATGCCACTTCCTCCAAATCACCCCAAGTCAATCAAGTCATCCTTACCACACCACCTCCTACTACCACTATCCAACCTCCTCCACAACCCCAACCCCAACCAACACCTCAACCATTCTCCACCCAACCCTTGACCTCCACTTTCACATCCCAACCTTCAAATAGGCCTCATCGAGTGCTAAGATGAGAGTTTACTCCCCTTGCTGAGCCTTTAGCCAACATATTTCATTGTATTATAAAATCCCAAGCCCTTACCTTACCCAAAATTAAGCCTCTTTATGATCCCAATAAGCCCTTACCTCAATCCTACAAAGCACATCTTTATTGTGTCTATCATCATCAACCAGGTCACGATATTGAACATTGTATTCAATTTAAAAATGTGGTCCAAGATATGATAGAATGAGGGGACATTCATATTGACAATCCCGTAGCTCCCCCTAATAAAAACCTTGGGATCTATCAAAACCCTTTACCCCAACACACTACTACTTCCACATCTTCTACACCCCCTAACCAAGTTAATCACATTGACCACAAAACCAGCTTTATTGGAATGGTGCATGTGACCACTCGAAGTCAATGCCAAACCAACCACCAACATCCTTCTCAAACCCAAGCTCAAACTCAATCCCCAAATGCTCCATCCAACCCCCAACAATCACCAACCCCCATTATTACCGTAGCTTCCAAACAAACCCCTCCTAAACCTATCCTTACCCTTACCCAAAAATTAACCAATTGCCTTAAACTTACTCCTACTAAACTTTATGTCTATGATCTTATCCAACAATCCCCTACCCATCGAGAGGCTTTAATGGAAATCCTAAAAGCAATTGATGTTCCTCCTCAAGACCCACAAGCTTTTACCAATTTTATAGGTCATATTCATACATGCACCAAACCTGCTATTGCCTTTTATGACTATGAGATTAAGGCAATGCCTATGGGAGCACCCGATCCCCCCATGCATATTATTGCTTCAATTAATGGCTTACCCTTTAAGAGGGTCTTGGTTGATACAAGATCTTCCATTAGTATTATTACATCGGTGGCCCTTAAGCACCTCAACATTCCCTCTTCCTATATAATCCATTCTGATTTCACCCTTCATGCCTTCAATGATGCCCTTTGCTCTACCTTAGGGACTGTAGTCCTACCTATCCAAGTTGGCCCTAAGACCATTCATACCCTCTTATACATCCTTGAGGGAGAAATGCAGTACAACATTCTCTTGGGACGACCATGGATCCAAGAGATGCGATGTGTTCCATCTACTCTACATCATTGCTTAAAGTTTGTGCATGATGGTCTTATCCATTGCATACCAGTAGATGATGAACCATTTAAGTACTGCAACTTAATCATTGATTCCTCCCAACCTTCACTACCCACCACCCACTTTTACCTCACCCCTAATACCAATACCCCTACCTCCTCACCCATACCCCAAACCATTTCTCATATCTTGAACTCAGTAGAGGCTCACTCACCCACCTCCTCCCAAACCCTAAATCCTATACCTACCCAAACACCCCTTTCACTACTTAAAACCATAGGTCATTATCCTAATCCTCTCACTAACCCTACCCCATATCCTACCACTCCTACTTGCCAAGAAGAGGATCCCCATGCCTCACACCATACACCAATTGATACATTGGTAACACCAAACACTTCACCAAATATTACCCCTTCATCAACCTCATATGAGCCTATTTTAGCTACTTTACCCCACAACACACCTATCCTTTCTGTAAACCCCATATCCTCTCACCCTACAATCCCACACGTCACAGTACATATGTCCAATACGACCATAGGTGAATATCTTGTACATAATGTAAATATTAAAAATCTACCATATGTAGAGTCTATTAGAGATTTTGGTAGACCCCATGATATACCTATAGTTATAGATGCTATTGTGTCCTTAGGATCATCCTCTAGCCATACCAATTTTGATGCACCCACATTACCATCCACTTCCATTTCACCCCAAGATCATTTTTGTGCTAGTGTTGGTTTCCTCTCCAAGCCATATTTTGTCCTATATTATTTTCAAAAATGTCATTGGTAAGGCCTTGGCCTAGGATGATATGAACAAGGCACCCACACCTTTATTGACCTTCCAGGTCAATTACCCAATACTCGAGCTAGCCTTGGATATACAGACATGCCTTCCCTTGCTTCCTTCACCAACTCTCCTTCTACCTACAAAGAGGATGAGGAGGAGATACCCTACCCTAATATATCACCTTCCTCACACCCTTCGGTCCTCATGATATCTATTGATCTCTCCACTCCTCTTCGACTTACAACTGAGCCTGAACGTCTATTACCTATTCAACCCGACACCATTGATATGAGCCACATTTCCACTCTCCCAACTCTAGATGACTTCCTACCCATACAACAATTCATCCCCTACACTCTTAATTACATCTCATCCTCTCCCCCTACTATATCCACTACTGATACATCTAATACTCCTCCCACACTTATATCTACCAATGACCCACTCCTGATACCTACACCACACCAATTGGAGGAGGGTTCTCATATGCTAATTGAAGAAACCTTAGATGTCGACCTTAGTTTCGACCCTACCAATCCATAGATAGCAAAAATAGGAAAAGGTCTTTCTGAGGAAGAACAAGAATGATTTATTGCACTCCTAAAATAATACAAGTAGGTATTTGCTTGGTCCTATAAAGATATGCCTAGCCTCGATCCTAATTTAGTGGTCCACAATCTTGTGTTAAGTCCTGATGTCCGACCTATTAAACAAAAATTATGAAAACTACATCCTACCATTGCCCTCATGGTAAAATATGAATTACAAAAACTACTTGATGTGGGCTTTATACAACCCATCGACTACCTCGAGTGGATTTCTATTATGGTACCCATTGCTAAACCCAATGGGGGATACATGTATGCACTGACTTTCGAGATCTTAATAAAGTATGTCCCAAAGATGATTTTCCACTACCTAATATAGACACACTAGTAGATGCTACAATCGGACATGAAATGTTGTCCCTCATGGATGGTTTCTTGGGTTATAACCAAATTTGAGTTAATCCTGTTGATCAACACAAGACCTCTTTTACCACTCCTTGGGGAACCTTTTGTTATAAAGTAATGCCCTTTGGACTCAAAAATGTTGGTGCCACATACCAAAGAGCCATGACTTATATTTTTCATGATTACATGCATAATCTTATGGATGATTATGTCGATGACCTCCTTGCTAAATCTAAGCATCGACATGACCACATTGATGTTCTACGAAAAGTCTTTGATCGACTTCTCGAACACAATGTTAGACTCAATCCTAAGAAATGTGTCTTCGGTGTTACCTCAGGAAAGCTCCTAGGTTTTATCATTTCCAAAGAAGGCATTCGAGTGGATCCCAATAAAGTTAAAGCAATAATGGATATGCCTCCTCCTAGAAACCTTAAATAATTAAGGAGCTTGCAAGGCAAGATCCAAGCCATTCGATGATTTATAGCTCAATTATCTGATAAATGCAAGCCCTTTAATCACATTTTACAAAAGGGAGTTAATTTTGAATGGACACCTGAATGCCAGGTTGCTTTTGATAATATCAAGTGATACCTTGCATCCCCTCCAGTTCTCACTCCTCCCAAACCCGATATTCCCTTCCTTTTGTACATATCTACCATCGATTTTGCCCTAGGGACAATGCTCGCACAAAAGAATGATCTAAACCGTGAGCAAGCCATTTATTACTTGAGTCGCACACTTGTCGGTTATGAGAGCCACTATCCTTATGTCAAAAAATTATGCCTTGCTGTAGTATTTACCACTAAGAAATTATGATACTATATGCTAAATCATACTACATATGTGGTGGCTAAAGAAAACCCCTTACGATATATGATGAGTCGCACATATACCAATAGTAGAACCACCAAATGGATCATGCTCCTTAGTGAGTTTGATATAGAATTTATTAGCCAAAAATCCATAAAGGGTCAGGTCATTGTTGATCAACTTGCAGAAGCTCCTCTACCCAATGATGAACCTCTTAAAATTGAGCTTCCCGATGATTTCATCTTTGCTATTGATAAAATAGATGAATCAATGTCACCTAATGATGTTGATGATGACCTGACTCTATTCTTTGATGGTTCTAAATGTGAACAAGGGGGTGGTGTAGGAGTAGTTCTAGTCACCCCGCAAGGGATTCCTATCCCCTTTTCTTTTAAACTAGACTTTCCTTGCACCAACAATAATGTGGAATATGAGGCTCTCATTCTTGGGCTTCAGACTATTTTAGCGATGTGCGTCAAGTGCCTACGTATCTTTGGTGACTCCCTTTTAATAGTCAACCAAATTAAGGGAGTTTATCAATGTAAAGATCCAACTCTGAAGTCATATAAAGACATCACTGACAAACTATTGGCCCAACTCGATTGGTATGAAATTGATGCCATCCCTCGCTCATCTAATCGATTTGTAGACACTATGGCTTCCTTAGGGTCCCTCATACCTAAGAACCCATTCTACGATGTCACTACTCTCCATGTCAAAACCTTGGCCCAATCTGCCCTTCACTCATCCACATCCAACATCAAACAAGATGTAAATCTTATTACTACCGAATCTCCTCAAACCTTCCAAATCCGAACCCTCCTCCAAGCCCTCATCCATAGACACCCTTCCCCTTCTACTGAGCCTACAACCAATCTGTATCCCTCCATTACCACCCCACTCCTTAAAATCTTCACCCAAACAATAGACCAACCCACAACCTCCACCTTCATTGTTGTGGGAGACTGCCACACCACTACCACTTCCACTGACCACTATTCCATGTTCTTTGCCCAATTACATGATTATTTATGAACTGGGTCTTTTCCTCCTGACCTTCCTTCTACCACCAAGTGAGCATTTAAACAAAAAGTAGCATGATATGTGCTACTGGGGGACATATTATATAAAATAAGTTATGATGGTATCCTACTTCATTGTCTGGAACCCTTGGAAACCCAATGGGCAATCACTCAAGCACATGATAGTACATGTGGAGGCCATTTTAGTGGCTTAGCTATTGCCAAAAGGATTTTATAAATGGGATATTACTGGCCCACCATGGAGCATGATTGCTCTGAATATGTTAAATGATGTGTTAAATGCCAAACTCATGCTTCCTTAACACATGTGCCTTCGCAAGCTCTTCAGCCCATACAAGCATGTTGGCCCTTTTCACAATGGGGGTTAGACTTGATTGGTAAAATTTCTCCACCTTCTTCTAGACAACACACCTTTATCATAATGACTACCAAATATTTTACCAAGTGGGTGGAAGCCATTCCCCTTACCTCTACTACTAGGGCTAAAATTGTAGAATTTATTCTTCATCATATTATATGTCATTTTGGGATACCATCCAAGATTATTTTGGATAATGGTCCCCCATTTAAAAATAAGGATGTTCATAACCTATGTCAAAAATACCACATCCATCATAGTTTCTCCACCCCTTATTACCCACAAGCCAATGGGTAAGCCGAAGCCACCAATAAAACCATTTGTTCTATTTTGAAAAATATTATTAAGGATAATCATAAGGATTGGCACTTACAATTACCCCTCGCACTATGGGCCTATCGTACTAGTATTCGTACCCCAACTAGGGCAACTCATTTTTCATTAGTCTATGGTGCTGAGGTAGTTATACCTTTAGAGCTTGAAATTCCATCACTTCATATCTCCTTACAAGAATTCATAGATGATGACACAACCCATCAAGCATGACTTGATCAATTAACCCTTCTTGATGAACATCAGATTAATGCCCTTGAGCATCTTCAAGTTTATCATGACCGCATCAAGTGAGCCTATGATCGTAAGGTCCATCCTCATGAATTCCAAGTAGGTGACCTCATCCTTAAAGCTAATCAACAATAGTCTCACATCTCACCTCACTTGCATGACAAATTTACTGCTAATTGGCTTGGACCATTCATCATTAAACATAAATTTGGACCTAAAACTTATAATCTTACCACTCTTGAAGGAGTTGAGGAGCTCGATCCCATCAATGTTCTTCATTTGAGAGCCTTTTATGCTTAGTTCCTTTACATTTGTCTTCCTTGTATATAGCAAAAAAAACTCACACCATCCCTCATCCTCCACTTTCTCCCCTTGTGATGCTAACTCCTTTAGATTTGATTCATTCCATATTCCTTTCATCTCCTTTTTGAAAATCACCCTTTGAACAATTGGTCTCTGGTTTTGGACCATAATTGATTGACTTCCCTTAATTAAGGGCATATACAAAATCACTAGTATGGTCTTTCTATTCTACTTTCTTCCCTCCTCTTTTGTCCATTCTTCTACCTCTTGGTCCTTGATTGATGAGTCTCTAGAAATTCTTTTTAGTCACTCAGCCATACCTAGTATCCTCCTCAAGTGCGCATTTATCCCATTCAAAGCCATGATGATTTGGAGCTTCCCTTTGTGACCTATTGAGATATCCTAGGACCCACACATAACACACATAATTAATATTATTTTGATTAGGTGAGGATGACATCATGATTAGTCCTAATGCCTATATTAGCTCATCGTGCATCCTTCAATGGTCCAAAACCCAAGGGTTCACGCTCAAAAAAAAAATAATAATAATATAGCCTAAATCCTTGGGCGTATTAGATGACTCCATCGGGGCTATAGACACCTGGCTGGAAATGGAGCAATATCGATGGACCATGTGCTATCTCCACTAGGGCTATAGATGCCTGACTGGAAGTGGAGTATGCCTTCATGATTGAGCTCTATTTTTCTCATTAGGACTATGATTGGTTAAGTCCAAACCTATTCAAAATTTGGTTAATGAACTCACTGCACACACAGTGGTTCTAGGATATTTTGATATGTCTCAAGGGACCTCTAAATCTTAATGACCTTTGCATGGTAACCTCACCACTTGAGAGGAGCACTAGGGTGTTTGAGTCTCTTGAAAACACCTCTAGATACTCAATAGCCTATGACATTGGAGTTCTCCTCTTCCTCTATCATTTCTTCTATCTTCCTTCCTCGTTATTCTATGTTTCTAATCATGTATATGCCCTTGGTTAATGAGTTCAATCATGCATGGTACTAAACATACACACCTATTGTCCTTACATTCCTTATCTATATCTATCATATTATTCACACCATTTAACATCTACTTTCAGATAGGTTGTGTGCACATAAAAAAATCCCATAAGCATAACACATCCACACCATCAATCATGAATCACATTTCAATTCACATTATCCATCATAAATCATGCCCGTAGGCTACATAACAATGGCCCATAGGCATAGAACTTCATAAATACATACAAAATGATGGCTCCTTAAGCCATACACAAATATTGATCCTCCCTACTATTACTTCCCACCTATCTCACCACTCCCCTTCCCCTCCTCTGGTTGTGATTCTTCAACCCTCTCCTGTACACTCTGATGATTCCCCTCATTCCCCTCCTGATTCCCATTTACCGATGGTGAAGCGATTCCTGAAAACTATGTAGCCACTAGATCTATGCTTTGTGGTATTCCTACACCCATCATTGTTGTCCCCCCTTGGTGGTGTTGGGATGAAGAAGTTGAGGGCACAAGTAACCCATGACTCACCAATGCATCAAAACAAGACACTAAAAAAGTTACCTTGTAATCTTCCCTTGCATGTTGTAGCTACAAAATATCTTCCTACATAACAATCATATCTTCCCCAACATTCATAGCCTCTCTTCCAACCCATGGTACACCATCCCCTAATACTGCACCCATCCATCCACCAATCCCCATACCATTAGGTCCCACTCCACTCCCAAAACTGGTCATTAATTCTTCCTCAACCATCGCACTTGAGGTCCCAACTATCTCATCCACTTGATGACAAACATCTCCATCCACTCCTTCCTCCCTCACTACTCCCCCTCCTTCATGTACCATCTCTTCTCCTCCACTAGCAGCCTCCACCATCTCTCCAACTACCTCTCCAACCTCACCAACATTCTCCTCTACTACTCTCCCTACTTGCCACTACTATGTAGCCCACCAATTCTCAAACTCTAGTGTTGTGCCTACATCATCAACATCAGACACTACCAGGGGCTCATCTGGCTCCCTATCTAATACAACTATCATTGGGGTAGCTATAGTATAATTATACCATCTTTGATACACTATAGGTGGATCTGGTACCCCTTATCTCAACCCAAATTGGTGTAACACTCAAGTATACTAAAAATACTCAACTTGCTCACTCCTTCACCCAATTAGCCATCTCCCTCATCGCACATGAGCCAATTGCCTTACCTCATCATTCCATCTTGGCCCCCCTCTCCATGGTCACCAATAAACATCTTGTGGCCTCAGACTCCCAAAGGCATCATGATAGTGACCTCCATCCTTCGCATACGGTCTACTCCCCTTGTCTCCCTAGATATTTGTCATCTCAATACATATGGTACCTCTAATCCCATAAATCTATGAGCATCATAGGGTAGACCTAGTGGTCTCTCTACTACTATATGCTCCCACCCCCACACCTGCACCAATAAACTACAACTCAATCCATTTCGAGTTGTCCTCTTAATTTCATAAATCTCCCTATAAGTCTATGCTAATAAGGTTGGTGCCCATGCAAAGACTACTGACCTCTTCACCAAGTCTGTTACAACCCCTAGCATATTCCATGGAAATCGTACCCCTGATGAATCGGGTAAAACCCAATTTGATATCAATACCATTGCTAGGGTCTATTTTACTGATAATACTCCTACCTCAAAATATTCCTCATACAACACCCCCCACTATTGAGATCAACATGAGACCAACTACTACCAAATATCTCCTCCATCACTAACCTTTTTTACCATCGACTTGCCACTATAATGATAGCACCCTCTATCGGTAATCATAAAATCTGATAAACATCCTCTAGGGTAATTGTCATTTCCCCATAGGTAAATGAAATGTACCCCTATATGGATCCCATCTCTCACATAATGTTGATAGGTACATCGTATCAGCATACACCATCTTAACCTAGGCAACACCTACAAACCCTACCATCTCCAACCACCTCCAATCCTCATCTATCATCAATCTCCTTAAATTTCCAACAAATGGTCGATGTCGATGTGAGGCCACAATACCTTCAACTATAATCACATTACATAGCCCCATCCCATTCAAAAATCATAACAAAAAAATAAATAAATACATCCATAAAAACCCTCTACCCACCCGCACAACCACAAACCCCCCAAAATAATTTTTATCTTCCTACTACATTTACGATAAATAAATAAGCAAATAAATAAATAAAATAAAACTACACTCACCGGCTCTTCTCCTTCTCTATTGTGTGACACACTTCCTTCATCAGACCTGTGGTAAACCTCAACAATACTTCATATCCATTTTTGGCCTCCACCCCTCTCTATTATCCCATGTGGCATCTCACATGTGCAGTTTAATACCCCATGAAAACCCTTCGACACCCTAGAGTGAATCCATGATATTTCAAATCGTGCTTTTATCTTAAAGCATATGAAGCAAAATTTCCACAAAAACCAATAAAATAATCACTATGAACACCATCGAGACTACTGAATATATGCTCAAAAGAACAAGCAATGCCACACATATATCATGAAAAATTGACATCTCCAGTCAATAGATCAATATTATTATATTAATATGTGAAACAAATGCTACATACATCTGAGAGATGTTGTTTCCCCTACGCGTATATGTACAAAGATGCAGATTTAGTGCTCTCCAACTTGATCCAAAGTTAACATTTAAGACAAAGGGCACGTGTCAATGGTTCAAAACAAATGCCCCATGTAAAGTGGACAACTATCACCAACTACATAAAGTAGATTCCTTTACAAAAACCTACCCATAACATTAACATTATGATGTGCATCACTTTTCAACAATACACATCACACACATGCATGGGTTATGGACCCCACAACCTTCATCATCAAAACATCTACTCACTATTAGAGTCAAAATAATTTGAAGTTATTGCATCTTCCACATGTACGTTGATTAGCTAAAAACCCCCAATGTTGGTTAAAGCTAATATGATTTGGCCATTCAAACTCATTAAAATAAGATAAATCAATGGTTTCTTGCATAACACAAGGATAATGGTTTACAATCTACACATCTACCACATGTCGAGGGCCACTTGCCAACCATGTCACTTGTTTGTCAATCACGAGCCTACAAAATAAAAAGTTAGGCATGAATCCCCAATCCAATCTATCAGTCACTTGTTTAGCATAATTCACCTTTCGAGTCCATTGGAGTACTCGAAGGAATCCCTTATCAAATTGTAGGATGAATCTACAGGCTATTAGATTCACCTTAAGATCTAGGGAGTTTAAATCATAATGATAAAGATTCCAATCTAGGATTAGTGCTCCTACAAGCCCAATGGAATTATACCAAATCAACTTCTTACATAGAGAGATCACTTCTGGTTTCCTCCAATCATATAGATCCCAATTCATGAGATGAACCAGAATCAAACCCCCTACAGAATAAGACACAATGATAGGACAATACAAAGGCTCCACTAAGCCAAGTCTAGATGAAATCCAAAATTTTGATGACATCTTCTTAACCCTATCAGATATCCATGACTTAAGGGATTGGATGAAATTTGATTTTTGGGAGGTACTTGCACTTAGTGCAAATATTCTCTCTTGTATTCCATCATGAAGGCCAAACACTAAATTCCTCCCAAAATAATTGGTAGAGCCTATCTCAGCCATCTAAACAGGTAGTCCAAAGACTCAAGCTAGCTCACCACCCTCAATCTTACAGCCTCCCACTCTCGCTAGTACACCTCTTACTACATCAACCTCAACTCTATCCTATTGCTCTCCTTTTGGTCCACTACCCTCACCACACTCATTGCACCATGATACTTTTCAGACCTAGCGGTACCCCCACATTGCACTATTTTTATCTTTACTTGCCTCCTTGGGCACCCTTTTCAACTTGCCTCCTTGGGCACTTATTTTACACATTGCCCCCTTGGGCATCTCTTTTTATACTTGCCCCCTTGGGCTACGCATTTTTCACTAGCCTCCTTAGGCTACATATTTTTTATACATAGTGCACATGTGGTCCCTTCCTATCTCGGTCTACTCTTTTTCCATGGTTACCTTATACTTCCTTGCATCCCCTTGAACACCTCCCTTATCCACTACCTTCACATTGCCTCCTTGGGCATCACATTTTCACACTTTAGACATAATTGTTACCTTTATCCCCTTATCTTCATCCCCCTCACCTTTTTTTTCATCTCATACCTTACCCATCCCTCACCCTTATATATCTTGCCCATTGATACATTTTGTCAAGTGGATCGTCCTTGATCACGTGCCTTCACCTGCACACTCACCACTTGAGGGGGTTACCAAATATACTCCCACAAGGATAATCATTTCATTAGGGCAACAAACAACAAAATTTTAGCACAAGTTTTTGCACTATGTTATTTTTACAAACAACACATTGCAAAAAGGGGCATCTGTAGACACCTAAAAATGTCATTTTATATCCAAGTTTTGATTCTTCTAATATCTCTTCAATATATCTAAATTCATCTAAATTCTCTCTAATTTCTTTCTCATTTCACTATTCACTATTCACTATTCACTATTCATTGTTCACTATTCACTATTCATTATTCACTATTCACTATTCACTATTCATTCATTTCACTGTTCACTATTCACTATTCATGAATTTAATATTTTCTAAATCCATTTTCAATACCTAATTCACATAAGCTCAAGTCAATGATTCTATATTTAAACCCCTCACATTTTCTACACCTACCTTCTCACATGCTTGAGCTCAAGTCAAGGGTTCTAGATTAATCACATTTTCTACACCTACCTTCTCACATGCTTGAGCTCAAGTCAAGGGTTCTAGATTAATCACATTTTCTACACCTACCTTCTCACATGCTTGAGCTCAAGTCAAGGGTTCTAGATTAGTCCTATTCCACATTTTCTACACCTACCTCCTCACATGCTTGTGCTCAAGTCAAGGGTTCTAGATTAGTCCTATTCCATATTTTCTACATCCACCACCACTCATGCATACCCAAGTCAAGGATTATTTCTTTCATGCCAACCCACTTAACAATTTTATATTCCTCCACTCATCCTAAGTCTTCCCTTACCAACCCACTTAACAATTTTATATTCTCTCACCCACCCAAAAGTCTTCTATGCCAACACATTCAACATTTAATATTCTTCACCTACCTTGTCTTGTCTCTCACTATGTCAACCCATATGCCACATCATCCTCACCCTCTCCTCTCTTCTAAAATTCTATAAATAGCCCCCTCATTCTCTTCATTGGCATGAATGAATGAAGGAGGAAGCTAGGAGAACATACCATCATTCTGCAGGAGTTGTAAGAATAGCATCCTTTTAATGTTTTCTTTGAGTTATCATTTTGATTCCTAATGCCTTTGCATATGTAAATAGGTGCTACTAACAACTTCTCTTGTTTGCATGTGTGTAGGATTATAGGTATATCATTCATCTACAATAGCCTTTGAAATATTTGTACCCTCACAAGCATCCATAACATGATATCTCTTCATCACAAACTGTTGTGGGAAAGAGGCATATACACCATTGTCATTGTACATGCCCTTGGAGGTATCTTTATAATTTAAAGAGACAAAGAGTTGTGTTTCTACATTGTAAAAAGAATATATTTACAATAAAATTCATTAGATACATTGCTCTCTTTGTCTTTATTTTTTAGATGTTAATGGTGGCTTCTTATCTCTACAACACCATATCAATTTCTAGCCTTGGCTATATTTATCTCTTTCAAGCACCATTTTCTTCCCCTCATTACTTTTTAGCTAGTTAGAACTCCTCAAAGGAGCCAACCTCCTTTGGATATTGAACCGGTTAAGCCTTACAATTTGACCATTCATTTAATATTGGCCATGTCTTGGGTGAAATAACCAACCATAGGCATCTTGGACCAATAACAACTAAATTTGATTTTTTTGGGAGTGAGTAGCTCATTGTACTCAACTTCAAACTTTATCACAATTTTAGTTATTTTATATTCCTTATACAAGATACTAGATACTCGTCAAAACTTTCTCTTTTTAGTCTGATCAATATTCTTAAAACTTCCAAGATTAGACCAAATATCTTATAAAAAATAATTTGGTAGGAGGTCCCCTTTTAATTTTTCAATGGACCCTTTTAGTATTCAGTTCTTTGAGACTTCCATTTTTTATGTACTCTACGTTTTTGAAACTTTTCCACTTTTTTTCTTTGTATCTTATCAAAATCTCTAATTTTTGGAGGATGTATTTTCTTCAAGTCGATCTATCCTTTGTACTTTTTTCCCCTTAAGATAATATACAAATGGAAGCTTAGAAATTTTTGCATTTGTGATCTCCTTTGATTGAGATTCTTTTGCCTTCCATTATCTTGTCTTCACCTACCTAAGGTCAAAATCTTAATGTAGTGAGAAGTCACTATAATACAATTTTTCCAACATCCTTGTTGGTCCAATATTTCTAATATTTGTAGTAGTGGAAATGTAAGTTTAATGTAGGAACACCCGATTAAATTCTATTTTTTAAAAACCTATCTTGTTCAAATGTTTGAGTTAAAATTTACAATATTCACATATTGTAAATGCTTTAATAGAACACACATGCATTTATTCATGTCATGTATATAAAGTGAAAATGCACATGCACTTATATAGAAGAATATAAATAACATATATATACATTAAAAATATAATTTATAGTATATTGCATGAAAATCTAGGCTTGAGGTATAGGTATGGGCTTGTTATAGACATAAGAGGTAAAGGAATTGCATAAAAGATGAATTTTAATATTTGATTGACATAAATTATCCTTAGAGCATCTTGCTTCATCCTATTGATTTATCTTCAAGATCAACTTGTTAGCAACATTGAAAATGTGATCTAGTATATGCCTCTCTTCTTTAATCCAAGGTATGCCTAATTGAAAACTTAAAGGTATTTACATGGATATTTAGTTTCACAAAGATGTATTGATTATTATTTTTTTTAATTTTACTTTTTCCATTGAAATGATACTCTTTTCTAAAAAACAACATGTGGATGCTCATCTGGTTATAGCAGGCTCCACAAAAAAAATTGTAATTTTATTAAAATTTACCTTTAAACCTCTTTTTTCACACAATATATGACCATAAATATTTTTTTCAAGGCTATAAAAATATCACCTTTTATACTATAAAGTCAAAATTGTATCCTTTTACATGTGCATGCAATCACAATACACAAAAAGAAAGCAAAAAACTATCCACAAGGTGATCAATCTTCACACTTACCCAAAAAGTGACCAATCATCTAATATTATTTATGATTTTGGTTTCCACATTATCAAATAAATGCAAAATTATTTTGATATATAGGTACCTAAGTCACCAATCATCACACCTAACTATATAATGACCAGTCATCACACCTACCCATAGAATAATAAATCATCTAGGAAAAAATTATGAATTATTCTTACCAATTTATCAAATGCATCCAAAATTATTTTACTTAAAAATGTTATTGATGTATAGTATATTTTGAAAGATATTTAGTCATATATCTAGATATTGTTCTTAACATATGTAGTTTTCAACTTATTTTCCTAGGCGCTATAATTATTTAGTTACCCCATAAGATTCCATCTAGAAATGAATATGTTTCATGGCATAAAACCTCTAAAAATTGAGTTGGTGAAAAAGTAATGGGATTTGATTATAACAATGTTTAGGCTCTTGAGTCTACCCATATTTAGATTTAGGTAGTCTCCTTAGACTTCTAAGACTATTTTTGTATCCATTTTTTTGTATATATGTAGACACCTAAAACACGTCATGTTTAGGAGACTACTCATATGGGCATCCTTGCAGACCATATGAATGATCTTGGACCCTTCCAAGGCAAATAAGTGGTTCTAACAACTCAATGTAGGAATCTTTGGCCTATTCAACCTCAGCCATGACTGCAACCTACGACTAGGATCCTAGTTGTGGCTAGCTCTGCAACTATCACAGACTCCCGAGCCTAGCCAAAATTAGTTACAATGGCCTTGGTAGTGGATTTCGAATGGTTTCAAGCAAGGAAGCTTCTAGATTCTTCCTCCCAATTGCTCCAACCTCCCAGTTATTGGTCTTGTCTTCCCAAGGAAGCTAGGATTAGGAATAGAGAGTGTTATAAGACCCCCTCCAAATTTGGGAGAAACACTAGAAGAGTTTTCAATTGAATGCAGTGAAGCCCTACAAAATTGGAGAGCCATATACAACCCTTAAGGAGTGTTTACATGCTACCAATTTGGATAATTATGACTGCGTTTGAAGCAATGAGAGTCCTAGGAGATTGAGGAGTAAGCTTTGCAAATTGAACCACATCCATTGCAAATTTGAGTGAACTTCATGCCAATCTATTATAGAACAATGAGGTGACCCTTGATCATCAATTCCTTGGAGGAATTATCAGATTCAATCCCTGGTTACAAGAGAAAAATCACTTTCACCTCAGTTGTGGCTATCAGTCACGGCTAACAGAGCCAACTATGTTTGAAACTCGTGGTCAGGGTTTGACATTCAATTTCCTTTGTTTTTGCTATAGGAATTTCATTTCAAGTATGCAATTAGGTAGATCTATTTTAGATTAGCCTCCATTTATGCTTTTGTATGGTTAATTGTAGAAATTAGAGATAGATTTATCCTTATTTTATCACATTTAATAATTTGTATTAATCTTCTTAGATTAGAGATATTTCATGCTTTCAATGCAAATTCAATGTTATATTAATTAGATATGATTAGCTTTAAGCATACTTTGTATTAGTTTATCATTATTGCATATATATTTTCTCACATTGACATATCTTTATCTTTTATTGCAAAATATTATCACATTCTTTGCAAATCTTTCACAAGAGCCTCATCATGAGAGGCCTCATATGTTCGTAATTGTGTTATGTTATTTCTTGAACACAAATCACAAATTCTTGACATCTTTCAAGCATTCTTGGCATCCAATTCCTCCAATCATGTGAGAAGAAGGCATCCATATGCCTTGAGCATTTTGTGTCGAATCTAGAGAACCTTTGGATTGCACCAACCCAGTTTAGGGGCTTCAAATTGTATTCATTGTATCAAGATTTTGGTATCCCTTAGAGGGATCTACTTGTAACTGAGATTCACCATGATTTAATAAAATAAAGTTGCACATTCTTTTTAATTCATTATTTTACATGTTTTATTGATTTATCTTTGGTACAATGATATCAATATCTTAGGTACATATTTTCTGGGATTGTATAGATGGCGATCACAATGGGTCCCTGCAAAATGCACTACTAGTTATTGATATTTCTATGTTTTTGTGTTGCAAGTCTTAGCCATGATTGATATTTGTGGTTCATAGTGTTAGCCATGTTTAACACCCATGGTTAACATCTCAGCCACGGCTAGCAGAAATCATAGAAACAGGCAGTAGGCAGCCTGTCTCTTCATTAGATGAGGGATTCCAGGTAATTTTCCCTTCTCTATGATTTCTATGTCTCTATGTTTTTCCTATCAGTAGGCTAATTAGATCGTCTATTCAAAGTTAGAGGAAAAAATAATTAAAATCTTATTTGTTGTTAGTTGTGGCTGACAATAGCAGCTAGCACTTTTAGTTATGGTTGTCACCTATAGTTAAGATTCACCTATGGTACAAAACAACAGCTAGAATTAAATCTTTGGGTTAGGTTTTGCTTGCTTTGGACCTATATAAATGCCAATATATCATATAATTTTGCATCTTTTGATTTGGAAAATATAATTTAAATTGACATATTTCTGAATTCAAATGCAAATTTCCTATGCATATAGGAAAAACTATGGGTGCTCTCTGATGCATTTTATTTTTATTGTAAAATTAAAATGAACCCTCACACACCACATAACATTTAAACATTAGTGAGTTGGAATTCACACCCAACCACTAATAGAGTTCAACGATGGTGGGTTTCATATCCATTTGTTGACTCAAATCCTACAAACCTATTCTATTTGCCAATATCAACTCCAAGATCCATCCTATCCATACAAAATAGCATGCATTCCTCTTAGAAGGGGTGTATCACTATGCATGATGTGTTGGGTGAGGATTGGTATGACCTATACTCCCTGACTAGGTGTGGGCTTCATAGCCACACTTTGGTGGGTTTACGTGACTGTGACTTTCATTTTTGATTATCGAGTTGTGAGCATACAGGTGAAATCCATTAAAATAAACAAGTATATCATCAAAAAATATAAAAACATGATGAGAGTTAGTTTATGATTACAACACACCTGAAACACACTAAAAAAATTTAGGGATCACAAAGAAATTTTAAAAGATATAATCACCCCTGTCTACTTTGTTTTCTCTAAAATTTACATAGGAGACAATTCACATTATGGTTAACACATGGAGAGGCCAACCTCATATAATCAAGGTGGAGATCAAAGCTCCAGAAAACACATAAAATAATGCGTTGAACTCTCAACCATATAATCCTCCTAAATGATGTTCGACGAGTATTATAGGGGATGATTCAACATGCAGGGATTCTATTCAGAACATCCCAGTTAGAGGAGATAATGCACACTCCTTGAGAGATAGATCTAAGGGTGGATCAAGGCCCCCACCATCATAGGATAGAAAACAAGAAAATATTCTTGATCAGGGGTAGGAAGAGAGGGTTGCTTTAGAGCGTAGGCCCTTGCAAACTCCAAACAATAATGAACCTGGGAAGTTCATGATTGACATGGCTAGACTTGGAGAAAATGGTACTCCACCAAATGAACCATGGAAAATTAGGTAACTTTATGGACTTGAACAATTCCTAGGGTAATTAGGATGTACATCTTCATCTGCACATACTCGTTCTATGAGTTTGCATAGCGAGACCATGCATAGGCCTACCAAGGAGCCAGGAGAATTCTCAAAGCATTCTCAAAGCATATGTGCCCCATCAACCCACTTGGGCATATATAACAGATAATAGTAAAATGAGAATACCATCTATACAAATAAATGCAAGAGTGTGGCATACAAGTCTGTTGGGGCCCACACAAACAAAGCCCCTAGAATAGAGTTGCGTAACTAGAGGTCACATACTACCGATATTATAGATCAATCACAAAAACTAGTTTCAGTGCAAAGGCAGTGTATCTTCCAATATCAATTGGAAGATGTGCGCACAAAGCACAAGTGCCTCAAAAATAAGGATACTCAATAACATAGGTTGTTAAGACAATGTTTGTATGAGCAGCGCATGCCTGAGCAAAGCATCCTTGACCAAAAGGAGAATGCAAAGAGAGACAATAGATTGGCTCACACCAATTTGCTTCCTAAGAGTGAATATAGGGAGCGCCACCATAGGTGAGCTACTTCACAGCCCAAATTGCACCCTAAGCATACTAGAGATCATACTCATTATACGACCCAAAACATGTTGCAGTGCCAAGTGCTCAAACACCATGGGCTTACTTGGTACAATGAGGTAGAAGGAGATGAACACAAGTAGTACTACCTACATATATTCTTGGTAGAATATGAGGATGAGCCAATGCCTCCACCTCAACCCAAGAATAATCTGCCTCCAAAGGCTCCTCAAAGACTTCTCAGGGAAGAGGAGATTCTATCTTCCCAAGCCTACAAATCCTTGGCATAAAAGGAAGAGCCATTTAGAAACAAGGTATGGCTTATCATAAGCTAATCTTGAATAGGATCCATAATGCACCTTTATGCCCCTCAGTGCCAAGTCTAGCGTATCCCAATCGCTTCGAGATGCCAAAGAGGGATAAATTTCTAGGAGATGAATATGTCCAAGAGCATGTCACAAGTTTTATGAACATGTGCTTTCAAATACAAAGTGATGATGCTTTGTTATTGAGGACCTTCATCATGACCCTTTCATGCCCTACCTTGGAATGGTTCAACCAGTTAAAAAGGTACAACATAACCAACTTTGAGCAGTTGGCAAATGCTTTTCTTGAATGCTTCTCCTTCGGCATCAAGAAGAAGATAAATTTATTTGATTTGGTTATTTTAATGCAATAATATGATGAGCGAATCATGGACTATGAAAATAGATAGAGAAAATTAATTCCTAAGCTACCATTTTCCATTCCAACAATTGAACTGACTTAGATGTTCACTAAGAGCTATGCAAAACACATCTCGCTATTGTTACAACTATAGCAATATCAGATATTTGAGGAGGCCTTGGCACAAGCTAAGGTTACTAATGATATCAAGTTATAGGAGGGTAACTTGAAACTTCAAAAAAAAAAATTAGAACAATAAGAACGCTAAAAATCAAAATCACCAAGCCAATCCAACCCACGTGAATCAAGTAGTTTTGAACCTCCTAAAAGGGGACAAGGGCTAGCAACAACAGAATTATTAGGCTCAACCTCCCCCTGCACAATACAATCAGCACAATAATAAGAAATAGGGTAAAAATAAGTATCAACATCCTCCTCGCCAGTTTACACCATTGTCGAAGATGATGGCATAAATTTTCCAGCAATTGTGTGAGGCTAACACTATAAATTTACCATATATCAAATTGATTGATCCTAACCAACAAAAATCAAAAGCATTTAGGGAAGATCTTTATTATTCATACCACAAGTAGAAAGGACATGACATTGAAGGATGTCATAGTTTCAAACATGTGGTGGAGAACATGATTGACAGTAACAAGCTAATCGTTGACAATCCTTAGGCTCTAGACAATAAAAACATAGGAATATTCAAAAATCTCTTACCCAACTATGAGACTTTGAGGAAAAATGTCATCCAAGTGAATTAAGAGTATATTGATCTACCTAAACAGGGCTTTGTTGGTATGGTGAATGTTGTCACTAGGAATGGGAGATATGATCAGTCAGGTCCTCCTCTTGCTCCAGTTAGGATTAGAGTTGTACCCCCGTAATGGCCAACACATAACAATATTCTAGGCCCACCAACTAGACTGGTGGTGACCATAAGGAATAGGTTTATTCAAAGCCTAAAGACAGCCTCGACAAAGCTATCGATTTATAAAATAATACAGCAATATCCTAGGCACAGGAAAACACTAATGGATATTTTGAGGTCCATAGAGGTTTAGTCCCAAGACCCAGAAGCCTTTACAAATTTTGTGGGACATGTGCAACAGTTCCAAGAGCCCGTGATTCAATTTTATGATCATGAAATCAAAATGGTCTCTACTATTACAGTATACCCGTCGCTCCATATAATTGTGTGTTAACCACACACCTTTCAAGTGGGTATTGATCGACATAGGGTCTTTGATCAATATTATTACAACAAAGGCCTTAGCATACTTGAAATTACCAAAATCACATATTGTGTCATTTACCTTCACACTACGAGAACTTAATGATGCATTGTGTTCAACAGTCATAACTATAGTCCTACCCATTCAGGTAGGGTTGAAGACCATCTCGGTGATGTGTCACATGTTAAAAGGTGCGATGTAGTATAACATCCTCTTAGGGGATGATTCGACAAGTATTATAGGGGATGATTCAACATGCAGGGATTCTGTTCAGAACATCCTAGTTAGAGGAGATAATGCACACTCCTTGAGAGATAGATCTAAGGGTGGATCAATGCCCCCACCATCATAGGATAGAAAACAAGAAAATATTCTCGATCAGGGGCAGGAAGAGAGGTTTGCTTCAGAGCGTAGGCCCTTGCAAACTCCAAACAATAATGAACCTGGGAAGTTCATGATTGACATGGCTAGACTTGGAGAAAATGGTACTCCACCAAATGAACCATGGAAAATTAGGTAAATTTATGGACTTGAACAAGTCCTAGGGTAATTAGGATGTAGATCTTCATCTGCACATACTCGTTCTATGAGTTTGCATAGCGAGACCATGCATAGGCCTACCAAGGAGCCAGGAGAATTCTCAAAGCATATGTGCCCCATCAACCCACTTGGGCATATATAATAGATAATAGTAAAATGAGAATACCATCTATACAAATAAATGCAAGAGTGTGGCAGACAAGTCTGTTGGGGCCCACACAAACAAAGCCCCTAGAATAGAGTTGCGTAACTAGAGGTCACATACTATCGATATTATATATCAATCACAAAAACTAGTTTCAGCGCAAAGGCCGCGTATCTTCCAATATCAATTGGAATATGTGCGCACAAAGCACAAGTGCCTCAAAAATAAGGATACTCAATAACATAGGTTGTTAATACAATGTTTGTATGAGCAGCACATGCCTGAGCAAAGCATCCTTGACCAAAAGGAGAATGCAAAGAGAGACAATATATTGGCTCACACCAATTTGCTTCCTAAGAGTGAATATAGGGAGCACCACCATAGGTGAGCTACTTCACAGCCCAAATTGCACCCTAAGCATACTAGAGATCATACTCATTATACGACCCAAAACATGTTGCAGCGCCAAGTGCTCAAACACCATGGGCATACTCGGTACGATGAGGTAGGAGATGAACACGAGTAGTAGTACCTACATATATTCTTGGTAGAAGATGAGGATGAGCCAATGCCTCCACCTCAACCCAAGAATAATCTGCCTCCAAAGGCTCCTCAAAGACCTCTCAGGGAAGAGGAGATTCTATCTTCCCAAGCCTACAAATCCTTGGCATAAAAGGTAAGAGCCATTGAGAAACAAGGTATGGCTTATCAAAAGCTAATCTTGAATAGGATCTATAATGCACCTTTATGCCCCTCGATGCCAAGTGCAGCGTATCCCAATCGCTTCGAGATGCCAAAGATGGATAAATTTCTAGGAGATGAATATGTCCAAGAGCATGTCACAAGTTTTATGAACATGTGATTTCAAATACAAAGTGATGATGCTTTGTTATTGAGGACCTTCATCATAACCCTTTCATGCCCTACCTTGGAATGGTTCAACCAGTTAAAAAGGTACAACATAACCAACTTTGAGCAGTTGGCAAATGCTTTTCTTGAATGCTTCTCCTTCGGCATCAAGAAGAAGATAAATTTATTTGATTTTGTTATTTTAATGCAATAATATGATGAGGGAATCATGGACTATGAAAAGAGATAGATAAAATTAATGCCTAAGCTACCATTTTCCATTCCAACAATTGAACTGACTCAGATGTTCACTAAGATCTGTGCAAAACACATCTCGCTATTGTTACAACTATAGCAATATCAGATATTTGAGGAGGCCTTGGCACAAGCTAAGGTTACTGATGATATCAAGTTATAGGAGGGTAACTTGAAACTGCAAAACAAAAATAATTAGAACAATAATAACACTAAAAATCAAAATCACCAAGCCAATCCAACCCACGTGAATCAAGTAGTTTTGAACCTCCTAAAAGGGGACAAGGGCTAGCAACAACAGAATTATTAGGCTCAACCTCCCCCTGCACAATACAATCAGCACAATAATAAGAAATAGGGTAAAAATAAGTATCAACATCCTCCTCGCCAGTTTACACCATTGTCGAAGATGATGGCATAAATTTTCCAACAATTGTGTGAGGCTAACACTATAAATTTACCATATGTCAAATTGATTGATCCTAACCAACAAAAATCAAAAGCATTTAGGGAAGATCTTTATTATTCATACCACAAGTAGAAAGGACATGACATTGAAGGATGTCATAGTTTCAAACATGTGGTGGAGAACATGATTGACAGTAACAAGCTAATCGTTGACAATCCTCAGGCTCTAGACAATAAAAACATAGGAATATTCAAAAATCTCTTACCCAACTATGAGACTTCGAGGAACAATGTCATCCAAGTGAATTAAGAGTATATTGATCTATCTAAACAGGGCTTTGTTGGTATGGTGAATGGTGTCACTAGGAATGGGAGATATGATCAATCAGGTCCTCCTCTTGCTCCAGTTAGGATTAGATTTGTACCCCCGTAATGGCCAACACATAACAATATTCTAGGCCCACCAACTAGACTGGTGGTGACCATAAGGAATAGGTTTATTCAAATCCTAAAGACAGCCTCGACAAAGCTATCGATTTATAAAATAATACAGCAGTATCCTAGGCACAGGAAAACACTAGATATTTTGAGGTCCATAGAGGTTTAGTCCCAAGACCTAGAAGCCTTTACAAATTTTGTGGGACATGTGCAACAGTGCCAAGAGCCCGTGATTCAATTTTATGATCATGAAATAAAAATGGTCTCTACTATTACAGTATACCCATTGCTCCATATAATTGTGTGTTAACCACACACCTTTCAAGTGGGTATTGATCGACATAGGGTCTTCAATCAATATTATTACAACAAAGGCCTTAGCATACTTGAAATTACCAAAATCACATATTGTGTCATTTACCTTCACACTACGAGAACTTAATGATGCATTGTGTTCAACAGTCAGAACTATAGTCCTACCCATTCAGGTAGGGTTGAAGACCATCTCGGTGATGTGTCACATGTTAGAAGGTGCGATGCAGTATAACATCCTCTTAGGTAGAACTTGTATAAGGGCGATGTGATGTGTACCTTCAATACTACATCAATGTATCAAGTACATACATGAGGGTCAAGTGCACGTGGTTCCTGTAGACACTAAAATATGGTAAACCCGATTAAGCATCTACAAACAAGAATCAAATTGACATCACATGGCCCCTTGGGTAGCCCTCAGGAGGCTCACAGTGGTTCTAGCCACTCTGAAAAGGATTTTGGAGGCTATAGGCTCAATTTTGGGAGGTTTTGGCACAAAATTCACCACCGTCCCACCCTAGTATGATGGTATATTCCCATCGTCCCACCTTGGGATGGTGGTGAGCCCTCGTCCTAGGGTGGGATAGTGGTGAAGTTTGACCTAGAAAAAGTCAAATTTTGGCCAAATGGCACCCAAAAACTGCCATTTGACCACCCAAATAGACCATGCGAGGAAGAGGATAGGGAATTATTATTAAATCCATATTTATAAGGTCCAAATTGGGATATTCTCTTCCACACCCTGTGCATGCCTCTCATTTGACAAGTGGCACCTCCTGCCATGCATGCCCTTGCATGCCTTTTTGCACATGATCCCCTTTGGGCTATAAAATGGGTTCAATACCCACAAAAAAATATATATAGGAGTTCTAGGATATGAAATGGAGTGCTGCCAAGATTTCCCCTCGCCTTATTGCACCTTTTTTCCCTCATAATCTCCCTTTTGCCAAGGAGGTTATCGGGTGACTTCAAGAAGGTAATCCGAGCGTAACTTTTCCATCCGGGTGAATTTATTCACAAAATTCGATTAAAATACACCTTAGGTTGTTTAGGAACATTTTATAGTGGTTTTTTAACAAAAAGTGGCCGGATTTGGTGGGTATCCCCTCCTAGGGTGCCCCCAAAAGTCACCATCGCCCCCCAGGATGAGGGTAAATTCTTAAGAAATTTCTTTACTATTTTTAATTATTTATTTTCTACATTATTCCATTATTCTACAGTTAAAATTTCAGGTCATTTGGAGTTAAAATGAATGAGTTATGCTATTTTTAAGTTTCTACAGGCTCGTAGGGCCCATCCGGGCACCCCAGTTTGATGCAGGTGGATATGGGATCCAATTTTAAAATATTATCATATGGGTTGTCTTTAAATGCCAATTTATACATACTGACCAAATTCCATGAGTTTTGGATAATTTTAGGTTTGATATTTTGTTGTCTTCCTTTTCGTAGGTTGCAGGTGGGCGAGGCTAAATTGAGGGGTCTACGGATGCAATTTCTGATCTATTTTGGGTTATATCCTCCCAAAAAATAATATTTAACATATATACAAATTTTCAAGTCATTTGTATAGCATTTGATGCACTTTTAATTCATAGGCCATTGTTCCCTTGTGGGGATTGCATGTTTTCACCATACACCCTTGCTATTTGACCCCTTTTTGCCTCCTTGTGTGTAGTTTCAGGTCCTTATAAGTATTTTTGAATCAATATTAGACATCATATAACCTATATACAAGCAGCAACGGCATTGTCTCTCCCACCTTGATTGTGGGTATGCGGAGAACATTGGATGCGCACATGGATTCCATGAAAGACTTGGTCTTTGGGCACCCAATATTGTAACAATTGTATCACATTTTAAGCCATAAAGGGGTATGCTATGTAACCTTGGATCTGATCCAAAAAATTAATGAGAAGAGACTTGCTTTGATTCATTTCCTTTTGTTCGGTATTCTTTCCTTTTTACATGCATGCTTCCATTTTGATGATCATGAGCGAGATGGAGTAGATATGCATATTTTTTCACATAATTTGGTGCACAATTTTTCCCTACTTTAGTTTCAATCATGGTGGGACCCTTTTCCCTTTTGATTTGGGTGAAAATTTGACTTCTTTCTTGCATTTTTGCCCTTTTTGTGTTGCAGGTGCTCCCCTCCCCACCTTGGAACGGTGGCAGAGGCTTTATCTGGCACACCCTATGATGGTGGCTTCACCGTCCCACCATGGTACAGTTGTGGATCTTCTACTCACCCCACCCTGGAGCGGTGGTTAAATAGAGAGATTTATGCCCAAATTTTCAAAATTTGGAGGCTTCAAAATGGACAAGGTAAGTGCCTAAACCATCTGATTTTCTGCTATATTTTTAAATACTATCAAAATTAGTTTTCTTTATTCACTTGCTTGCATAGAAAGGTTAAAATTTGCATTTTTTCTTTTCTTATATCATCACATAGCAAAAGGGAGAAGAAAAACTGAAAGAAATTTGAAGTAGCGATACATCTTTATGGCTTGATTGCTTGTGGCTTACCCAATGGGTAGGTTAGCATTTAGGGCTTGCATCTATAAGTGAAATTTGTAGGTTTATTTTATAGTAGCTTTTGAAATTAAAACACACCTATTGCATGCATTTAGTGAATAATAATTGAATGCTTATTTGCTTACTTTCTTTGGATTAAAATGAACCACACACACTTGCATGTTCCAATATAACATTGGTAAGGTTGGATTTCATCACCAACCCCCAACTCAGACTGGTGACATTGGATTTCACCTCCTTCCACCAGCTTACCCATATATGTATTAGATATAATAGGGCACTCTCTCAATATGGAATAGGTCACTAATGTTCAAACTGCCTCCCACTATTGGAAACATTATTTTAGAGTGGAAGAGCTAGGCAAACCCCCCACTGGGATTTAAGCGGTGTACCCTAGACTCTTTTGAGAAATCATGTTTGGCACTAGTGTCCCTATTCACCACTTTGGTTGAGTTCCCTCATTCTAATTCCACAACAAGAGAGAAAATAACAACAAATCTAAACACACTGAAACCAGTTTAGGAAACACATTTAATCACTAAAAAGATAATCATATTGTCTGCTTTGTGTGTTTCTTTGTTATTTGGTACAAAACCCTAACCCTAATTTTTCAAAAAATAGGGATTAAAAAAAATCTAATTTTTTATTTTACATCCAACGCTTCAAGAATCGTGCAAAACGTAGCTATAACGAAAAAGTTATTTTGGTTTTATTTTTACTCTATTTTTGACCCCAAAAATAGTGAAAAAACTGCACTAAAATGGTCATAAAGTGGGCTACACAACTCTGAAAAGTGCCAAATTTGTTTTGTTGTCTTAGTTATCCCCTAGGGCACCTCTCCTATAAATTTTGAGTTCTAACTATTCACGGTTCAAAATTTCCCAAAAAATCCCATAAGTGGGCATTTCCCCACAAGCCCCGGTTGGCCAAATATTCCAAAAATATAAATTTTTGACCCAAAAATCAAATTTTGGAGACCTAGACCATTATTATCATCTCTTCACACTGATCATTTTTATATATAACACTTATAACTTTTTTGGGAAAGTCAAAATTTTCTAAAAATGGCCGATGGACCCTCGTTTTACCAATTTGGTCCAAAGGCGGTTGAAAAACAAGACCTCCAATTTAATGAGAGATTCAAGCTCCATAGCTAGTGAATATCTCCAAATAAGTCTAGAGGACATGCCCATACCTAAATGGCATCCCAGGTCCTATCATAACAACAAAATCATCCCTAGCGGGGCAAACCTTCGAGATACCCCTACTAGGGAAGCACCCATAGGTCTAGGAAAACTCCCTAATTGGGATACCTTGATAGAATTCTATATAGCAAATAATCTGCCCATTGAGGGGTCTAATAGATCAATATCACGGGTTAACACCCCAACTTACTCTATACATCAATCAGAATATGAACATGAGAGTACACCATGGCCTAGCCTAGATGAGAAAACCACCCCATTTGATAGATCAAGTCGTCCTCATAATCCTCACAGAGAGCACTCGGCATCCACACATCGTGCTTCTGTGCAGACTGAATATATAGAGCTTACGTCCAAAATTGAATATGAGGCTTTCTTAATATATGAGGGAGAAGATCCCAACCATCTACCTACTCCTCATGAAGAGTACTTTGTGCAACCATATGGTGGCTCTACATCATCGGACTATACAGAGCCAATTCATAAATCAAAGTCTCAAGGTAATGTGATCCTTAGGGAGCATGGAAAACAAGCATTAGACCCTACTAAAGGGGAAATACATGATAAACCCATCTATATTTCAAATATGAGGATACACAAACCCCATGCAACGGAGCAACCATATCATACTCATCAGGCAATTAGGCCAAATCTTAATAGGCAACAACATACGAATCACCTCCAGTTGGCTCAACAACAAGTACATCAACAATGGGTGGACTCACAATGAGCACACCTACAAGAGTTGTATCAACGAAAGATACAAGAACAACAAAATATACAACAAGAGAAATTACATAATACAGTACCTAAAGTTTTTCTTACACCTAGCACCTATAGGATGCAAAAATGGGCAAGATGCACAATACAATCTCAAAATCCTCCCCCTCAGCCATGCCAAACTCATATTCAACATCAAATGCCATTATCTAGTAATCATCAAAAGCCTCATACTCCTCAATAGTACCAAGATCAATACGAAGAGGAATCATATGAAGAGTCCCAATGGGAACATCAGGATCAAATAGATGCCTACCCTGAACCTAGTTATGATGAGGTACCTAATGATCATACTTATCTCCACCTCAACATCAAAAGTGATCTCCTTCATATAATAAAGGGTGAGAATAGGATGATCATATTATGTTTTCAAGGCCATACAAAGTGCTATTTGATCGTTTGAATGCATTAGAAAAGGCAGATCAAATTTTGGGTTATCAAAAACCCACACTAAAGTAGCTTAGTGATTAGCATGTACATACATCAGTGTCATCACTGACATACCCATCGAATTTCCAGATGCCCAAACTTGAAGATTTCAAAGATGATGAAGATGTAGAAGAGCACGTGACAAGCTTCATTCTTAAATGCTCTCATCTTCAAGATTATGACCCTTTTATTTTGAGAATATTCATTACAATATTATATGGAGATTCTTTAGAATGGTATAATCATCTACCATGTCATAGCATAAAAATCTTTGAGCAATTGGCCGATGCATTTTTGGGATGTTTTACGTCTAGCGCTAAGAAAAGGACAAACTTGACTGAATTGTCTAGCCTTCATCAAATTTATGATGAGCCAGTCATGGAGTATGGTAATAGATGGAGAAAGGTGATGTTAAAACTACCTTTTACCCTACCCACAATGGAACTCATCCGAATGTTTACTAGAAGCTTTTCAAATCAGATTTTACTTCTTTTACAATTACAATGATATCAAACATTCGAGGAGGCCTTAGCACAAGCCCAAATCATTGAGGACATCAAGGTCCAGTAGGGTGATGTACGACTCCACAAATGGGAACAGCCAAACAAGAACATTAAAGGTGGTAACACACAACAAAATGTAGCCCCAATCAATAAAGTGGTTCTAAGCATATCTGAACCCTTAAACTAAGCTCCCATACCGCAATTACCAGTGCAACCTAATTACCAAGCTCATCATTCGTTGGCCAAAAACCACCTACAACAAAAGCAAAGACAATATACTCATTTATCAAAGCCCTTAGCATAAATCTTCAATCGATTGTATGAGACACGAGCAATCACGCTTCCCGAGATCCATCTGTTGAAACCTAACAAATATATATCAAAGGCACACAGGAAAGATCTATATTGTGTTTACCATAGACAAAGAGGTCATGACATCCAGACATGTTATCCCTTTAGAGATTTAGTTCAGGATATGATCGAGAGGCAAGAGCTTCCGGTGGGCAATCCTCTTGCTCCTAACAACCAATCGATAGGAGACTTCCAAGACCTCTGGCCCATACACAAAGCAAACACAACATATGCCAACCACTTTGAGCAACCCAAAGGTAGCATACCTTCCCCACCATCCATATCGCAACCAATGAATCATAGTGAGAACTCTAATGATATCACACCTTTCTCACCTTCATTGAGTAGCACACATACTGGGGGTGCCTAAGGTATCGTGCCTTCCCTCTCATAAAACACTCAAAATTCAAAAACAATTTAAAACACCAAAAATCCAAACAAATCATTAAATTTCAAAATCCATAAACATTT
Organism: Wollemia nobilis; assembly: GCA_028583015.1. NCBI lineage: Eukaryota > Viridiplantae > Streptophyta > Pinopsida > Araucariales > Araucariaceae > Wollemia > Wollemia nobilis. The sequence continues at coordinate 3,371,323 of JAQPPZ010002721.1, forward strand.
AAAATAATCAAAATTTCAAAAATATTGCAAAACATTAAAACACAAAAACATTTGGCATGTACCCTTGCATACATTAATTACTTTGCATTAGGTATTTTTCAGCTATTATACTTGCATTAGGATAGGTTCTGTTTAACATCGCATCAATCACAGTAAATGTTGGAGGTATATAAGGTATTTCACCTTCCTCCTAATAACACAAAGTAAGCAAAGTTACAAAAGGCTCCAAGGGTATCTACATACTGCTTGGTCAACTCATAACACCCCTAGGTGGTCTATAACTGTCTAGGTGACCCCAAAAGGCTCCTAGCAGGTTTTCACCATCTAGGTCAAGTAAAAATTCTCCTAGACTATCTACGATCATCTAGGTCAATCCTAAAATCCCCAAAGGCATCCATAAGCCCTTTGGTCACAACCAAATGCCCCTAGGAAGTCATAGACACTTTTTAAGTGTTGATGACCGTCTAGGTCACCTAAAAGACTCCTAGCGGGTTTTCACCGTCTAGGTCAAGAAAAAATTCTCTTAGACTATATACGATCATCTAGGTCAACCCTAAAAGCCTCAAAGGCATCCATAAGCCCTTTGGTCACAACCAAATACCCCTAGGTAGTTGTAGACACTTTTTAAGTGTCGTTGACCGTCTAGGTAACCCAAAAGGCTCCTCACAGGTTTTCACCGTCTAGGTCAAGTTAAAATGCTCCTAGACTATCTACGATCATCTAGGTCAACCCAAAAATCCCCAAAGGTATCCATAAGCCCTTTGGTCACAACCAAATACCCCTAGGTAGTCGTAGACACTTTCTAAGTGTAGTTGAATGCCTAGGTCACCCAAAAGGCTCCTAGCGGGTTTTCACCATATAGGTCAAGAAAAAAATACTCCTAGACTATCTACGATCATCTAGGTCAACCCAAAAATCCCCAAAGGCACCCATAAGCCCTTTGGTCACAACCAAATACCCCTAGGCAATCTAGACACTTAATTGAATAACCAAAAGACACCTAAGCTTGAATCCCTAGAATTCTCAGCATTTGAAAAACCATTTAGGTGATCCTCATTACAGGTTTGGTGGATAGCCTACTTGTCAATGGTGGTATCCTAAATGCATGATGATATGTCTATCACATTAGCTTTGCATGTGTATAGACCAATGTTTGCATGTGGACGAGCTAGCTTTTGGTCACCTATACTACCTAGTGGTCTAATCCAATTGAGTACATAAATTTGGATTGTGGCATTCATAGAGTGATCCTCATTACAGCTTTGGTGGATAGCCTACCTTTCAATGGCGGTATCTTTATGCATCTCACATGAATGAACTCACTTGCACACACAGGGATATTGAGTATCTTGGTCATCCTAACAGATTTATTCCTTGTCAAAAAGTCTTGCATGGTTAGTATACAGATTTTGATCAGTTGACTAGAGTGTTTGAGTCTCATGAAAACCTCATAGGCCTTCTAGAACATTTATTTATTCATTCCATTTTGTCACATGTATGTCAGTTTCCATTTGCACAAATCCATTATATAGTCTCATGACAATATTCCACATGAATTGATGAATTCTATACAATCTATGGTGCTAACATAGTATGTCATATAGTGTTCATATTCCATCAATACACATCAATAGATCATCCATTTCATTATGCATACACACATTGCATATCATCAAATAACATCATAGTACAACACATGCATCCATCAATGCATCCATATATCATAACACATAATGCATCTAATGCTCCAAATTATCATAATTGCAAATCAAGAAAACATTTTTGTAAAATCAACTAGGGTATTATTGGTATCATACCTCCCCTAATTAGCAATCAAACAGTTAAGAAATCAACCTTTAAAAACCCCAAAGATATCCATAAACCCTTTGGTCACCCAAATGCTCCAAATGTATCCATAAACCCTTTGGTCATCCCAAATGCCCCAATGGCATCCACTAAGTCCATTGGTCATAATAACAACATGCTTAATCCAAATCAACAATGGATAACTTAATCAAGGTAATCGTTTTCATCTTGTGAATCATTGCCAAAGACAGTCATGCACCCCCTTTTCTTGGGGCAAATAAATAAAAGATCAAAAGCAAATTCAAGCAAACTAGTAAGCTTATCTCCTATTGCCATCAAGGCTAGGATTTGATTTAAGCTTATCTCCTATTACCATCAAGGCTAGGATTTGATTTAAGCTTATCTCCTATTGCCATCAAGGCTAGGATTTGATTTAAGCTTATATCCTATTGCCATCAAGGCTAGGATTTGATTTAATCTTATCTCCTATTGCCATCAAGGCTAGGATTTAATTTAAGCTTATCTCCTAATTGCCATCCATCAAGGCTAGGCTAAAGTGTAGACTTGAGCTCGTCTTCCAACTGCCACCAAGGCTAGGATTAGACTTAAGCTTGTTTTCCAATATGCCAAAGAACACAAAAAATCAAAGTTTCTTAACTTGTCGAAGGCATTAATTCTAAGAGGGGTACCCTTTTCATGGTTGAGGCATCCAATGTTGACGAGGTATTCTTCTATGAAATCTCATCAAAACTCAAAAATTCAAAAACAATTAAAAAAACAACAAAAACAACACAAAAAGCTAAAGAAAAGATCCAAAACCCACCAAAATCAAGTCAATTGGGTCAAGTGACTCGTTTCTTTTCTCACTGGTCATTCCCTCATCGACTCATAACTTGAGGGGGTAGTCATACTCAGTCCAAATCAACAAGCACACACTCAATTATGTGAATGGCGTTTGTTCAACGAATCTTCGATAAATACAATCATTCTCCTACTTGGGGCAACAAACAAGCACACAATATCATATTATAATGGTTGAAATTACTGTCATAATGAATTCATAGGCCCTGTCCCTTCATGAAATACAATGTTCAAGCATAAGCACGCTCATTCAATGAGTCAGAAGCAAGGATTCAAGAACACACGCCCTTTTCATGATTGGGGCATCTAAAGTTGGTTAGGTTATCGAGTAACCTTAATCATTCTACATTTTGGTCATCTATTTTTGCTCAATGTTGTGCTGCACACAACACATCTCAAAAAGGAGCATCTATAGACACTAAAATGTAGTAAATCTGATTAAGCATCTACAAACAAGGATCAAATTGGCATCACATGGCCCCTTGGGCAGCCCTCAAGAGGCTCACAGTGGTTCTAGCCACTCCGAAAAGGGTTTTAGAGGCTACCAACTCAATTTTGGGAGTTTTTGGCCCAAAATTCACCACCGTCCCACCCTAATATGATGGTATATTCCCATCGTCCCACCCTGGGATGGTGGTGAGCCCTCGTCCCAGGGTGGTACGGTGGTGAAGTTTGACCCAAAAAAAGTCAAAATTTGGCTAAATGGCACCCATAAACTATAATTTGACCACCCAAACAGAGCATGCAAGGTAGAGGATAGGGAATCCTTATGACATCCATATTTATGAGGGCCAAATTGGGATATTATCTTCCATGCCCTATGCATGCCTCCCATTTGACAAGTGGCACCTCCTGCCATGCATTTTTGTACATGAGCCCCTTTGGGCTTTAAAATGGGTTCAATACCCACACAAAAATATATAGAGGAGTTCTAGGATATGCAATGGAGTGCTGTCGAGATTTCCCCTCACCTTATTGCACCTTTTTACCCTCGTAATCTCTCTTTTGCCAAGGAGGTTACCAGGTGACTTCAAGAAGGTAATCCGAGCGTAACTTTTCCATCTGGGTGAATTTATTCACCAAATTTGATGAAAACATACATTAGGTTGTTTAGCAACATCTTCTATTGTTTTTGTAATAAAAAGTGGCTGTATTTGGTGGGTATCCCCTCCTAGGGTGCCCCCCAAATAGTTGCAATCACCATCACCCCCTCTCGGGATGAGGGTAAATTATTAAGCAATTTATTTACTTTTTTTAATTATTTATTTTATAAATTATTCCATTATACTAAATTTAAAATTTCAGGTCATTTGGAGTTAAAATGAATGATTTATGCTATTTTTAAGTTTCCACAGGCTCGAGGGCCCATTCGGGAACCCCAGTTTGATGCAGGTGGATCTAGGATCCAATTGTAAAATATTATCATATGGGTTGTCTTGAAATGCTACTTTATGCATACTTACAAAATTTCATGAGTTTTTAATAAGTTTAGGTTCGATATTTTGTTGTCTTCCTTTTCGTAGGTTGTAGGAGGGCGACACTAAATCAAGGGGTCTACAGATGCAATTTCCAATCTATTTTGGATGATATCATCACAAAACATCCTATTTAACATCTCTAAAGAATTTCAAGTCATTTGGATACCATTTGATGCACTTTTAATTCATAGGCCATTTTGCCCCTGTGGGGATTACATATTTTCACCATACACCCTTGCTATTTGACCCATTTTTGCTTCCTTGTGTGCAGTTTCAGGTCCTCATAAGGCTTTTGGAATCAATATCAGACATCAGATAACTTATATACAAGCAGCGGTGGCATTGGATCACCCACCTCGATTGTGGGTATGCGAAGAAACATTGGATGTGCACCCGGATTCCGTGAAAGACTTGGTCTTTGGGCACCCAATATTGTAAAAATTGTATCACATTTTGAGCCCTCAAGGGTACTTATGTGTAACCTTGGATCTTATCCAACAAATTAATGAGAAGAGACTTGCTTTGATTCATTTCCTTTTGTTTGGTATTCTTTCCTTTTTACATGCATGCTTCCTTTTTGATGCTCACGAGCGAGATGGAGTAGATAGGCATATTTTTTCACATAATTTGGTGCACCATTTTTCCATAATTCAGTTACTTTCGACGAGGATCCATTCAAATATGTAAATCAAGTAGATTTGCCTAGGGATTTCATACTCCCTTCAACACATATGGATATAAGACCAACGTCGCCTGTTAAACATCCAGAAATAAAATCAAAAGAAGTGTGTGTTGGACCTTTTAAATAAGCACCATGACCATTTACACATACAATAATAGCTTCTACAAAACTTACAACATCAATGATGCTTAGAAATGACCAGAAGCTTAAGGAATTAATGGGCAAGAAAGAGTCAAAAGAAATGTCCAAAGTAGCCACTGCCAAAGTCTCTACTCACATGGACAAGGGGGCATGCAAAATGAAGTTGAGGAGGTACAATATTCTGCCTCATCTATTTCTTCAGTTGGGTCATCTGCACCGCAGGTGACCATTTACTTGGTTAATCTTGGGTTGGCGGAATACATAGTGTAGAATGTGACGTTCACACCTTTTATCAAAACTACACAAGACATGGGCATATCTCAAGCCCAACGCTTTCCTGTAGGGAAAGTGGTGCCACTGGGGGTACCACCCAACTAAACTAACTTCATATATGGATGGCTTGATCAACTTATGAATCGTACACTTATGGATGAAGATGATGATGAACCATTCTCTATGAATGTTCATTATCTATCCAACCTAAAGTTTGTCTTGCGATATTTTGAATGTTACTACTGGCATGGTTATGGTCTCAATTTATTTGAGCAAGGGTGCATAACTCCATATGAACCATAGTACCAGTTGCCAATTTATCAATTAAGGTTGGGCTACAATATCAGATGTCAGGATGAACTTCTAGCAACATATCTTGATCACCTAAATATTAGCTTAGGAGATGATGTGGATTGGAACCCCTATCTTCCTAACTCTTCTCATTCACAAAGGGGTAACTAGCAAGTGACCATGGTTTCTATAGAACCACTAGAGATCTATCACAACAACATCATGGTGGAGGTTAATTCAAAGGATATTTTGAGAACCAACTTGGTAATCAAAAATCGTGAAGATGCTGATGACACTGACATGCAAATTCAAAATCTATGCTTAGAAGTAGACATCAAATCAGAAGCTACTTCTGAGGAAGTTAGAGCAGAATCTATTTTAAAAAGAGATGAGCTCGAACATGATTCTGGAATATATGATGATTAGGATTCCTCAAACAACGAACAATATGAGGATGAGACTGATTTGGCTTACTTAGGGCCTTGTAATTTATGTCATCAGTTACCCATGGAGCTAGTGGGAATGAATGATGGATACTTCATTGATTATAGTGACTACAAAGATGATACCAAGAGGGCCTACCTTAGACCTCACTATTTACATCATCATCATGAACTGTTCGACATCAATGAGATGTATTGAAGAGTTTATCCTGGCCCACACCTTAGTGGAAGATCACCTAATTTAGATGAAGTTTATCACATGGTCTTCCCTGATCTACCTACACATCAGCAGCTCCTTGAGCCAAATGATCCCATTTTCCATTCTATTTATAGATCGGATCCAGATATCCCCATATCCCCAAAGCCACATCTTGGGTATGCAAATAACACTGATAATGTAAAGTTTCACACACGTGGTCCTGGAGGTCTAACTCATTCCATCAACATGATATCCATTGATCTGACCACTCCACTCCACAACCTAGTAGATCCTTCTAAACCATCATGTCTTAATCTAGATGCTATTGATTGGGATCACGCTGATTCACCTATAGAGCCTAAATATTTCTTCCCAAACAAAGAAATATTACAACCATTTTACTTTACACCAGGATGTGCACATGATGTTTATCACACTAAGGGTAATTCCTATGTGGAACCTTTAAACCCAACGGATGACATCCACCTGATTCCTACACCTCACCAGCTTGAGGGATTGCACATGTTGAGGTAGTTTTTTTGTTTGAGTTAAATATTTCTTAGTTGCACATTTTGTTGCAAGATATCTCAAACAATGATGAGTATCATTTATATTGTTTAAACCAATTAGAGTTTCTATATGAGAAGTGCATCCATGCCTTAGAGCATCTTTAAGCCTATCATAATAGGCTCAAGTGATCTTACTCTAAGAAATTTTGCAATCATTCTTTTGAGGTTGGGGACCTTGTCCTCAAGGAAAACCAAAAGAACACTAATGCTCAAATAGATCTTAAAGGTAAATTTCATCCCAATTTATTAGGACCCTTTGTCATAATGGCAAAATTTGGCTCAAGCCTATTGCTTAGTGATATCATATGGTAAATATCTTAAAGAATAAATGAACATAATGCACTAAAAATGATATTATGCATGATTTAATATCATTGTTCTTCATCCTAGATTTGGTTTACTTGCTCATACTGCATTATTGCCTACCATATTTTACATGAATTGCTTGACATTTTGTTCCACTTTGCATCTTTTCTTGTCATATATATACTTTACTACTTGATCATACTTGCATGATTATTTGATCATATATATTCTTGGGGACTTTGCAATGAGGCAAGTGATGAAACCTAGTTAGGTTCTAGTTCACATGCATTGCACTCATACTAGGTCACTTATGCTTAACAAACCCCCAACCTAGTGCACATCTCCATGAATTTTCATCATTGCATTTTGCTCATTTGTTCTTCTTTTCTCTTCTCATATATTCCTTGACCTTGAAATTTTAAATAATCATAAATTTTTTTCCAAATTAATAGGTATAGTTATTCATCTCTTGTATGTTCTTTATCCTTTGAATTTTTTTAATATTTTTCTTCTTTTTCTCCAAGACAAAGGATATACATTCCTTCTTTTATTTGTGCATATTTTTTTGTTCACACCTTTTCTTTTTTGATCTTTCAATTGTTAATGGATCCTCGTTGGATAGGGTAGATATCTCATGAACATCATTTATGGTGTTCATACAACCACTAACTATCTTGCACACATCTCTTAACTATTGAAATTCAAAAAAAAAAACACACAATATTGTTTACTTTTTGCTTCTACCTTATTTATGTCTAACACATGTACACACATATTTTTCTACTATGCTTTGGTTTGCTCACTCATGTTTTGCACACACCATACCCCTATTTGGTTACACTTCTTTTGGTAAATTAATAACATCACTACACTCCATATGGGATAGCTTCATGGTCACCAATGAGGGGCAGCCTCCATTCGACCATTTGCGAGCATACATCCTGGTGGGTATCTCTCCAACTACAACCATTAGCTAGCACCACACCCATAGCAGGTATCAATCCATGCTTGATAACTTTATGAGCATAACACCCTTATGGGATAGCTTCATGGTCACTAGCAAGGGGTAGCCTCCACATTCGACCATTTGCAAGCATACATCCTTATAGGATTCCACTATTTTTTCCTTTTTCTTTGTTTTCTTTATTTTATTTCTTTCCTTTTTACCTCTTTGGAACTTTTCTTATCTATTTTTATTTATTTATTTCTTTCTCTTACTCCTATCATTATTTTTTTCTTCTTATATGATGACTCCATGATCATATGGATGATGGAAATACAATCCTATACTCTGCTATAACCTCCTATAAGTACAATGATTGGTATAAGGACTCTCTCCATGTCATCACATCATATGCCTCTCTCACTCTCTACAACTCCTATAGCAAAAAAACTCCCTTACCCTCTTGGCTACCTATTATTACAACTATCCCCTCTGTCTGACCCTATTTCCACTCTCACTCCAATCATCCCATCTCCCCTTTGAGGTGCTCCACCTCATCCCTTGCCATATCCCACTCTATTAGGGCCTGATCTAGCCATGTGCATAGGGTATTTATCTCCCCCTACATCATTTCTATTTTGGCCTATATTACCTTCACATCCCTCTCCAGGTCCTCCTAATCCACAACCCTGTTAGATCCTACCTGTGTCACCATGGAAGCACCTTCAGATGCTCCCCCTTCACCTGAGCCAAAGAGGGTGATTTTTGACCTCGTGGCCATCACCATATCTATCCTGACCTAAACCCATTTCTACCTAGGAGGGCTTGCATCCCTATATCAATGCTTAGTTGTGTTTTATATGGCATCTCATAATGTTAGCTACACTAACCAAATAATGACCTAGTGTCTCTACACTAGCACTGATGGGGATATCCTCAGGTTCATAGTTTTCTTGTACCATCTCATGTACCTTAGAGCTACCTTGACATAATCCTCTCCTGGATCGATGTAAGGGAGATCATCTAGGTCCTCCTTCACAAACCTTCCCACATAAATATTTCCTTCAACTCATGATGGGTCCCTCCAAACCCACCTAAACCAATAGTCATCAAGATCTATAATCTCGTGGAGAATACCAAACTATCACTATACTCAATCAAACTAATATAGCTCCTACTCATCCTTCTCTATGGTGATCCATTGAATCCTTCAAACCTGAGCCAACTCCTCCACATCCTTAGCCTACCCAAGGTGTAGATGTCATGATTTCCATATGATATGGTTGTCCCATAGCTCACTTATTACCCATATCCCTGGTGGCAATATGCATGTGTATGTTCTATGCCCATGCTCATAGTGTCAATTCCACCTATATGTTGATGGTTGCTCTAGGTTGGGTAAAGGTCCTAGAAATGCATTTAGTCTTTGAATCACTATGTTCTTCCAACACCACACCTAGAGCAACATCATACAGATAAATCATGTATGTCACTTATACACAATGTCATGCAAAGTCCTATATAAGTGGACCAACACATATGGTTCCCATGCAAACCTAACATGTTGGTTTTGCATGTCTACCACTACTTATACAAGTGCCCATGGTAGTTTTTGCCTACTCGTATGGTACACTAGCATCCTCACCACCACCCTATAGAGTATAGAGGTTAGTGCCCCAACTTTATATCATTGTGGCATCTCAGTGACATAAAATATTCTATGCTAGATCTCATGTGTCGGATTCCCAACAACTCTCTAATGCTACCTATGACACCTGCACCATGTAAATTGTCCTTTCTCTAATTGGGATCCTTACTATGTGCCACACATCCTCCAATGTGACAGTTATCTCCCCTATATATAGATAAAACATGGATGACTTCGGATACCACCTTTCAGCCAGCACTATCAGTAGTGCCCTATCAGTCTCAACCCAGGGTATCTCTATAGATGTAGTAGCCCACATCTAGTAGGGCATCTTGATAGACCATTATGATTCCTCTCACAACCTCCTCTAGAGTGCTTGGTCATCACTCTCTACTCAAGAGTACATCATGTTGCAATCATAAACATTCAATAAAATTTCATTAGTTTCATCATTAAAATTTCACATTAACTAATTAAGTAAACCCTTTTTTTTTACCAAAAATGCACCCCAAAATTCCTAGGTGCAAATTTGGCATTGCCATGTAATCGAACTCACACTCAATTGCCAATTCACACTTGGCAGCGAAAATGCTGCAAAAATGCTAAAAAACCTTTAAAATTTCAAAATTAATGCATGAATCCCTAATCTAGCCTAGTCTAAATATGGTTTTAGATTCGTATACATGCTCGGTTTTTTGTAGTGCCATCTTCGCCCCTCGCAATGACCGCACAGTGTGTAGAAAGTTTCATTCTTCTCTTCTTCTCCAAAGCTCTTTTCTTCTTCTCCTCGCAATGAAAATGATTTAATTTTCACCTTTTTTCTCTTCTTATTCCTCTTTTCCCTCCTTCTCTGTCCTTTTTATTTTTTATTTTTTTCTCTTCTCTATTTTTTTCTTGTTTTTTTTGTGTTTATCATTTCAAGTTTTTGTTGGTGTGAAAACCATCACCAGATGAGTGGGGAGCATGCACGATCATCCTTAACCAGCATTGAACGGCCGCTTGGCTCAGGAGAGGCAAGGGTGGTCGATCTCCAGAGAAGGCCGGCTCCTTCGATTCCATATACCTACGCCATAAAGGGGTAAAGGGGAAAAAAGGAATGAGAGAGAAAGCAAAGGAGTTCATAGCAAAAACTAACAAGGATGGGGTATGGCCACATCAATATACACTCATTCGACATCACTGGCACAAATAGCAATAAACCACATAATAGATCAGCCTACTCCATCTTCACTCCTCATTTGGTACAGAATGCAAGGGTGAATTCCAAAACTAGAGGAAGAGTGCATGAAATCCAAGTAGTATAATTAGAGTGCTCCCACCCAACTAACTTTAGCAAAAATAAACCCTAATGCCCATGGGTGGATACGAATTCCAAAAATACCCAGCCAAACCCATGAAATCCAAATAGAAAAATTAAATGAACAATCTCAGGCAGCCATTGCAGAAATAAACATCCACACACGTAAAAATAGAAGTGAAGATAGATTGAGAGAGCAAATAGTGATGCACTATTATTTACAAGGTGAAGAAGAATTACATATGAATTTTAAAGGCCACAGAGTTGCCCTTTGGAATGGTAAGCATTCCTCTATTTAATGAAAATTTTACAATGAATTAAAAATATAACATTAATGACATCATGCGGGAGAATCTATTGGAGCGGTTGGAAAATCTGCCAATGCTTTATTCCAAGAGGGATGGCATATTTTTAGAGGAATTTTAGGTACTTCTATAGAGATATGGTTCCTTGATCATTTTGAAATCTCCTTAAAATCTACTTTACCCCTTTGTACTACAAAAATATCATAGGTCAATTGCCTCTAAAGTTGTGCAACTCAAATTTCTTCCTTGCTCTTATTGGTTATCTAGATCATATAGTTGAGGTCATTGACGCTTACTTCTGGGGACCCTCAAAGCTTTTGGAATTTTTTTTTTGTGGCTATCCCAATCTACCATCCCTTGGATGAGCAGTTGGGCTCCTTCCAGTTCTATTCAATTTGTGGATAGGATTTTGGGGAAAATAATCTTCATGCTACCTTCCCATTTTTTATCCCCTTTAGGAAGATTTCTAGGATTTCAATCTTCCTCTCAAATTCAAGGCAGGAATCTAGGGTCTTATTTTTAAGCATGCCCATGCCCATTCTTTCGTCCAATATCAAACTTATTTTCTTCCATAAATTTTGCCCTTCCATCCATCCGCTTTATCCTCAAAGTCTGCCTCAACCATCAATGTATCAAAATTGGGCAGCTCTAACATAGCATTGCCCCAAAAAGAAGAGTGGGTGAAGAGGCTCAAAAATTTACCCACAATCATGGTGACTCACTGAGACTTTTTCCTTGTGGGAAAGGAGGAACCAAAAATTTACATCTTGAAACACATAAAACAACAAGGAGAGAGGGGACAATGAAGGCACAAACAAAAGTAACCAATCAAGGCTGCAAGACAAATGATGAAGGTGGTAAAAGGTGAATGGAAAATGGGGTGAGACAAAAGAGGAAGAACGAAATGGAGGGGAACAATAAGTAAAAAAACAAGAAAAAATAAAGAAAGAGAACAAGAGGGGAAAGGGGAAGGGAGGAAAACACAGAAAATGGTAGAAGTATAAGAACAACTACTACTAACTGTTATATTTTGATGAATGAGCCTTGGGAGATAACAATCACAAGATGCAGAATAACATGAAAGAAAGTAAATCTGCTAGATGACTGAAGTATGCTGAAAATATAAATCATATAAAATATTACAATGTAGCTATGGAGGAAGTGAGCACTCCATTAACAAAGCTATTGATCTACATTGTATCCATCACCAATGAATGGTGAGGCACACAGAACTACACTATCCACTAAGCTACGCTATCTGACTATGTCCCCTGACTCTCTTCACTATCTATCTAAGAGGCCATCCTTATATAGGCAAAATAGGATACTTGGCCAACACTCTATCTAGTTGTGCAAGGGACAACTTGCACATGTACAACTTGCACATTGACACTTGTGCATTTATTACATTGCATGAAGTAACTAGATAACTTGCACAGGAAGTAATCTAGATATGTATCTTGGAGGATACATTTACATAACCCAAATGATGGAATAGACTCTATTTCCAACACCCCCTTGTATTACATTATTTGGGTATTGAAGACTTTAGTCTTCAATATGGATCTTCTTCATCTTCTTCTGCTTGATCTTCGTAGTCTTCTTCCTCTGCATTCTTTGTATTCAGGTTCAGCAGGTAATCTGTGTCTTCATATGATGCAGAGTAGGTTGTAGCTAGGCCTTCTATTCTCATTGGATGATCTTTGGCATGTTCAGATTCATCTTCTATCCAACCACCTTTATAGTCCTCCTTGCAAGTGTCTTCATTTGATTCAGATTGTTGATGAATGAGTAGAGCATGATGCAATTATCCTCTTGTTATTTTGAGCTTACCTTTTTGGTGTACTGGTTTTTCCTCTATTGCTTCAGTCTTCATGTCTTGATTCCTTTTTGTATGTCTCTTCTTCCTTTTTCTTCTTCTCTTCTTGTGATTCTGCTTTGATGTAGGTGAAATCTCAGCTTTAAAACAAGTTAGTCTATCATCACAAAAGTATTGTTCTTTAACATCAACTTGTTTCTTGTGTTGAGTAAGTACAAACACAATTAATGATAGATAAATCATCAGACATTCTTTTGGAGAAAATATAACCAATCTTTGTGAGTTCCACCATGTTGTGAAGAGAATTTCATGAAGATAGTTAATCAATGTCGTAAAGCTACCTTCTTTGGCTTCCTTAAGAAATAAGGAGAATTTCATCTTGTCATTAGAAGATAGATACTCGTATCCATCTAGAGTATCTATTAAGTTTTGGGAGTAGAATTCTACTTCATGGAATAGTTCTTCATTATTGAAAGCTTTTCTCAAAATTTCATCCATAATGTTTCTTGAAAAATGATAGAACCTTAATAGTCTTATCTTATAGCTCCCTAGTGATAAGAGTATGATATAGTGCTTTTTGTAAAAATATAGTTCAATTTTAGTTGATTTTGTACAAGTTTTGTAAGAGTCAAAAATCAACTTTTTAACACCTTATTACTCCTAATTGAACTAAGCACTTTTTTCAATTTTGAAGAGGTTTTGATGTTGGAATTCTTTTGTCCCTTTTTGAAGATTTGAGACAAGCAAAAATATGTATATATCCAACCTTAATAGAAACCCTTAATAACCTCTTTTATATCCCTTGGATTATTTCTAATTTCCAATAAAATAAATTTGATGGAGTAATCCTTGTGACTCCCAAGTTTGGAAAATTAGAGAAATGATAATAATATTTGCAATATAATTTAATCCAAGTTGAATTCCTTATTCCTCCTAAGTAAGATTGCAAATATTAAATTAATAAGATAAGTCACCCCTTTAGCTTTCAAAATCTAAGTTTTAACCTTAGTTTATAACCCTTATATCTCCAACTTATGAAAGCAATAATAAATGGGATTTAGACCTTACCTTTTAGATGTAATATCTCCTCAATATTCGATGCTTTCTATGGTTGAGTATAACAACGTATAAAAGGTACCTTAGGCGCTTGATTTAATGGAGATTCCTTGGAGTGGTTGGTCTTGAATGTTGGTACGTATGGCACTAAAATTTGACCTTCAAATATGGGGAGCCTTTAATGCTCCTTCCCTTTATCTTCCATGTTGCACTTCGAACATTTTTGTTGTGCTTCTCTCACACCTTGACTATGCTACGCTCCTCCTTTGGACGTCTTTGACTGCGCTTCACTCATGCACATTGAACTTGGACTTCGAATGCCTTTTAAGGGTAGTTGATCATAGACATTGTGACAAGTGTCACGTCCATTACAAGTGAGCGCTCCCTTATTTATGTAATGCTCCAAGTCCTTTGTTCAACGCTCTTGGAGAGATTCAAAAATGTATGGGCACTTGTGTGAAGCTGGTGGAGAATACCAAGTGTCACGTCTTTGCTTGTAACTCCTGCATGGGAGTTTCTAGAACGTTGAGAGGAATGATGACCAGAATGCCAAGTGTTATTTCTGCATGGAGTCCATTCTTGTAATATCTTCGAAGATGGAGATTATAACTCCATAACCCCTTTGCTTTGCAACGTTGCTTGGGCAGCAAGCAAGATTTTTTCTACAGGTGGATGGACGATGCGCTATGGAGCTTGGATGATGATTTGGAGCTTCCTTCGATGGGTGGTCTTCTCCAAGTTAGAGACCATGAATGTAACACCTTTCCCTCTTTCTTTTATGCCTCCAAATGTATTGAATCCCTTGTAGATTTTTGATGTCTTTTTGAAATCGATATGCACTCGCTTGTCTACGTAAATGTGGCTCATGAATGATCTGAAATGAGCTTTGATTCTGTAGGTACGTACATCCAAGATGAGCCCTTGAGTGGCTCCTTCTGACTTGGGAAGAAGAGTGCTGACGTCCG
Organism: Wollemia nobilis; assembly: GCA_028583015.1. Taxonomy (NCBI): domain Eukaryota; kingdom Viridiplantae; phylum Streptophyta; class Pinopsida; order Araucariales; family Araucariaceae; genus Wollemia; species Wollemia nobilis. Next base: position 3,386,405 of record JAQPPZ010002721.1, read on the forward strand.
GCCTATGTTGGCTGTTTTTTCTGTAGAAAATGTGCCCTTTTGTGGCACTTCCAAATCTGCTCTTATGCTGTCAAAAACCATATTAGAGTAGTGCATATAATGTATTATAATGTTGTATAATAAGGCTTTTTAATATACCTTCTTTTGCACTCTATTTCCAGATCTGAAATTCTGGTTTTGTGGCAGATTTTTCCTGCAATACAAGGGTTTGAGGTTGTCTTTAAATAGTAGACACACCTTTCCCTTTTTGCTTGGATACTTTTGATAACAAGTCCAAGCTTCAATAACAGTAGATAGAAGCTTTTTAATTGATGCAAATTTTCTGCATTTCTTTCCTTGCATTCAACTTGTAATGCTTCTGATTTTTGAGACTCACCAAGTCTCACTTTCATAAGCTTCTATTTCTATTTTTGGTTAGTTAAGTTCTTCTCCAAATTCTGGAGGATTCTAACCCTTTTGGTGGCTTCTATTGGCCACTTCAAGTTGCAGATTTTTGTGCTTCAATAGTGTCTTTAGACACTTGATACAAATCAGACTTTGTGCCTTTCAAGAAACACAAAACTAATTTTCTTTTTGAGAGTGATATAATAGTACAAGTTCTTCACTTTTAATGCACTAATATTACACCTTATCACTCCAATCAACTCTCAAAGTCATGCACTAATAATTTACTACAACTAATCAAGAATAACCTAAAATGAATCTTTAAGAGTTATTCTACAATTTCACTACAATCAATGTTGTAGGACTTAGTCTTCTTTTTCAAAAATAGATAATAGGTAGTTGATAGAAGCTAATATGAAATCTAATCAACTCCTAATAAATGTGCAAATGAATCCTTAAAAGAATCTGTTTCCTTTTGCACTTTTAGAAGACTGTAATCTAATTTCCTTTTTGCAACTTTAATCCAAATTCAGGTGCTCTAATAAATCTGATAAATAATCCAATTAATGAATCTTTTTGCACCATAAGTTGCATACCTTTTTCTATAGCTCTTCTCCCACCTTTGTAGAGGATGTAGACCTTGGTGTCTAAAAACACCAAGTTGTTGCTTCAAGTAGGATGTCCTGAACAACTCCTTCTTCACCAAATGATGGTCTCGAACTTTCTTTCATGAGCCTAGGATTTGGTGGCTTGTTCTCCTCTTGTGTTCTCCTCCTTCTACTATAGATTTGGAGAAGTCTATGTCTCTAAAGTGGTGCCTTCTTGCTATGAGAGGTAATCTTCAAATCTCCAATATTTGGTGAGCTTCTTCTATCTTCAAGTCTTCTTGTCAAATTCTGACTTCAAGTAGGATCTTCTTCTAGGGTTTGGCACTCCTTGCCAAATTCTTCTTCATATTTGGCACTCCTTGCCAAATTCTCCTCTTGGGCTTGTTTTCGGATGGTGACAATTGTCCCAAGTCCTTCACTATCAAGGACTTCACCTAGATAGTGGATTTCTCCAATGAGTTCTCAAAGAACTCTCTTGATCTTCAGCAAGGCTCTCCTAGCCTTTCCTGGATGCTCGATGAGACCTTCACAAGGTCTTTGATCTAGCATCTTTTGATGGTCTTCCTTGAGACCTTTTCTTCAACCTTCTACTTCCTAGAAGTGTTGGTGGTGAGATCTTCTCTTGGATATTCTGATTTTACTACTCCTAGCTTCGAGCAGGACTCTCCTAGTCCTTCTTCTTCTTCCAAGACTAGAAGTTCTTCAATGAGATCTTCTCCTGATCTCTTCACTTTTGCTTTAGGGCTGAGCTGATTCTGAAGAAGATACTCTTCCTAAATTTCTTGTAGGAAGTCTCCCAACTCACTGAATCTTCTATTCCTACAACAAAGATATTAGTACTAAAATATTTTAGTCTACTTCTAAATCAGATATTCTTCTCGAATTCTTCTTCAGGATCAAGGCTTTTGTGGCCTATTTCAATATCAAGGCTCCTATGGCTTTTTAGTATCAAGGCTTCTATGGCCTTTTTAGTATCAAGGCTTCTATGGCCTTTTCAGTATCAAGGCTTCTATGGCCTTTTCAATATCAAGACTTCTGTGGCTTCTTCTTCAAGGCTTCTATGGCCTTTCTGTATCAAGGCTCTTATGGCCTATTCTTCAACTATGGAATTCTACAATCCAACAATGGAGATCTTTAGTCTCCTATCTTCACCATGATCCTTCACTAGAAGTCTTCTTCCATAGTATTCTTCTCTTGCACAATGAACTAACCTCTACACTATGAGGGCACGCCGACCTTCGAGCAATGAAGTTGGAGTCTCCTAGATTTCTATCATAGGAGGAGTCCCAATCCTCTAAGAATTAATTTCCTGCAACAAAAGAAACTTTAGGCACCAGTTAGAAAATTCCAGATAACCTGGATGATCTTCACTAGATGATTTGTCAATCTAGTGGATTGAGTGTTGAGTCCTAGTCTTCACGAGTTTTCATAACAACTCTATGGAAAAGACTCTAGATAAAAATGATCTCAGTATTTTCTAAAACTGAGATTCCTTTCAGTCCTATCTTTGTGACTCTCCCAAAATCTACCACCTAGATACTTCTGAGATCTTTTGTTAGTGGTTGGTCCAGTGGTGCGTCAGTTTGACAAAAACTCTTAGGCTAACCAACAATGGTGGTTTCCCTATTGACCTACATAGACTAGATCTACCGTGGCTCTGATACCACTATTAGCTTTTGATGAATGAGCCTTGAGAGATAACAATCACAAGATGCAGAATAACATGAAAGAAAGTAAATCTGCTAGATGACTGAAGTATGCTAAAAATATAAATCATATAAAATATTACAATGTAGCTATGGAGGAAGTGAGCACTCCATTAACAAAGCTATAGATCTACATTGTATCCATCACCAATGAATGGTGTGGCACATAGAACTACACTATCCACTAAGCTACGCTATCTGACTATGTCCCCCGACTCTCTTCACTATCTATCTAAGAGGCCATCCTTATATAGGTAAAATAGGATACTTGGCCAACACTCTATCTAGTTGTGCAAGGGATAACTTGCACATGTACAACTTGCACATTGACACTTGTGCATTTATTACATTGCATGAAGTAACTAGATAACTTGCACAGGAAGTAATCTAGATATGTATCTTGGAGGATACATTTACATAACCCAAATGATGGAATAGACTCTATTTCCAACACTAACTTCATCAGTTAGTAGTATCAAAGAACTGAGGAAAGAGAATAATACAACAAAATAAAAGAAACAAAATGGAAGGCAATACAAAGGACACCCTCGTAGATTTTATTCCCATGAACATACCCCACCAAGGACCAGAACCAGAATGCTCGAGGTATTGTAATAATTTTTCTTGATGAAATCATGCAAAAACTTAATTACCTTATCACCACTCCTGTAGGGAATCTTTAGTCGTAGCCACATTTTCTTTTTATGCATCTTACACATGCTACCTCTACCTTTGGAGGTATTACTTATAGATCAATTATACCATTAGTTGAGGAGTAGGTGCTACTTTCAATGATGCAACGGATATCCTTTTGGAGATTACGTAAATTTTGAGCCTTGGTCCATTGGGAATGGGATCACAACACAAAGAATAATACTAGGAACAAAGGGGAGTGTTTCAAAATCACTATACTTTCTAGAAATCTTTCGTAAGTCACCATTAAATAGGATGATGCCATTGACCACATGCATACTACACTTATTTAACTGTCAGATTATTTACACAAAATTGTGATTAAATTGGCATGCCATAACCACAGGCTCATCCTAGAGATTATACAATAAATCTGCAATGCTCAGACCAAATTGTGTTGAACTTGAGTCACCTTCTATAGTCCAATCAATATTGCCAAAATATTTTCCAATCTCCTAAGAGATCACAACTTGATAGATCATCATGCATACCAGTATTTATGTAGTCGATGATTGGTGTGGAAATAAATTTTACCATGCAAGAGCCTTCCTTTTTCATGTGGTAATAGGCTCTGATGTCACCACTCCTTGGGATTCGCTTGCTGTAAAATAATAGCTTCACATACCTCCATTGTCCTTGCGCATTTCTCCTTGTAGATCTCATTGATTGAGCCTACTATGGATGAGACCTCCTTGGCACCTCTATGTTGATGAGCTAAGTCATTGTGAAGATTTCTTGGCCCTTGCTCGTTGCTTTCCTAGATACAAAGATGGTGCAAAAATACTCCCTCTTTGTGAGTGGAATTTTTGCATTGGTCTAGATCCTCCATTTTTTAGGAGAAGGTACAAGCAATAAGGTTGTCATTTTTAGGACCGATGATCACATTTCTCCCACATGGGCTCGAGAAGTGATCCACCCCTTGTGTTCCACATGACTATGGTGTTAGCTCCTGAACAGCTTGAGATGGCATCCATGGTGAATGGTGTACAATGGATAAGGAAGCAGCAATGGTTGGAAAAGAGGATGGGAGGGTAGAATTGTTTGAATATGTCTTTTCTGCTTGAAGTAGGAGTTGCTCTACCCGTACGACCTCTTGAAATACTTGAGGGAATCTCATTTCCCCAGATTAATACAAGAGGAGGTTGATGCTCGAGCTAAGGGCTCAAACATAGTACAAGTGAGCATGGGTGGGTGATGGTTGGTACTGAAGGGAATCCTTTTCTAGCTCCTTTTAAACTGAATGTTGAAGTCTATGATGGATTCAAAAGGTACCCTCTTGATGAATGAGAGGTGCATCAAGATTTGAAAGGGATCCATAGAGCTATCAAATGTATCAATGAGAGTCCCTGCTAAATCCACCCATGAGCATATGGATTTCCACCCAATGGATCGGTACCACAATAGCGCCCTCCCTTATAGTGACTCGATCAGAAGCCTGATCATGACATCTTCAATAATTATACCATGGAGGGGTACTAGCACAACAACATATTCTATATGTTCTCGAGCAACTCCCAAGGTATCATTATATTTTTTCAAAGCTTCCAAGGCACCTTCAAGAATTTCATGAAAGCATTGGAGGTCTAGTATACCAGGATCGTTCCACTGTGAACAATATAGTTGGGCCATTGAGGTACTGGTCTTTAAAAGTCTCAATTTATGCATCAGATTCAGAGTCACCATATGATCATTCTATCTCCATTGATGAGGTCAAGGTTGTTCATCAAAGCTTGGGTCCTTCAAGAAAAATATTTTAGCTTAAAGAGGCAACTAATCTAATGATCTAGGGATGTTGCACAGCTCAAAGTCATCAGGTGATTTACAAAGATATGGGTAAACCAGAGTATCACTAAAATTTGATTTTCTCAAACACAAAAACTTAAAGAGTTCCCCAGCAAAGTCACCAAAATTTGTTGGTACATAAATCATCATCGAATGAGTGGGTAGCACTCTTGGTCATCCTCAACCAACATTGAACAGTCGCTCGACCTGGGAGAGGTAGGGATGGTTTATATCTAGATAAGGTCAGCTTCTTTGGTTCTAGCTACCTACACTACAAAAGGGGAAAGTGGTAAAAAGGAATGAGAGAGAAAATAAAGTAGGTCATAGCTAGAACTAACAAGAATGGGGTATGGCTACATCAAAATACACTCATTCAATGTCATCAACATAAACATTAGTGGACCACCTAACAAATCATCTTGCCCCATCTTCACTCATTGTTTGATACAACTGTCAAGAGCGAATTCCAGAACCAGAGGGAGGGTGCATGAAATCCAAAAAATAAAATTAGAGTGCTCCCACCTGACTAACTTTAGTAGAAATAAACCCTGATACCCAGGGATGGATGTGAATTCCAGAATCACCCAACCAGACCCACAAAATCTAGATAGCATAATTAAGTGAACAAGCTCAAGCAACCATTGCAAAAATAAACATCCACACATGCAAAAACATAAGCAAATATGGATTGAGAGAATAAATAGTGATGCACTATTATTTACAAGGTGAAGAAGAATTACATATGAATTGTAAAGGCCATAGATCCGTCCTTTGGAATGGCAAGTATTCCACTATTTATAGAAAATTTTATAATAAATTCAAAATATAACATTAATGACAGCAAGCAGGAGAATTTGTTGGAACAGTTGGAATATCTACCGATGCTTTGTTCTAGGAGGGATGGCGGATGTCCGAAGGAATTTTAGGTACTTTTGTAGATATCTAGTCCCTTGATCATTCTAATAGCTCCTTAAACTCCATTCTACTTTACCCCTTTGTTTTGTAGAAATATTAGAGGTTAGTTGCCTCTAAAGTTGTGCAATTCAAATTTCTTCCTCGTGCTCATCGACTATCTGGATCAGGTAGCTGAGGTCATGAATGCTTACTTATGGGAATCCTCAAAGCTTTTGTGATGTCGTATGGTGACCTCAACCTTGGATAAAATATTAGACATTTTATTTTGTTTTTTTTATCCTAATTTACCATACCTTGGATGGGCGGTTGGGCTCCTACTAATTCTAATAAATTTGTGGACAAGAGTTTGGGACAAATAATATATGTGCTACCTTCCCATTTTTTCATCCCCTTTAGGTGTATGTTTGGGATTCCAATCTTCTGCTCAAATGCAGGATGGGGATCTGGGGTCTTCCTTTTGAGCATACCCCTACTCATTCTTCCTTATAATCTCAAACTTATCTGCTTTCACAAATTTTTCCCTTCCATCCAATTGCTTGATCCTCAAAGTCTACCTCAATCATAAATGTATCAAAACTAGGCAGCTCTAACATATCATCATTCAAAAAATAAGAATGGGTGAAGAGGCTCAAAAATTTACCCATAATTTCTTCAAGAATTTTTCCTTCCTTTTGAAACTCGAGGGAGCACCCTAATTGTAGAGGCATTAATTTTTATTAATGTCTCATTTTGCATGTAAATTTACAATATTCGAAATGACATCACTTTTGCACCGCCCTTCTTCTGGCCACCCCTTTTTGTGTTTGTCATTCTTCATCCGTAGGTGTCTACATCTTTCTTTGATGCATTTTTTTGGCCATAAATACATCAAAGAGGGGGAAAATGTAGACATGGAAAATTAACCTATTAATATGAGTCATTTTCCTTAGATCCTTAGCTTTCCCCTCATTTTTTTAAGTGTAAGTTTGATCCCCTTTTTCCCCTTTGTTTTACTTTTTTTTCCTTAGCCTTACCAAATTTACACCTAGTCCTTATAGGGTGCAAATTTGGCATGTCAAATTCGCACCCTATAAGGAATGGATGTAAATTTTAAAATATTGGATTTTTCCTCTCAAAAACCCTTTCCAACATTGACTCATTGCGATGTCAGCCCTTGCTCGAGTTCAAGTTTTTTTTACCATATGTTTTCCCCTCCAAACCTCTTATAAATAAAGGGATTGGATCCTCTTTTTCTCCTAGCAAGTTCTTCTACCAAGTTGTGATTTTAAGTTCTTTTGTGAAAAGTGCTATTGATGAATCTTTGCTTTTGGATTACTATGATTCTATACTTCTTGTGACTAGCTACCCTTGGTGAACAAGTGGAGGAATCTTAACGATAGAAGAGGTCTACCATTTTGGTTACTACCTTCACTTTCTCATTGCTCCTTGCTTTCTCCATCAGCTAATTAGATTTTTGTGCATTATTAGTCTATTTTAAGCATTAATTTTCTATTTTGCATCATATTTTTATATTTTTGTATACTAAGATAGGCCATAGACCAAATTTACACCCAGTCCATATAGGGTGTAAATTTGAATTTCTAAATTTGCACCTACCCCATACTAGGTATGAATTTGGTAATTAGGGCTTGGTGTAAGTTTATGCTCCCAAAACCCTAATCCATCTTCTTGCATGCTTCATTTTTGTCATATTCCTTTTGTCTATGCTCTATTTTCATTGTTTCACGTTTACTATATCTTGTTTGCTTGTTCCAAAGGTCACCAATCTCTTTTTATTTTGAACAGTTAACTAAAAAGACCAATGGGGCTTGATTTTTGTACCTCCAAGCTCAATCACATAGCATCCTAAGTAGACCCCCAAATACTGATCAATTTTTCTAAGGGTTTTGAAGTTTTTTATAGGTTTTGAAGTTGTTGGATATATCAATATGAAAGTAAAAAGCTAGGATCAATCGTCGAATCAAGTAAGTGCTCTAAATAGACTTCTTAGGTTGTTTGTTGTTTGCTTTCTGCTCATTTCTATTTCAAATTTAAATCATAAGTAAAGAAAAACATCTAGTTCTATTTTAGGTATTTGAAAAAGAAAAAGCATATAGTTTGCATCCTAGGTTAAATTGTACATTGTCTTAAACCCTTGATGAAAAGAAAAATATTTACTTATTTGTAAAGTTAGGGTTTTAGTTCTCATTGAAATTAAAAATCATTCTAGAGATAGTCTTTGTTTGCTTGCATTATTTTTGAATTGCATTGTTCTTTTATTCTTCCTAGTTTAGATCTTAGTAAGGCCAAACATAGGTGCTTGTTCAATGAATACGTCAAATATTTCCACCCCGGACTTGGAGTGAGTCCTTAAGCCATTCTTGGTGAACCCTTAGGTCTCTGAGCCCCCGAGTATAGAGTAAACAACATACCCCACGGTCGCCTTGGCTCCTAGTGGATCTAGTCGAGAAGCATATGTAGTAGGGTAATTTTCCCCTCTCTACGATAATCAACATTTCTTTCCAAACCAAAACCATAATATGGGATATATAAGAATACCCATATATACAAAGAACTATAATGACCAACCACAATGCCATCACGCAATATAATATGTCAAGAATGAAATGAAGAATCCATTTGACATGAACCTCCATGATGACTAGAGAAGAAAGTCCATACGCTCTCCATGATCTCCCTAAAATTATACACAAAGTGACATACACAACTTTCTAGAACCCATGCCTTTGCAATACATCAACTAGCCATTGACATGTGACTTACCATAAGTCTAAACATGGTATGTTCATCCATGAATGCACATGTCCAAATTCCATACCTCTAAAAATATGTTCACCATATTTTCCCTCCAATCCATGGAATATTCACTAGAAAATTCCATATTCAACTTCAAAAATTAAATTTTTGAGGTAAGAGGTTATACATATACATATATAAGGCCTCAATCAAGGAATATTAGCAAGTGCTATGTCCTCTTCTTAAAATGAAATCCCTTTAAAACATAGAGGGCCTCTTATTCAGGTCACGAAGTTTAGGACCAAACCTTTTAAAATAGAGAAAAAGTAGAGTAATAGTAATTGGAGCTTTTCTCTTACATTCAATGGTAGAACCTCACCATCTTGGCTAAAATCTATCTTTATCTTACCACTTATAAAATTCTTAAATATAAATCTACCTAGTTAGCATACCTAGAAAATGAAAGAAGCATCTTACTAGGACCCCAAGTCCTTGGAGCTAATGTGGGACCTACAAACCAACTTAGGCACATCTAATTTGGTTTATTTCTTATTCTCTAGTGCTTTTTGATACACATTATAAAATTCCTTCATTCAATGGAAGAATCTACCAATCTCACCTTCCCTATTTTCTCTTTATTCTATTATTTGAGTGATACAACAAATTGAGATTGGTAAAGGTATTACTAGGAGGGAGCTTGTCCTTCATCCATAATTTAAGAGTGAATCGATCGAAATGAAACATCTCCTTCCCTTTGTCTCAGTGTATGTTCCTCCTATTGAACATCATCCCCCTCCTTTATCTTTCCACCTCCCTTCTAGAGTGTCCAACACCTCTTTGACCAAAGAAAGTTAGGAACCATTGCTAGAGTCTCAATTCATTAGATGGAGTTGCCTTGTAAAGGGATTATTACATAGTATATGAGAAGAAGAAATGATTGATACAAATAAAGTTCTCTAGAGCTCCTTCTCCCATCATGAATTGAATAGAATAATACACCTTTCTCAAAAAATATTGAATGAATAAATGCATTGCTCTGCTTATGTGATAAATATTTATTAAAGTGGAAGCATCTCCCTTGCCACCACTCCACTATAGATGATGAAGTGAAACCTCTCCTTCATTTTCATTCGTAATATGGGTTTTATAGAGACGATAAGGTGGATGCAGAGTGAATACTTATAATATTAAATACCTATTTAAGCTTTTCATTAGATTGATTGGGCCTCAGTATTTTAAGAGGAAATAATTCCTCTAAAAAATTATCTTTTCATTACACTTCCTAGGTGAGTGAAAGGGCATGGTATTTCTCCATTAAAATTCAATCAAATGTGGAACTAAGAAATGATGGTATATGGGTTATGGCTGATATATGACCTTTTGAATACCTTAAATCAACAAACACAAATAATTTACCATTCCTTAAAAGCTTACATTTATTGGTGAAAATGAGAGAATAACATGAACCAAAAAAACACATAAAAAAGGCTCCTCTAATTTTGAGCCTGACTTATATAGTATATTAGGGATATAAAAAAATATTTAGACTCTTATTTTCACCTTCAGTAATGAAGGAGATTGTATTTTCATCTATTCTACATTGAAATAAAAAATATTGAAGCAAAAAAGAAATGAATTTTTGTTCAATAAATCTATACATGATAAGTGCAATTCCAAACATCCTCAAGAAATATAATTTGATAGCTAAGGAATCCATCTATTCAAATAAAAAACAAATGGTATTTTATATCAAAAAAGGAAAAAGAAACTTGGTTGTGAATGTTGCTCTTGAAGTAAGAAGTATGTTGTGACATAGTGAGATCCTAGTGATCTAATTCCACCTTAGGTTTTGGACTATAACCCTAAAGAAAAAAATTTAGCAACATACAAAGCTCCCATAGAATACTCCCAACACCACACTACTCTTGGAATCATCATAGAAAATAAAACTCTAAAATCTTGATATCAGGTCATGGAGATTTGCACCTACTCTAATACCATGTTGTATTTATCGATACTTCCAAAAATATAATCAATAAATTAGCCCAAAAAAGGAATAACTCAGAAAGAACACAACAATATAAATGGTGTTTCTAGACACCAAAATAATCTCCCTAAAGGAAATAATAGCACTCCAACTGATAAAGAAATGGTTTGACTCATGAGATATAAATACCCAGTTACATGAGACCTTTAGATCAAGGTCAAAGAACATAACTTAATGTTTATTATTAAAATATTACAAGTAGCCACTAATATAAGGTGTACAAAGGCCCAAAGGGTTATACATACAAGTATAATATAGAAGTTAATTGTGGCCTCAAGTGAATATTAACACCACATTCTGACATGGTAAACTTGATATTTTGTATACCAATAGCATTACATTGAAATGAAAAATCATTTTAATAAATTTTATTTATAATTTCAATTATCCTTTATTTTTTTATTGTTTTGCGAAAGTTCATTCTAGAATTGCTTTAGATCATGCTTCACTAAATATAAATTTTCTCTTTTTACACCCATATATTCTTTCTTTGTTTTCTTTCACAATTATTTTGTATGTTTTTTATTTTCCTCTTCTTTATTTGATTCATTCAAAATTTTCTAGCTACTTTACATTATTCATTATACCATGTATATGCGAGAAAACTATCTTTTATTTCCTCTTAGACTTGATCTTTTACACCCTTTTAATGCTTCTTGAATTATATCAATTACTTCATTTCCCTTAATTCCTTTATCTCTTTTTCTTCTACTACTTTTTGTAGCCCCATTTTTACCAATTCGTTTTTTGGAATATGAAGTGGTTAAGCTTATATTGAGGTCACCATTGACTATTTGTATTTGTGTTTATCTTATTTATGGTTTGGTCCCATGTAAACCTTAAAAATGTTGCTTTTATAATTTTCTATAATATTTTATGTTGGAAATTTGAGTTATTTTACGTTGTCATTGATGTCACATGGATCACATTTGAGTTTTGGTGGCAAAAGCACTTCATAAAATATCATTTATGATATTTTGAAGAGCATGGATATATATAGGGTTTTTGTGAAAACCAAGGCAGACAAAATAAAAGGTTTTATTTAAAACCATGGATGGAAAATTTGAAATGGATTTTTCTTAAAACCCAGGTTGGCTTTTCGTTTCATCAAAAAAGGTGCCCCGGTGATGGAGATATTTAATTTTAAATATTTAGTTTAAATTTTAAATTATTTAAAATTTTAATTTTAATTTTAAAATTAAAAATAAAATTATAGCGTCGATGTCTAAAGAAAGGAGGAAAGGCATATATTAAAAATAATAGCGCCGACGTCTAAAGAAAGGAGGAAAGGCATATATATATATATATATATATATATATATATATATATATATATATATATATATATATATATATATATATATGCCACCAAAATTTTCGATATTTTTAATTTTGTAAAGAGATATTTTTAATTTTGTAAAGAGGTGCAAAAGTGAAGGTTGCTTTGTTCTTTTTCAAAGAGGATTAATTCTTTCATGAGGAGACATGATGTATTTTAATGAGTAGGAGTAATAAGGTGTTATATGGAAATTATTGTTGTGTTATTAATCATGATCCATAACCCTTATTGAAAGTTGAAAAATAAAGTGTGTTGAGTGTGACAGATTTAGTGGACAACTAATAAGGCATCAAAAAGGTATGAGCAATATTCTCCATTGACTTTGTTTATGGTGGTTGATTTCTGAAATATCATTGTAGATAAAAGTATTAATTGTGGTTTCCTTTTCGAAAGTGGTTGGTTGAATGATTCAAGGTTTTTTGGTTTGAGAGTTGTGTTTAAACCTTGTTTTATAAGCATTGTTGTTGAAGCCATTAGTTGTGTGAAAAACCTGAGATAGAGTTTGAGAAGAACATGAGTATCATTGTTATGTGAAGAATGTTTTATAAGCATTATTGTTGAAACCCTTTGATTGTACAAAGAACTTGAACTTGAGTTAGAGAACAACATGAGTATCATTTTTATGTGAGATTTGTGGTTAAGCATTATTGGAAAAATTTGAGTTAGTTGATACTTGCTTGGACTAGGGTTTATACGAAAGAGTTGTTCCTTATTGTGATTGGTTGAGTAGAGTTGTTTGAGCCTAGTCAAGTGAATGAGTGAAGTGGTTGTTCAAGTTCCATGAAACAAACTATTCTATATTCTTATTTGAGTTGAGATCATTGTGGATCATTGTTGTCATCCATTGTAGAGTGCATTTTCATTCATTGTTGAGTTCATCATTGAGCCTTGCCTTCATAGATTTTTGGACAGATTTGTGGTAGCTTTTGTGCATGATTGATTGAGCCTTTGAGAAGGCTTTTGGGATAGATTTTTGGATATATTTGTGGTATCTTTTGTGCATGATTGATTGAGCCTTTGAGAAGTCTTTTGGATAGATTTTTGGACAAATTTTGTTGTAGCTTTTGTGCATGATTGATTGAGCCTTTGAGAAGGCTTTTGGATAGATTTTTGGACAAATTTTGTGGTAGCTTTTGTGCATGATTGATTGAGCCTTTGAGAAGGATTTGGGATAGATTTTTGGATAGATTTGTGTACAAAATTTGAGCAAGTTCTTGGTGAGCTTGCTGAGCAAATTTTGAGCAAGTTATTGGTGAGCTTGCTAGAGCATATTTTGAGTAAGTTCTTAGTAAGCTTGCTGAAGTAGATTAGTGGATTGCCTAGCTGAGCAGGTCAGTGAATTGGCTTGCTAAGCAGATCAGTGGATTACCTACCTAAGCAGATCATGATTACCTACCTAAGCAGATCAGTGGATTGCCTACCTAAGCATATTAGTGGATTGCCTACCTGAGAAGATCAGTGGATTGCCTAGCTGAGCAGATCAGTGAATTGCCTTGCTGAGCATATCAGTGGATAGCCTAGCTTTGAGTAAATCAAAATAATTATTTTTATTGGGATAAGGATCCCTATTTCTTTATAAAATATTATAAGGATATTATCTTGTGGAGTACCCCACATTGGAGGAACCACGTTAAATCTTGTGTATCAATTGTGTGTGGTGATTTGTGCTCTTACTTACTATTGTTATCTATGTCAATAATGCACATTGCTATATTTATATATTGCAATTAAGGACACTAATTAATATTGGTTTGGAAAGAAAGTAAAAAGTGGGTGCTATACTGTTCACCCCCCCTCTCAGTATAAGTTTGTGTTCTTCACAGAGAGGGATCCTTCGAAAAGGCTAACAGATTGAGGGCAGATTCTACAAGAACACAGATGGATTCACATAATGGATCATCTACAAATAAGGCTCCATTTTTTTACGATAACAATTATGCTTTTTGGAGCATGAGAATGAAAAACTACTTGATATCACAAGGATATGAGGTATGGCAGATGGTTTAAAAATAGTATAAGGTTGAAGGTGATCCCGAGGTAGATAATACTATCAAGAAATTGGTTGAGATCAATGCAAGGACAATGAATTGTATTTTGAGTGGACTACGTGAGATAGATTTTGCAAATTTCATGGTATGTAATTCAGCTAATGAAATGTGGACCAAGTTGCGGAATACCTATGAAGGAGATTCCAAGGTAAAGTTGGCAAAACTACAAACTCATAGAAAAATATTTGAGGAATTGAAAATGGAATATTTTGAAGATATAGCAAAAGTTTTTACTTCGAGTTGATGAGATTACTAACACCATGACAGGTCTAGGGTTTGAGATAAAAGAATCAGAAGTTACTCAAAGGGTTTTAATATCACTTTCCATGAAGTATGATGCAAAGTTTTTAGGAATAGAAGAAACAATGGCTATCAACAAGCTAACAATGGAATAACTACAAGGAACTCTCACGGCTTATGAGATGAGGATAAGTAAGCATCAGGTTCCAATAAAATAAATTGCATTCAAGGCTTCAGAGAAAAATCAAGGGAAAATTCCAGAGTCAGATAGATATTCAGATAATTATGAGGAAGCTAACTTCATAAAAAGGAAAAAGGACTCAAGAAATTACAGAGATATGAAGAAATTCAAATGCTACAAGTGTGGTGATTTTGGTCACTATGCAAATAAGTGTCCACATGAAGAAAACAAATATGATGAAAAATATGATCATAGAAGAAAAGAATATGGAAAGCATAAGCATGACAAATATGTCAGATACAAGCAAAGCAGGTATGAGAAGAAGAAAAGTTTTTGTAGGACAAATAAAACTTTCTACATTGAAGAAGTAAGTGATAGCTCAGATCACAGTGATAAATACAAGTCAGATGATGAAAAGAAATAACATATATTCCTAGGAATAGAAGATGAAAGATAACAGTGCTTTGTGTGTGGTCAAAGAGATCACAGATCATGATATTGCAATGGATTCAGTGATAGTGAAGATGAGATGACACATCCAGGAAACAGGCATGGTCAAAGAAATCATGAAATTTTCTTTGCTATAGAATATTATAATGATCTTAGTGATAGTGAAGATGAAGAAGGGTTTTTCTATGGGATAAAAGAAGTAGAAGGAGAAAATTCACTCCAAAAAAAATAATTTAAACAAGAGAATATTGTAAGAAAGACAGATGTCTCAGTTGATCTAAAGGAAGACTTAAATTATATGCATGAGCAACTACAAGAGGTTAAGGAGAATCTAAAAGAATTGATATGTTCCATACTTGAGAATTTTGATCCATCACATGACTCAAAAGGTCAAGATATTTTCACTAAGAAGGAAACATGTATTTCAGATACAATAAATATGGATGCCAATTTGCTATTTGACACAAATGAAGAGAAAGAAGAGAAAGGTTCCAAAGCACCAAAGGTCTCATATTTCAGGTTTGGGAAATCACGCTCAAAAGAAAAGGAAGTTCTAAAAGATGAAAGCAAGGAAGAACCTAAGTTTTATGAAGAAAGTTCCAAAGTTCCTATGACTCCAAACATTTAGTTTGGATCTTGTTTTGAGATAGGTGAATCAAGTTCAAAAGGAAAAGAAAATCTTGAAAAGAAAAGCAAGGAAGAAATTAAGGAAGAGGATTTAGATACTACAAAGAAGGTTCAAGGATACAATGTACAAGTCAAAAATGATCACAAGGATAATGGTCAAGAAAGGTATGAGGAACCAAGGAATGAACAAAGGGCTTTTCAAGGACATTATTTTTCTTGTAATGGATTTGGACATAGGGCTATACACTATAGGGTTTATGGATCAAAGAAGTTTGATTTTGTTGGAAGGAACTTCAAAGGAAGAAGGTATGGTTTTCAGGGACATTGTTTCTCATGCAACATGATTGGTCATAGAGCTTCTCAGTGCAAATAAAATGAGCAACATGGTTTTGTATTTAGAGCTACACAATTTAGAAGGCATGGTCATAATTATTATTAAAACAGAACTTCACAATACAGGGTTCAGAAAAGGAATGGATATGGAAATTATTTCAAGAAATAATTCAGGATATGGGCACCATCCAAAGGCTACAATATCAAGTATTTTAATTGCAATAACTTTGGAAATATTGCAAAATGGTGTAGGCCTCAATTCAAAACAAGTTTAAGATAAGAAGGTCAAGCAGCTTCAAGGCAAGAAGGTCAAACAAATTCAAGACAAGAAGATCAAGTAATTCATCAAGATAAGGATATCATAAAAATATGGAAGGAAGTTGATAGAGGAAAGAAAAAATATAATATGGGAGTAAAATTACTCCCACCCCAAAATTAATAACCTCAAGAGAGAAGGTGCTGAGGGGGCTATGCTTAAAAGTCATATATTTTAGGCCCATAGGTGTCCCTTTTGTCATTGATGTCAAAGGGGGAAAGATTTGAGTTAGGGGGAGCAACCTCCAAAGAGAGATTTGATTTAGGAGGAGAAGCATCAAAATATAGCATTGAGTTAGGGGGAGCAGCCTCCATAGAGAGTATTGATTCAGGGGGAGCAACTTTTATTCTCAGAGATGGTTTTTGTAGTGATTATGATGATTTGAATTAGAGGTGTTGCCATCAATGACAAAGGGGGATATTGTTGGCAATTTGAGTTATTTTACGTTGTCGTTTATGTCACATGGATCACATTTGAGTTTTGGTGGCAAAAGCGCTTCATAAAATATCATTTATGATATTTTGGAGAGCATGGATATATACAGGGTTTTTGTGAAAACCAAGGCAGGCAAAATAAAAGGTTTTATTTAAAACCATGGATGGCATATTTGAAATGGGTTTTTCTTAAAACCTAGGTTGGCTTTTCGTTTCATCAAAAAATGTGCCCCGGTGGTTCGTGCGTTGTGTAAGAAGCAGGAGGTCCTGCGATCGAGTCTCATCGGGGATGCTTGCTGTGTTGAAACGCTCGAAGTATTTTTGAGTTTTTGAAGGGCGCAGAATATTGATGTATTTGTTTTGGTTCATGCCCCTTTGAACACATGAGGGGGTGTGGCCCAATGGAGGCTTGGTAATGGTTAAGGTGCTGAGCGAGGAGGCGTCAAGGGATCGAACCCCGTCAGGGACAGAGGCAAGTTAATATTTTTTAATATTTTATTTTTCTAAAGTTGCCCTGAGAAATAAGCGTTATGATGCACCTTAAGAAAAAGAGAGATTTTTGGTGATTTTATTTTTGGAAGTATATCATATTATATATCGTTGGAAATCTTATTTTGAGGGCTATTTTATTAACTTGCTTAGAGGGAGAAATAAGGTGTGTGTAAAGAGATATTTCTAATTTTGTAAAGAGGTTAAAAATTGAAGGTTGCTTTGTTCTTTTTCAAAGAGGATTAATTCTTTCATGAGGGGACATGATGTATTTTACTGAGTAGGAGTAATAAGGTGTTATTTGGATATTATTGTTGTGTTATTAATCATGATCCCTAACCCTTATTGAAAGTTGAAAAATAAAGTTTGTTGAGTGTGGCAGATTTAGTGGACAACTAATAAGGCATCAAAAAGGTATGAGCAATATTCTCCATTGACTTTGTTTATGGTGGTTGATTTTTGAAATATCATTGGAGAGAAAAATATTGATTGTGGTTTCCTTTTCGAAAGTGGTTGGTTGAATGCTTCAAGGTTTTTTGGTCTGAGAGTTGTGTTTAAACCTTGTTTTATAAGCATTGTTGTTGAAGCTATTAGTTGTGTGAAAAACCTGAGATAGGGTTTGATAAGAACATGAGTATCATTGTTATGTGAATAATGTTTTATAAGCATTGTTGTTGAAACCCTTTGATTGTACAAAGAACTTGAACTTGATTTAGATAACAACATGAGTATCATTGTTATGTGAGATTTGTGGTTGAGCATTGTTGGAAACATTTGAGTTGGTTGATACTTGCTTGGACTAGGGTTTGTGAGAAAGAGTTATTCCTTGTTGTGATTGGTTGAGTAGAGTTGTTTGAGCCTATTCAAGTGAATGAGTGAAGTGGTTGTTCAAGTTCCATGAAACAAACTATTCTATATTCTTATTTGAGTTGAGATCATTGTGGATCATTTTTTTCATTCATTTTAGAGTGCATTGGCATTCATTGTTGAGTTCATCATTGAGCCTTGCCTTCATAGATTTCTGGACATATTTGTGGCAGGTTTTGTGCATGATTGATTGAACCTTTGAGAAGTCTTTTGGGATATATTTTTGGAAATATTTGTGGCAGCTTTTGTGCATGATTTATTGAGCCTTTGAGAAGGCTTTTGGATATATTTCTAGACATATTTGTGGAATCTTTTGTGCATGATTGGTTGAACCTTTGAGAAGGATTTTGGATAGATTTGTCGACAGATTTTGAGCAAGTTCTTGGTGAGCTTGCTAAGCATATTTTGAGCAAGTTCTTGGTGAGCTTGCTAGAGCAGATTTGAGTAAGTTATTGGTGAGCTTGCTGAAGCAGATCAGTGGATTGCCTAGATGAGCAGATTAGTGAATTACTTTGTTGAGCAGATCAGTGGATTGCCTACCTGAGCAGATCAGGATTGCCTACCTGAGCAGATTAGTGGATTGCCTATCTTAGCATATCAGTGGATTGCCTACCTGAGTAGATCAGTGGATTACCTAGCTGAGAAGATTAGTGAATTGCCTTGTTGAGCAGATTAGTGGATAGCCTAGCTTTGAGCAGATCAAAGTAATCATTTGTATTGGGATAAGGATCCCTATTTATTTGTGAAATATTATAAGGATATTATCTTATGGAGTACCCCACATTGGGGGAACCACGTTAAATCTTGTGTCTCAATTATGTGTGGTGATTTAGGCTCTTGCTTACTATTGCTATCTATGTCATTAATGCACATTGCTATATTTGGATATTGCAATTAAGGACACTAATTGATATTGGTTTGAAAAGAAAGGAAAAAGTGGGTGCTATATTGTTCACCCCCCCTCTCAGTATAAGCTTGTGTTCTTCATTTTATTCTTCAGTATCAGTCTCACAACCTTCACGTAAAGGCATCATATATTTGGGTATAAATACCTCTTCATACCAAAATTTTTGGCTATCGATTGAATTGTAATTTTATTCTCCATTTAGAGAGATTATTGGTGTCCATAGGCACCCTATCACATTTTGTGTTTTTATTTTTTATTGTGTATTCCTTTTTGTTAATCAATACTAGGTCGTTTGATTCCATATGTTTCTAGAAACTATTGTGAAATATAACATAGTATCAAAGTGGTTGTAAATAGTCATTATTTGATTGCTTCTATGGGTAGGAGTTTTTTCTTCTATATTCTCTTGAGGGTAACTTTTTGAAGCTAGTGAAGAAGATTTTTTTAAGGTTGATGGTGTTAATCTGAAGAAAGGTTTTTGATAAAAACCCTAGATGGACCTAGATCGTTAGGATCTCACTAAAATCAATAGATTTGCTCTAGGAGAAATATTCACCGATAGGTTCATTTTTCCTCTCATTATCACTCAATCTTATTTTGTTTGAGATTTTTTTGACCAAATGGAAGCCCTAGTTTTAGGATTGGGATTTTTGAGGTTTTTTTGAAACCTCATTTGTCTTTTATGGATTTAAAAAAAAACCATTTCCTTTTCTCTTTTAGCTTTTCTTGTCCAATAGTAATACAAATGAGAGAGTAGACTACTTGGATATTGTGAAATAATAAAATAAGAGGTTAATGTTTTCTAGATAAAACCCTAGTACCAAAGAAGTTATGAATAGAAATTCATGCTTAACAAAGACAAAGTTACAAAATAGTCCAAAAAATATTTTTTTGCATAAGCAAGAGAGGATGTCCTAATTGGTTTTGCTCAACAAAATGGCTATGTAGGGAAAATTGTAATAGATATGGAAAAACCTTAAATGTTTTTGGATTCTTTGTGAACTTTTAGAGAGGTCCATGTTCAACACTTATGTCATGTTTACCTCTAGGTATTCTAATTTTTTGTTTTAAAAAAACTATGATTTCCCTTTCTTCTTTTAATTTCAAATTTTAAAGAGAAATATTTCTTAGAATATTTGAGGAAATATTCGCTAGAATATTTGATGAAATATTCGCTAAAGTGGCAGTTTGTTATGGAAATTTGGATGTGTACACACTAGCATGACAGAGGCCTATGCAAGGCACATAAGGGGATAATTAGCCAGCAATGGTTTATTTAAGTTTACTTGCTAGCGTTTTCCTCCCAAGCTTGGTGTTTGGAGGGTTCGTTAGCAAAGGCCCTTTAAGTTAGGGGGCAATGGGAGGTCTTAAGTTTGAATCCCTCTCATACCCTATTCTTTTTTATGATGATATCAAGAATCATGACATGCAAACCTATGATGACATGACAATATATGATGATGTGACATCCTATGATGACATGGAACCCCTTTCCATAGCTATGATGGCATAGCAAGGTTGTATAGATGTCATGTAGTAGTATATATAAATGATATGGCAATATAAATATCTAACTTGGTAATAGGTGTATGAATCTCAAGATAATATTTGGTAGTCTACACAACTGACATGACGGTCTATATAATTGACTTGGCATTTAGAGCATGAATAACAAGGTGACATATGGTAGTCCATATAAGTGACATGGCATAAAATATGGTAGTTTATGGATATTTTGACCTAGTTTATGATGTGGAATGAATTTCAAGATGACATATGGTAGGTTATGTAGGGGCTAATACAAATGCTAATGTGTCATGCTCTAATTGGGCTGATGTGGCAAGCCTTATACCACTTGGCATATATAAAAATAGGTTTGACTAATCATATTTTTCTAACTCTTTAAACTTGATAAACAACTTGCATAGTCAATAGTAAACTTGGTGATGCACAAATTTTAAATCAAATTAAAATGTGACTAGTGGCACAACATGGTTCATAGATTAGATAGTAAATCAAATCATGATAAGTGGCATCATGCACTTCACTGGTATGTTGCATAATAAATATATGCTTGGTACCCCCATAGCCATCATATAACAACATGTGATAGCCTCTCATTCATTATAAATGCTAATTTTGTTTTTGTTTTTTTTTTATATTTTGAGTATATTTTTGCAATTTTAGCATAAAACTTTTGGGGCCCATAACTTTTGCATACAGAATACTTTTGAAACTATTTTTTTAAATTGAATTATTTTTTGAGCTCTCTATATTGGTGATGTTTTTTTTTTTTTTTCTGGTCACAACTACATGCATATATTTGAATATTGATAGAACAATTATGGATTATCATGTACCCTTGTTGAGTGGTCCTAACTATGCTACCTAGAATATCAATATTGAAGCTCTGCTTCAAAGTAAGGGGTTACTAAAATACATGAATGAGGAGCCTCATGATACTAATATTAAAGAGGTGAAGCAAATATATAGGGATAAGAAGGATGAGACTCATGGTTTCATTGCTCTTCATGTTGAAATGTATAAAACACTCATTTAGTACTGCCATAGATCCTAAAGTGTTGCTTGATAAATTTTAGGGTTTGTGTGATCGAATTGCTTCCATACAAGACAATAGATTAGAGGTTGAGTTAATAACCTTATCCATGGATTCACTTGATATTGTTGATGATTATATTAGTTGGTTCAAGAAAATGCAAGAAGACATCCAAACTATAAGAGGATTGCACAAGGAGAGAAGAGAATCACAAAATAAGTTGAAAAAGAAAATGAACATTGAACTACTTAATATTATTTTCACTAATGTGTCTAAAATATATGAGATAGTTGTTATCTTTGAGATGCTTTATCTGTACTTTTATATTCTCTTGCACCACCCATTAATGAGGTATTTAAGTACCTTTTGCACCATTAGGCTAGGAGAAGTAGGCATAAGGGAAATTCTATTTTTAATTAGAATCACTCAAATGAAGTCATTGCTAAAGTCCAAAATGATAAAAAGCCCCCAAAAATGAGAAGCCCAAGAAGCCTTTCAAGAATCCTACTTGTGATTTTTGCAAAAGATAAGGGCACAAAGTAGATTTTGTATAATACAAATCAAGAGACTTGATGAAGTAGTAAGAAAGGAGGTGTTGATGTTACTCTCTTCTACATACAAGTGAAGGAAAATTTTTATGGGGAAACCTCATAGCCTCATGTAGTGGTTCATTCTACATATTTGATACCCACTTATTTAGCTGAGTAGATAGAATATTCAAGGGCAACTAGGTACATGACAAATCATAATAATCTCCTTCAAGGCTACAACAAGACACATGTTGGAGAACGTATTATAATTGGAGATGATTCTTCATTGTAGGTTGTAGGGAGTGGTGATATTAGCATCGAATATTTCTTGATGAGGTATTTCATGTTTCTAATGTTATCCCTAACCTTTTTTCTATATATCACATTACTCATATATATATAAAGGTATAGTTTTGGCCTAATAGATGGGTAATTAAGGCTATAGACATTATGTTCAAAATTGTTGCTTCTAGTTATTGTGATGAGACTGACCACACATATAAGTTGGGAGAAAGACCAACATCTTCTATCTCTCTTTATAGAAGGAATAACTTTGTTGATATAGTTTTCCATGTTAATAACGAGAATTATAAGTGTCATTATAGGCTTGGGCATCTCAGCTATGGTTCCTTGAGATACATGAATCATATTCATATGACTATTGGGATTCCATGCATATAGCTCCTCCAAGAGGTACATGTGAGTGGTGTATTATGGGAAAGCATCATAGAGAAACATTTCTAAAATGGGTTGCAAGGCAAGCATATCATTCCTTGGATATCGTATTGTCTGAATCTATAATATTTTCTAGAAGCATTCCAAAACATGAATTCACTATAATCACATGCAAAAAAATGTAGGAATGAATCAAAGACAACAATAGTAAATGAAGTAGAGAGGATAATGGATATGATAAGAAGAAATGAAATTTGGTTGTCTATAGGCACCTAATATATCATATTTTATTCACACTTATAATGCAAATGATTTCTCATTGAGGGGTATTTATAGTGATACAAAAACCCCAATGAGTGGTTAACCTCAAGCTAACATTAACTTGACCTTGAGGTTAACTTACAATAAAATAATAATAAATTACACCCTTTAGAAAATGTTATCCATAAAGTGGATTAACCAATATCGCTAAGGATGAAATGTCAAAGGTGCCTTTAGGCTTACATGAACATACCCATAGGATTACATAACTGATGAATTCTCGTAGGCTACATTAAAAGTGCTCATAAGAACTTCTTCACACTTTTCACCATGGCCTAACAATATCAATCTATACATATTTCAACATATACATAGTAAAATTTACAGACCTATGGGTACACCATCCCTCTCAAGAAATAGGTACTTCCTTCTTTTTATTGATTATTTCTCTAGATATGTGCAATTGTATACCATTCACTTTAAGTATGATATTTTGAGAAGTTTAAGACCTTCAAGGCCCTTGTTAAAAATCAGCTAGATAGGAGAATCAAATGTCTAAGAATATATCAATATGATGAATATGTTAGCTACGGTTTTCATAATTTTTTGGATTCTCATGGGATTGCATATCAAAATACCGGTTACTATGCTCCTTAATAGAATGTTGTGGCTATAATAAAATACGGTAATCATGTAGATAGCATGATGTGTGATTCATTTCAAGAGGATATATCATAAGTTTTGGGGTGAGGTTATCACTTGTGTGGCATACATAATCAACAAAGTTCCTACTAGGGTAGTATAGGGCATGATGCCTCTTGATATATTAACAGGGGATAAGCCTAATGTATCTCAAATTTGTATCCTTAAATTTTCAACATGGGCTTATATACTCCAATGATCTTCAAAAGGAGGCACCAAAAACTCATAAGCATATCTTTGTGGGGTATTCTAATACTTCAAATGCATTGGTTTTTTTATAATTAAAGGCATGTTTTTAATCCAAAGAGATATGATATTTAATGAGATTCTTCCAAGTATTCCTTCCATCCCACCACCTAAGTTTTTGGTTATGAATTCTTCTAATCCTTTGATTATTTTTTATTTAGTTGGTTCTAATATTTTTATTGCATTTATTCCTATTAGAGCATCTTCTTTATCTTCCTTGAGTGGTTCCTCCTTGCCTAATAATTTATCCCCTTCATGGACAACACCACAAGCAACATTCTCTTCTCTAAGAGTAAAGTAGGATATGCAAGACAAATTAGGTTAGAATGTTTCAATCTTGCAAGATGAGGTGATTTATAATGATTTGGATTCTTTTAGTTTTAACTTCTAATGTTGAGATATCACAAGATACACATGATACTTTGGTTCGTCCAACACCCAAGTGGTTTAAGATGCTCCTAAAGGATGTTCAACCTATTTTAACTCTTGAGTGACATTACAAGAATCCTTCCCGAGCATTACTTTAAAATATAGAATATTCTCAATATATTATCACATATTCTAAGGGTAAGCTCGAATGGGAAGATGTTATGTTGGTAGAGTATGAGACTCTAACGAAAAACGAAAAATAAGACTTAGGAGTTTATCTCTCTTTGTGAAGAAAAAAAATTTATTGGCTACAAATGGGTCTACATGACAAAAGACACATCATATGATCAGGTAGAGAATCATAAGGCATGCCCTTTTACCAAGGGATTCTCTCAACAGGAAGGAGTGGATTATTTTGATATTGTTACACCAATGGCTAGGATGGACTCAATTAATATGATCCTCTCCATTGTTGCCTCCTATGGATGGAAGATACAACATATGGACATGAAGTATGCCTTTCTATATGGGAAACTTAAATCCATTTATTTTTCATCTGACTAGGTCTTTGTATGGACTTAAGCATGTTCCTCATGCATGGCATGATAAGATCCATTTTTTTCTTTGTGGGTTTTAGCAATGTGAATTTGAACATGATATTTACATCAAACATTAAGATGGAAAAACTTTTTTAACTATGTTGTATGTTGACAATATTCTCATCATTGGAAGCTCCTCTACTTTGATCTAGGACCTAAATTCATAGCTTCATTCCACCTTTGATATGGCAAATTTGAGGTTTATGCATTATTTTTTGGGGATTCATATTTGATCAAACAAACTTTGGCATCACCATTTCCTAGCACAAGTATGCTTCGGATATTCTTTAGTGCTTTAGAATGGAGAAGTGTAGCCTACTCAGACTCCTTTTGCCTAAGGCTTAAAACTTCACCCTAATTGCATCACACCTTTAGTTAATGTCATGCTATATCAATATCTTGTGAGAGGACTTATCTTACTCACACTAAAACAGATATAGTGTCAACTATTGTTCCAAATACATATAGGCACCCTAGGAGATTCACTGGACTATAGCTAAGAGGACTATCAAATAAAATAGAGGGACATATCATATGGATATTCACTACTGCATTAGCTTCCCTATGATGTTGATTGGGTAGGTAACTTGGATGAGCAGTAGTCCACCATAGGCTTTGTGTTCTATTAGGTGTATAACCCAATGTTATGGTGTTCCAAACACCAATACACTATTTCTTAGTCCTTCATGGGGGATTAATATTATGTTGCCAATGAGGTAAGTAAGCATCTCAAGTGAATGCTCATGATTTTGGATAAGATTGGCATTCCTTTGAGCTTTCTAGTCACCCTTTAATGTGATAATCAGAGCACTATCTAGCTTGTCCAAAATCCAGTGTTCCATCAATTGAAAAAGCATATAGAGATATAGATACACTTTGTGAGATGGCTTCATGTTTGTGGGATGCTCGATCTAGTGTTTGTGCCTTCATCAAAGTAGGAAAAAAATATATTGATCAAGCTCATTCTTGAGATTACATTTACCTACATGTAGGAGCTTCTTAGAGTTGAAGAGTTTCCATAGGGGGATGCAAAGTAAGGGTCTCTCTCCATATCCCTAATTTAGCTTAAAGGAGGATGCTGGAATATGTGGTGGTTAAGCTTCTCTTGAGGCCATGACTGACTAATCATATTTGTATTTGTTATATTTTCCCTCTAGGCCCATGTAAACCTTGAAAAATGTGCTTTTATAATTTTTTATAATATTTTATTCTTTAGGGTCAATCTCACAACCTTGACCTAAAGGCATCATGTATTTGGGTATAAACACTGTTCATTCCAATATTTTGGTCTATCGATTGAAATATAATTTCATTTTTTTATTTAGTAAGGATATTTGTGTCCACATGCACCCTATCATATTATAGGTTTTTCTTTTTTGTTTTGTGTATTCCTTTTGTTAAGTGATACTAGGAAATATTTCATTCCTACATCCTTGAAAATTAAAAACTTTCTTTTTCATGAAAATATTTTGTTGTACTAAGGATTGTTATTGATTGTTTGGGACCACCTTTATTTGTTGATTTTTTTTGCAATGACAATTATATATCGACGGGATTATGATATAATTTCAACTTTATTGGAGAATCCCTAGTCTCTACCTTTTTTATATTCCTAAATGAGTTCTATGAATAGATAACATAATCTACAACACTTGTACCATTATAAGTTTTCAGGTGTATTTTTTAGATTTTTTCACTTATTCATACCATTACTGATTTATCTTTACCAAAACAAGTGATGAATCATTTATCGTTAAGTACTTTTCACATCCTTGGCTTTCCTCTTTTTCCAGCCATAATGGGTTATTATCCATGTCTTCATTCTTTCGTAGATTTTTCCTCTATTTGTTCATTTTTCTTCCATTGAAATATCCTTTAAGAAGCATTATTTTAGTCCTCATGATTCATGTCATATTTCTTATAGGTTTTTATGATTGTGGACTTAAGTATCAAGATGCAATTCTAAATGTTGTTTCATTCACTTATTTTAATCCATATATTGTTTATTACAATCTTCTTTCTCCACTTGTATAATTACGTCTGATGATTCTTTTGCAATGCCACAATTATACATAAATTAGAAATTAAATTTGAAATAAATCATTAGAGAATCTAGACATCAAAATAAATGCATTAAAGTTGCAAGCTTACTGCAATGGTAAAGTGTTTGGATTTTCATTTAGGAGACCCATGTTCAAACCCCACTAGGTACAAGGGGACTAAAACCCTTATAAAAACGTGTAAACTTAAATTAGTTGTAATATTACTACAGTTTTAAGGGCTTTGGTCTCTCTTTGAGATGTCCAAGGTTTAAACCCCACTCAATATGAGGGGACCAAGACCCCTCATAAAAACCTATGTAAACTCGTTGAAAAAATACAAGGCATTCAAAAGAGATAGATGCACAAGAAATGAACACTATAAAATAAGAGTAGAAAATCTAATATGATTCAAAATAATGATTACAAAATTAAGATAATTTCAGTAAGTGAGGCACCTTCATATACATACAATATGGTAGGTTACTATTGTCCTCTCCATTTGTCTCAGTTGTCAAACGGGTGGGACCAAATGATACAGACTATCATGCCTCATGTGAAGTGAGACAGTAGGGCCAATCTTGAGAGTGTGGGTTTTGGCTCTATTAGGGGTCTTTTTGAGTGGTGTTTTCACCCAATTGTGAAAGCACACTCTTCGATAGGATCTGAGTCCCAAAATCCTCTGCTTGTAAAGAAAATAATTTCTCCAAGGTTCCTGTTATGCTGATATGATGTTGTTCAAATGAAATGCTAGGAATACCTTAGGGTTTGCAAGTGGATGTTAACAAGGGGAACCGTGGTTTATTTAGTTTGAAATTACAGGTGGACTCAAAATGAATAATATCTATTCTCCTCTTAGGTTCTGATGGATTTTCAGCTTGTTTATTTGAATACAATAATTAAACTGTAGAAAATAAAATAAGGGTTTAAAAAATAAAGCAAAGCAAATGAAAATGAAACTAAACTACAGTCAGAATGTTGTCATCAATTCGATGAAATCGAAGATAATGAGGTTTTCTGCATGCAACCCAACCTAATGAACCTGCAAATTTGCACAATCCAAATAAATTAGGTGTTGGTTTCTAGGGTTTCTATTGTAATTCCAGATTTAGGCATTCGCATGAAGCAACCAAGCACACTTGCATTAAACTTCACCTAAAAGCCTTAGAAATCTGGAATGAATGATAAAACATTAAATCATGCATGCACAAAATGACTCCTTTCTCATCAATGAGATGCCAACTTTCTATATTTTTGTATTTGAATGATATGTCAATTACATTTACAGGATGTTCCAGACATAAATATTCCAGAACAAATGAAGGAAATTGCCTAAGTTGGCATCTCATTGATGAGAAAGGAGTCATTTTGTGCATGCATGATTTAATGTTTTATCATTCATTCCAGATTTCTAAGGCTTTTAGGTGAAGTTTAATGCAAGTGTGCTTGGTTGCTTCATGCGAATGCCTAAATCTGGAATTACAGTAGAAACCCTAGAAACTAGCACCTAATTTATTTGGATTGTGCGAATTTGCAGGTTCATTAGGTTAGGTTGCATGCAGAAAACCTCATTATCTTCGGTTTCATCGAATTGATGACAGAATTCTAACTGTAGTTTAGTTTCATTTTCATTTATTTTGCTTTATTTTTTAAACCCTTAATTTATTTTCTGCAGTTTAATTATTGTATTCAAATAAACAAGCTAAAAATCCATCAAAACTAAAGAGGAGAATAGATATTATTCATTTTGAGTCCACTATAATTTCAAACTAAATAAACCACAGTGCCCCTTGTTAACATCCACTTGCAAACCCTAAGGTATTCCTAGCATTTCATTTGAACAGCATCATATCAGCATAATAGGAACCTTGGAGAAATTATTTTCTTTGCAAGCAAAGGATTTTGGGACTCAGATCCTACCGGAGAGTGTGCTTTCACAATTGGGTGAAAACACCACTCAACAGATTGGCGTTAGAAGGAGGGCATGAAACGGTTTATTTTATCATGATTTTAGATGCTATGGGTTTTTAATTGTTTAAGAGCTTTACATTGCTAAAAATTTCAAGTCCATTTTATTAGCATATACGGCCTCTAACATCACTCAACGGATTGGTTCTAGGAGGGTTGTACGGGTTTATTTTTAGTGTAATATAATTTTAAATTTGTGTATGCATTAGTCCTCTGAAATTCAGCGGATTGTAAAAAGGACGGTCTGAATTTATTTACCTGTTCTATTTTAAGCAATTCAGGTATGCTGTATATTTTTCTGATTGTTCATACAAAATTAAAGTGATTTGATTTAATTTTTTAGAATTTTGGTCTCATGCAATTACTTTTCATTTGATTTTAATGAATACATCTCTTAGTTGATGCTAACTTGATTTTTGTTTTATATTGCAGGTTGAATATTCAACAGATTTGGTTCTAAAATTCAATTTTAAGTTCACTAATGGCAACACTTGAGGAGCAAAGGGTATCCCTGAGAGCTGAAATAACATCTCTAAGAGAGAGAATGGTATCAATATTAGAAGATCATTATAAGGGTTTGTCTATACCTGTGGTACCATATCAAATTCCTACAATGTTATTGGATTTTTTACGGTGTTTTAATCAAGAGGTGCCACTAGGATACTTGCAAAAACTGCATGTCTACAAGAATGCATTATGTCAATTTCAGATTTTCTATGAGGAGGTAGCTTGTGGGTTATTTGCATACATTTTGGATGACAAACCATTCTTTTGGTATAGCCAACTACCTATGGAGGTTAGGACTTCTTGGATACAGTTAGAAGCAGCCTATCTTTACCATTTTGGTAATCAGGTTGACTTAGAAATCCTGAAAAATCAATTTACCTCCATATGTAAGGAGCCTAATGAATCCTTGAGTCAATTCAATGGAAGATTTCGTGAGTTGCACTCCCAAATGTGGGAGAATTTTAACACATCGGAAGAAGAAGCCATGGAAATATACCTAGGAGCCATACACCCCAGACTTGCTTCACTCATTGAGGAAAAACTGAGTGGTTTGTCGTTAGAGAAAATCCATGAGGTCTTAGAAGAGATGGAACGACAAGGTCTTGAAGAAGAAAAGGCACAACATGTTCATATGAGAGATAGTTCTTTTGATGCCAACCTACACCAACCATCAAACATAGCACCCTCCACTCCAATGATATCTAAGGTAAATGATCAAGGGGATGAATTTGAATACCCAAATTTTATGACCACCTTGGATGTAGTCCACGAGGAGGTGCAAATTGCTAAGACAACATCCACTAGTGAGGATCATGTAGAGATACATGATTATCTAGATGAAGGTGTTCTAAATTCAACAATGTTTGATATATGTGAATGGATGGAACCCACCATAGAATTGAATGAAATGGTTGAAAGTGAAATGGAAAGAAAATCAATAAATAAATTTGAAGACATGATAGAGTCTCACCACTTGTTCTTGGAAGATACTATTGATGAGACGTGTAAAATTAAAGATCAAGAAATTCTTCACCCTCCAAATTATGATAATGAATCATGGGTTACTAATTTGGACAATGATAGCCTTATAAATTTGAATTCAAGAAATAACCCACTTTTGGAAATAATTGAACCATTTAAGGAAGGTGAAGATGAATTTGATGAGAAGCACATTGATGAATTGGAAGATGTTGAAGAAATAGTTGAATGTCACCACTTGATTTTGAAAGATGATTATTATGATGCTTGGAAGAAGTGGGAAGACTTCACTCATTCCAAAACTACTAATGAAACTTTTGTGCCAATTGATATACAGGACAACATAATTGCCTACTCAAAGGAAGATATTACAACTCCTGTACAATTTGAGGATGTTTTGGAAGAGGGTTTCAAATCTCATCAAATTTTGGAAGATTGTAACCATCTTATTGCCAAGGACAAAGAAGAAAATGAATGGATGAATGAATCAAAAGATCATGTCACAAACATCATGGATTTTCATTCTATGGATTTGGATGACGATTTTTATAATGGTTGGGGAAGGTATGGTGATGCATTCTTTTCTCATATCCCTATAGATAAAACTCATATTTTACTTGATATGCAGGATGTTGAACCTTCTACATCATACGAAGATCTCATATTCACAAGATTTGAAAAGGGGACAAAGGATGCAAGTTTGCATGATGATTTGGAGGATTCAAATGAAGAGATACCATGGATAGTGAACAAAGAATTAGAACCAAATGATAAAGAGATGGATCAATTGGAAGCAACTCAAATAAGTGATCATCAAAGCAGATTACTTGACATACACTTTGACCAAGAGTGTTTGAGGATTGAAAAGGATGACCATATTTTGAATTTAAATAATTTGAATGATGAAATGTCACTAAAGGTAAATGAAAAACAAGGTATAATTTTTAATCACACATTTAATAACATGGTTTTAATGAATGGAAGAGAAGTTGATGCACTTGAATTGTTAAATAAAATTCATCAACAATTACTAATTGAATCTAGGATAAAAACTTTTAATGATCTTAATTTAGTAAATATCCTAGATGCTTGTAAATTGTTACACAAATTTGATTGGCCTACAAATTTGGAAAATGATTTGGCTTTGAAATTTGTAGAAATAGGCTACTACTTACAAAATTGCATATTTGAAAAGGGTAGCCTAATTCTAAATCAAGGAAGGAATTATGAGGGTTACATTTTAAAGAACAGACATGATAAAATTGAAAATCATTTATTGTCTAATCATTCTAGTAATTTGATGCTCACCTATGGGAGTATTATTGGAACGGAAATGGTGGCGTGGCCAAACGGGAACTTTGGGCATGGCCACATTTGTAAAACAGGGATTTTAATTTGAATGTGAAAACTTTTCTTCAGAAATTTCAGGCCTTGTTAGCAAGAAAGAATGAGAAATTTTCTGCATGCTTCATTTTAATTGTTCTATTTTTCTCTTTTCAGATTTTAGACTTGTATGTGAAATTGATGCCATTATTTTGGGTTATTTCATGTGAATGTCTGCAATCTGGAAATTATTTAAAACCCTAGGAACCAACACCTAGTTTACTTTGATTGTGTTTATTTTGCAGGTCAGATAAGCTAGGTTGCATGTACGAAACTCTCACGTATTCGGTTTTGCAGGACGGGGTGCTATCAAACTGAAGGAGCTTTTGCATTGCTATGTTTTCAGCAATTATTTTGATGCAAACTTTAATTTTCTATTTCCAAAAATTTTAATTTCAGAATTTTTTTTCCTATTTTCAGACATTAAAATAAACATTAAAAAATTTTCAAAATCTAAAAATGATTTCACCATTGCGGAGATTATAATTCAGACTTCAAATACGCACTTTGAAATTTCATTTTCGGACTTGTTTAGTATTTTTAAAAATTCATCGAAGTTGCTGTTTTGCTACAGATTTTAAAATTCCGAAAATAGAAATTTTCCATTTTAAAGTCAAATTTCATTTTTCCAGTTTTGTTTTGCATTCATGAGCCTATGATGACATTCCCTTCATGGAAGTTCCAATTTCATTGAAGGGGTTATGTTTTATGGCATTTTCACAAATTTCATTTGGGCCTAAAATTACCCTTTCTTCATAAAAATTCCAATTTTACGAAAGAGGGGTAGTTTGAGTACTACATTGAAAGTCTTTTCCTTAAAGCACTTAATTGTTCATCTTGATGAAAATTTGATTTCATTTAAGAGGGATAAGTTAAAGTGACATTTTGAAGTTACATTTGAAGACCCTATTCATCATTGAGGATTTAATGCAAGATAAAATCTATCTTAAAACCATCAAGATAAAAGGAATTAAAGCATTACATCGTGGTCATATGAGGGCCAACTCACGTTTGTTTTATAAGGGTTCAATGAACAATCATTTATTTCACAATAAAATAAACCACAGTGCCCCTTGTTTTCAGTTACTTGCAATCACTAAGGTGTTCCAAGCATTTTAATTTAATATCTTTCATACACAGATGCAAAATGCTCACATAACAAGAACCTTGGAGAAGTTACATGTTTAATTTCTTTGCAAGCAGAGGATTTAGAACCCAAATCCTATCGGAGAGTGTGTTTTCACAATCGGGTGAAAATACCACTCAACAGGTCTTTAGGATTATTTTACAAAGACGACTCCTTTTAAGATCTGACCTTAGGCACACTTGTCCTACTCTAGCCTAATATAATAACTTTAGGAGAAAAGGGTTAGAGAGGTGCAAAAAATAAAAGAATAGAAAAGTAAAACCTAAGCTAACTAAGGTGATGCACCAAGATCAAGATAATATCTCCCTACACAACAACCCTAAGTGTAATATGTTGACACAATGAACACTTTCTCTCCTCGACATATATAAACACAGATAAACACATATACATAAAGGAAATGTGACGAGGAGAACCAAACACTTAGAACCAAATAGTCATGACCTCCAATATGCATATATGAGTATAAAATAATTTACAAGACTATGCCAAAATCAAGGGCTCAAGGGCATGCTTACAAGACCACTGAAGAATACGAGTACAGTTATACAACGAAAAATAAAGGGAAATTTATATGGAATGTATAACTTGTCGATGATTTACAATATCTACATTTTTATTTTTTATAGATTACAAGGAGGCAAGCTTCCCTTCAAAACTCATGCAAAGATTTCAAGATGACTACTACTCTATGTGTCAAGTCATATCTTTATTTAAGTTGGTTCCTCCAAATTCTTTGAATCTGGAATCATAAATACCAAATGGTTTTGAGTCTTTGAATGAGCAGCTAACACCATTATTGTCATCTACTTCTTCTAGGGATTCCCATAATTTCTATAATTAATGCTCCAAATTTAAGGGTTGTTTTTGGTGTGGCTCACATATTGTTGCTTTAACAAATTCAATATATCCTTTATGAGAGACATATCATGATCTTTTGCAGAAAATAATTGTACTCCCTAGAAGACTGTACACCTTAGCACAATATGCAAAGTCCCCTAAATTTTTGGAGCATGGGATTTTTTAGCCTTTGGAACTCTTATTGTCATTTGTCTTCAAAACTTTTATCTTCCTCTGACCTCAAAGCCTTTTTCACCATTTGACCTTGGAACTTTATACATCGAAACTTATATAAAATTGACTTTAGGTCACTTAGCTTTCTTGTGTCTTTCAATACTTTTTGCCTTTTTATACTTGAAACTTTTTTACCGAAACTTTTGTTCACACTCGCTTGACGTTTACTTCCCACCTGCTGCATCTTTTGCCAAGGTTGCCTTACTAAGTGAGACTTCACTATAATTACCAATAAAAGGGTCTCAACCACAAGTTTATTTCCATGGAAAGGGTCTTGACCAATATGATTAAATTAGAAAGTGAATTAATGACCCCTTAAGTAGAATTACAAATTTTACATCACATTCGACAAAGCACGAATGAAAAAAGAAGTTGATATTACATCATCAATGTCCCTGAATGAAAGCTTCATAAATACTCATCATGTCTTGAAACTCTATTAGGTTTTATTAATTAAGGGATTGGTCTTTAATGTCATAATAGATGTGAGAAATAACCTCCCTTTTTCTTTTCTTCACAAACAGTGATTGTAAACGTAATTTTACCATTTGTAGCATACTTGATCCCCAAATTGAAAGCACTCTTTTAAACATATCATGTTTAATTTTTTTCCTACCAATGAATGTCCCTTGGATCCTGCATATATGTAGAAAAATATTGTTAAAAAATAATGTTATGATAACAATGATTAAGATAGATCTTGCTACTTGTAAAGTGTCACGTCAATTTTATCAACAAGGCAATCTTTAGCCAAGTTAATCCATACCTTGTATGGCATAGAATAAGGCCTACAATTATCCACCTAAATCTACTTTAACAAAACTTCCACATTCTTCATTGTAGCTATGAAAATCTCATACTCCATTTTAAGACTCACAAGCTAAGAAATATAGAAGACCTATATCTAACATCTAAATGGTAGCCTTCAATGTTACCTTCATGCCATGACCCAAATCAATACTTTAAAAAAAAAAAAAATTGTCCACAAGAATAGAAATAAATTTCTTACCTTTATATCCTTGACATGAATGTTGTGGTCAAACCCACATCTTAATCCAAAATCAAGAAAAAAATGTGTAAATAATTTTACAATAGGTCAAAGGGGATTGCTTTATAACTTATAAAACCTTGTTCAATCCATATACAATTCTCTCTTTTTCCTTATGGATAGATTTGACAAACTAGTCCATATAAATATCTCCTCAAGATCTCCATACAAGAAGGCACTTGTTACATCTATTTGATGAACACCC
Source organism: Wollemia nobilis (assembly GCA_028583015.1). Lineage (NCBI taxonomy): Eukaryota > Viridiplantae > Streptophyta > Pinopsida > Araucariales > Araucariaceae > Wollemia > Wollemia nobilis. The sequence goes on from JAQPPZ010002721.1 coordinate 3,421,795, forward strand.
ACCTAAATATAATTGTTGATAAGACAACGATTTGGATATTATGCATATTGAAAATAGTATCAAAAGCATTTGTAGTCAACATGTTTTTATTAAGAGCATCCCTTAGCCACAAGATGAGCCTTGCATCATTCAATGGTACCATCTTAAGTATACTTGGTCTTAAAAAACCAATTGCACTCCAAAACCTTCTTACCTATGGGATAAAGCACTAACTCTAGAGTCACAATATTCATAAGGGATTTAAACTCTTCTCTTATTCCTTATTTCACTCATCAATGTAGAAGGGATTCTCATTCTATTATGGACCATAAGCCTTCATATCCTTGGCCACAAGAGCAAATTTATTTGCTTTACGTAATGTTGGTTGGATCTCAAATATTAAACTTGTTGGTTCTTTGGCTTGTCTATTATTATAAGGGCGAGAAGAACCCTTTCATGTGAAGATCCAACATCAATTTGTCTTATCCATCAACAATACCTTCATAAAAAGGCCCATGAGGATCATTATTTGATGAGTATCATGATGCCCATGGATATCATTCATGTGTCTCCCCTTCATTTGAAAAGAAATCAATAACTCTTGGAGTAGTATGGGTCTAAAAAAAAATATTCCTCAAATCAGTTTTGAAACTCCACATTATAACTAACAATAATCATAGAGTCCATATGTTTTGGAATGCTCATCATAGCCTATGATGATCATTTGAGTACTATTTACATACTTTTATCCTCATATGAAACTTAGACATACCAACACATCTAAACATCCTATAATAATTGACTATGAAATTCTTCGAACATCATTTCTCATAGGGTGTCACCTCTTTGATTTCCTTGGAGGAATCCTATAGACAATATAAGTAGCACAAATAATAGTCTCATATTGAGAGTTCTTCAACTTATGATGTTGAAGTATATATCTATTTCAGTCAAAGGTCTTGTTCTTCCTTCTTCACCACCATTTTGTAGTGGGGTATAGGGACAACTCCACTAACAAGAACCCTTTGAAAACATTATTAGAATGGTACAAGTGGTTTGTTTGGAATGCTCATTAGGGTGGGAAATCTCTTGAGAATATAATTAGCACAAGTTATAGCCTCATCACAAAATTTGACCTTCAACTTGTGATGTTGAAACATATATCTAGCCATCTTATGGAGTGTAAGGACAACTCCGATAACAATAATTCTACTCTCAACATCCCATCAAAAGTATTGCTAACATATTTGCCACATTTTGGATTTAAAATCTTAATTTTAACTTTGATTATTCTCCAATTCCATTAACTCTTTGTAACTTTCAAACGATTGTTTTTCTTTATTAGGAAAAAGCAATTAAGGTGTAGTCAACACATGCATATTTCCTCCCATTGAAGTGCTACTAGTATCACACAAATTGCTATAGACCATCTCAATTAGACTTGATCCCTTCATGTCATACCTTTTTTTAAGGGCATTTGATGTTGATTCCCAAGAATACACCCTCACAAACTCCTTGAGAATTTATGATAAGTGGAATACGGAGCACATGTTTATTGTGCATCACTTGCAACCTCATAAAGTTAGGCTGCATGATCTCTCATGCCATGATCTTCTCACATCTTCAAGCTTCATAACAAAGGAAAAAAAAATCCCCTCTTCATCCTTTAATTAAATTAAACTATGTAACTTCCCATGCCAACCAAACTTTCACGAGACAACTCAAAAACCTTGGATATTTTTCGTAACACACCTAGGAGGTCAAAACTCATTTGTTTTTTAATCATGAAAAAATAGGTAAATTTACAATATGATAAATATCACATATGACTTTTCTTAAGATTTGCATGTCCATATCCAAAAATTAAAATATTAAATGAGTTGGTTTCTTGTATCTCTTTCTCCTTAGGCTTCTCTCAATAAGAAAACTCTCAATTTTTATTGTGTGGCATGTTACCAAGACCCACAATCTAATTCTTTTTAGGATTGGAAACATCCAGTGCTTGATCTCACTAGAAACAAATTTATAGCAACTTTGAACCTTTATGCATGAAACTCCCCTACTTCAAACACACACTTTGATGACAATTTGGTTTTTCATAGTAAGTGCACACAAGTTTGCTTTGATTCTAACTTTGGTTGCCTTGATTTCCTTTTCCTTGTTGATTGGACCCATGTTAAGTGGAAATGTTTTGGGCTTATCTTAGAGTTGTTTGATTATAGTTTGTTTGACGGGGCACAATATTTTCCTCTACCCTAGCCTATGGTATGATGAGTCTCTCTTTTTTATTCAGATATTAAGCTTCACATGAAGGTTATCTATGATTTTTTTTCTTGCATTTATCCAAAAATTTCTTGAACATAAGACCAAACCAAGAGCCCTAATCAATATTACTTTTGATATATGTAAACTCCAAATGCTTTTATAGTTGCATGTTTTGTCCATCTTCTCTATGGGTATATCCTCCTCAATAAGGTCCTTGAAGCTTGATCACGAGAAGTCAATCACTTAGGTTGTCCATAGGCGATAATTTTTGTCATAAGGTTTCTTAAACTTAAAAGCAAGATACGCTATGTTTCAATTTACATTTAAAAAAAAATAGTCACAAATACCAAAAAATAACCAACACTCGCACAAAGCTCATAATAAAAATAATTACAATGGGAAAAAGGCAAAGACAACTTTTGTATAACAAATCTAGAACCTTCAAAAGATTGTGTGATTTTGTTCCTAATTAGACTTGTTTGACTAATTATTAACCATAAAGGTGAGAAAACATATACTTTTCAACATTCAATGCATTTAGAAAAGAAATGCACAAGAAATGGATATTTTGTGAGATCAAGGAAAAATTAAGAATATCCAAGATAACAATCAAATGATTAACATGATTACAATAAGTGAGACGCATTTGTGTACCTACAAGGTGGTGAGGTTTCTAAGAAATGAACCTCAACCACATGTTAGATAATAAAAACTTTTCATTTAAAAAGCAACTTGATCAATAAGATTAAAGTACAAAATGAAAAATTAAGATTGACAACTTGGTTTACAATTTTAAAATATTACTTTTAAATTAAATGTATTCATTCCCACATTGTTTATTTTATTCATAATTTGAATAATAAAAACACTTGTAAACATACATCACATTTTTAGTTTGAAGGGATCACATAATCAAAATGTCAAGGCATTACATAAATGCATAAGAATTTTTAGAAATATGCCAAACTATTACCAAAATCTACATAGGCTTTTGTTTTATCTTAAAATCAATGTAAAAGTTGACTACATAGTAATATCAATCGCAAATTATCTTCAGACCGACGACGACAGTACAAACCCTGAGCAACCGGTGGTCTCCATCTCACACCGGGTTAACAACAATGAGATGAATAGGTTTGTTGGGAGCAGTTCCTGTGGTTTGAATCATGCGCTTGCCAATTACTAAAAATAGTGGTTGTAACCAACTCTCATATGTAACCAAAAAAAATATCATTCCCATATTTGTATTTGCATTTTCCCTTTTAATCATATAAATGTGATTGATCAATTAATTAATGATATATCTACTACCACCATCAAAATAAAACATAACCCGTATTTATTTACTTTTCAATGTTTAGAGTTTCATTTTTCGTTCAAACAGAGCTACTACTCTCTTCCTTATAAATTGAAAAAATATATATATCTTTCAATATTATTCAAAATTACAAGATATGTGATGTATTCTCTTACTAATTTTGAGTGATTTTAGGACAAATTATGTAAGTATAAGTTACCAATGAAGAAAGCCTTATTTGTACTAGGAAATATTGGCTTTCACATAAATCAACAATTAAGTCAGCTTAATTGTAGCGCAAGTGGTGAACAGAAGGCGAGCTTGGCCCTGTTGAACAAGAGGTCCACGGTTCAAACCTTGGCTATACTATACGGTTGGATTAAAACCCAAAGAAAACTCCCTGGTGGTGTTGTTGTAACAGGTTGGGGGATTCCTGGTCAAAACCCCTACTTCTTAATATTAGATAAATTTTTGCACCTGGGGGTGCAACTCAACGATTTGGGCTTTGGCTCTTCTTCGGGAGGTCCAAGGTTCAAACCATGGCGTGGTTGAGTGTGTGAGGGTGGGTGTGTGTCTCCATGGTGCAGTTGTAACAGGTTGGGGGATTCCTGGTCAAAACCCCATTACTTAATATTACCAAAAAAAAAAACAATAAAGTAAGTATTAGTATCCTTTTTCGTACAGGATCTTATTTGAGGTTCACCCAAAAAAAATTAATTCATACCAATAAATGCTAGTATCTTTCTTTGCAAAAGACTCCTGTTTGAGGTATAGCCAAAAATTTGAATTGCAACACAGCTTATGTAAATAATATAGAAGTTTAAAATGATACATCCAGCTTAAACTTTGATATAAACTTAAATCTACATAGGCTTTTGTTTTATCTTAAAATCAATGTAAAAGTTGACTACATAGTAATATCAATCGCAAATTATCTTCAGACCGACGATGACGGTACAAACCCTGAGCAACCGGTGGTCTCCATCTCACACCGGGTTAACAACAATGAGATGAATAGGCTGTTGGGAGCAGTCCTGTGGTTTGAATCATGCGCTTGCCAATTACTAAAAATAGTGACTGTAACCAACTCTCATATGTAACCAAAAAAAATATCATTCCCATATTTGTATTTGCATTTTCCCTTTTAATCATATAAATGTGATTGATCAATTAATTAATGATATATCTACTACCACCATCAAAATAAAACATAACCCGTATTTATTTACTTTTCAATGTTTAGAGTTTCATTTTTCGTTCAAACAGAGCTACTACTCTCTTCCTTATAAATTGAAAAAATATATATATCTTTCAATATTATTCAAAATTACAAGATATGTGATGTATTCTCTTATTAATTTTGAGTGATTTTAGGACAAATTATGTAAGTATAAGTTACAAATGAAGAAAGCCTTATTTGTACTAGGAAATATTGGCTTTCACATAAATCAACAATTAAGTCAGCTTAATCCTCCTTTGTAGCGCAAGTGGTGAGCAGAAGACGAGCTTGGCCCTGTTGAACAAGAGGTCCATGGTTCAAACCTTGGCGATACTATACGGTTGGATTAAAACCCAAAGAAAACTCCCTGGTGGAGTTGTTGTAACAGGTTGGGGGATTCCTGGTCAAAACCCCCACTTCTTAATATTAGATAAATTTTGGCACCTGGGGGTGCAACTCAACAGTTTGGGCTTTGGCTCTTCTTCGGGAGGTCCAAGGTTCAAACCATGGCGTGGGTGAGTGTGTGAGGGTGGGTGTGTGTGTCCATGGTGCAGTTGTAACAGGTTGGGGGATTCCTGGTCAAAACCCCATTACTTAATATTACCAAAAAAAAAAACAATAAAGTAAGTATTAGTATCCTTTTTCGTACAGGATCTTATTTGAGGTTCACCCAAAAAAAATTAATTCATACCAATAAATGCTAGTATCTTTCTTTGCAAAAGACTCCTGTTTGAGGTATAGCCAAAAATTTGAAGTGCAACACAGCTTATGTAAATAATATAAAAGTTTAAAATGATACATCCAGCTTAAACTTTGATATGGATCAAACCAATAAACCTTCCCAAATAAAAACTGATTGATAATACTCTTTAAACCCTAACTCAAATTTTTCTTTATAATTTGCAAAGCCAACATGTCAAGATACTTTGTGTTGGACCCTTTGATTTGTTAAAAAAAGATTCAATATTTTGACTTACCGAGATAAATCTGGTTCAATGCTTCAGTAGCAAAGTGTAAATAAAATCTATCTCAACTTAGCCACCATTTCCGACATCTGCTAATATGAAAGGTAATAAATTCTCATTCATTTAATAAATAAAATATATCATCCAGGTAACCATGTCCAAAATTTACTAACATTTATGAAACCAACTCACATTCACAGGGTTTCAGTGCCATAGATTTCAATTCACACCATTGATAAGCAGCACTTCAAGCTTAGTAACAAACTGAATACGATAAGCCTTTTCATTCTTGGATTTACTACAAAAATGTTTTCATCACTTTGATGTTTCCGAGACAACAAAAAAATTAAACAAAATATGATCCTTTTTCGCCTTCAAATCATCTCGAGTTCAACACATAAACTCCAATGACAAAAATCCCAATTGAAGTGCTTATAATAATTGGAAAGTGATTTTCTTTGCGTGGAACTTTTATTTCCAAAGCTTATACATGCTGAAAATTGAGGCGTATCCAAAATTTTCAGCAAACATTATTCATCTTGCAAGTTTAGTAAGATCATGAAAACTTTGTTGTTTTCCACACTCCTCACCCTTCAAGGCAGAGACCCTCTGAAAATGTGTTGTAGAACTTTCCAACATGAAAGGTCGAGAAAAAGAATAAAAGATATAAAATAAAATCCTACCCTTTCCCAGTAGCACACAAATTCATATTACACAACTGTTTCAACATCTAGTCAGAAGATCACCTTTTACGTTAAATTTATTTAAGCACATATATCAAACTTAAAATGTTAGTGCATATTTTGTAAAAGTTCACATGCTAATCCATTTGCAATGAATTAAGCAATGGCCTCAATGTCAAGTTTGTTTTGTGTATTTGCATTGCAATTAATGTCTGTCCGAATTTCACTTTGATGTATACTGTTATATACAGTTATTAGGACCTGAAAATACAAATCTTATTGATAACTCAATGTTCTATGCTGAAATTCAACACCTTGCAATCTAACTATAATTACATCATTGTGACCAACACAACGTGTTAAGCTTATAACAACTTTGGTCTATACACTTGCTTGTAACCATGTTATCATTTCATTATAAGCAACAATAACTAACTAGAAACAATTTCCCACACATTGCAGGTAAGGACTATGCACATTTTTCAAAGGAAAAATTCTTATTAACTAGCCCCAGATTTGATATTCTAGCCACCAAATGATAACTCAGATAAAGGTTTAAATATAATTTTAATATTTGGCATTAGAATTTTGTGTGTTTGAATTACTGCCATAAGAGTAATCTTAGATATAATATATCCAGAAAAGCATGCCCCAAGTTAAAAAATAAAAAATAAAACCAGACATAATAGCATATTACATATAATGGAAGAGAAATAATCCACAAGGCTATCAAATTTCTAAAATTCCAACCATATGCAAATGGTCAAACTGGACAAAGCCTCGGACAAATAAAGTGTTCAACTTTTACTAACTCCATCAGACTAAAGCTGAAAAATAATAAATAATGCACCCTGTGCACGCATGCATCAAGTGTAGAAAATAGGATAGCTTCATTCAAACTGAATATCAGATTTTATTAAATTGATGACTACTCGTACTTGGAAAACAAATTAGATCTCATCCCCAATAGTGGCAAATGAAATTACAAGTTTTTAAGCATTCTTGTTAACCATATTACTCAGGTTCAAAAAGCACAATTGTAGATGGGGGGGGGAGGTGCCACAAATTACAAGGCAAATAAGACGGATTGCAACTATCTTACTAAAATAGTTGTCAATGGTTCTATTCATGGGCATGAGCTGTGTCATAGACAGGGCATAAATTCAATTGTTAGTTTTGATAGAAATGTATCCGGCCCTCTTTCTCCAGAGGTTGAAATCATTGACAAGCTGGTGCAGTTAAAACAAAAGTTACATACACTGCTAACACTAGAGGATAATCAATTTGTCAGTATTACCCAAAAACAAGCATGTAGTGTACACAGAAAAAGAAGTTTCAACCAAAGCTTCTTTGCAGATTTTCATTTTCCTGATCTAGTTGTACATCCAATGTCATAACATGGAATAATTTTACACGACATCTGGAAGAATATACAAGGCTTTGTACAACATGAGTCATTTGTTACTCATGCTGGTGGCTCTGATCATGCTCAATGAAGTACAGTGCATCTTCTTTTGTTATCACATCGACACGACTTACCCTGTTTTTGTGTGTCACACCATATATCTTGTCTGCAACTTTAACAAGTTCTGGCCTGAATGTAGTAGTTATGAACTGTGTGTTTGCAGTGTCTGCCTGGCGTTTTATCATATCTTTAACGATAATTAAGGCAGAAACTTGATTGGTATTTGACTAAATTTATATAATTAAGAAGCAAACTGCTCTATTAAATCTATATAGCAGGCAAACCCTCTAACAAAGATCTGGCAGCTGCAACCAGCATAATTATAAACCAGAACAGACAACATCTTGCATGGAAAAAGCAAAAAGAACAGAAAAGAAATAGGATACTACCAACCGCAGTTCTGTACTGGGGATCAAGTGCTGCATCAATTTCATCAAAAAGATAAAATGGAGCAGGATCACACCGTTGAATTGCAAAGATCAATGTCAATGCTACAACCGTCTTCTGACCACCTGATAACTGCTTCATTGATTGTGTCTCGCCTTGCCCAGTGAAAGATACCTGCAAAAGTTCTGAGTCAAAAATAAAATCCCAAGACCAAACACAACAGAAATGTCACGAGTCTCCTGAAGCAGGTAGTAAATCTCACCTTCACTTTGACTCCTATGTACTTTTCTACCCTTCCATCAGGGTCAGTATCTCGATTGACATCGTCATCTTGATCATCATCATCAACCTCACCAGCCTGCAGCAAGATTGATTATTTCTTTTGAGTGGCTGTTTTAAAATAACTAAATTTAAATCCAGATCCTTCCAATGAATCCAAATTCTGCTACTTGTTATGAAGGAACTTATGGTCATAGTAACTAAATTTTCATGGCTTAAATTTTATTGAAAATATTTATAATGAATCACTAGAAGCCAAGTCTACATGACATGTTTGAATCCAGAAGGATTGCACAACCAGGATATAGCCTCAAAGCGACTATAAAATTATATGGGATGTCTCAGAGTGGATCATCACATACCACATGCCAAGAAAGAATGAGACCAGAAAATGCTGATGCCAGTTTGATAGCATGGATGTATTCAATATAAACGAAATTTAAGAAACAATACTGAAAACACAAGCAGTCAATGATGCAGAAATAATTCTCCCAAGAAATGAAACTTACCTTCTTCTTTTTCATCATAACTAGGGAACCATGGCCACCTGGCACAAGCTCAGAGAAAGCTTCACGAAAGTTTTTGGCCACACCTTTGAATGTCCTCTCGATAGATTCATCCTTGCGCTGGTCTAGGACTGAAATTAATTCCCTGATTTTCTGATACCATTTCACAAGTTAATCTATTGCATAGTGATATGGCTTTTCTCTTACCCCTTGTGTCAAATGAAATATTTATATCCACAAAAATAGTTGTATAGCTAAACAAAGGAAATGCACACTTGACATAAAATTGAACACGCTGATGTACCTCATCACCAGCATCAAGCTCAGCTTGTCTTTTATGCAACTCTTCTCTTTGTTCTGTGAAATTGACATACTGATCCAATGCTTTCTTATTGACATGACTGAACTTTTTAAGCTGCTCATTGCATTTGTGAAGCATTTTGTGCAGTTCTTTTAAATTTTTGCGCTTGTACCTGCACAATTGCACAGTTCAAAAAATAATAAATAAAGGGAAAAAAAATATAGTAATAGATTTGCAGTTGGCATGGACATTGGAAAGCAAAGAAATTACGAATAGATAAAACATTAAGGTATAGAAGTAACTGCATAACAACTGAGAAACCTCAAAGCCATGAGGCTGACTGGCCAAACAAACTTGTCATAAATGGCAAAGAATTTATTGGTTGACAGTGATCATCTCAGTAAATCTATAAAAGACTCCTCTTACTATGAGTGATAGTTAGCACTACAGAAATGAAGAAAAATCCACAAGAAGTTTCCTTATGCACTTGCTCTGATATCTTGTTACTGAAACACCAGGCAAATATAAAACAAATCAAGCAAGCACAGTAAGTTATGTCAATAGCCTGCAGACCTGTTTTGACATTCTTGTGCTAGTGCACAGCTGCCATAATGAAATGGTTTTTGCATTCTAAGGTATTGTTAAAAACGGCTTTTGGATTTGAACCTACCTTGAAATGGACCATGGTGCAGAATTCTTTTTTTATAGTAATGTACTCAAACTAAAACCAGATCAAGATTGCAAGGAAGCTTTATATTGAGGAGACCAAGCAAATACTCTCAAAGTCCAAATGCTTGGGGAAGTGTAAGCAGGATTGCTTGGGGTTCCCCTGCATCAGCCCCTTGATTCAAAGAGCAATGAGGATGAGGGCAGCTTTGTCTTTGTAGATGACTCCAAATGATTGAAGACTTCCACAGTTCACTGTTTTTGGTTTCACTGTTTGTGCCCTGGTTCACGTTTCTATTTCATTTTGGCATTTTGCTTATATAGGTGAAACTTAATACTACAGTTGAACTTTTACAATGTTTCAAACTTTCAAACTCTAATGAATTAAGAATTTCTAATTTCCTGTAGTTTTCTTCGTTTTACTATTACATGAAGATTTGATGTTTGGCCGATTGTAGTGTAATTTAATTATTTTGCTTGTAGTTATGTTATGTTGTATATTAATGCTTAAAAGATCCAATCTAGGGAAAAAATCATTTATACATACATGCATGTATATGTTCTCCCATCCATCCCAGATTTTGGGGCCAAACCCCCCAGTCCATAGATATGACTCATCATACTGCACCATCCCCATCCAAGAAATTCCATGGAACATGGTTCTAAAAGCATAGTATATTTTGAAGATATTTGAAACCCTATCCAATGACACCAAAAGGATATCTTTACATTTCTCAAAACATGCTTGTAATCCAAACATGTCACAGAGTTGAAGATAATGTTTAAAATTTTCTATATTGCTAAAAACCTAAGAGTGTGAAGCAAGAGCGAGATGTCCATTTCTAAGGTGTGTTAGATCTTTGTCTAAATTGTACAAAATATATATATATATATATATATATATATATATATATATAAAGAAACTTGGGTTTTTTTCCCTCGCTTTTCAAACCTTGCAGTTCAAGTTGAAAAGTTCATCAAAATTATAGTTAATTTGCTCCAACATGATTCTGTAGAATTTTTAATCTAGAGTCATCAGTTGTCCCCAAAGAGATTTTTGTGTCGCAAAAATGATCTTTGTTTATCAGCTCTTTTCATAGACTTGAAAGTCTCGACTTAATTGATTAATTTTGGGTCACAAATTGGCACAAAATAAGCTTTCAGTCAATAGTTTGTCATTTGTCAAGTATACAAAGTCCTAGATGGTACAGACAAAGAACTTCAAGCAGTTATCCAACAAAAAGTCCTTGATGACACGAACTGCGAAGCAGATGCAATTTTCAATTTGTCAATCACTGATGGCCTAATACCATAATGCCAAAGAAGCATAGAAAATACTTAAATTTTTGTAGGAAAACAGTAATAAGAGCAAACAATTAAATCTGAAAAATAAAACTCTTGAACAAGTTCAAATAATTAAAGGATCATTGTGACCCAATTGCTACAAAGAAGATCAAGGATGGAGACAGTAGACTAGGCTCATGAAAAATGTATGACAATGCTACGTATTACAAATAAATTCAAAATTTAACGTTGACAATTTATGAAGCCTTTTGCTGCATAAATATGAGCGTAACAAAATGAGTGAGAAAGGAAAAGGTTTCAGAAAAAGCTTTTGCACACATACCAAAGAAAGGGGCAACACTACCCAAGAGGAGATTTTTCAAAGTGAACATGGCTGTGGCAGTAATTTTCAAGTGAGGTTTTTAAAGTGAGTTAGAAAGGAAAAGATATCAGAGAAAGGTTTTGCACACATACCATAGAAAGGGGCAAGCACATCATTGTCGCATTAATTTTCAAGTGGAGTTTTCAAAATTCTGAAAGAAGACATACATATTCACATGACAAAATATTTATCTCATCACCGTCGAATATATGAACATTTGGGAAAAGAACTTAGAAAACTACAATCAGACATAGGCATAATAAAACAATAAAAAGGGGAATTTGTTAAAAACTATGATTATCCAAATAAAGGAAAACTTCCATTTGTGGCCTTACAAGCTACAAAAATTTCACAAAACTGGCAGTTAAATTTTGATTTGTCCAACAACAGTTGCTATTAAAGACATCTCCTAAATTTTGTGAAAATAAATCTGCAAATGTAGTAATTTTTGGGCAATGGCTAAGCACATTTTATTGAAGCCCCATAGTATACTGCAGTACAAACGCTAGATGATAGAGTTTGTAGCATCTCGATACAAGTGCAACAAGGACAGACCAACATCAACAACAAGAGAAGCCAATGCTACATGTCACTAGGGCGCCAATATCAATCCTAAACATTTAACATCATCATCAGCATCCAGTTAGCTGTGGCTTCCATAAGAATACAACTACCACTGAGGCACAAGTGCCAGCCAACAGCCATCAATGGGACATTAAAAATTCCAATCTAAGCTATCTATGGGTTCAAATGCCAGCCACAACACCAACAAGATCCAGCATCAACATCAGGTGCCACTAGAATGCCAACTGCCAAAGGTGAGGCCATGAAACCCACTGCCATCAGCTATTTCATCTGTCAATAGTAGTGTCATCATCTCCCACTGCCCTTGGTCCCAGACCCTAAAACATGCCTCCTACACTCAATGCCAACCACAAAATCCCATTTCATCATCAGGTGTCGGTACCCTTTATTAGTGTGAATTGCTAGCGCCAAGCACCAATGCTAGGCATCAATAACAGTGCACCTCCTATGGTGCGCTGCATTGATATCAGATACCATTGAAGCATCAACCACCAAGGGTGGAACAATTAGCCACTTCATTTGTCAATGGTAGTACCATCAACTACCACTACCAATGGCACCAACCATTAGCACTTGTTTCCTATGCTCAACATCAACCGCAAAAACCCATCATCATCATCAAGCACCAGTGCTGTTCTGCCATATTGACATCAAATACCATTGGAGCATCAACCACCAGGGGTGGCACAATTAGCAGCTTCATTTGTCAGTAGCAGTGCCATCAACTAACACTGCCAATGGTACAAACTGCTAGAACTTGTTTCCTACAATCAACACCAAACAAGAAAACCCATCATCATCACCAAGCACCAGTGCAGTTCAGACAACCCATGCAGATAGAATACCACCAATGAAGCACTTTTTGATCGGTCCACTCCCAAAAGTCAAACCTTCTTGATCATTAGCCCAACTTCTGCAAGTAAATAATTTCCGAAAACCTCAATACTTGTTCTACCTTGTTTAAAGCCTCTAGCATAACCTATGAGACCTGAATTCCGGTAAATAAATTTTAAAAATTACAAAAATAAAAATAAAAAAACTCTCTGAAGGCCTTCAAAAATTGCATTTTAAGATTGACCTGAGTTACAAAGAATCCCTTTTTGGTGGGGATAGGAAATGCAGGGACTTGAAAAAGGGAGGACTACAAGACACCCCAAAATTTTGGCAAAAAAGGGACAAGAAGGAGATGGCAATATAGAAATATATTAAAAAAAATAAGAAGGGATTGCAATTACAAGGCTTTATAAAATACATAAATTTTTATTATCCAGACAACTCCTGCCTACTTTGGCCCTCAATCAATCCTTGTTTGAAATACTACAGCTATATAAAAATATGGTGTTCGATTCCAATCTAAGGCAGGAAAGGGACACAAGAAAAGGGAATTCCAAGACTATTGACCTATGCTATACATACAGCCACCTTTTTTGCATCATTGCCATCCATTTCCCCACACTGCAAATAAAATCAGAACTGGTCACGCCTTGCAACAACTAGGAGTTTTTGCAAAATCAACACCAATTAGGAATTTCCCAGCCCCGCAAGAAAGGACAATGAATTCAGTATCAAAGAAAAGTCTTATCATTGTTGAAGAGCAGAGAGTAACAAGCAGAGAGTCACATGTGCAGGTAAGGAGTAGAATCTGGTTTTATCTCACTTTTTCTTAACTTTTGTTTATTTTTTAAAAAAATTGTTGTCTTCCACAAGTAAAGCAAAGACATATGTTCCCCCACAGGTCAACCGGGATGCAATGGGTATGTCCCCCAACCATTACCCCTAATAATTGCCTTTTCGATTTAAAGTCCTCATATAGTATGCATTTCACTTGGGTTCGGCAAAAGATTTATCTTATCTTTATAATGCTCTCCTTGTATTGTTGAGATAAGCTACTTTCTAAACGAAGCTATCCAACTCTAACAGCAATTGTGTATTATCCTCTCCAATGCACTTGTTTGTTGCTCTTCAATGTTCTCGTTCGTTGACCCAAATCTTCTGTAAAAGGTAGAGGTATGAGAGTAGTCAATTCCATGCATGTTTAGGGTATCTTTGAATTGAACCACCCATATTACATATGAATTCAGAATGCAATCTAGTTCCTACCTTTCCAATCTCTAAGCATACATTCCTCATCTCTATCCTATGGAAGAGTGTTTCCTTGGCTATACAAGCCCAAGACGCATCCCCATGTAACTTAAATATTAACCCAATTTGGTACCAAACTGCCATGTTAATATTTGCAAAATGTGTCCAAAATCTTAGTATCAATGTTAGACTCTACCAACTGAACACTAAGCAAAAATGTAAGGGGCCAACAATTGTCAGCATATGTCAACTTGTTGCCCGTTCATCTTGAGAAGTTGGTAAACAACACCATGAATCTTGAAATAATCAAAAACTGAACCACTTCATTTCCCAAAGTTTTCTTCCCATTCATGACATTGTCTCTTCATATTTTTTGTATCTTTGTGCATAAAGAAACATTGTTCCGAACATAGCATCTATGCAAAAATTAATGGTCATATTTCAGAAAATCAATACTCAATGGCCACACCTATTCACATCTGTTATCAGATATCAAGGGCTGCATTGATCTTCAAAGATACAACCTATACCACCACATCTCTCCACAAAGATATGAACTACATCATCTCAAATTCCTTCTGAAGGACTGCACCTATTCCATCCATATCTCTTCTAAAAGATGTGGCTCATGCCTAATTACATCTCCATGCAAATAATCCACTGTAAAGTTTCTCCGTGTAATATATATTTTCTACATGTCACTGATAATCACCAATTTCTCGTTTGTGTGAATGAATTCATATGCCATTGTACTATGCAAACCTATGGACTGTTAATGTGTTCCGCCATTAATATTACCCTATAGTATTTCTAGTGCCAAGTTCTCTACCCATATACAAGCACAAATCTTAGTTTTGCAAGGTTAGCAGTCACAAGGCAAGATGTCAAATGACATTAGTTGAATTCCTCAAATCTCAAGGAAGAGACCCATGTTCGAATATTACCAAGTGATACATGCATGATAGCCAAGCTGTTGTAATACCACTATGTGGTCATGATATATTACAGGTGGAGCCTATTTTAATCCCATTAACAAATTTATTTAAAAATAAATATTAAGTAATATAAAATAAATAAATAAAATATATCACATTACAAGATTAAGTCACAAACAAAAAAAATATAGATATATGCATGACGATTTGAGTGTCTATGTTGGTTACTCAATCCCAATCCACTAGCCTTAGCGCTGTTCAGCCAATCAATCCTAGAGATCCTGCTTTTCTAACTAGACAGTTAATCTTGATGCCACCAATGCACCATATAGCCAGTTGACCCCCAGCACTAACACTCTTGCAACACACTCAAGTCATAGCATCCTCCCTAGTGTCCTGCTGTACATTGCCACTCTATGTTATAATTGTTCAGTCTCACAAGTTAAACTAGTGAATTGCCCTCTGCATCACCATGTTGGGCTCTCGCAGTGAGGATAATATCTACAATCCTTTGTTTACTCCATGTTTAACAATTAATCTAGTTTTTATTGGTAAGATCACTTTTCAACAGCACAAGGTTGAAATTTATGTTAGTGAATATGTGCTTCAAGACATGAATAAATGATTTCAGGTTGTGGTTACAAGTGTTTAGAACATGGTTTATATAGATGAAACCATGTTGTGACAAAGCAGAATAAGCTGTTGACAAATCACATTGCTTTGGATAATCCATCATATCCTGGTCATGGCTAGTGAATTACGTTCACCTCACTCTGATAATAAGAAAAAAATTGGCTCTGATTTTCCACCAATAGAAGAGAGGTGGTTATGTAAAGATTGAATTGCTAAGAAGCAATACATGAAATTGTTTGTATCAAAAAAAGTTGGCAAACTCAAGAAGCATTAGAATTTGTGTACCATGACTATACTCAAATAAGCAGTGAGCACATTATCAATTCACAGTTTGAAATATTTTCATACATTTATTTATCACTACACAAGAAAATTTTGGACGTATATTATACATTCTAAATCAGTTAACTCTCTATTTTCCATTCAATCATAAGCTATTTTGAATAACGAGAACAAATTTGAATTTTCAAGATCTTAGTTCCTGTGGGACCAAAATCTGTCATATCTGCGGATAGGTAATGCACCCTAGACTCTACCCAACATTTAGTATTGGATGAAACGAAATTTCTCTCGATTTCAACCTCCGAAGAAGGTCGGCTCCTTGAGATGATTATATATTTAGTAGGAAAAGGGTTAAGAGGGAGTAAGGGTTAGAGAGATTTAATAAAAATGGATGGGATATAGTGTAACAACATTGGATTTCACTAAGCAACATGCTAACACAACTAATTTACATGATACTTAACAGACCAGCCATTATCAAATGCAATCACAGATTCATTCAACTTAAAGAATTTGCTTTAATCATTCCAAGGACTTAAACAATTAGCGATCCAAAAAGCAAAATTCGCTTTAACAGAATAGACTAAGCATTTAAGTGCAACAAAAATGACTTAAAGCAAGAAACACATTCATAAAAACCTGCAATTGAACATTAATGGAGTCCAAACAGCTATCACTTCATTAATTGGCAGCAATATTACATAGTATTCCAGGCAAGGACTACAGAGCCAACCCCTGTATCAAGAGTATCATGGCTTATTTATAGGCTGCATCTTGAAACTTTCAGTGTAAGATTTTACAAATAGTTACAAAACTGTTACAAAGACAGCTTGGCATAAAAATTCTAGAAGCTGAGGTGGCTGTCTCAAATCTCATTCTGCATTTGAATATGAATTCTTGGTAAGCCCACTCCGTCAATCTGCAACTGTTTAAAGCAAGTGGCTAAAATGCTGCAACGGATCTATCAAAGTTGTCATTTTCATGCTTGGGTGGCGCTAGGTTGGCCAACTGGAAAGCACTAAAGCGGTTACAATCCCTTCTTAGAACAGCTCCGGCTTTGAGCATCGTTGTTCCAACTTTGTGCGCTCTACGCAGAGTCGGGCTTGGAAACTGAAGCGCTGACGTGATCACCAAGGGAAGGCCGGCTTTACGCATCCTGGTTTCAAGCATTGCGACTTTGAATGTTTTGCTTGCACATTCACTAACTTTTTCTTTTTAGTGCTTACGTCACTGTTGAGGTAAGCCCGTCTTCGTGCATCCCGGTATCATGCATCGCGGCTTTGTGCAATTAGCATCCAACACAAATTTTTTTACTTTTGTTGATGTCATCGTCCACATGATCCCGACCTTGTGCAATCTCGGGTTCTTGCATTGAGACTTTACACATTACCGGAGTTGTGTGGCATCATGTTGACGTTATTGCCAAAAAGGGCCAAGTTTTATGTAACCACGACTTTGCACGCTTTGACGGTGAGGATCCCAATCTTGTGCATTGACTTTGCGCAATATCGGGTTCCGGTGGGGCTATGCTAACATCACTCCAAAAAGAGCCCGTCTTTGTGCAGCTCTTGAAGCCAAGAAAACACTTGGCCAATTTCGCGAAAAAGAGCCCAGCCTTTTGAATTACAAATGGGGTCATGAATTTGACCTACACTTCCCTAGTGTTGATACTCTCCTTAATTGGCAAGTAGCAATCATGTGAGTCGTGTGACCTCTAACAAGTCATTCTGACTCTAACCAAGTCTTTCTACAAAATATACTATAGCTTACTTTAGTTAATGTTTTTTCTTATTTGTTGAGACATTGCCAAGTAGTATTTTCCCCCAAGTTTTACCACGAGTTCGAGCCCCTATACTAATTGTAGAAACTTCATAAAAATAAAATAAAAATAAAAACCAGATTTGAAAATAGAAAACAATTCACTTCACCTCATAGTCCATAACTATATGAGATCATTGGAGAAAAAAGAAGTTTCACTGGACACGATAAACATCAAGCTCAAGGAAAGTAGCTTGTACCCTAAGTTCTAAATTGAAGCAGTATTCACCATTGTTTATTTGCTGAATATATGCATCGTATATGTTGGAAATATTGAGTACATTGGTTCTCATTGATGTCTGTAACAACCCACCCGGATCTGCCTTATATATTATTTTTTTTTTTTGTATTTTCTGGTTTATAAAGGAACTCAGGAATGCACAGGCTTAATTGCAGAAAACTAAGTAATTACTAATAATGCACAGACTTATGGAATACCATTGCAAATACTTGAAGCATGTAATGATTTGAAAATTGTTCATTCAACAGTGAATACAATTTCGATTTCCAATACCAAATAAAGTGTATAAACCCTGGCGCCTGGAAAGTACCTTTTCAGTAACGAAACTATTGGAAGAATGGAGCTTTCCTCAAAACAGCATCAGTCTGCCCTGGGACAGCCACGTGATTCTGTTGAATGTTGAATAGCAGCCTGAGTATGAACTCCAATGTCTATATTCGAACCACCTCTTATCTCTTCCAATCACCAGCTCGATTTTCTCAATGAAGCCCAATGAAATCTTTGTCCTGAATCTGATCACCAATCCAACAGGGGTAATGTTTCATACCCGAACTGGATGTTCCCACTGGAAATGATCGTTCCCAATGAGCTTGACCCTGCAAATAACCTCTGCAAGAAGTCTCCCAAAATACCCAAAGCCTGTCTTCAATCTGGATATCCAAAATGAGAGCCAAAATCCCAATTTATAGAAATTCTTGGTAAGGTTGGTGGCTTTGGAGGGAACTTTTCAAAATTCAAATTGGCTTCTAGAACCCGCTTCTAAAATGACATCATCATTTATCATTAAGTCCCCTTTTACTTTTATGCTAGGAAAGTCACTTTATAATTTTATATTTATTTAGTGACTTAAATGACCTTTCCCTTCATAACATAATAATATATATAAAATTAAATATTTAATTTAATTTTATATAAATATCTTCGGGCATTAAAATTTCCAAGCTCCACCAACCCAACATACAAACAAATCACGGATTTGGATACCCATTAAGCCAAACAATCCAGTCGTACCTTCCGCTCTGGCAGAAACCCTAGCCAAGTGACTTACTATATATAGTAAGTTTCTTCAATAAGCCACCAGAATTCGACCACTGAAGACTGTCAATGGCCCAGAATGGACTCCCCTACATCGTACTTAGCCTACGGGAGCCCGAGAGTAGGCTAATCTCGTATATCAAATCAATAAACTAGGAAGGGGACATTACAGTCCTCCCTCCCTGAAATTGCTTGCCCTCAAGCAATTCCAACCCGGGGTGTTGCAACACTTCTTCACTTTCCCATGTTGCATCTTCTTCTGGTAGGTGTTTCCATTTGACCAAGTATTCTGTGATCACCTTCCCTCTTAGAGTCTTTTCTCTGAAACTGATGATGGCTTCTGGTTCTAAGATTAGCTTCCCTTCCTCATCTAATGGTGGTAATTCTGTAGAAGGAGTGATATTATGACCGAGTGCCTTCTTGAGTCGAGAAACATGGAAGACATTGTGGATTCTGCTGCCTGCAGGTAATTCCAGCTCATAAGCTACTTCTCCCACCTTTCTAATGACTCTGAACGGTCCATAGAATCTCTGTTTCAGCTTTTCCTTTCCACTTTTTTTGAGAGTGGACTGCCTGTAGGGCTGCAAACTAAGATATACCATATCACCAACTTCAAAACTGCGTTCCACCCTATGTTGGTCAGCATACATCTTCTGTCTATTTTGTGCCTGATGTATATTATCCCTCAAGGTCTTCATGATATCCTGGCTGTCCTGTAATGCCTCCTTAGCTCGAGGAACTCTGCTATCACCAAGTAGCAAGTCTATGAAGCTCGGCGCTTCATAACCGTACAAAGCTCTAAACGGAGTCATTCCTATAGTCATGTGGTGAGTAGTGTTATAACAGAACTCGCTAAGATGCAACCATTTTATCCATGCATTCTGCTGTCCCGAAACATAATTCCGCAGGTACCCCTCCAACCATTTGTTCACTATTTCTGTTTGACCATCGGTTTGGGGGTGATAGCTGGTGCTAGGAGTCAACTCTGTACCTCCAAGTCTGAATAACTCCTGCCAGAACATACTCATAAATCTGTTGTCTCGGTCGCTTACAATGGTCTTCGGCATCCCATGTAATCTAAACACCTCTCGGAAGAACAATTCAGCTACCTGAGCTGCTGTACATGTGGCTGAAACTGCGAAGAAATGTGCAAATTTTGTCAGTCTGTCTACTACCACATATATACAATCTTTGCCCTGAACTTTGGGTAATCCCGTAATGAAATCCATGGAGATTCCTTCCCATTTCTGGTTAGGAATCGGTAATGGCTGCAACAGCCCTGCTGGATACGTGTGCTCCACTTTATTCTGCTGACAAATGGCGCATTCTCTAACATACTGCAGGACCTCACTCTTGAGCCCCTTCCAAATGAACCTCTCTCTGATGCTCCTATATGTTTTGAAGATTCCTGCATGTCCTGCCGTGGGATCATCATGGAAACACTGTAAGACCTTCTTCTTGAACTTGGAGTCATGCGGTAGGAAGATCCGATCTTTGTACATAATCAGCCCCTGAACCACTGAGTATCTGTCATCCAATGTAGTACCATCCAACACACTTGACGCCCAAGGGTCCTTAGCATACTCGGCATAAATCTCGTCTCTCCAATCTGCTGAGACTTCTGTCATAGCTCCCAGATACGGTCTCCGAGACAAGGCATCTGCGACAATATTCTTTTTTCCTTTGACATACTCAATGTCAAAATCGTAAGCTTGAAGCTTACTAACCCACTTTTGTTGCCTCTCGTTGAGATCTTTCTGGTTGAGAAAATATCGAAGGCTGTTATGATCAGTCTTCACTGTGAATCGGCTCCCTACCAAATATTGTCTGAATTTGGCCAAAGCATGCATGATGGCCAACATTTCTTTGTCATATACTGAATAACTCCTTTCAGCCCCTTGGAGCTTCCTACTCTCATAGGCTATCGGATGTTTGTCCTGCATGAGCACCGCCCCGATCCCTTCTCCTGAAGCATCACACTGGAGCTCGAATGGCCGAGAGAAATCTGGTATCACTAATACCGGGCACGAACACATGACCTGTTTGAAGTGTTCAAAACATCTTTGTGCAGTGTCCGACCATGAGAATGCCCCCTTCTTAGTTAGATCAGTGAGTGGAGCAGCTAGCTGGGCAAATCCTCTTACGAACCTTCGGTAGAATCCGCATAGTCCTAGAAATCCCTTGAGCTGAGGAAGGTTTGTAGGAGTGGGCCAATCAATAATGGCCTTGATCTTTTCAGGGTCCATGCGGACACCCTCTGCACTGATGATGTGACCCAGGTACAGAAGCTCTTTCATGCCAAAGTCACACTTTGACTCCTTAGCATAGAAGGATTCCTGCTCCAAAATGCTCAATACCTCCTCTAGATGCTGCAGATGCTCCTCCCAAGTGCGACTGTAGATGAGGATGTCGTCGAAGAAGATCAAAACATACTTTCTAAGTTGTCTGCTAAAAGTCTTGTTCATACAAGACTGGAATGTCGTTGGGGCATTGGTTAAGCCGAATGGCATAACCAAAAACTCAAAGTGGCCAAGGTGACACCGGAATGCTGTCTTTTCTGTGTCTTGCTCTCTCATTCTGATCTGGTGATACCCTGACCTCAAGTCAATTTTTGAAAAATAGCAAGCACCATGGAGCTCATCAATTAGTTCATCTATACGGGGAATAGGATACCTGTTCTTTATCGTTCTCTTATTCAATTCCCTATAGTCAACACACATTCTCCAAGTGCCATCCTTCTTTTTAACTAAAACAACAACAGATGCAAAAGGACTCTTACTTGGCTGTATATGCCCCATATCCAAAAGCTCCTTGATTGCCTTCTCAATCTCGTCTTTGTGCCTCTTATGGTGCCTGTATGGTGTAGTGATGACGGTCTTCGCCCCGTCCTCCAATTCGATGATGTGCTCTGTCCCACGTTCTGGTGGTTTCCCTGGTGGTATATCCCCAAACACCTTGGAGTGTCTGGACAAAATCTCCTGTATCGCTGGATGGTAAGTGACCTCCTGAGTTTCCTTACCAGCTGGCATGATCATACATTCCGCTGCCCAATCAATCTCATCATGTCTAAATAACTTTTCCATGCGCCTCATAGACACCACTCTCGGTCCCCCATCTGACATTCCTCTCAAAACAAATTTCCGACCAGCAACCACAAACTTCATCTCCATAGCATGCAGGTTCATGGTGAATTCACCCAAAGACTTCATCCACTGCATTCCGAGTATTGCATGGGTGTCTCCTATGTTGACTACATAAAAATCATCATTGAGGTCATATTCTCCCAATCTGATCCGTAGATTTGATATTTTCCGATTGCACTGTATTGCTGATCCATCCGCTACCAGCACTCTAAATCCATCAAAGTCTTCCGTCTTTATCCCCTTTTTGTCAATCAATCCTGCATCAATGAAGTTGTGTGTTGCTCCTGTATCAATCAGAGTGATTATTCGCTGCCCATTAAGGATGCCCCGGACCTTGAAGGAAGTGCCCTTCTGGAAGCTATATAGCTGAGCTAATGTTTCACTTCTTTTTGGCTCTGTTTCAGCTGTCTCATCCTCACTATCATCTGAATCACTTGGCTGCTCTGAATTTTCTGATTCAGAAGTTTCCACCTCAAAGTAGTCTTTCTGTGCCATCTTCCTTGCTTGAACCTTCTGAGGACACTTATGCGATAGATCCCATGGTTCTCTACAATGAAAACACAATTTCTTTTTCCTTAACTCGTTGAGTTCCTCATTTCCCAGCCTCTTTTGTTCCACCTTAGGTTGTTGCGGGGGTTTATGGAAATCCTTTTTATCCTTCCCTTTGCTGTTCTGAAATGGTTTAAAGACTGGTTTGTTTTTTGGAACAGCAAACTCCATATTACGGGCTTTCCTCATTGCTTCCTGTAATGTCTGTGGCTCAAAAGCCTTAACCCACCCTCGGAGTGGCTCGGATAGACCTTCTACAAAGAGGATTACTAGTCTCTTTTCAGAGATGTCTTGGACTTTGACTGATAGCTCCTGAAAATCTGCAATGAAAGCATCAACTGATCCAACTTGCTTAAGTTGGGCCAACTCCCGGAAGTGTAATTCGGGGTCCTTCTTGTCAAAACGATCAATGAGTTTATTAGTAAATTCCTCATATGAAGTGATTGCTCCATGACCCAATGTTGTAAGACCGTGGAACCACCAATCATGCGCTGCTCCGTCTAGGTGTAGTGTGGCAAATTTTATTGCTTCTTCTTCTGGCATTGGTCTGAGGGATAAGAAACTATCTAATTTTTCAACCCAAGCTCTTGCTGTACTTTTCCCACTTCCGTCAAAAGGAGGCATAGTTATTTTGTTGAGGGCTTGCTGAAGATCATTAGGAGTTGTTGGTCTTCGCTGGTGCTGTTGTCTACCCCCAAATTCTGCCCTTCCTTGTTTTTGTGCACAATACTTCTCAAAAGGTAAATTAGCTTTAAGCCCTTCTGGAAAGGCCTCATACTGGTGCCACCATTCTATCATGGTTTCATCGGATATTATTTGCTGCTCTTGTTCAAGGTGTTCCTCCCTCGGAAGGAAGGATGGTTGTGTAGGTCTAGGGGTGTTGCTACTCCCCCTGGTCAATGGCTGATGTGAAGTACTGCCTTCTCCATTTTGTCCTCCCATATTGACCCTTCGTAGATTTGTCGTTACTTCCCTCAAAGCTTCAGCTATGGCCTGCTGATTTCTTTGCATTTCTCTTTGCATGTCCACTTGTGCTCTGGTTAGAGCATTTAATATGCTCATGAGGCTGGGCTCATCATGACTGCGTTCTTCCATTTGGATGGCTTTCTTCTTTTCTCTTTCTGCTGCTCTTCTATCCCTTTCACTCATGAAATGATCAATCTACCCACAGGTTGGCAGTGTTGACGTGGCTCTGATACCATGTAACAACCCACCCGGATCTGCCTTATATTTTTTTTTTTTTTTTTGTATTTTCTGGTTTATAAAGGAACTCAGGAATGCACAGGCTTAATTGCAGAAAACTAAGTAATTACTAATAATGCACAGACTTATGGAATACCATTGCAAATACTTGAAGCATGTAATGATTTGAAAATTGTTCATTCAACAGTGAATACAATTTCGATTTCCAATACCAAATAAAGTGTATAAACCCTGGCGCCTGGAAAGTACCTTTTCAGTAACGAAACTATTGGAAGAATGGAGCTTTCCTCAAAACAGCATCAGTCTGCCCTGGGACAGCCACGTGATTCTGTTGAATGTTGAATAGCAGCCTGAGTATGAACTCCAATGTCTATATTCGAACCACCTCTTATCTCTTCCAATCACCAGCTCGATTTTCTCAATGAAGCCCAATGAAATCTTTGTCCTGAATCTGATCACCAATCCAACAGGGGTAATGTTTCATACCCGAACTGGATGTTCCCACTGGAAATGATCGTTCCCAATGAGCTTGACCCTGCAAATAACCTCTGCAAGAAGTCTCCCAAAATACCCAAAGCCTGTCTTCAATCTGGATATCCAAAATGAGAGCCAAAATCCCAATTTATAGAAATTCTTGGTAAGGTTGGTGGCTTTGGAGGGAACTTTTCAAAATTCAAATTGGCTTCTAGAACCCGCTTCTAAAATGACATCATCATTTATCATTAAGTCCCCTTTTACTTTTATGCTAGGAAAGTCACTTTATAATTTTATATTTATTTAGTGACTTAAATGACCTTTCCCTTCATAACATAATAATATATATAAAATTAAATATTTAATTTAATTTTATATAAATATCTTCGGGCATTAAAATTTCCAAGCTCCACCAACCCAACATACAAACAAATCACGGATTTGGATACCCATTAAGCCAAACAATCCAGTCGTACCTTCCGCTCTGGCAGAAACCCTAGCCAAGTGACTTACTATATATAGTAAGTTTCTTCAATAAGCCACCAGAATTCGACCACTGAAGACTGTCAATGGCCCAGAATGGACTCCCCTACATCGTACTTAGCCTACGGGAGCCCGAGAGTAGGCTAATCTCGTATATCAAATCAATAAACTAGGAAGGGGACATTACAATGTCACAGGTAAAATAGTTGAGAAATACCTTCAAGGTTGAAATATCAAAGTGCAAGGCAAACATCTTCAAAGGATACATGAGGCAATAATTGTCAAGGCAAAAGGATTCTCCATGGTTGTGTGAGCAAGAAAAGGACAAGGTTATCCATGGTTACATTTGCCAGAAAAGGACAAGATTTAATTAGTTCTCAATGGTTGCATTTGCAAGAAAAAGAAAAGGTTTAATTAGTTCTCCATGGTTACATTTGCAAGAAAAAGAAAAGGTTTAATTAGTTCTCCATGGTGGCATTTGCAAAGAAAAAGACAAGACTTTATTTTGTGAGAAAGAGGCCCAAAGGTGAAAAGTATAATTTATAATATTTAAATCTTTTAAGATTTAAAATATTATAATTAATTAAAAGGTTTAAAGTTGGGTGCCAAAAGGTTTTAAATTTAAAAATATAATTATTTTTCAAGCGCCGACGTTGAAGTTCCAAAGGGCAAACATATATAAAAAGGTAAATTGTTTGCATGGCCTAAGGTAGAGATCGTGCATCATTTTTATATCCGTTCGAGCGTGCGAATCGTGGAGGCAGAGAGAGGTAAAAAAATTTGCGCCATTCGTTGAGGACAGTGAGGCTAAGGTTGAGACTAAGCACCATTTGATATTCGTTCAAGTATGCGAATCGTGGAGTCAGAGAGAGGTAAACGTTTGCACCATTCGTTGAGGACAGTGAGGCTAAGGTGGAGAGTGAGCATCATTCGATATCAGTTCGAGCATGCGAATCGTGGGGGCAAAAAAGAGGTAAAAACTTTTGCGCCATTCGTCAAGGGCAGTGAGGCCAAGTTTGAACGCGCCAAACCAAATTCGTATTCGAAGAAAGCTTGTGTGGGCAAGGAGAGAAGAAAAATCATATCGCACACATTTCAAGAAGGAGCAACGAGTTAATAAGGAGGCAGTGCACGATCTGTTCCAAGTGAGCAGCTAGCCCACGTGGTTAACTAGCTTGCGATAGGACGCAGGCCAGCGAAAGGTGGAGGTTCAAATCACGTCGGCGGCACTTGAGACAAGGCAAAAAATTCGTTTTAATTAAGGTATGCATAGCGCTTGACCTAGGGAGGCCAAAAATTTTAAATTTTGCATTGTTTGGTGTGCATATTGCTTAATCTAGGGAGACATAAGGTTGAAGTTCTTGAAATCAAAATATTGCATGCATTTCAGAATTCTGTGTGTGGCTTTATAAAGATAAAATAATTTTAGTGTTGTATGAACTTAGGGTTTTGGTTGATAATATTGAAAATTACTTGTGGCCTTTACAAGTAGGAGTTATAAGGTGTTTTGTGGTTTAATTATTGTGTGTATTTTTGCATGGTGAAAGAAAGTTTGAAGGATGTTGCTCATTGATTAAAATGCCTTGTCTTAGGAAATTAAAAGGAGTTGTAAAGCAATATTTTTGTGCACATTTTTGAGGAAAGGTTTTCATGTGGATGGTTGAAAGAGTGTTATGCTAACTAACCCTTGAAGTGGCATAAGATAGATAGAGTATTTTGAGACAGGTTTTGAGGGCACATCTTCGTCAAAACAAGTTGAGAGGTATGGTGATATTATTCCTTATTTAAGGTGTTTATTTGAGCAAATATTTCTGAATCATAAGGTGGAGATAAAAGGTTTGATTAGTGTGCATTGTTGGAAATATTTGAGCTAAGGTTTGAGAACAAAATTATGCTTCATTGTTGAATGAAATTGGAAACACATGTACTAGGGTTTGAGAACGATTTGTGCATTGGATGAATGTCATTGAAAGTGAATGCGCAAGTGTTAGAAATCAGATTTGTGAAGCAAGTGTGTGCATCAGTGTTGATTGTGGGAAATGCATAAGAAGGTCAGTTGTCAAGTGCTAGACTAGAGCTACCTTTAGAATGCAATCAATGTGAGACATGTGGAAGCGACAAGACTTAATGAATGTGTAGAATATATTGAGCAATTGTCAAGTGCATATCATTCTCTATATGTTCAAGAGGTTAAACGAATTCTAGGTAGAATATGTCTAAACTGCTTAGTGAAAGAAAGCACATTGAAGATTAGATAAAATACTTGATAACACTATTACGCAAGATCTGGAAATAGATGAACATTATTTTGTATGCAAGATTTGGAGTATTAAGAACAAGTTTTGATGAGCAGATTAGAGTATGTGTTATGAGCAAGTTGTGAGTTGTTTTGAGTAAGTCTTTTGAGAAGACTTGAGGTAGATTTGAGCAAGTCTTGTGAGAAGACTTGAAGAAAGCTTGAGGCAGATTTGAGCAAGTCTTGTGAGAAGACTTGAAGCAGGCTTGAGGCAGTTTTGAGCAAGTCTTGTGAAAATATTTGGGACAGAGTTGAGACTGATTTGTGCATGTAATGTGTGCAGATTTGGGACAGAGTTGAGACTGATTTGTGCATGTAATGTGTGAAGATTTGGGACAGAGTTGAGACATATTTGTGCATGTAATGAGTGCAGATTTGGAGCAAAGTTAAGCAGAGGTGTGTACCAGCTTGGAGGTGACTAGAGCAGTGGGGACAGAGGTATCCTGTGGATAGAGGTCCACTAGCCAGAGCAGTGGGGACAAAGGTCTCCTGTGGATAGAGGTCCACTAGCCAGAGCAGTGGGGACAAGTGTCTCCTGTGGATAGAGTTCCACGAACCAGAGTTAAGGGTATAGAGTTCTCCTGTGGATAGAGGTCCACAAACTTGAGCATAGGGGATTGGTGTCTCCTTTGGACAGAGGTCCATAAACATTGTAATAAGGAATTGGTTCCCAAGAGATTTGTTGAGAAAATTTAGAAGAAAGATTTTCTCCGTGGACGTAACCCAAATTGGGTGAACCACATTAAATTTGTGTCTCTCATGTATGTGATGATTTGTGCATTGCCTTGTTACTGCAATTGATGAGATTGGTTAATACTGCTATCAAAAGATATTGCAATTGATAACATTGGGTAATATTGTTTGGGAAAGAAAAGTAAAAGTTGGTATTATACTGTTCAATGAATAAAAAACATATGTTATTGATTCCTAATATGAAAAAGATAATACTGTGCCATAAAGTCATATACAACAAAACTTCCAATCTACATAAATTTTTAATTTCAATTTTGAATGAAATGCATCGTATTTTGTTTCAAGCTAACTAAAGCATTTATATCAAATGAACTACAGGATTTCCAGGAAACTATATTGCATGAAGTTTCCAGGGCAGAAATGGTGCAAGATGATGAGACAGGTTTTTGGGGCAGTGTAATCTGTTTTACAAATGCCATGACAGCTTTTCAAGACATCAGTATACATCTTTGATACAGTCCTGAAGCTTAAGACATATTCCATGAAACATGGCTAGAACTTCTGTCCCCATAAAAAGCAATTAAAGAAAACACCTAGGCTCTAGCACCAACAGGTAGGAAATCAATAAATTTTAAGAACCAGAAACTGGCATGAATTAGCACAGCCATGTCATGCTTGAACATCTTCACTTCCCCTAGACCAAACAAGGATGTTTTTTTCTTGAAAGAAGCCTCACGTCAAGCCTTCCACAAAAAATAAATAGAAGACAAACAGACAGGTTGCCATAAATATTTGCAATTTCATTGCTAGTGTACAATTTCCTAAAAGAGTACTTCTTGCATCCAATTCCAAAATCTTTTGAATGCTGAACATTGCTAAAAGACATGATTGATTGTCTCCTCTTGCCCAAAAAAAAACAACAAAATAAGACTGAAATATCTATTGTCTGAAGATAAATTTTGACAACCAGCCTTTGTTAGAAGCAAAGACCTGCAGACTTTATTTCTTAAGATGGATAGAGGTTTCCAAATGGAATGGCAGCATTTACAACATCTAACCTCGGTATTATTAACTCCAGTTCAGACAAGAAGTAATGGATAGAGTATGTCTCACTTGGGCATGCAAATCCTTTGTAACATAACTGTGAAGGCCTTGTAATTGCTCCACCTCTAAACCCTCCAATAAGGTCCTGAACATTGCAGATGCAATTTAAACAGGTAGATTTCAGGGATAATATTATCAAGTACTTGAAAGGTCATTCTGTGTCCCATACATGACAATTATGTTGGATTTCATTCCCTCCATAAACAGCATCATTTTTGACAGCTAATTTCAGTATCATTAATTTCCTGCCCAATATTCAGACAAGGAATAATGGATAGAGTGCATCTCACTTGGGCATACAAATACTTCGTGACATAATTGTGAAGGCCTTGCCATTGGCCCATCTCTAATCCCTTCAATAGGGTCCTGAACATTGTAGATAAAATTTAAAGAGGCAGACTTCAGGGACAAGTTTTAGACGCCTTATCTGACACTCATGGCAGCATTTTTGACAACTAGCTTCAGTATCATTAACTCTCAACCAGACAAGAAGCAATGAATAGACTATATCATGCTTGAGCATGCAAGTCCTTAATAGCATTATTGTGAAGGCATTGCCACTGACCAACCTCGATTCTCTCCAATGAATATCTAAACATTCCAGATAGAATTTAAAGAGGCAGACATCGGGAATCAATTTACTAACTTCTTGAAAGGTTATTCTATCTGCCATACCTAACCCTTGGGTTTGATTCAAAATGTTAAAAAAACAATGAAGTAATGATTTACAGACACCCTTTTGACCAGAAAGGATTGAATAAGACCAGGTTGGCCATAAGAGGAGGAAAAATGTCCATATGACTATGTTCCATGGCAAGACAACTTTCTAGGATGACTGGGGTTTGGTCCCATTTGGGCAGTGACAAAGAGATAGACAATATGAAGCATTATTCAATCTAAATCTAAACTAATACCATAGCTTCAAATTTTAAAAATGATTATGATATGATCATATGACGATATATATCAAAAAAAAAAAAAAAAAAAAAAACATAGGCATACTTTTAAGTTTAAAAAAATAACACCCAAGGATACTTAATTAGCAATTTAGGAATACAATAGGTATACAAATTCATAGCATCTTGCTTTTCCCAGGATCAATAGACTCTAATACCACTTTTTTAACAAATAAGACTTTATTCACTTCTATAGCTTAGGCCTTACCAACCAAGAACTTGAATAAATACTACAGAACTCACTCTTCAGATACAAATAATTTACTGTCACAATGGAAATTATAATACTAGGATATGGATCTCCTTTCTGCTTAGCACTTTTGTTATCTATTTGATTAGCAATAAAGTTTAACCACATTTTAATAAATATACCTTTAAAATTCCCACAGGGTCTCAACTCAATAAGACTATGAAATAGCACGTGCATTCACAGGGTACTAAAGAACACCCCTAAAATTTATTTCTACTTCTCAGTCCTATGTTATTAATATCCCCTCCTAATATATTTTTTAAATTAATACAACCCCTATTGTCACCATGCATCATTGATTCCATTTTTCATGGCATTTTTAATACAATTTTTTATTTCTGTCCTTTCTATGACAAGGGCAGTTTTATTGTCAATGGCTTTAATAAACCCACCATCTATCAATGAAATAGGTGCAAGGTTCTTTCTGTTTTCAATGTGAACTTTAATACCATTGGAATTTTAATTTAATCTTATTGTCTTTTCGATCTTTCAAGTAGTAAAAATGACAGTAGACGTCATAATAGTAACAACACTTCTAGAGATAGAGAGCATGGTTCCCTCATCAGAATAATTGAAATGGAGAATTTTCCTAATCAAGATCAAAGAGTCTTCGGACTCCAAGCAAGGTACAACTAAACAGAGTCTGCCAGATATAAGAAGACAAGCAAGATTATCTATGTAAAAGGATAGTATAAGCACCTTGGTTGAAACCATCAATGCTATCAAGATAGAGACAAAGATACATCGTTGTCCCAATTGTCATAAAAAATGAATTAATAAAAGTATAAAAAAAATCACTTACATCTAATTGATCATAACTTATAGTTAGTCGTATATCATTTCTAATATATTTCAACTTTAATTACCTCAATAAGAACCCACGTAGTATGGTATTTTATATATTATGGACCCCCATGTAAAAATCATCCTTATATATTTGCCAGCAATTATTTATGCATTCTCCCTTTTTATTCTATTAATGAGATTTCCTTCCCATAGTTATTGTAGAACATTAGCCAAAAGTGAACTACAGCATTAGCAACCAAACATAATAAAATTCATAAGAAGTTAGTTCAATCTAAGTCTCAATGTCCTAAGGATGCTTAAGCATCACCAGGACCATATCTTTGGTAACGCCACTTCCAAGGACAACTCCCAACCATGTAAATCACCCTCAGGACATCCATCATTGAGACCCAACTAGGGGGTCACCTTGTCCCCCATTCCTAAGTCCCTCAAACACCAAGGACATCGATATGAGGCCCTAGAGGGATCATAATGGGTCCTTATACAACTCGGACCTACTATATTGTCCATATTTGTTTCCAAATTGGTGAATTATTAAGAAGGTTACCAAGCGCAGGGGTGCGGGTGCGGGTGCGGCAGGAATCGCGGGCACGGTTGCGGGTGCGGTCCCTGTCAAAAATAGGGTTCGCCGAATGCGGGTGCGGGTAGTTTTTAATTAAAGCACATTGTGAAATAATTAAATAATTGATAAATCATACATATTGTGAAATAAAATAAATCATTCGTACACACTACAAAATAATAAATATATAAATATGGCATCATAAAAGCATACTGATATATGATATTTCATATTCATGTAAACAAATGACAGGATGTCAAGTCATAAAGAGTCAAGAGATAACAATATAC
Organism: Wollemia nobilis; assembly: GCA_028583015.1. Classification (NCBI taxonomy): domain Eukaryota; kingdom Viridiplantae; phylum Streptophyta; class Pinopsida; order Araucariales; family Araucariaceae; genus Wollemia; species Wollemia nobilis. Next base: position 3,453,894 of record JAQPPZ010002721.1, read on the forward strand.
TATATAGTAGTGTACATGTACAAAGATAACATCAAATATCTAATATTTGACTCTCATTCGTCATATTCCTCATCATCATCTTCTAGGCCCTCCTCCTGTAGATCCGGTGGTGGTAGATCCAAAAAGCCATCACACCTACTATCATCTCTGGTGTCATCAGGAACTGCATCCCAACGTGCAAAAGGCCCCTGTGTATAACCCTTGTCCCTACGAGACATAAGTCGAAGAGTACTATGGACAAACACGAGGTTCTCTGCCCTACTCGCCTCTAATCATCCTCTCCCCGCTGAATGGATAAATCCATATGTACTCCAGTTTCTATCACAAGCTAAGGAACTGGCCACCTAAGACAACAAACGACATACTAGTCGCTGCAACTGTGGCATCCCATGTTCGTGCAATGTCCACAAAAATATGGGGTTCTTCAAACTCCTGTCATATAAGGCCTCAATAGACTGGAATGTACCCCGTGCACAAACAAAAGATGCAAATTGCTCTCTAATCTTTGTTGCCTCCTGTCCAATGCCATATATGTCCTTTACTGCCTTATAGAAACCTTGCCTTCATAATTGTTTTTAGCCCGTATGGTTGGGTGTGGTCGGGCCCACCTTAAAAATAATAATAATAATAAAAAAAACGTTTTTTTTCCTATGTTAATGCCCAAACCGGGTTGGATTCGACCGAGTGAACCCTGACTGACCACAAGGTTCGGCTTCGCTGAACCCTAACTGACAAGGTTCGGTCAAAGCTGAACCCTGACTGACAGGGTTCGGATAGGGTTCTGCCCAGCCGTACCCAATTGTGAACCCAAGAACCCGGTGTGGGTGCAGGTACGAGTACGCAAACCCAACCAAGTGGGTGCAAGAACCCGGTTACATTGATTATTAATATATAAAGCCCATAGCCCACCCAATGTTCTCCATCTAGAATGATCCTTTAATTTCTCAAATCTGATAGGCATTGAAGATTCATTATCAAAAGAGAAGTTGCCAAGGAGCATTATGGAAAGCCCATACCCCCTACAAATTTCTTCATCTAGAATGGTCCTTTAGAGATCCATTGTCAAAAAAAATCTATCAAGGAGCATGAACTCAAAGAATGGAAGTTTACCTACAGCCACAGACTCAGACCGGCGTCTGTAATCCAGATCCAGAAGCACGCGGGCGTTCGGCGAGTGCACCAGGGCGCCTTCCGCAGCCTATTCTGACAACAACATTACTTCCGTGTGTCGCTCGGTCTAGCTGCGTTAACAGAGAACAGGTATAAATTAGTTTAAAGCAAGTAGCCGTATTTTATGTATTAATCTGTTATTGATTTCCTGCATTCCATTTTTATAGGGTTTTAGATTATTTCTGAGGGCTCACGTAGTGGAGCCCTCTCATTAATTTCTAACTCCTTGATAGTGTTAATGTGTGCAGGTTTTTGATAACAGATCCAGTTTATTGATGGCAGCTGATTAAGCTGGAGTGGTCCAAGCAAGGGATACGACAAAGCCCACTCACTCTGTTGGGATTGAAGATACGTTCTTCGGAAGCGCCACCATTCGTGCCAGCTAGGGTTTCGGAGAACCCTAGCATAATTTGTAACTGTGTATCACAAATAAAGGGTTACAAGCCCGGTTGTATTCAAAAAGGAGTTTTTAAACTCCACCAATTAATAGAAATCGTTTGTTTTTGTGCAACTATTCTGTACTCTGTCATTGTGATTTTATTTCTGTTTGGCGTGTATTTTTAATCTACACAACCATTACACATTATTTAAAATAAAATTCCACACTACTATTTTAAAGGCTTTGTCAAAATCTATCTTCAAGAAGAAAGTCTTCCAACCAAACTCGAGCTAATTAAAAACCTTCACAAATGATTATTAAATTATAAAGAACCTGCCCTTAGTAAAGTCAATTTCCTCCCATTGCACTATTCGTACCATGAGAGTTTTGACTCTCCTAAAAACTAATTGGGTGGAATGTTGCAGTTGACATGAGGATAGGAATGAGGCACCATCCTCATTGCTCCTTGTTACTTTAGAAATAAGTTTAATGAGGCATACATTAACCAACTCACCCATGACACCCATGATAGATTCTTGATACATTTTATGAGAAGTTGGTCCATCCACATGACGTTTTTTGGGGTAAAATTTCACTACAAGATCATTCATACATAGAGACTTGGCATTCCTCATACTTTTAATCGATGACTTGAACTTCGCCAACTCCAGATCCCCGCTAAAAACAATAATATTTCCACTAGAAGAAAAGGTTGAATCAAGTGTGCTAGCATAACCCAACTTGCCTATATTTTATTTCTTTTGCTGCGCTGAGGTGGATTTTTGCTGCGCTCGAGAGGGGATTTCTGTTGCGCTCGGGAGGTGGTTTTCTGCTGTGCTCGGGAGGTGGTTTTCTGCTGCGCTCGGGAGGTGGTTTTCTGCTGCGCTAAGGTGGTTTTCTGCTGCGCTCGGGGTGGTTTTCTACTGCGCTCGGGGTGGTTTTCTGTTGTGCTTCGGGTGGATTTCTGCTGCGCTCGAGGTGGATTTCTGCTGCGCTCGAGGTGGATTTCTGCTGCGCCCAAGGAGGATTTCTGCGATGGATTTTTTCTGCGCTCGAGGTGGATTTTTGCTGCGCTCAAGGTGGATTTTTGTGTGTGCCCTAGTGCAGCCCCGGTCGTGCCCTAGCATGTCCAGCCCCTGATTCCTGGACTCACAATATCATTCACCCCATTCATAAGGTAGGTGATCCCCATGAACCCAATAACTACAAGACTATCATGATTGGGCATATCTTTGCCAAGCTCTATGCCACAGCATTGGATGTGCTTCTCTCTCGAAGGTTGGAGGAGGGGGGTTTCAAGGCTCTTGGCCAAGCTAGTTTTCGACAAGATCACCAGACCACAAATCACATTCTAGTCCTCAAAGCTATTATTGAGGAGGCGCATTCGAGGTCCTCGAAGGTTTATTGTTGCTTTGTAGACTTCAGGAAAGCTTTAGACACGATGGCTCGACATTTACTTCTTGAGGCTTCGGTCAATTGGCATCTTTGGGCAGCTTTTGATAGTGGTTACACGGTTATATGAGACTGTGAAAGGTCAGTTTCGCTCCCGTCAAGGGCTTTCAGCCAGTATTCTTAGCACCATAGGAGTAAAACAAGGATGCCCCCTTTCCCCGACACTTTTTGGTACCAAACTTTTGCTTTGAACTTAGTTACATTTCCTTTCGCAATTCTTCATTTTGTTCGAAGAACTCTCAATAATACCTATGATGGAATTCTATTCCAATTTAATACCTAGTTCTCCTAGTTCTCAACAATAGATGCATCATTCATAATATCATTTTCTTATTTCAAGCTGAGTTAGATCCTTTGTCTTCTTGATTCAAAAGAAAAAAAAAAAGGAAAAATTAAGGACAGATTTCAGTCACAAAGTTAGAAGTGCCTTCTTTTTTTCTTTTCTCAATCTCATATACTGCTCCTATTTTAGTCTCTATTTCTCTTTTTTATTTTAACCCGTCAGAAGTCCTCTGTAGAAAGAGGATGCTTATCCCATGCAAGCTGGCTCCAAAGTAAGACCTCTGCTTTGTGTCCAGTGGCATGAAGCTGCCACATATGGATATGAATTATAAGCAAACATATAAAAACCAAGTTTGCAAATTTAGCTAAGTAGTAAGCCCTTTTCCACTGGTATTCCAAGAGGATTTCTTTTAGAAGATAGTTGTTCATTCCACTGCTTTGCAGATTCAAGCATAGATGAAACAGTGATGAGGAATGCTTTTCCAGCATTCTAGCCAAGAATCTCCTATAAACTCCAAGATATTGGATAGCTTTATCTGGTATATTTTTAAGTTGGTTCATTGATTCAAAAGTGAGAGTATAGTCTGGCATTACCACAAAACCATGGTCCTCCCTTCAAGAATTGCTGCTATCTTCAGCTTTTGAAAATCTTATTACAAAGTGACCTTTTCAGAAGATATACAAACGCAGACATACTAAATAATATGCATGAGTTAACAATACAATTTTCTTGTCGACTAGCATTTGGCCATATACTGTTAATTGATTATTAATCCCGAAAAAGAATGGAAATCATTGTTTAAGAACTCAGCATGCAAGCTGCTTCAGAAGCAGGAGGATATTTTTTAATCAAGATCACCTCATCATTTGAAGCAGCTTGCAGAAGATAATTCCAGGGATACCATGCCACTGGAAAAAACGGATCCACAGTGCTCTTTAGATCCTAAGCCAGACCTTGTAAAGGAAATAGAGGCCAAGTCACAGGGATATTTGTCGGTTTAGAAACATAACATGTCTACATGTTTGCAGTTTTCACAAGCAAAGGAACATGCTCAAACATAAAATAAAGAGTAATTGTCCACTCCACAACTAAACAAAGAAAAATGTCTGAATATGTGCAGTCTTGATTTCCTGAAGGTAAATTGGAATGGAAACGCTGATGAACATAATAGACAAATACTTTTTATCCTTTCAGTTGTTGGACACATTAAAGACTAGACTTACTTTTCAAATGCATCTGATGGCAATGAACCTAAGTCACGGATTTTCCTCATGTACTCTTCTCGTTTTGCCTGAAGAAGGTTTCTCTTATTTAGAAGTTGTTCAAGATCTTTTGCCTCATCCTGAAGGGTCCGTTCATAGTTGTCTTCCAGAGCCTGTCAATGGTAAGAGGTGATGTATACTCCAGAACAAACTCTGGAATACAAAGAGGTGGAAAAGAAAAATTAAAATCAAGGATTTATCTAGGCATACCTTCAATTCATCCTTTGCATTTTTCATATCCCTCATTTGTTTTGTGTACTTTTCTATCTGGTCCGTGGTTGCTGTGCATATATAATAACTGTTAGCAATTTGGTAAAAGTCTCACCATGCTATCTAAGGTAATGAAATATTGTGAAGAAATATACCACCTTTTAGCTGCTGAGCTGCATCATCAACAGAAGCCTTTGCATCATTTAGCTCTTGCTTTTTAAGTTCAAGTTCGGTTGACAAAGATTCTGAATCAGCAGATATAAGCTGGGCCTCCAACTCTTGTTGACGTCTGACAAGATTTGTTGATAAATTTGTTTCAAGTTCACTCTTCCTTGTTTCAGTCTGCAGAGTATAAAAGCAAAGATTGAATTGTAGAATGAATTAAGTTGAACACAAAAGGATATGGCTACTAAAAAATATCTTTGTTGGAATGTACATGCCTCAATTCTAGCTCTCTTGCACATAATATGTTTCTCTTTGAGCTGTGTAATTTCAGGGTTCAGTCGAGAAAGAAGAGCCTTCTCATCTGGTGTCAACTGATCAATAAGGTCTGTACCCATTTCTGCTCGTTTCATGGCCATGCCTGCTTTAAGTTGCTCGATTTGATTACGAGCATTTGCGAGTAATTTTTTCTGTAGCAACCACAGCAACAATAAGGTAACCCAAGTGATTTACATGAAGTAAGCCAGAAGGTCCAGAAGTTCCAGAATTGCACACTTTATAATAGAGATATAATTCAAACTTCAAAGCTGAAAATAACGTACATTAAATGTTGCACCCTTCCTATATGAAAAACTAAATATTTGGATAATCAAGTAAAGACCAAGTCAATGAAAGTTGATTGTTGTTAAATGGCACGGAAAACATAAGATACGAAACTGAAACTAAAACTAACATAAATTTTCGATTTATATAAGGGAAACTCAAAAGTTCTACCTAACATTTATAAGCCAGCCCAAGAACAAAAATGCATTAACCAAAAATCAGTAAGCAAAAAAAACTCAATGCCATGTTAGTTGCTTTGCAGGTACCTTTTTTTCAAGAGATTTGGAAAGAGACATCCGTTGCTTTGTGGCATTTGCAATATCTTGCTTAAGTTGCTCTAACTCAGATTTATGATGACCTCTTTTGGCATCCGTTTTCTGCTGATCACTAACAATTGATGTGATCCTCTGGTCTATCTGTAAGATGAGTAAAGGAAAACTGGCTACAATAATTTAAATAAACCACGCCTAAGAAGCATCTCCCTGTGCGCTTCAAAACACACATCATTTAATATAAATTGTTTATAAGCATGAGACATAAAACAGAGGGTTGAAGTACACATTTCAGAGACAAAATGGAAACAATCCACATGAAAACAACGTACATCAGAAAGCTTCTGAATGATGCACATGCTTACAGCTTCCAAACCTAACAACTGACACAGACCACACATCAAAATGCAGAATACACAGGAGCATACAGAAATAAATCTAGAGATCGTCATTCTTTTGCAAATGAGGTACAGAATTTTAAGCAGCAGCCAACTGGATAATCAAATCCTACACTGATTACCACCTTGTATAAAGTACTATCCCAAGTTGCTAATAAATAAAAACTGTTTTAACATCAACGACATTATCACAATATAGCATACACCAACAACTGTTCAACTGGAAGCACTGATCTAATAATCATTCACCATAGCGTTACTTGTATGTTGCAACACATCTAGTCATCCATCAGAAATTAAATGAAAACTGCCTTGAGAAAAAGACCATAATTGGGGTCCCGCCAACAGGAAGACAATAATTGCTTGTAAAATGAAGAAGTGAAATTCATGGAGATGAAAATAAGGAAAAGGAAACAGCTATATTTCTAGTGCAGAAACAAAACACGGTAGGAAGGTTGTTTAGCCAAGCTTTCTTAAAGAACAGAGTAGAATGGAATAAATCAAGACAGCATCGAAGACTTGCAAGTGCATGAAATAAAGTTATAAAAACAAATAGTGTACAACAAATCACATTCACAGATCAGTTTGAAACTGAAAGTTATTGAAAAAATGCTGCCACAAGTCTCATGATAAAAAGGCTCAGATGGACCCAGGTGTTGTAGGTGAGTTGGAGAGGAGAGGGCAATCCTCCAAGGGAGGTCCCAGGTTCAAATCTCCACCCTACCAAAAAGCTGAATTGGGTATCCAAAATCCAATTGATAATGTTGGTGCGGGCAAGGTCGGGTGCGACTCCCGGGTGACTTTGACGGTGTAGAACCCTCTGTTCGTGGTCTCTCAGACCAAGGCGGCCCCGCAAGGGGTTTTTCGCTAAAAAAAAAAAAAGGCTCAGATGGAGATGCATATGAAGATAACAATAGTAATCGCACATGTCTGAAATGGAAAGGGTAATATTATTTTGTAATAATACACAAAGACAAGGCAACCACCCGCAATTGATGTAAGCATTGATAATTCATTGAATATGTCAGATTTCTGACAAAAACAAGTAATAGTATAGCTATGGAGCTCACCATCCAATGGTAACAAAATGGCTCATCTTGCTCAAGAAAGTGTAGGACCAATTAAAACACCAACCTTGTTAACATGTTGTTATGTACAAAAGGGGAAAATGAGAGTCGGATTAAACGAAAAGGATATTGATGAAACAAGCTGTGATTAAACTCAGAAATTCCTTGTGTGAAAATGAGCATAGATGACACATGATGAGGAAAAGAATTTCTTCATCACCAATTATGTGAAATAGAGCAATGTGAAAGAAAACACTGCATGGGTATATGTATGACAATGGTAAGTGAATTCTTACTTTTGACCATATCCAGTTCAGAAGGCGAACAACAAGGATCATCAAGATCTGATTTAGATGGCCACCCTGATGCAGAGTCATGGTTGAACAGTTGTAAACATTTGAGTTCACCATTGTCATTTGGAGTGTGGGGAGTATAGAATGTGCGCAAACATTCATGTGAAAGATGGTTCCAATCATACTCATTATGTTTCATAAGATGGGTAAGTTCCCATGCAGAAGGGTGGGAAGAATGTTTGGAATTTCTGAAGACACGATTTATTTAAAAATAAATTAATAAAATCAGAAAATATTTTGGAAAGTAGGAACATATTAAAAATACAAATATTTTTATACGGCCTCTAGCTTAGATAGATTGTCAAGGTTCAATTAATCAGGACATGATCAAAAGGTCAAAATACAAAGTGGTGCAAAAATTTAAACAATAATGAATATAACCAAGGTTACCAAGTGCGGGGGTGCGGGTCCGACGGGTGCGAATGCGGGTGCAGCCCCTGTCAAATATGGGGTTCGCCGGGTGCGGGTGGGGGTAGTTTTTAATTTATATATATGTATGTATTTTTTATTAAAAAATTAAAAAATAAAATAAATATGCACATTGTGAAATAATTAAATAAATGATAAATCATACATATTGTGAAATAAAATAAATCATTCATACACACTACAAAATAATAAATATATAAATATGGCATCATAAAAGCATATTGATATATGATATTTCATATTCATGTAAACAAATGACAGGATTTTCAAGTCATAAAGAGTCAAGAGATAACAATATACTATATAGTAGTGGAAATGTACAAAGATAACATCAAATATCTGATATTTAACTCTCATTCGTCATATTGCTCATCATCATCTTCTAGGCCCTCCTCACGTGGATCTGATGGTGGTAGATCTGAAAAGCCATCACACCTACTATCACCTCTAGTGTCATCATGAACTGCATCCCAACGTGCAAAAGGCCCCTGTGTATAACCCTTGTACCTACGAGACATAAGTCGAAGAGTACTATGGACATACACGAGGTTCTCTGCCCTACTCGCCTCTAATCGACCTCTCCCCGCTGAATGGATAAATCCATATGTACTCCAGTTCCTCTCACAAGTTCAAGAACTGGCCACCTGAGACAACAAACGACATGCTAGTCGTTGCAACTGTGGCGTCCCATGTTCGTGCAATGTCCACCAAAATATGGGGTTCTTCAAACTCCTGTCATATAAGGCCTCAATAGACTAGAATGTACCCCGTGCACAAACAAAAGATGCAAACTGCTCTCTAATATTTGTTGCCTCTTGTCCAATGCCATATATGTCCTTGACTACCTTATAGAAACCTTGCCTTAATAATTGTTTTTAGCCCGTATGGGATGGGTGTGGTCGGGCCCACCTTAAAAATAATAATAATAAAAAAAAAAAACGTTTTTTTTCCTATGGTAATGCCCAAACTGGGTTGGGTTCGGCCGGGTGAACCCTGACTGACCACAGGGTTCGACTTCGTTGAACCCTGACTGACAAGGTTCGGTCAAAGTTGAACCCTGACTGACAAGGTTCGGATAGGGTTCGGCCCAGCCGTACCCGATTGTGAACCCGCGAACCCGATGCGGGTGCGGGTTCGCAAACCCAGCCAAGTGGGTGCAAGAACCTGGTTACACTGAATATAACAGAAGAAACATGAAAAAACAAAATTTTATTAATGTCCATGGGTAACCAAAGTAGCTCAATGGAACTCAAATATTACGCTTACATTAGCCAGGAGGAAGCAAGAAATGGTCTTCCAAAGAACACAAACATACAAAGTAAAAGAAGAGTTCAATTTACAAGCTCCACCGCAAAATGGGTAGAACATGTCTTTATGTTGATAGCACTTTGTATCACATACACATCTTGTATAGCACATGTATGATACAAGCAAAATGCAAGCATGAGATAGGGGGTTCAAACTATTGTAGGAGATCTATTGTCAAGCATAAGTGGAGCACAAGAAGAGAATACAAAGAGAAATCTAGAAATTAATGCCTCTCCGGACCTCTTCTACCATGGAAATGGGTTATGTTTATTGCCCATCACATATTTGAAGAACATCCCCTGGCAGACCTCTTGTATGGAGCAGAGGCAGAAAAATCTATCCCCCTAGCAATATGATGCTTAAATGTGATTCTGAATTGATTGGACCAATAAATCAGTATAATTTGATAATGTCATCCACTATCTGAATAAAATTGTTAGTGTGGAAGGCTGTCTTGGTACCAAGAGACTGAAAAGGGGAGACACATGTAGTTTGAATCTATTTCTAGTAGACATGCTACTTAATAGACTTCATCATCCCTTTCCTTGAAGCAGTTGAGGGGTGGTGTCCATAAGAAAGGAAAAGAAAGTAGTTTTTAATGTCCACATCAATGTAGACTATATGTCTTAATGTTTTTCTAACCAGTATGTGTTAAACCAACCAGACACTAGTCACAAAAATCTGGTGTAAAGATCCCCTACCCCCTTCTGAATTTGAATTTTGGACCAATGAATAATAAATGGGATTAATTTATGCGAAAATCACATTTCTTTGGACAAGTTAATCTCCACGTATGAATGTCTCTTTTGACTAGGAAGATTCATAGAGGCGCCCATTTGTGCCAAGCAAAGGGCTAGATAATGGGTATGTCTCCCAACCTTAAGCACAATCCCCCATCCATCACAAAACGAGTGAGCTGCAAACTCGGCCTATACAAAGCACTGAACATGTGCACATTGCAACGTACATATGCTGAAGCAAAATAGTCCGAACTCTATGTATGAATGCCTAATCAGTATGTCCCAGATTTGGCCACCAATACTCAAACCTATAAAAAACTATGGGTTTGACGATATAGTCCAAGAGTCGTATGTTCAGGGAAATATCTTAAAAATATATTTGAAAGCATTGCCAATCAAGAACAGTGTTGCATATCCCATGCAATGTTGCCATTGGGAAGTGGGTTTGACGGACCCAAGAACTAGACCACCAAATAAGAGTAGCATCTTATCTCAACAACATCAAAGAGAGCCAAAACTTGGAAAGCACCGTCTTGGAGGTATTAGAGATAATAACCTTAGTCTTACCAAGGTTTGGCCTCAAGTTGCTTAGCATCACAAAACAGAACAACTACATCCATCTGTCTTTGCAAACCCTAGACAAAGTGAGCAAGCAAAACCACATCATCAACAAAGCATAATAATGAAATCAGAAGTGACGTAGAAGGCATTCGTCATCTGCCCGAGTATATACCTTTAGATGAACTGCACAAGCTCATCAAAGTATATGCCAAAGAGGGTCAATAGAAGAGCACATCCATGCTTAACCGCAGTATTAATCCCAATCTTATATGAGAACCAATAAGCAGCTCAACATCAAGAAACCATCTATCTCATGAAGTTTCACGATATTTGTGATAAGAGCATCAGAGATGCCCTTATCCTGTAGTTTTTGAAATAGCAAGCAGCAACTGATTGTCCCTAAACCAATTACAGAGTTAACAAAACAATAGAAGACCCCACTCAAGCCCTTCTCAGCTATAGCTCAAAGAGTGAAACTATCATTCGTAGACTCCAACCTTATCCAAAATCCTGCCTGTTTTCTAGTTGTCATGCCATCCTTGTCATGTTGTCTAGATGTTGTCATGTAAAGTGTTGTGGCAAGCTTGGGAAATGTATGCCAAGTCATAATGGTATTGTGATTGTTTAGATTGCAGTAGTTGCCAGCTTTTATAGATGAGGTGAATACTACAAAAAGACCAGGGAGGAAAGCCATAGAAAATGGCCTCATTGAACTACGCAATGAGATAAACTAGAAACTTCATCACACATTTGAGTGATTCAGGCCAGACCCTTCACAACCAGGAACGTTATGAGTGCCTAAATTCCTGATAGCTCTTTTGATATACCGTAATCAAGGGAGCCAAAAAAAAGGTAACAAGGATTATTCGGATAAGTGACCTGAATGATTTGGAGTGGGATGAAATGTTGGAGAGAAGCTGCAGATGAAACATAGGTATGGGAATCAATGCCAAGGAGTTTGAATTTTTTTGGGAGGAGGGCATGCCAAAATCTCTTTGCTGAATTCATGTAGCACATCAAGGATTTTGCTTCTCCTAGAAACAAGAAACTCGCATTTACTACACACTCTATAGATGGAGGGCATGGTGACAAGGTCATAAGCCAAGACAAAGTGAAGCCTCTTATTGATGGTGACTCTATAGGACAAGATCCAAGAGTGCATTGTAGAATTGCACAGTAGAGTGGGCTGAAAGAAAATATGATTTAAAGAATCAAAGGAAGCCTCCTATACAGCATGTGAAAGAAAGTCATATTTGGTTGAAACTAAGTCTCAAGAAACTTGCATTTACTACACACTATAAATGGAGGGCATGGTGACAAGGTCATAAGCCAAGACAAGGTGAAGCCTCTTATGGTGGTGACTCTATAGGACAAGATTCAAGAGTGCATTGTAGAACTGTACGATACAGTGGGCTGAAAGACAATATGATTTAAATAATCAAAGGAAGCCTCCCATAGAGCATGTGAAAGAAAGTCATATTTGGTTGAAACTAAGTCCCTAGAAAAGGTATAGTACCCTTCCTATTGTTGAAGCAAACAAGAAGAATGATCAAGACTCACCCATTCCCAATCAGAAGCCATGTATGTAAGGTAGAGGGCGGCCCCGTAAGCAAATATGCCCTGCCTCCATGCAGCATCGGGCCTTGGGGAGGCCTCACACTCGCAAATTCACTACCTTGGCTTGGAGCACTTCCTCCTCGTTGAACTTTGCTTGGATTGAAAGCTCAACAATGGAAGGTGCCTTCCTGCCTTGGACCATATGGAACACAGATGACCTACTTTAATGAAACTCAAGTTAGTACAAAAAAGGCTCTAAGACAAGTAAAAAGAGAACAACATTAATGATAACTTAAAATAATTATAGCTTGTAATCAATGAATCCAGAGAATCTAGAAGAACTGGCATGCTGTTTGAAAACAAAGAGGAATTGAAGCACAAATGGGTTTACGCAATTGATGAAGCAAAAAAAAAAACATATAAAAAAATGTAAAGGATCTAGTTTCTTTGCATCCAAATCTGTGTTTTGTATCTTGTAGAAAAGAACAGTACAAAAGAGGGAAACCAAAAGACTGGGTTGTGAATCCTAAAATTCCTAACTTAAATATTTCCATGGCCGCACCTGATCTTAAGGATGATGAAGGTCCTCTTCATGTACCTGTTGTTGAAGCCAAAATGAATCTTGCTGAAAAGAACAGTACACAAGGGAAAACAAAAGATTGTGTTGTGAATCCTAAAATTCTTCACTTAGATATTTCCATGGCCACACCTGATCTTAAGGTTGATGAAAGTCCTCATTCATCTCTTGTTGAAGCCACAAGTTGTAGGTCATTTTTGTGTTTTGGTACTGATTTTGATGACTTCAAAGATTAAGAACTAAGTTTATAGTGTATCCCATGTAGTTTAGTTTTGCATGACATGTATAGCCTGATCTATAAAGGTTGAGCTTTGACATTAACCATTGTACTCTATATGAGATTTAATAATTAAATATGTTCATCCATTTGGGATCTCCTTAATTCACTTTTGTCTACTAATTTTTAAAATGTTTCATATTTTTTTAACTAGAAGTTTCCCTTGTTTCTGTATTTCCAAACAGTTTGAGGACTCATGTTTCCTAAAGCGTTTCCGTTTTGGAAACTTTACTCATTTTCAAATTTCATGCAACTTAGATACAACAAGACAACCATTAAAACAATAAACTAAGACACTACACATTGTTTATAAGTTGATAAGCCATAAAACACATTGAAGGGTTGTGTTAACTATTCTTTTGGGGGAATTATAATTGACCTAAAACTTTATATTATTATCTCATAGAGTATGTTAAGAGTGCCCACAAGCCTTACTGCATCGTTCTTCTTAAAATGTGGAGGTAACATCTTAAGCCCAGAACTTTGGTTCCAGGAAAACTAAGACCAGAAACTAATAGAAGACTATATCCTTTTCACAGCAATACCTATGATTAGATTAATAAAAAATGTGATTCTGACCTGCAAAATCTCCACACAATGATAAGATTTAGTCTAAAGAAAATTTCACTTCATAATCTCCACAAGCAAAGCGTCAAAAAATTATAATATCCACATGCAAGCTTCATCTGCATGGAGATTAGAAAAATGAATGTAGAAACGACAATAGGATATCTTGAACAGACACACGAACTTTTGCCAGTTCTTCTTGCTTTGAATTGATAGCTTTTGTATTTTGTCGAATAACATTCATAAGCTTTAATTTTGACCTCCTGTAGTCATAAAAGCCTCCTGTCATGCCACCTTTTTTGCTCACCTGATCTCCTGGAAAGTATAGTTCAAATACAGTGAATAAACTACAATGCCCTGAAATACCGCATGTGCAAGGTCAGAGTTTCACTTGAAAACCAGGCTTACCTTCCAACGTAATACAGTCCAATCCATCAGTTCGAGCAACTTTTGTAGCCACATCCAAGTCACGACAAATCACAGTTCTTCCAAAAACCTGTAAGAAGACTAATATTCAAGCATGAACTGATGTACATTGTAACAACGGTTTACATGCAGATTTCTTGTCAAGTGTTCTCTTGATGTTTATGTTCTAGCTGACATTGTGGTCCTTTGTGCCTCTCATAGTGATATTTTTGTTAATAGTAATATATGTTTATCAAAATTTTCAAGGAAAAAGTTTCACATGCTCAACCTTGGCTTTTACCAAAATTGCATATGCACCAAAAATCACTGAAAAGAAATCTAAACAACAGATAACAGTCATGGCTGATGTATGAAAGAGAAACAAACAGAGAGAATACCATCCATAATAGCTAAAGATAAAAACTTTCTACAAACAAAGGGAACAATACATAGTCAAAGTCTTCAACAATTGAGTGCTAATTAGATATCATCTAACCTGAGCAAAGGCAGCTTCAAATCGTGAAGCAAATTTCAGCTTTTTCAGGAGAGGCACAACATCTGAATTCCGTGGATAAGTAACTTGAGGTGCTCTCACACGATTCAAAGGCATAAAAGTGACTCTGCCACCTTTTTCTGCTGTGAGATATCTAATAATTCTTGTTGAAATCTCATCTGTTTCAACTACAACGTGGAACAAGCTGCAAGAACACATCTATGGGATGAGTACTTTAATGTTGATTACTTTTGATCACATTTAAATAGTTTCAACTCAAGTGGAGGCTAAAACTCAGATATTACCCAAAAACACATCACAATGTATATATATAATTGGGATATTCTTCGTTACAAAGTCTAAGCAAAAAACCTTGAATGCTAATCCATGTCATGAAGGGGTTCCTTAAGGAGGATAACCCACCTAGCAGTTGTGTGATTCTATTAAACATAGAAATACTATCAACAATATTTAGACTGAACACTACTAGAAGTAAAACAAGATGATCAAAATTCCACTACCTATTCCCAGCAGTAACTTCAACTGCAGTGAAAAACTTCTCTTCACAATCCAGCAATTCACAGATTGGACCAAATACACCAGGAATATTGTGATCCCTGCAAATTCTTCTCACTGAATTAAGGCCCCTTCGTATATCCTGAAAATTTTCAACAACAAAATATAACTAATCTTAAAATGAACTCAATCTTCTTCAGAAGTGCAGTATAAGTGTTCAAATATTGATTCAACTTTTAAAGCATCTTTGGAACAGAGAAATTCAGCATTAAAATCATGGTGATATGCATAAGCACGGAGCATCATACAAACTTAATCGTCCTTTTCTGCCAAGCAGAAAATGTTTCTTCTAAAAAATGGATACAGCCAAACAAACAAATAAATAAATGTAATACAATACACAAGTATCATTCAGCCAACTCAAGACTAGACAAGACAAGATAATAATATGAATGTCCACAAATGGCCAAAGCAGGCCAATGGGACTCATTCAAAAGAGCTGTTACAATGCATTGTAGTAACAGCAGCAAACCTGCCTTATTGCTATTATTAAAACCAAACGAGTCAGACAAAAGACCATTTATAATCAGACTCTTGCAGTCAAGTTCAAGTATTGGCTGGCATATCAAAGACATTGTTTAATCAATGTTCATTGTGTAGTCAGACCTCCAAGTCTTCAATATAAAGAGAATTTTGCATCGGCATTGCAAGATGAAGACTCAAGCATTGAGACTACAAATATGCATCTAGAATTTAGAAGCCGCATTTGAATTTGTTAATCGATAATTACATGAACTTCTTGCAATGCAAACAGGGGCTTTAAATGTTTGTTTCTATAGTTAGGAGTCAACCAAAACAACACAGATCTGTGCTGATCTTGCTAAAGCAGAAGTTACTTCAGACATAGGAAGAGAGAAGGTTGATAGGCGTAGGATGGTGATATGGAAATTTAAGATGGTTGTACAAATTTATAAGCATTAGTCAAGTTTGGAAAATTCTGGATATAGAAATGTTCTGCAGCATGTCTGCAGAGATGCTCCAGCATTTATGATCCCAAGCAGTTTCAACATTTACCATGCCACATATTAGCAATTGCTATGCCATCATTATGGTGATGGGCAGGCTGCACTTCATTCAGGTTAGATATTTCATACAATTTCCAGATTGTATACCTCTACCATCAAGACAACTAAATAGATGACCCGGAGATAATACATTTGAGTTTCATATTTCTGAAGATGTCTTCGCTGAGCATCTGTCATATCAGATTGCAACTAACAAAAGCAGCTTGATCCCCAAGGAAGGGGATCAAAAATCAGTTATAACTTCTATCCAGAATCATGTGTGTGTACATGCACGCATGCATTAAGATTCCATACATGTCACAAATATTCACATATCATTTACCAATAGTCAGCATAACATCACACTGAACACCATGCACCCAATTATAATACTTTCCTACATTGTGCGATTCCCAAGATCATCATAATGGAATCTAAGTAGAAAAACTAATCATAGTCGGAATTAATCATCCATGAAGAGGACAACAATCTAAACCTCTGATCATTTGATACTGAAACTTAATTGAGACTAACAGTATCCATAGCTCTCTTAATTAAGGCACATCAAACAGAGCATGAACCAGCATGTGTGCCACAATTTTGTGAAATACGCACAGTCTAGCTGCAGCAGCTGTAACACCAACTTCTTGACAAATGGTCTACAACTTTTGGCTAAGTTGATCCCTCCCAACTAGTAACAGGGTTCAAGCTTGCAGAAGGAATGCCCAAGCGTGGGGCATTGTCTAGTCACTTCCACTAATTTTAATTAACCTAGAAACATTGTAGGAAAGAGTCTAAGATAGTTTAACACACAATTACTCTCTGTTCATTAGTTAGTTATTCCTTTGCGGTTATTAATTAATTCTGCTTTCTTTCTACTAAAAGTCTTTTTCAGTTAGTTAAGCTACTCTAGGTGGGGCCCCAGAAAGAAGGTAACAATTGTTGGACCTCCATCATCCCTGGATGTTCTTCTGTTGCATGTAAGGGACAAAGAGGATATATAGGCCATCGTTGCACCAGCATGGACAAAGCATATATGCTTAAGATTTATTTGTGTTGATTAGTTAGGAGGCATGTCTTTCAATTGTATGCATTGCTGGGAACCTACCGCCTACTGTCATTGCTTAATTTGCATCACAAGGAATGATTGTACATTAGAACAGCTTCAACCATATTTCCACTCTCTAAATACAGTGACCAAGAGAATGCTGATGGAACATATAGAAGGTTACCACAAAACACCCAGAATACCTCTCTTTGTCAACCACAATTAAGAACTTTATAACTTTTCACTGAGTCAGCACGTGTGCCACCCACAAGCCCATTTCTATACTTCTTGGTGGGTGAGGGGTGATTGCTAGAGAAGTCTATACTGATGAGGACTGGTTTCATTTATTAGTCCCTGGTATTTTTATGAGTTTTGGACCATTTCCTATATTTAGAAGCATTTCCTAAATTTTAGGTCATCGAGGAATTACTTAAGGGGACCTTTTCAATGTTGGCATTGTTCATGCCCTTGGAAATTTTTTAAGTGTACATGTTCATAATAAGTGGTAAACAAAAAAATAAAAAACAACTATGCTGGAACTTCTGTTGTCAAGATAGGAATAAGAACAAAAACCATTCATGCGCTCAGGTCATGGCCAAGAAGCAGGGTATAGTAGGCCCACAATTCTCCAGATAATTTTATTGATGTCAACGGATGGCCAAAGGAGGCCAATGGGAATCGTTGAAAAGAAATGTTACGATGAACTAGTGGAGGCTAAAATAAAATGGAACTACAAATTACTACAAAAATATGCTAAACTTGAATAAAGAATCTAGTGGAGACTACACTAAAGTGGAACAACTATACAACATAAAACTACAGCCTCGAGGGATATTCAACTTGGATAAACCCTAATATGCTAATAGTAATGAAAAAAAAAATTATGAAGAGAGAACAAGCCAGTCAAAGGTAAAAATGAGATGACTTGGTAAGCATTTACACTGAAAATTATCAAAAAAATATCAATCGGGGTCATTAAGGAACTAAAACAAACCTAAAAAAAAAATTTGTTGCTTTGCCAAACTCATTTCTTTCACTTTCTTCGAAAGAGGAGTTAAAGTAATAAAGATAGCTAACTTTGTAAGCATTTAAAAAGCAGAATGAGTTCACATGAATCATCAGAAAAAACTACAGTATGAAAATGCGTACCCCAGGAGCAGCATGATCCAAGCTCTTTTCTGCCTTTACAATTTCTGACTTCAACTTATCTATTTCAGATGTGAGTCCATTTTCCTGCTTCCACAGTTTCCTGACAAACAAATAATTGCATAATTGTAATTTTTAACACTTATCCACCAATCTCCAATATCCTGCAAAGGCTAACCACATCAAATCAACAAAGATGAAAACCATAAAAAGAGATGCTTACTTCCTAGTATCTTGTAATTCATCCCTCTGAATTTTCAAACTACCAAATTCTCCTTGGCATTTAGAAATATTAGCTTCTTGTTCCTTCACTTCTGCTGAACGAGCCTCTATACTTTTCTCCTGCTCTTGAAACTCCTGATTGAGTTGTTCTATCTCCTCCTTGAGCTTTTCTTCCTGGAATGATTTATGATCATAATTATGATCATTCATGAATATTAGTAATTTATAAATGAAATACCTCCCCACATTTTACTCCTTTTAGCAAAAGCATAAAACCAAATTAAAAATAAACCTATACTTGCAAAGATACCACAACTACTTATGAATCCAACTATCAAAAGCCTTCGTAGCTAAACAAATAAACATAACCTATACTTGTAAAGATACCACAACTACTTATGAATCCAACTATCAAAAGCTTTCATAGCTAAACAAATAAGCATCAATCTATGGTGCAATAATTAAATGAAAGGAAATGCAAATATATCAATCAGTTATAAAGTTAAAACTGTTCTTAATATGAGCAATTCCTGCAGAAAATGCAGACAGTTAAAACAGTGAAAAAACTTTCAAGCATTTCAAGCGACAAGACAAGGTTCTCAGCATACAAAACAATAGTCAAGCAATCCAATAAGATTTTTCTCAAGTACAAAACAATGTACTTTTCATAGTTTTCTTTGAAAATAACATTTATCACAAAACCATGAACCATACACTGTACCTCTATAAATACTGTTAAATTTAACAAACTCTAGAAATTAAAAAAAAAAGCTCCAATCAACTTCAAATGGCATTACCTCAACCGGTTAGATTCCTCAACTTTCAAAGAGGAGACCAAAGTTTGAATCTTGAAAAGTGATACATGCAGAGTTGCCAAGCTTGTTGTAATCATGATGTAATACGGGTGGAGCTCGTTTCAATCCCATATAACCAAAACAGATAAATAAACTCCAACCAATATGCAACATAGATACGATACCCATTTTATCTACTTCTCAAAAAGCTCAAATATACTTGGGAGGTATTTTATTATTGAAAAAATAAAATGTTATAATAAATATGATACTCCTGAAACTCATTTTATCTTGATGACAAGTCCAAGGACAACACTAACACAGGCACATGAGCCTGCCTTGCAGCAACCACAGGTTTACAAGAACATTGAAGTGAAAGATAATATTTAGTAAACACTGAAGTCTGTTCAGCAATATGCATTTTTCTACATAAATTCACATCGACGATTAGTTTCCGATACTTTAGTGACCAATACTCACCAATAATACTTCCTTACACGGATGCCTAATGCAAGATGGAGCCATACAGCCTAGTAAAACTCAATCTTCCAAGTAGATATGTTACCTAGATGTATTGCATCCAATAATTAATCCAGACAACAGCTCGATGTAGCAGCACAATATTGAAAAAACTCATCCAAGCAGACAGATATAGCATCACATGTGATATTTCTAAACAAGAATGAATTATAATTGTTCTTGTCCCTTTCTCTATTGTTATGCATGCCTACACCTCATTGGAGAATGATAACGTATCCAACAAGCATATAATTAGAAGACAATACAACGGTATGCCTGTGTGTGCTAGGGGATTTAAGCTCGATGTTTCGAGACACCATTCATGTCTCCTTATCAGAAATGAGAAAATATATAAGACTGTGATTGAGTAAGGGTTGTGTATGACCACCTACAAATATATTTTTCAAACCTAATGAATCATAGAAATTAAATTGCTAATAGCCAACCTTCATTATACCAAGAAAAGATTTATTATTAATAATAATCAAACGACTTGCCCAATCGATTTGGAGTATGTGGTAATAAGAGAGTTGTTTCACAAAGTAAGGTTCCACTCCCATGGGTGAACCCTAACATTTTATCAAATAGCATAAGCTCGAATGATAAAAAATTTAAACTTTCAAGACGGGGACCCAGGTTAAAATCTTGCTACGAGATAAAAGCATATTTGTCAAATACCAATATATGGTTTGTTGAAATACAAAAGTAACAGGATCATTATGTAATACATGTCGGGCAGTTTCAATCCCATATAACCATTTAATAATAATAATAAGTGGTCCAAGATTCATATAAGAGTTCTAACTAGGGATTTAACAATGAGATATAAATACTAATAATAATTATAACACAAAATCCTACAATTATATAACATTTGAAATAGGGTTTTAGCCAAAAGATATATAATTGAAAAGGAAAATAAGTAAACAAAAATATAATAATAATAGTACAACCTTAGGATCATAGATTTATCTAAAATTTCTAACTAGGGTTCTCCTCATAAAATATTACAAATAAAAAATAGATGAAAAACATAACAATGAGATATAAATACTACTACCAACAATAATAACAATGATAATATCAAGTCCCACATTAATATTTAAGAAAATGCTAACTAGGGTTTTAGCCACAAAATGTACATATATAGATAGATAACAGAAAAGCATAATAATAGTATCAAATGGCATTAACTCAACCGGTTAGATTCTTCAAAATTCAACGAGAAGACCCAAGTTCAAATCAAGCAAAGCGATACATAGATAATATCCAAGCTGTTGTAATACCACTACGTGGTGATGATGTAATACAGGAGGGGCCCATTTCAATCCCATATAACCAATTGAAAATAATAATAATAATATAATAGTCCCTGATAATGGGAACGATGGTAAATAGATACAAAGAAGCCTTACATGCTGGAAACCCTCACTAGTTGGGGTAACAAAATTAAATTTTGACAAGGGCATTCGTGGGAACCTAGCCCAACAGGTGCAGGTGGTATTTTTAGAGATATGTTCTATGAAGTTTCAAGATGGAGATGGCAGGATGACTTTTTGGGATAGTAGGACACGTTTTTAGGAAGGTCAAGCATGTTTTCAGGACATTGGGACGTGTCTCCAAGGTAACCCCAAAATCCTTGGACAAGTCCTTGTGAAACATAGTTTGAGAGATAATCTGCCATACACTTCAAATTGGGAAGAGGCAGCTGATCTGATTATAGGCCTGAAAGTGGCCACTAAGCAAGGTTTTGAGGAGTTATTTGTTGAGGGGTTCTCAAATATCATGATTGAAGCCTTCCAAAAAGAGAAGTTTGTAAATTGCAGACCTAATACTCTCATGGAAGAGTATCTGACCCTCAAGCATAGACTGAGAATTAAAGGCTTCTCTCATACGCTTATCACAGGTAAGAAGGTAGCCAACTTTTTGACACGACAATGATATCGTATTATAATCCATTCATGATAATGATATCGTATTATTGGTTGCGATGCAAGATCTATTGTCCAAGGATGTCACCAACTCACATCAATACAACTCTAAAGTGGTATGATTGGGGCATGTTTTCATTGTCTACATTGTGTTTTGATGTCTTTATATTGTCTTTGATGTATTGGGCTTTGTCTTTCTTTGCTCTGGTATGGCTAGATAGTTTAGCATAATGAGATCCAAGTATAATTCCATTTATGTTTGTATTTTTGCCAATGGACATCAGCAATGTACATCAATTGTTTCGTCTTTTATGGATTGTATTTGTGACCCCAATAGAAACCCATAAATTAAGAAAATAATAATAATCAAATAGCCCATTGGTTTTGTACAAGCAATGGGGAACGAGTTTCACACCATAGACCAAGGTTCCTATCCCATAGGTGAACCTTGATATTTTAATCAAATGGCATGAGCATAAGTCACTAAAATAGTGGACTTCATAGGCGTAGACAAAGGTTCAAATATTGTATAACGATATATGCATGAGTGTCAATGTGTTATCGTATCAATACAACTATGTGGTTCGGATATATACATCAGTGTCAATGCGTTACAATATAAATACCACTATGTAGTTCGTTAAAATACTGTAGTAAAAAGGTCATAATATAATACGGGTAGGGTTCATTTCAATCCAATATAAACAATTACAAAAATAATAATATAATAGAAGAAACCTACATTGATCAACGAGGCCACAAGAAAACAATAGAGACGTTTACAGATTATTATTAATGCTATCAAAAAAACAGATGTGAGGATCAGATCAACAATAGCAATATTCTATATGTCAATCAATTATTGATGGAGGAAGTATCTTGAAATGCCAACATATTTACAGAGAAGGAAATAGGGTTGACATTAATTTAGCCAATCATGGATCTGATATTTGTCTTGGCAAAATTTCAATTTTACAACGTAGTGGTGGTTGGAATACAAGTAATTTGACCCTATTGTCCAAGGTCAACAATGTGTGATGCAATCTTATGTAAGCGTATGAGCAACATACGACCGTGTGTAACACACTTAAATGTAAGCCTAACGGTGTGATTTTATGTATTTAGCCCAAGCGCATTAGTTAAACAACCAATGTGATCTATCGTTAGGTGCCCAAGGGCACCCCACTCTTTTCTTTTGTCGATTGGCATTCATATATACCTATTGCTCTCTTATTTCGCTTCTCTACTCTTTTGCATATGATCTGTATTGAATGTTACGCTTCTTTTCATTTCTGGAAAGTATTGTGAAATCTGATATAGTATTAGAGAAAGTAAGGAGCGGCATAACTCAGTTATGCAAAAGATTTCTCTTTGTTTCGCGGCTTAAGGAGCAAAATTAAGGGGGGCAAAAACTTCTTGCTTTTGGAGGGAGATTTTTAAAAAATTGAATTCAAAAGTTCCAATTTCGACGGTATTTTTTCATGCAAAGAATCATTTTAGAATATGAAAAAGGGGAGTCGTTTCTCCACAACACAAAACCAATTTGCTCCCAACTAGCACTCTAGACATCTTGGCAAGTGGACCATTGATAAAGATTTTGTAAAACATAAGTCACAAGTTAGAAATAAGCCAACAAACCATTTTTTTGTTGCATCACAGCCTTGGTTCTTTAAGGACGTCGACAAGTTTAGCCGATGCAAAGTTCTTTTAGCTATCTCAAATGGGCGGTAGTGGAATTAAATCCTAATGCTGATCATTTCTTTTGCAAAACTACAATTTGAGGAGATTGTCCAATGTCTTCAAGGAGCAAAGGATATTACTTCCCATTCGATTCTACAAGATTATGGCTATCAAGTCATTTTGCATGAGTTGTTGGTTGTACATCCTAGGTTCAAATCATCTTGCAGCCATTATTTCTAGCTACTAATTGCATTCTTATTAAGCTTATTTTTTGAGACCTAATGCATTTGGTCAAGACCCTAACATCTCTATCCCAATCAAGCCCAACATCATCATTGTTGGCAAAATTTATTTTATTCTATTCCATCCCCATGGTTACAAGTTTGAGTCCCTTTCGTCACGCATGGCGTCTAACTACGTGGTGCCTTGGTGATCATGGATGGTCACATTTCCTTTGCAAGGTTCCTCCTCATTCCTACCAACACTAGAGGTTTCAATGTATAGTGAACAATGGTATAAGATCTCTATCCAGGATGTCACTCGTTCAACCCTCATTAGAGACTCATTTTTTGCGCAACTTTCTCTGAAATGTGCCCTTTCCATCACTATGGTATACCACTTTCTTTCCACTGTGACGCATTGGTGTATTGGTTCGATGTGACTAAGGCACATTTGTTGTTTCTCTTTTATTCAAACGGTCACCCATTCGAGTCTATTCACCCCCACTTCGTGTGCAAGAGCCCTGCGTATCGATCATCAATCCAAAATTTACATTTCTTCCCCAAATAATGGTTGGGTGTAGTGGTCAACACAAGCGTGTTAGAGAATCACAACGGTAATCTTTTTGGCTTTGAAGGAAAGAGCATCGCTTGCACTTTGTGCCTCTACTAACCCTAAGTGTTAGGAGCATCCCTTTTTGGTTTGAAGCCATTACGAGAGTAATCGGCTAGCCAAGCCAGCCTAGCACACTCCCAACATTGAGGCCATCATTTTGAACCCCATTCTATTAAATTTGTTCGCTTTTCTTTGGTCCAATTGGTTTTTGTGGCACCAACGTGGTTAGTTGATCTAACTTTATATATATATCGATGTTACCAGGTGCGGTGGGAATTACTGAAGCGGGTGCGGGTGTGGCTCCTTCCAAAAACAAGGTTCGCCGACGGGTGATATATTTAAAAAATTTTAACATAAAAAATGTTTTTTTTCTATTTTTTTTTTTTTTCAAATCAATCAAGGTTTATAATAAAAACTAAACCCATAATAATTTTTTTAATGTCCACGAAAACAACCACGTTTAAATTTTTTTAATTGCATCTTATAAAGTTAAAAAAAAATATATCCGATTCTGGGCCAAGGCTTGCGGCAAAGTTCCACTTAAATTTGGAAAAAATTGAAGTATAAACTTTTTTAGAAAATTAAAATGTTTTTTATTTTTTATTTTTTTTAAAGCGTATGAGTTGGGTGTGGCTGGGCCCACTAAAAATTAAAAAAGCTTTAAAATTTTAAAACTTTGAAGTATAAAGTATAAACTCTTAAAAAAAATTAAAATGATTTTTTTTTATTAAAGTCGACGGCCTCCGCATATCCGATATGCATGGCACGCTGATTTGAGGAAACTTGCTGTGAATTTCATTCCATTCCCTCGTCTTCATTTCTTCAAGGTCAGTTTTGCTCTAGTGACATCTCGAGGCTCTCATTAATACAGAGGACTCATTGTTTCTGAGTGCAGATGTGCAGGTTGCACTGCAGGGTAATCAACTGAGATTTCCTAGGGCTCCCGATCTTGCAGACTTCAATATTCAAAGTAATCATATCACAGACTTCCTAGGGACCGCCGACTCACTGTTCTTGAGTGCAGATGTGCAGTCTGCAGGTTGCACTGCAGGGTAATCAACTGAGACTTCCTAGGGCTCCCGTTCTTGCAAACTTCACTATTCAGGGTAATCATATCAAAGACTTCCTAGGGACTACTATCCTCCAATGACAACTCCTTCCATAGCAATGCAGTCCGACTACTGGTGATTTTTCGTCTGTTACAGGGAGTTGCTTTGGGCTATGGGAGGCCATCGATTTTTCCGAGCTCAACGAGCTACGTCTGCACTTCTCAAGGCAGCTCGGCTTGTACGTGGATGTGGTTGGGCCCATGTAGAAATTAAAAAAATAAATAAAAATAAAAATTTTAACGTATCTTAATGCCCAATTTGGGTTGGGTTCGGTCGGCCGAACCCTATCTGGCCAAGGGGTTCGGCCCAAGTGAACCCTGTCTGACAGGGTTCAACCCAACCGAACCCTATCAGCCAGGATTCGGATAGGCCGCACCCTTTCTCGCACACACGCACCCAATACGTGAGCGGGTACGGGTTCGCGCACCCAACCAACCGAGTTCACGAACCCTGTTTCCTTGATATATATATATATATATATATATATATATATTGCTCAGCCAATCAAATCAAGGCATGTGTCACTCCTCTATCACCAAAGACGTATGTGGCATAAACCTTCCTATGAGCTCATGATAGGTGGGCACACCATGAATGGCAGATTTACCTTCTAAGGTTTAAAGGTTCTAATTTTTAATGATTTTCATTACCAACTGGCCCAAACATATAAAGGTCATACCTCTTATTACGAATGCATTCCGGGCCCCTTTTTTCTAAAACACAGACTTTTCAAGATCTATGCATTGATGACATCAATATAGAGGCCTATTACAATACTATATAACATTGTTGGTTGTAAGGAATTTACATTCAATGGTCACCACAAGGCATGTCTTGTTATTATCGATTCCTCTCAAATGATGGGGGTTGACTATGCATAGAATTTGCTCCTATTGCATGGATTGTTCACGTGATTTTCTATATTTCATGAGAAACACTTCAAATGAGTGTACAGAGTGTTCTTCTTCATGGAGAGGTTCAAAAGAAGGTCTACATATGGCAGCTATTCGTTTTTTAAAATTGCTGGGCAAAGTGTTATTATACCCTATGTTAATGGTCTTCTCACAAGAAGCTCGACAACTTTGACCCATGAGAAGGAGTTACGGCTTCATGCGCATGAAAGGGTTGATCCAATCTATGTGCCTTTAGTAGAATAGATAGCAGATTTCATGACCAAGGTTTCACCCATTCAAGCATCTATTACCAAGGCGGAGATCTTACCATCTCTAATGTCTTCTCTCCTTGACCCCTAGCTTAGGCTATGTGGGTAGTTGGAATATTCGTAATTTGATCTATTGGCCAAGGGCGACATTGTGAGATGTAATCTTATGTAAGACAATCACAGCTTATAGGCATGTCTGATGTACCTTCTATGTAAGCCTTTGGGTATGATCTTATGTATTTATCCCAAGCAGCAAGAGTTGAACCACCAATATGGTTAAGCTTGTAATTAAACTCGTAACTTAACCCTTAATTCTTCATATTATGTCGCCTTGAGTTCATAAGATATGTAATTATTGTTGGGGATTAGTTACCCCCCAAACACTCGATCCACTGCATCGATGTGATATCAATGTGATCTATGGTTAGGAGCCCAAGGTCACCTCATTCTTTTCCTTTGTCTATCACTCTCTTATTTTGCTTCTCTACTCTTTTGCATATAATATGTGGTGAATGCTACGCTTTTGTTCGTTTCTAGAAAGTATCGTGAAGTCTACTAGTTACTGACCAAAGGAAATTCTCTTTCTTAATGAAAATGATATCAAGCATTTGATAGAGAAAATTGGAAGTTTGAAAGAAATGAAAAATATTTTTGATATAAAGACAACCTAGATATAGTCTATTGACCTAATAGTAGATGTAATGTTTTGATGGCAATGGCCAATAGAAGTCGCATATAGCTTATCAAGAAACATGTGTATAGAGATAAAAATCAATAGAAGCATAACATCTCGTGAAAATCTAACATACCCAACAACTATATGTTTTATCCATCAAATTCGTATGTATCATCACAAAGAGACTCCTATTTTTGACAATGTCGTTTCTTGATAGTATTTCTAACCATAGTCGAGAAACTCAGACTCGACAAGGCCAATTTTTTAATCAAACTTGAAGTTGGGAAAAAAACTTGGAAAAGCTCAACAAAAACTTGACAAAGAAAAAACAAAGAAAATGCAATTTTTCACTGGAAAAAAGTTTTTTTCATGCATATCACAATTAATTAACATTATACAAATCCAAACTTAATACTGTAAGTGATACACAACTAAACTACACATGAAAGTGACAAAACACACTTAAATTAAAGAAATTTTAATCACACCATATATTCTTGTATTGCTTATGATATAAAAAGGTACAAAATGTGTCAAAATGCCTCAATAGGCCCACTATGAAAACCAACTAATCTATCTAGCGTCTTGCAATGCCTTTGCACTTTTTCCTAGCTAAAGCTCTAGTCCTCTCTCTTTGTGCCCATGCTTGTGCCTCTTCCTCTGTCTTTGCCACTAACTCCTCCGACATACTTCCAAAATCATCCATTGAAAAGAGCGACTCTTATTGCTCCTCTTCTAGCTCTGTGATCCATTCAGATGATGGATCAATCTCATCTAAATCAATGGCTTCATAATTTGATTCCCACATTTTTTTGTGGTGGGGACAAAGGTTGTAATGAACAAATACAAGATCATTCAACTTCTACTGCGTGAGTCTATCGCACTTTCTAGGGTGAATTTGTTCAAACATACTCCAATTGCACTCACAACCTAAAGCGTTGCATGGTTGCCATAAAATTTTCATGGCAAAGTGAAGAAGATTGGGCATATACACACCAAAATCCTCCCACCATAAATCTAGAAAATGCCAAGAAAAAAGAAATTTAATAATTTTTGTAAAATTGTAAATTGAGATTATTTTTTAAAACAAACCAAAAGACAAAATCAAAAATAATTTAATCCACGAGGGTTACCTGGCCTCAATGTTTCCCTTCCTCGAATGCACTATGGGGTTGTGAAAAGATAGCCCTCATATCTCTTGTAATCCTAGAACTCATCCTTTATCATATTGCAAGCATTCTTATCTAGCACCATCCGAGTAAGGCATTGCACGACATCACCTCATAGTTAGCCTCAAATGAACCATCATAAAATAATTTGGGGTTGAGGTAGTACCTTGCTGCATTTAGTGGACTATGGAGTTGAGAAGTCCATTGTCGGTCAATCAGTTCCCAAATGGGATTCTATTTGGGCTCAAAATAATTATAAAATAAGGCAATTGCCTCTTTGGCCCTATCTATGGCCTCATATACATATCCCATTGGTGAGTTTTCTCCATCAACAAGACATAGAACCCTCACCAAAGACTTTGACACCTAAATTCAAATGAGAGATTTTACTTATTGCTAGCAACTTACCTATTTGAAATTTGGATTACAATTCAAAATTTCCAAATGAAAAATAATTATTAAAAATAAATAAAAACAACGTAGTCTTGTACCTTGAATGCCTCATTCATAGTTGTCCAAAAGGGCTCCTCAAACACCTAATCGTACACCTCACTGGAGAATCGATATCGAGCAACATCTTCTCCATTCCACTCCTCGCTCACAAACATCCTCTTCAATGACCCATTTGCATTAGAAAGGATATGCAATGTAATGAAATTTGTGGTGAATCGTGTAACTCCAGCTCATACAAGCTCCCTCCCATTAGTGAACTGTCTCATTAGCTACAGAACCACCGTATGGTTGTAGATGAATTTTGTAATATATTCGGCCTTATTTACAACCTCAGACACCCAAGGTAATTTCTCAATGTCTTCGAGAAGCAAACCAAGACAATGGGCTACACATGGTGTCCAAAAAATCATGGGGAATCTCTCCACCAAAATCCTTCCAACTACCACATTCACTACTCCATTGTCCATGATAACATGGACAACATTGACCTCCCCTACTTACAACACAACCTCTTCCAACAACCTAGCAAGCATTTTGGCACTCTTAAATTGTGTCGACAATTAGTGAACTGTCTCATTAGCTACAAAACCACCGTATGGTTGTAGATGAATTTTGTAATATATTTGGCCTTATTTACAACCTCAGACACCCAAGGTAATTTCTCAATGTCTTCGAGAAGCAAATCAAGACAATGAACTATACAGGTGTCCAAAACATCATGGGGAATCTCTCCACCAAAATCCTTCCAACTACCACATACACTACTCCATTGTCCATGATAACTTGGACAACATTGTCCTCCCCTACTTATAACACAACCTCTTCCAACAACCTAGCAAGCATTTTGGCACTCTTAAATTGTGTCGAAGCATCCACTAATCAAAGAAACACAATTCCTCCAGGAGAAGCAACAAAAAAAAAAATCAATGTTCGATTCTTCCCATCGGTCCACTCATCAACATGATCGTGCAACCCATTTTCCTCCATATCATGTGTTGCTATTCAACCAAGAGTTGCATATCCTCCATGGATTCCTAAAGGAGACGACCCCTAAAATCATCATAAGTGGACGGCTTAAATCTTGGGCTGCAAGCTATGAGGGTATCAACCATTCCCCAGCAATATGCAAACCTTGCCATATTCAAGGAAATGTCGAAAAAATAACAAAAGCTTGCATAAGCCTTCCTCACAACCTTGTGCCTCTCATTGTTCCATGTAGTCATACTCTAAAACATGGCTAGTGAGCTTGGCGGGGAACGTTCCACAAAAAATGCCTCCTTTGTTCCACTCCTTTGGTTTGCCACTAATGGACACGATCCACTACAATGATGCTGAAAATAGCTAAAGGTATTACCACTACCATCTATACAAGGTCGAGAAGGAGGAGTACCCATAGCTTCGCTTGTTTTTCTTTTTAGTTCTTTCTCCTCTTCATAATATGCTAGGAGGGCATTGCATTCCCTCTATACTTTAAGTTCCAAATTATTATCACATAGCTTGACATCATGGCCAACTATCTTCGCCAAGTGGTATTTTAGGTTGTTTATGCCTCCAAGAATCTTTTCACCATAAAAGTTAGAATAGACCTCCCCTTTCTTCGAACCATCCTTCGCATACTTCCAAGCCAGGTCTCGTTTTTCCGTTTTTTATTTCAATGTGGCTGCTGCACATGGAAACAATAATCAAGTAGTTAGAAACTTTAAAATAGAAAAAGAAAAAAAAAAAACAAGAGTTTATGCAGTGACAATTGAAACCTTTTTTTTAACCTCAAATGTATCTGTTGTGTGGCTATTAGCTTCTTGAAAACAAGGAAAACTTTTGGTTTAGGATGCAAACGAGTGTTTTTGTGGGTCTGATTTTACCTTATCTTTGCTCTCTCTACAAGTGGTAATTGCAAAATGAGGAAAATGAGGCCAATTTGGGGGGAGGGGGAGGAAGTATTTATGTTGTTTTCGTGTCATTCTGCCACCGCAGCCAAGTTTTTTTCTTGAACTAACGAGTATAAAAAAAAAAAACTCACCAAGACAAGTCAAAAATACCCTAGAGGGATAACTTGGGCACGGACTCGACGAGTTTTCAAAAACTCACCAAGTTTCGTAACTATGTTTCTAACAAGTAGTGTATCAAATCCTGACTAATGATTTATCGGATAGAAAAATACTTTCCCCTATAAATGCTTCAACTATGAAACATGGCTAAGAATGTGACCACTTTTGCTATCATCATTGAACAACAGGTCCTAGGTTTAATTAAAATGGCAGATTGATTAAAAGGTATCGACCACATGAATGTATCACTCAACCTCATTGAATCACTGAAGCACTGTTTTTAATCAATATTCTTCTAAACATATCATTCATTTTCAGAAATTAGGTTTGGCTGCATATGGCGCGTAGATATAAGTAGTCCCCAAGTACCTTCATGTCATCTCGGTCATGATGCACATCTAGCAAACAAAAAGACGGCTTTTTATCAATGTCAATTGAATCAAATGACTTCAAGAAAATATATTTGTGAATGTTTTATTTTAAGATGCCATTTAGCACATATAATTATGTGTTAATAAGTTAAATCATAAACTTCATTTATTTCACTTTTGTTAGCCCTCTTTGAAAAAGAGTTTCATTTATTACAAAACATGGTTTACAATCTCCTAGCATTGTTTCCTTATGCAAGGGTAATTACAAACAAGCATTCACAATAAAGGTAATAAGAAAATAATCGAATGGTGTTAGCTCAACCAATTATATTCCTCAACTTTCAAGGAGGTGACCTAAGTTTGAATCTTGCCAAGCAATACATGCATAATTGTCAAACTATTGTAATACCACTATGTGGTCATGATGTAATACGGGTGGGGCCTATTTCAATCCCATATAACTAATTAAAAAATAAAATTAGGCAATAGGAAAATATAGACCATAGGGTTTGGATCTAGTAGCAGGCAATGAAGGGTTTCACATTTTAATCTAAGGTTCCAATCCAAACCCAGGTGTTGTAGGTGAGTTGGAGAGGAGAGGGCAATCCTCCAAGGGAGGTCCCAGGTTCAAATCTCCACCCTACCAAGAAGTTGAATTGGGTACCCAAAATCCAATTGAAAATGTTGGTGCGGGCAGGGTCGGGCACGACTCCCGAGTGACTTTGACGGTGTAGAACCCCCTGGTCGTGGTCTCTCAGACCAAGGCGGCCCCGCAAGGGGCTTTTCGCTTGAAAAAAAAAAAAAAAATTCCAATCCAATGGGTGAGCCTTAACATGAAGTTTCACATCATAAGCCAACTTTCAAATCCCATTGGTTAACCTTAACATCTTAATGAAATGGCATGAGCTCAAATGGTTAAAAAAGTGGACTTCCAAGGTGGAGACCTACATTCAAACCTTGGTAGACAATACACGCATAATTGTCAAAATTTCGTTGTACTACCACTATATGATTTGTTGAAACATTGTTGTAATGCGATCACGATGTAAAATAGGTGGGCCCTGCTTCAATCCCATATAACCAATTGAACACAAAGGCAATAGAAAAATAAGAGAATGGTGTGGTTACAATAGAGGTCATAGGGTTTGAAGCTAGTAGTGGGAAATGAAGGGTTTCACATTGAAATCTAAGGTTCCAATCCAATGGGTGAGCCTTAACATAAAGTTTCACATCATAAGCCAAATTTCAAATCCCATTGGTTAACCTTAACATCTTAATGAATTGGCATGAGCTCAAATGGTTAAAAAAGTGGACTTCCAAGGTGGATACCTAGATTCAAACCTTGGTAGACAATACATGCATGATTGTCAGAATTTCGTTGTAATACCACTATATGATTTGTTGAAATATTGTTGTAATGTGGTCATGATGTAATACAGGTGGGCCCCGCTTCAATCCCATATAACCAAATGAAAACAAAGCCAATAGGAAAATAAGAGAATGGTGTGGTTACAATAGAGGTCTATGATGTAAAATATGCAAACAAATAATAAAATGGACATTATTTTGGATATTTAACAGGTGTGTAAACCAAAGCTAAGTCGTTATTCACATATTGGACAACTTGATCTTATAAAAAGTATCTACATGCATGGAAAAATCCAAAGGGGATAAGATGCAAAAATAAAAAATGGCTAATAAAGGCAAATCAAAATCAGGTGAATGGATATTATGGCACTGCTCCTTGTCATACATAGGATCACTTCTCTTTTCTTTTTTTATCCCTCCACCCTTGGACCCCTGTTTTCTTTTTAAAACACTTCAAATTAGCATGACCTTCAATTAACTATATTAGCTTGGAATGATGACGAGATAACAAGGTCAAAACAGAGATGAAATGTATGTATCCTATGAATAAATGACTTAACAAGACTAGCTAGAAAATTCAAATACTTGTTTACCATTACATCCTAAAATACACATCAATAGATAAAACAAGAAAACAAAATAAATGCAATAATTAGTTCCCCATAGGGCAAAGTATACTTTGGTTTAGGCCTCCCTTATCTAGTATCCCTTTCTTGATTTTTGGATTTCTTGAATTTCATAAGCCAATGATAATGCAATTGCTATCTTCCAAATATGTGAGCCAAGTAATATTTTGAATACAATAATTTTGCAAAGAATGACTTTTCCATGATGATTTTGAGAAGCTAAAGGAATAGAATGCATGTCCTCTTTGAATTCTGTAATGGCAAATGAAATATCTAACAATAATATGTTTTCATGATTATTTTTGAAAAAATGTATCTTCTCATTATAATAAGTAGCAATATTCCATAATAGATTTCTCCCTATCTCTTTTGTCTTTTTAGAAGGCTAAGATCCTTGCAAAGATCCTTTGCCAACCCTCAGGACTAGTTCCTAGCAACTATGAGGGCGATGGATGTTAGAATATTAGATTATAATAGTTACTTCATGTTAGCCGTCTATGTTGACTATTTTACTCCCATGTGCACATATGCAAAGTCAAGCCTGTATTAAAAGCACCCATCCAACCTAGATGAAGTAGGTGTCAATCAGGCCTGTTAGGTAGGTTTATTTAAGTATGCATAAGGCTATTTATACAGCCTTTGTCTCCATGTAACATCTATCTTTTGTGAGCAATTCACAGCTGTTCATTTGCAGACAAATTCTGCTGTTTTATGTGTGCTAGTGGATTCTATTTGCTGTTCCCTGCTCTTTGATTCCATCAATGGACTCACTTTTCGAATGGTACTACCCTTGTTTGTTTTTAAGGTTAAAGTCCTTGCAAAGCTCCATTGCCAACCTCTGAGACTAGTTTTACAACCACCATGGAGGCCATGGAGTAGCTTAGAGAATGTCACTAACCTTTAATGAGAATTCATTTTTTTTAGAACGGGACAGTCGATGGAAACAACAAACATATGAGAAAATAAATGATTTGCTTTTCTAATATAAAGATTTCATGGCTTTGGCGATTCATTGAAAATATTTCTTTTAAGAATTAATATGGCTTTCTAAAGGCACTTTATTTGTTTTCTCACGGTTCTTACATATGGTAGAAAAATCATGTTTTTCGTAATTAAAGGAAGACTTCATAAGTTTATCTAGGACCTACAAAAGGCAACCTCATAGTGCCAAATATTTTTCTAGTGATAGAGAACTTATATCTTTCAATAGTTATTTTTCATGTATTTTCAAGTTCCTCACCGAAGAAAAATATTCCCTACCCTACCATGCCACCCTTTACTTCTTGCCTTTGATTTCATTTATCAACAAAAAGAATCATGACATCACTTGACTAAATTCAATTTTGACTTGCAAACATAAATCGACTTGTCTTGACACATAGCATTGATGGCCTTAGAAGCCCCACTTATAGTTGATCGTATTTTCTTGTTTTTATTCTTGCTCACACAAGTTGTGTTATCGCTTCACTTTTTGGAAAAATAGGCACCTTAAAGGGGCAAGATGTATCCTAGGAAAAATTCGAAGGTAAGTTTTCCTAAATCTTTTCTTGGATAATAGCCCCCAGAAAGGGGCGAGTATGCCTTCAGGTAAGGATTGGGCTTAGAATGCCCTTAGGGTTTGTGCCCAATCCCTAAATGTCACTAGTTTCCTCAATCTCAACAACAATGCCTATCATAATTTTCTACAACGCCACCTTAGTTTAAACCCCTAGGCCCATTTTTTTAGCCTCAACAGTGTAGGAAAGCAAATTGATGTCTGCATTTAATTTTGTTATTTTGGTTAATTTGTAGTTGTACACAAAGTGTTTGACAAAATGTGAGTACATATAATAATAATGTTATAAAGTGGCAATGTCATAATATAATATTATATGTGATAAAGTGAAATATTAGCATGTACGGCAAAGTCATAAAGTGACTTATGAAATGAAATGTAAATGCATATTTAATGCAAATGAAAATAAAGGCATATGAAACCATATGAAATGCAGACAAAATGACATGTAATGCAATTTAATGATAAATTGCAATTAGACCTTAGGCATAAAAGTTCATGTGGAACAAGTAAATCACATTCAATAGGGGTGGAAGTTGAATATGCTGTCTTGGTAAGCCATTGTTGGCAACGGCTGAGAACAAGCATTAAATAGAAACCCCCCTTCTTCATTTGTAACATTGGACAGTAGAAACATCATAGAGACATTGGTGAGAGCATTGAGGAGATTGTCCATGTCATTGCTGTGATTATGCAGGCCTGGTTGTGGAAGCATGAAGAGCAACCCTGCACATTGTAATTACAGTTTGCCCTTGCTGTTTACAGCAAGCACTATTGAATGCCAATACAACTCTATCATTTGCAGATTATTTGCAGTTTGTTGTATTCTGCTTATGCTATGATTGTTGGTGAGATTGCATGTTGTATTGCTTTGGATATTGTTTATAGTTGCAGACTGTAGTATTGTTTGCCATAGTTGCAGGTTATAGTGGTTAGTATTTTGCAGTAGTTGCTGTCTATAAGTTGCAGGTTGCAGGGAGAAAACTGCCATGGACAGACTGTAAGTAAGTTGCAGACTGTACGAGGGTTAGATCGTACGCAGGGCAGACCGTACAAGCCTGTGTTGCAGTCTTGAAGATCACCGTCTTGTTACTGGGAAAGGACTATAGCATTGTACGTGTGACTACCATACAATTGCTGTCTAACGAGAGGACTGTCGTACGAGAAGTCAGTCATACGAGGAGACTGTCGTATGAGGAAACGTCGTACGAGAAGAATGTCATACAAGATTATACCATACCAGACTATATGAGACTGTCGTACAAAAACATTGTAAGAGACTGATGTACGTAATTGTACGTGTGACTACGTACAAGTGAAACTGTATTGTCTTAGGACAATGACCCCGTACAACTGTGAAGACAGTCTTATGACTACAATCCTGATCAGTTCCTGAGTTTGTCATCCTACCAGTCCATTGTTGGGAATCTCACCACTCATGCTACAAACAGCTCTTAGAATGACTATAAAGCCATTTTTCTACGAATAACAATAGAAGCAAACTCTGAAGTTTTACCTTTCTTGAACTATTTTGAGCCTCTTTTTATCATTCCCATCCTCAGTTTCACTTTTTGTCTTAGGGCCAACAAAACTATCACTAGTTGAACAATGATCTTGTGAAGATAAAATTGAATAGAAAAATGCATATATAGAGAATAGAATCAATCCAAACACATAACCTTGTACTTGAGAGTGATTCCCATTTCCAAACCATCCTTCAACTCCCAATTATGAAATGCACTGATATTCGTAGTAGTAATAGACTTCCTTCTTTTGCTCCTACTTACAAATTAAATGGAGCATTAAACTTCCTTCTATCACATCATCCAAGGAGAATACTTAAAGGAGTAATAGGATCATTGAACTATTGTTTCTTGACCCATCAAAAGATTGTATTAAATTGGTATTGAAGCTTGCCAAGCCTAGTCTTCCTTTATAAGCTACAATCCTTGTAATAAAGTCAAGATGTAATAAAGTCAAGACAGGGTCCATTAGCCAAGAAAAGGGTCATCAAAAAAATCAGTTAGGATCAAGGACATCAAGTCAAGTATCTCTCAAGGAGGTAAGTACTTTTATTTCTTTCATCTTCACCATGTTCATTTCATGTACTTTCCTACCATCTTGCTTTCCATTCCTTTGCAGTTGTTTCAATTGTACTTGATATGATAACTTTCATAATGCATCTTGGAACTCCCCATACTAGTGTGTATGGCTCTGTGTGTGTGTGTTACCCTTACTTTGCACATTAACCCTTTAGACCATACACCCTAGGATATACCCATTTCATGTTCCACCCTAACTTTCGCCATTCATACCCTTTTAGTTGCTTTTACCTGATTTGGTCTTTTACTAGTGTTGCTTGTACTCAGAGGCGTATTAGTTTCCTAGACTTGTCCAATTTCTCATTTAAAAAAAGATTGATACAAAATATGCAAACAGATAGTCACGTAGAAAATATTTTGGATAGATAAAAGATCACAAGAGATCAGTCGAACAGGCAGCAATTAGAGTCATGAGCATAACAATGGATATAAAACTACTGCCAACTTTCTCATTAGTTTCTGGATTGACTGCATTAGATATTAGACAGTCAATGTTTTCAGGTTCTGTACTTGTGAACCAATCTTCAGTAGAAATTGGCACAATGTATTGCCTGTGAGATAAAACAATAAATACAGGGTCATCACCTATCGAACGATGATGAGTTGGACTGAAATTAATATTAAATATGTTATGAATCATGCTTTTTAGTGTGTAGATGATGGATTTCTTTGAGCAAATCAACTTTGAATCTGATACATAATAGAAGAATCCAGAAACTACCATACAAAAGATAGGGCCAAACTCATAGTTGGCTTCTGAATTGTAAATCAACTGAACTAGGCAAATTCTTCTCCTCCACTATGAATTGCTTATAGCAAATTTTTAGCATTGCATACATCATTTATTAAACGCCTTTTCTGGTTCTTCAGACAACATTTCTAATTGTCCTGAACCTTCAAATCTATTTATCAATCTCATATTTCTTGGCACAGATCAAGATGAGATCCCCTATGCAAAAAAGCTTCAGCATAAGGCACCTTGTCCTACCCTGAGTTCGTATCCAAAAATTACGGACAATAAATTATACTAACATCCACAAAGGATAAAGCTAGGTCACTGGGTCTCAAAAATATAAGACGAGTCACATCAGCCAGTTAGGAGTGCTTTAAGGAACAACAACCAAAATAAGATATCTAAGTCCAGAACTAGGAAGCTGCAAAACAAAATATAAGGGGTAAATTCAACCAGATAAACCATATATGAAAGCTGTAATTTATAAGACATTAGGGTAAGTTAAAGAATAAAATTGTCAAAAGGAACCACTGACACAAGAGAAGAGAACCAATGGACAAGAAGTCTTTACAATACATCAGGAACTACTACATATCATGATTCCAATGTATAATTAATACGGTTACAATTACTTGGCATTTTGGAAATATTCGGAACATATTAAGTGATGATACGTCTAAACAAGCATGTTCCCAATTCCTTGCTTGCTTACATATACATTAACAACTGCTAAATGTCAGAACAGAATGAAACCAAGTAATAAAATATAGATTGGAACTATGCGTGTTGATCCCCTTAATAGAATGCAAAGATATGAACAACAAAAAGCTAGTTAAGAGTTTGCTTGTATTGAAGCAATGAAGGTGAATAATTGTGGCAAGTCCCTCAAGCTATTTCACTTTTATATTCCAGCATGAGGAATTATACTCAGGTAATTTTAAAATTATAACAAAGACTATAATATGAAAGTTCTAATAACTACGACATTATAAAGGGCATGAACAATAAGAAGAATGTACCTGATTTGTAGTTGATAGAAGTACACGCTGAAGATCGTCAATCTCTTTTTGCAACCATGCATCTCGGGAAGCTTTGCTGGAAAACTGGGTTGCCCGTCCTTGTTTTTGGTACAAGATACTTAGTTGCTTCTCACGTTCCATGATCCTGAAAACTCAAAACATCTCACTATATTATATGTCATTTCTTTGGCAAGGGCCCTTTATGTTTGTTAGAAGCAAAAATTGCTTGAGAACTCTTAATAATTCCAGAGGTGTTTAAACGTCATTTTCATACAGTGCTCAAAGCTCATTACTTCAATATAACAATGCAAAACTATGATTTTCTCATGTATCTATTATGGATGCAATATTTAGATATAAAATTTAAGGAAACCATATATTCACCCAAGTTTAGTAATATTTCCAACTCTTTAAAATTGAATTTTCATTCTTATAAAATTGATTGAAGTTTTACAAAAATTTCAGAACATTTTTTATTGTTAGGGATTTGAATCTTTTTTTGTCCATAATTTGTTTAAATCTGATAAAACATTATTATTCTTGTTTTTCAAGAGTAATATTCGTAGCAGGAAACTTTCTCCTACACCCTCCAGGTGAGGTGTCTCTCGTTCATAAATAAGGAACTTTTTGTGATAGGTGTCATATGAGCATCTTATGTACAAGGTTCCCAACAATATTACCCATGCGT
Source organism: Wollemia nobilis (assembly GCA_028583015.1). NCBI lineage: Eukaryota > Viridiplantae > Streptophyta > Pinopsida > Araucariales > Araucariaceae > Wollemia > Wollemia nobilis. Next base: position 3,493,252 of record JAQPPZ010002721.1, read on the forward strand.
TTTGGGTTCGGGTTCGGACTCGAAGAACCCGGTTCACCAAAACGGTAAAATAAAAATTTTGTCTTGGGTTTGCCTTGGGTTTATTTTGGATGTTTGGCCGTACAAAAATTAATAAAAAACATAACTTTAGACTCCATGTTTAGCCGATTTTAAACCAAAATTATTAAACGCACACTTAGACATGTCGGTGTTTAAATAAAAATTATGTGGTATCATTGCACTTGTGCTCACTCAGTTGTTTGTGGTGAGTTGTTATTCGTGTTCACATATGGGATACCCATCGACCCTTTGATCTACATAGTCATCGTCCACTGCATCAAACAATTGGTCCACTACATCGGCGAATGCATCGAAGGAGCGGTCACCAGACTCAAAGGTGGCTCCGGAAGACGGTTGCACCCGACCGTTGACGTGGAGATGCCCGTGTTTAACTACAGGCGATGCGATGACGCCGCACTCCAAGATGGCACTCGGGAACAGTGCGTGATTTGTTTGGGTGAGTACCAAGAGGGGGAGGAGGTTGTCGTCTCACTGCCACTGTGTCGGCATAATTTCCACGTGGATTGCATACATAAGTGGTTGTTGTGCCACGAAAGATGCCCCATCTGCAACGTGAGGCCTCTTCCGTAGCTGAGGTCGCAACCTGTGTCGAATAACCGCACAGATGTTGTGAGTCTCTCTGTTATAGTTGAATCTCCGCCAAATTAATAGCGGAGAACGGGCAAAAAGACGACCAAGAAATCCATATTCACGGTTCTCCTCGGGTCCGTCCAGGTTTCTGCCTGAGGGACCCGGAGACATCCAGGTTGGATGAACCTGGACATATCCGAGTCCCCCAGGCAGAACCCTAGACGGAACCACAAGCGTACCGGCCACGAGTGCGGACCAGGTACGTAGTTTATCATTGTGATGTTTATCAAGTAGTTTTACCAAAAACATTGGAACCAGTGAAACTTCTTTAAGAACCCTTTTATTTCTACAGGCTTTTTCAATTGCTTGGTTATCCACATCGCCCTCAGCTAGGTTGTGCAATGGTACTTCCTACTCATTAAACTAATTAAACGACAGTCCACAGCGTTACTTTAAATGACAGTCCATAGTTGTTCTTAGTATTTCTAATCAATACTAAGAACAACTAGAAAGATTGAAATAATTTCCCTCTCCATAGAAGAGTTTGTAAAAAAAATGGCTTCAACTTATTCCTTTCTTCAGCAGATAATGCCACCAATATAGGTGTTGGCAAACCTCGCCATGTACTTCAGTTACTCCGAGTTGCAGAGCTGACATGTTCTGAGGATTGCTCAGCAGTAAGCCAACAATCCAATCAAGAGCACACTATGATTGAAAATGGGATGATTGGTACAAATAGCAGCCTCAACTGAGATCTACATGATTTTACATCAATGTCTAGGTAATGGTGTGAACAGACAGCTCAGTCCCACTGCTCAACCATAAAAAGTTGCAAACCTGATGCATTTGGGAGGTCACATGAATTGGCTAAGCACCACCATTTTTAACAATCATGATGAAACAGTCACCTGAGAGACGTCATCGCAATGAATGGATATACTAGCTGACCAGGCATGAAAAGCTTGCCATCTGTCAGGACGCAGGTATTAATTTCTTTTCATGATCAGCATCAGAGCAGTATGGAGAAGCACCAATGAGGGGATCCTACTACATCTCGAATGCTTGGCATTAAAACCTGTAATATTGCCATATAAATTAAATCATCGCATTTTATGAAGCAAATTAACAATAAAGCAACCTTTTGGCTTTTTTCCTCGTTTGTTTCCATTCCTAATAGCACTAACAGCACTTCTCTATACCCGTTCTCAGCTTAACATGAAGCTGTCCAAAAGTGCAGGGGAGGTGAGTTCTGTTAACATGACCAAACCCTCTTTGCCGACAGATCCTCTTAAAGCTTTCATGACCCAGTTTCGACCCTCTTGACTTCTATAGATTCACAGTCCAAAGGACTGCAGAGGAATGGTGACAGCAATTTCATTTGGATACAGTGACAACAATATAAGAACAGGAAAATGCTGCTTGGATTGGCACTGCTTTCAACAACTTTGGAAAGCACTCTACACCATATCTGAACATATTATTCACAAAGCCTGTACAATCTCTTCCAGCATTACTTCACTTTCTTCTTCAACCTCAAAGAAAGTGCCACCTTGGCCCAAATTCAATTTATGTTCGTATGTTGCAAGAAATTATCCGCAATAGATTGAATAACTTGTTTATGTACTTCAAACAAGCCCAACCTAAAAAATACCGGACAAAACGAAGAATCCCACATTATCATTATATATGGAGTCTAGTAACTCATGCTTTAACAGTAAATATGATTCTCATCTAACTGGAAGAGCAAAAATATTTTTAAAACAAATAATAGAAGAAATTCCTGTAAACAATCAAAGTACTTTGCTTTTGCCTTGATCAAATATAAATAGTAATTTGCACATAGGATGTGCCTTGGAATTGTTCTTGACATTTTAGATTTTTCAATCTCAATTAGAAAAACACCTTCTTGAACACAAGGAATGGATTACAGTCAGCCTTCTACACAGTGCACAATGACAACAAGAAAACCTTGAACTGCTGATTGAATATCAACCATTTAAATGTCGATATCTTCTTTGGGGCCATGATTACTTTTTAGTTGTAACTAGTGGACCCTAAACAATCTCTGTTAAAGTTGCATACTCTGCAAATCCTAACATGCATTAACACAATGGCCTTTACTGATGTGGTGGAAAATCATTTCTAATACTAAATGATGAAACCAACTAGTGCACCGTAAACAATCTTTGGTAACGTTGCATACATTGCAAATCCTAACTATTTGAATCTTGATATCATCTTCATGGAAATGATAAGCCTTTTCGTGCAACTAATGGACCATTCTCCAATCCTAACACGCCTTAATACAATGGCTTTTACAGAAGTGGTGGAATATCGATTCTAATACAAATTGATGAAAGCATTAAAATAGAATTTGGGAGTAAAGTCTACCAAAACTATTGCGTATAAAATACGGACGATTCTAATACATTATTCACAGTATAATGCATCCAAGAAATAGTTTTACTAATTAGTGGTAATGAGAAACATATTCCATCAACTGGCACTAGTTCAACCGGTTAGATTCCTCAACTTTTAAGGAGGAGACCGAGGTTTGAATCTAGCCAAGGGATACATGCATAACTACCAAAACTCACAGTATAATTCATCCAAGAAATAGTTTTACTAATTAGTGGTAATGAGAAAAATATTCTATCAACTGGCACTAGTTCAACCGGTTAGATTCCTCAACTTTCAAGGAGGAGACCGAGGTTTGAATCTTGCCAAGTGATACATGCATAACTGCCAAGTTGTTGTAATACCACTACGTGGTCATGATGTAATACAGGTGGGGCCTGTTTCAATCCCATATAACCCATTGAAGAAAAAAAGGAGAAAAATATTCTAAATTAACTAGCTCGTTGGTGGAAAGGTCATGAAGTTCATAACATGAGCAAAAAATTTGTGACCAAACCGATGAAGAAGAATATTTGGCTCCACCATGAAATTTATGTAGTTCGTCTTGCATACAATGATAAAATGACGATAAGCACAAGAAATAATAGTTTTCAATCTCATTGATGAAATACAACAAAGGATGAAATAGTTTTCAATCTCATTAATTTCCAGGATATCTGGAAATTAATGTGCTAGACTGATATGAGCACAATTGCTAAACTCATATACAATGAAAACAAAGTGCTAGAAAACAGATATAGCTGAAATCACAGTTACCAAATCCTGATCATACCGAATTTTAAGTCAGGATTAGTCCAACCGGATTTGTAGCTTTGTAAAACTAAAAGTATATTTCACCATTGCTAGACTCAAAACATAAGGGAAAAGACCTAAAACTCGCACAATGTGCCCTATAATAAGGTAGAGATGATTTGTAGTTTGCCTAACATCCACCAACCATCCTTTTCTGCAGATTACTGTTTTGTAATTCTTCTTAGACAGAAAGAGTTGATTTTCAATATATCCTCTTTGACGCCACTGAAGCCCGCCTGTGAATAGCTGTGCACACGTTTGACTACAGTGGACTACAATGCTTTGATTTTAAAAATAAAAATAAAAAAATCTAACGTTGCACTATATAACATTTATTATATATAATATATTTCTGAAAATTAAGAAGTCATGCTCATGAATTGTTGTGTATTTCTATTTTATATATGTTCTTATTTTTCTCAACTGCGTCCGTATTTTCTATACTTTTTTGGAAATTTCAAAATTTTAAAATATTTTTGCCTCCAAAATGAATCTGAAGTTTCAAATCTTTGTTACCATGATATTAAGACTAACTTTTAATTGAAAAAAAAGAAACACAAAATAGTTAATTCTGTACTTAATATTTTATCAGTATATAACTATTCCCAATCGGATATTTTTAAACTTTTTTAGATATTCCAAATTTTCACTGTTCGGACCTTCCAAACAAATCAAATTTTTGAAACCTGGTAACTGTGGCTGAGACAATACACACTCTACAGTCATTAATGTATTGTATATATTCATAGACGTAATGTGTGTGTGTGTCTGTGAGTGAGTGAGTGAGAAACAGAAAGAGAGAAGGGCATGTACAAGAAAATAAATAGCCCGTTTGAACATGTCTGGTCACAGATTTTCTCTTTGTTTCTCCTTTTGATAACCTTGAAAGATAAGCTGGATGAAAAGGGTGAAGTGATACAAGCCTCCTGATCTAGTTTCAGTTTGGCTGGTTTATGCATGTGTATTTACAGTTCTATCTAGTATTTCTTTAATGTTACATCCTTATCCCCAGAAGTTTGTGTCATGTTTTTGGAATGCTTAGGCTGTTCATAATTGTTAAAAATATTATCTGTTTCACAAGTCATGTTATCAAGTGTAGGTTAAGTCAGCTGATTGCTCTGCTATAATTGTAAATGTGTATCTCCAAAGACTTGTAGATGTTTAGGACCTAGTTACCAGAAAAAATGCCATAGCAGAAATGTTAATATCATTTCCAAATTTCCTGCAATTATTGTTTTAAATAATAATAATAAAAACAGAAAAAGAAAAAGCACACAGGCATACATGTAGCCTCACCCCTTAGTTATCTCCTCCTCCTCAACCAATTGTTGGTCATGCAAGGGCCTAACCTTCTCCAGTTCTTTCCTTGATTTCTGAATTTCCCTTTCCAGGCTCTTTAGCTCCCTTGCTACATCTTCCTAAAATATCAATGCATATTAAACAAGCATACAATAAGAAAAGATATTCTATACACTTTAACACATAAAGGAGAACCAAAAAGTCCAATTTTAGTGCTGCTTTATTGACAGACCTTCATTCGTCCTTCTCCGCTGATTCTCTCTTCTAAATCTCTAACATCCAGTTCAACTTTTGCATGTCTTTTCATTGCTTCAGTCTTTCGCTTCTCTGCAGCATCCTTCTCCTTTATCATGATTTGAGACTCCTTGCTTAAAGTCTTCAACTCTTTCTCCAATGACTTGAGACGTTCATGTGACTCAAGAACACTATTGTACATGCTTGTTGATTTTTCAGAAACTTTTGCTCGAGCTTCTTCAATCTGTAAACGCCAAAACAGTTACTTATGTTAAGTAAAACAAACATATATGCATTAGAACTTGAACAGCCAATAAGATAGTTGCTTCTTCAATCTCTCAATGCCAAAACACCTGCTTATGTTAAGTAAACTAAACATATTTGCATCTAAAAAGACTATGGCAATGGAATGCACACCCGCATTTTTGTTTCCTGAGGATTTCACAAATTCATCTGGCTGTTTTGAATTATTTCTACCAGCATACGAAGGCATTTCATGGGCTATTTTTTGACAATTGGCTAATTTTTTCACAAGTATTTTAAATTTGTGGCTTGCAAATAAGCACAACTTCAAAAAAAAATTTATCAAAGTTTTATATAAAAAGAATATGAAAAATATTAAATTCGCCAAATTTTACATATAGTGCTAATAATTTCTGTGTTTTCCATCAAATATTAGCATACAATACGCGTGTCTTGAATTCTTTGAAATCAAAAGTTTCATCTACCCATTATATACTTATGAAAAATGCATCGCTTAAAACTTTACCCACAGCATTCCTAGATTTTGACTTCAGTGCATCATAAACATTTAAAACATATACCTAAGGGAATACACCCTATAGACCACCATCTAACAATCAAAAGATGCAGTGCAGCCTACAAACATATTTCCACATACATTATGAACTGATCTAAGTAAAATTCAAAAAATGATAAATTATTCACTTTTGTGACTAATAAAATCCCATTGACACCATAATAGAGAGATCCAAATGCGAATAAGAAATTACATGATCCTTGACTTCAAAGAACATTCATGGAGTGTTGAACATTCAATCATTGGATACCACGATTTGACGTCCTATCTAAATCTCGAAAGAAGCATTAGGCATATATTCTAAACAAAAGACAACCCATCATAAGGACATTTTCAATCTACAATAAAAAATAGAAACCTCTAAACCAAGATATGCAACCAAACGAACATCATGTAAACGACTCTACTCGAAGAGAAAGTATCTCAAGTCCCAAAGCAGGTCAATGGGACTATCTCAAAGTCCACAAGTGACCAAAGTAGGTCACTGGGGCTCTCAAGTACATTCTGTTACAACAGCATAGGGGGCCAAGAAGCCAAAAAAAGGGATCCAAAGTCTGAACTAGATACTTGGAATTAAAAAAGTCTAACACTGACAGAGCATGTAACATCATCTGATACTGCATAGCACATTACAAGGCACAAATACAAAAACAATAAAATACAGTACAAGTATAGCACAGACTGTCATGCACTGCAGAGATCCATTGCTAAAGAGGGCAGTCAAAGTCAAACTGATGGACATCACAGCTAGAAGCCAAGAACAGTAATAATTAACTGTGTTCAATATTAGAAAGGGCACCTATAGGGAGATATACCTATAGGTTAATATCTCCCTGTAATCTCGTATATTAGAAAGGGCACCTAAAGATATAGTGTTCATCCCCATCCCTGGAAGGTATAAATGTGATAAATCCTCTCACGTCTGGGAATGTGTTAGCTGGCCACAATTCTTTCTTAGTGAGAGTGCACCTTCATCTACCTATGAGTAATCAAAATGAGTAATGGTTCTATCAACAATCTACATGAGAGGCTGAACATAGAAGTCATCTCAGGATCGAAAATATGTGTAGGAGAGGACTGTTGTTTATAGATGAACTCCTTAACTGCTTTATTAGTCACTCCCATGTCAAGAAGCAAGTAAAGAGAAGCATGCAATCAGTATCTAAATATGAAAGTCACCCTATTGAAATGCCAATAGACTGGGTAAGCATATTGCTAACTAAATCCCTACCGAACCTACAACTATGACACTTTCAAAGAAGCAACCAACTACACAACACAAAGCGCTAAGTGGAAAATGCCTATTGACATGATGCGTGATCTCCCATGGAATTCTACGTACATAGAAATGGAAAATATGATCAATGACACACTCCACAAAAAGAGGCAGAGCTACAACCTTGTGATATTTAATGCACTAAAGAACCATTAGCTTTTAAACAAATCATCTGATCAATGACACAGTCCATCAAAAATGATGATAGGAAAATTGTATATTTTGCAATTTGTGTTACAAGGACAACTGCCACAATTCCCTCAACATCATCATGATCAATCCCAAGCCATCAATTATAGTTATGAAACCTTGGGAATTTGAGACAATAATAATTTCTACAAGTACAAAATATGAAAGCAAGATCATGTTAAAAAATCAACAAGAACAGAGGGTAGAACATAGTTGCTAGGAGAGACAATCCACAACATCTAGCTAATCAAAATCTTGCCATCTACAAAAATCCAATGGCAGACTATTCCAAAAAAGCCCGTTGGGAAAACAATCATACCGAGTTCTTTCAAAAAGATGTTAGAACACTTGTTGCACACACGGACGTAAATTATCCATCCAATCTAGATAAGGGTCAAAGTTATGGTGTCCATAATGTTAGTCAAAATCCTCCCAAATGAGTCTCCTAAGCAAGGCAAAGAGATGTCTTACACTTATTTCAGGCTTAATGATGACGATACTTACATCATATTCTTGAAGAATAAGGAAAACTACCATGAATCTATGATATCCAAAGATGAAAAATTAGGAATTCAAAGATCTAAATTCACCATAGCCAAGAATCCCATTAGTTCCTTCTTCCCAAAGAAGTAAAAGTCCAATGATAGCCCTAGCGAGTCTTGGAAAGAGTCTTAAAAATTTAAATGTAAAGATGCTCATGCCCTAAATTGCTTGCTAAATCCCAACATCCAAGATTTGCCTACTACTCTATGCTCTTTCATCAATCATCTTCTTGAATAACCATTCGCTAGTAAATTGATGCATATATTCTAAGCTAAGATCCCCTCCTTGTATGACTCACGTGCTTGTTTTCCACTTGAGGAGGTCTCCTAGTCCTACACGCAAGAGAAGCTAAAATGTTCTACAAACTAAGATGTTCTAAATCACCCCTATTAACATCGAGTTGTGGCATGTGTGTAGGGGGTAGTTAGCCCTCTTGCTTTCTAACCGGTTCATGTGATGTTGTTCCCATACAAGTTGTTTATTTCCAATGGCATATTCCTATGTTGGAATTTCGTTCCACTTTAATACCTCTTCTTCTTCTAAGGCACTTGGCTCTATATCATCACCACTGGATTCAGCATCAAGTTCAGCAGTATCGAAGTCCAAATCAGCTCCATCTTCTAATGTTTCTGGATAAGACAAGAGCTTTGAAGAAGAGGAAGATGAGTTTCTTGCAACTTTGCATACAAACTCACAAATGTACACAAGATCCCCAATTTTTTAGAAAGCAACCTGGCTCCTCTTTGTTGCATGCAAAGGAGTGTGCATCTTATTCCACCTTGCAGTTATGTGTTCATCTTCTACATTATTGAATGCTTTACAACAGTCTATATGTTCATAGATCATGCCAATACAAGGGGTCTCGCCATCAACTGTGTAGTTTAAGGCTTTAAGTTTGTACTGCTTGCCACTTTCATGTGTAGTTTAAGCTTGTATCCCTTATAGTATTATTTTTTTATTTGCATAATGTTGATTCATTGTGATATGCATGAAAAAACATGTTTTTCAATGAAAATTGCTTTTCTTTGGATTTTTTTTTCACTAATATTTTGCCGAGTCCCAAGTTTTTTCTGACTCTCTTGCCTTGTCGTTTCCAAGCCAATTCCGAATTTCTTAACTATGGATGGAACAGATCATAGATGTTAGACTCGGCCCGAGTCCTAAGTACTCAGCCACGCCAAGTCCACTTGGACTTGGTTTTTTTTGGACTCAGGTACCGAGTCTAAGGCCGACTCTGAGTCCAATCAAGACTCGCAAGTCGCCCCATCAAGACTCGGCCGGCCCAAGAAAAATGAGCCTACGATCAAAATCGTACCTTCGAACAGTAATATGTCATTCCTTTATATGTTGTTTCAGAGTGAAGCTGCACACACAAACCCCTAATTTCCCTCAAGATGCACTCTCTTAGACGATGATGGCTCTGCTCTTCAGCGTTCAGTGGACGTGAGGAAGGGTATTCTCCATGCCAGGCTACACTACAGAGAGAACAGCTTAAGTTAGCTCCACTCTTCAATCTGTGTATGATTTTGGGTCTGCTATCTCAGAGAATGAAAGCATGAGAATAATTTTGCATTCATACCACTCAGATGGTAGAAATAAAGACTTATATTCTGTATAAAGTCATTCAAGCATATAAATCAATGCAGTAGAGCACTGCAAACATCACTATCCCACTTTATAACACAATGCAGCAAGGGTGAGTTCCAGTTCCCATAAAACACGTAAAGAGAAATTTTTATAGCATGCCATACACTACAGCAACCTAATTTCTGGAAAACAAATGCAAAGACCACTATGAGGCATGAAATCATGGTTCTACATAAAGTTGTTGAAATCAGAGAGCAAAAAGGCAGTTATTCTACATATCAAGGGAGGCCAACTAACCTCCTCAAGTTTCTGCTTTGCATCCTGGAGTTCCTTCTCAAAAATAGTGTACTCCAGTGACCTTCGTTGCTTGTCCAATTGCTGATATTTCTTAAGTTCTTCCTTTTCTTCATCAAGTTCTTTGAGTCTTTCTTCAATGTACTGAACAACTTCGATAATTTGCTTTCTTTTGTTCTCTATTAAAATCAAGGCCATGGAAGCAAACCACATGAGAAGCCAAGCCATTTTAAGTTATTTTTTCAAGAATAAAATAAGAAAACTCAATGTGGGTGACACACCAGTCTCCTGCATAATTTTTAAACTTTCTTTGCGTCGTTCCTCATATACACGAGTTCCTCCTATTTCTTTGAGCAAATCCAATCGTTCTGCATCCTTCATCAATGTTAAGGAAGCTATCTGTACAAAATATTGCAAATAGGACTCAGCCTTCAATAGCAGATACCCCACGAATAGAAATGGTTAACGCAATAAAAACTAAACATATACCTTTCCCTGCTGCACAACATAATATGGATTTGAACGAGAAAATCCAGCACTTTCTAGCAGATTCATAACCTCAGTTTTACTGCACATTAAAACCATAATTCTCAGTTGAGCATCACAAGAAAGTGGGATTAGACTGCACACTTCATGAAGGATATCACCAAAATGGGCATATCAAATGGAATCTTTCACCTACGTGATATGTTTCTTATCCAAAAAGTACTCATCCTTTTTCAGACCAATCGTCCTTCGCAATCGTACTTCTTCCCGATCAACCTAGAATGATATATAGAACATACATGGAACCAATTAAAGTCATATTGAGGAATTCATAAAGCATTAGGTAAACAGGCATTATCATATCAGACAAATCAACTCTCCAACTATGGAAAAGATGAAGGCTACCACAACCATAGACAGCCCAACCATATTTTAGCATGGAACTCTCAGAACTTCAATCTATTTTATGAAACCTAGTCTTGAATTAAGAAAACTAACGTCTTTAGCCCCTAGAAACTTTCGGCCTTTAATTGTATGAATGTGCATTTCAACGAAACCAAATAAGGATTTAATCATCAACAGCTTAGTGAATCTAGACAGCAACAATACACCCTCCACAGTCTCCATATCCCATGAGTACCAAATCATCAATATTGTACTGAATCTCAATTTATGAGGAAAATTTTGGATAAGCCTTTATATGTTTTGCAAATTTTTATCTCACTCAAGCTTGGGTGGAGGGTGGCATTTTCTAATACAGACTTTAGGGAGCAGCCTTTACTCTTCATCACATTCAGCATTTGTTTCCAAAAGTATTCTTCAAATCTTTTTCTTTACCAATCTGTTTACTTTTGATAGTGTAAATAAAGGTAAATGTGAAGTAGATTTTAACGTCCACAAGACCATAGTCCATATGAGACGATCCCTCATAGAGGATGTTATTTACCCATATTTGTTTCCCAACCAAACTCTGATTACCGAAGTATGGTATAAAACTCTACCCCCCATTGGATTCAAACCTTGAACCTTCAATTCGGAGTTCCAAAGTCTTACCATTAGGCCCACTGAAGTTGTACAAAACAGAAATTGAAGTGATAGGCAGCAAATTGAGGCCTCAAGCGCAACCATGTCAGGCACATAATTCATGTGAGTCCTATTTCTCTGTTATAATTGACAAATCAGGCATTTACACCCAAAACAATAACTGGGTTAGAGGTGTTGGCATTTTTTTTGGTTCTCCTAAATCGCCTGCTGAGACTCTTTTTTTCCCCAATGCATAACAAGACTTCAAATATGAAGGGCATTTTTACACATTTGGTTGGAGCCATTTTCATGGGATCTTCTCACAAGTCTAAAACAGGGTTGCAAGGCATACCAGTACAACCTGAAACGAGTATCAGTAGTATCAGTACTAAAACTGTTAACAGTTGAGGGGCATAAATTAGATACACAAACAAAAAGCTAAATCCATTAAGCACTCCTCTTATTCTTCATCACATTCAGCATTTGTTTCCAAAATTATTCTTCAAATATTTTTCTTTGCAAATCTGTTTACTTGTGATTGTGTAGATCATAGTTACAAAAATCCTGTTCCTATCTTACTTTTTACAATTCAAGTGGGTTGTCGATTGAATCAGCATCGCAAATCAGATTTTTCAAAAAATCGGAAAGAGTTACCAATCTTTTCCAGAAAATCAGGAATCACGATTTTTTCAAACAATTGGGATTCTTGTGACAAAGAATCGGCCATGGTCGCATGGGTACGGGAAACATTATAAATTTATTTTTTTTTTCTTTTTTTTCATTTTGCCTCATATTTACCTGTTCCAAACTGGAGAGGGGTCTGCCTACCTGCTACCACACCAAACTAAACACACTAGTGCATCCTAACAGCTGATTTTTTGCAGTTTGAAAGAATCCAGCAGACACCAACAGCAATGCTATACATTATTAAATGAAGAAATTCTCCATAAAAAAAATGTTGAACTATTAGTCCAAACTTATTGCTCAATTTTTGTTATCCTAGAAAGAAAAAATCAGTGTTGCAAACATTGGAACTAAGTTAATTTGTTGGTGTTTTATTCAACCTATGAGTTGATAACATCCCAAACTAGTAATCGCAGCATCCTTTCTGCACCCAAATGCAAACAAGGAGAAAAAATCAGTTCAAACAGTGAGATATTAATGGTTTTTTCTGTTGAGGTTTCGGGAGGGCTGCCCCAAACCCTAAGGGAACCCCTTGACCCTGCCCTGTATCGCGACAGAGTACGCATGAAGGGCACTGCTCCTCGACCCTACAAGGGGTTGGCCCTTGACCCCCAACACAGGTGGCGAGGAGCGTTAGCAGCCAAGGCACAGAAGAGGCACAGGCACAACGACAAAGAGAGACTGGAGCTTCTGCTAGGGCAAGGGGCAAAGGCATTCAAAGATCTCGAGGCATTGTGTTTGTCATGACTCATGACACATTTTGTAGTTTGTACCTTTTTTATATAATAAGCATTACAAGAATATTTGAATTTTGAACACATTAAAATATCTTTATTTAAGATGTGTTTTGTCATTTTCATGTGTAGTTTACGGCTTTGCGCTTGTATCACTTGCCACTCATGTGTAGTTTAAGCTTGTATCACTTACAGTATTAATATCTGATTTGCATAATGCTAATTCATTGTGATATGCATTTCGATTTTTTCCCATTTTTTTTCCGATTCCTGATTTTTTCCAATTCTTTTTCCATGCCAATTCCAATTTTGTCAACTATGGTATAGATAGATAAAGAATGGAACGAAAACTGAAGTGATGGCAAGCAAATTTAGGCCTCAAGAGCAAGCATATTAGCCAAATTAACATACAATTCATGCAAGTCATATTTCTCTGTTATAATTAATAAATCAAGCATTTACACATAAAAAACTGGGTTAGAGGTATTCACATTTTTCTTGGTTCTCTTCCTACATCGCCTGCTGAGACATTTTTCTTTTCAATGCATAACGAGACTTCAAATATGACGAGCATTTTAACACATTTGGTTAGAGCTAATTTCATGGGATCTTTCAAGGAGTCTAAAACAGGTTGCCCATCATTGATGAGCAAAATAATTTAATTAAAAACAGAGAAAAAAAAAAGAACTCAGCACTATTACAACAAACTTTACAACGTGTCCCGTGAGGGATACCGAAGCGGTATATCTTTGGGTTTTTATCCAAGAGGCCCAAGTTCAAACCCCAGTACAAGGTGACCAAGGCCCCTTTCAAAACACGTGCTTTACCTTAAATGTTTTTTAGTACCGTGAGGGACACCTTAGTGGTATGTCTTTGGGTTTTCATCTAGGAGATCCAAGTTCAAACCTTAGTGCTTTACCCTTTCATCTGGGTGGACCGGGGCCCCTTTCAAAAACAAGTGCTTTACCCTAAAACTTTTATCAAATGGCATTTGCTCAATCGGTTTGATTCCTCAACATTTAAGGAGGAGACCCAAGTTCAAATCTTGCCTAGTGATACATGGAAAACATCAAAGATCTCTTGTAATACCATTATGTGGTGATGATGTAATACGGGCAAGGCCCGTTCCAATCCCATATAACAAATTGAAAAAAAAAAAAAAAACTTTACATGGCATAGCAGTACAAACAGAAACGAGTATCAGTACTAAACCTGTTAACATTTGGGGGGCATAAATTAGATAAACAAAAAAACTAAATCCATTAAGAACTATTATTCTAATTCAAATTTGTAAGCTAGAAAATAAGGAAAGACCTAAAGCTCTGAAAGTTAAAGTTGTTATTTGAATGCTTAGGAAAAATGAAGTTGATTTAGATATGTACCTGTAGAAGGTTAACCAGACAACTTTAAACTGGAAGCGACATTAAAGTTTATTTGGAAAGTAACATGTTCCAGAATTCTTAAGCCATCTTGGAGACATGTCCTGCCATCAAAGAAACACATTCCACCATCTCAAGGCCGTCTTGGAAACACATTCCATTGTCACAGAAATGTGTCCCACCATTCCCATCTTGGGGACTTTCATCATTTGTTATTCTAATCAATATCAAGGGTAAAGGTGGGGTTGTTTTGTTTTTCTTATAAATCCTCTTTTGAAGTTCAAAAATATTGGTTCTGGGTGCCTACCTCTCACAAATGTTCCTGGAAAATGTTTCAAATAGGGGTCAATATGTTCTGCAACATTCTAATGTTTATGTTCCTAACAATTACATTGACAAACAACATGTTTGGAATTAGTTGTTTATTTATATTGAGAATGTTCTCTAGATCACTATATAGGATTTGACCATAACCGTAGATAGTATGCATTGATTCAGAATTAATCATCAAAATAAGATTTTGAAAAAAATATATTTCAAATTTAATTTAATTTTTCACGTGTCAAATTTAAATCCACAAAAAGAAATCAGTTGTTTTATGAGTAGCTTTGTTTCCATTCGTGTGCATTGATTGGAAGTGGAAGACAAGGTAAATGATCAGAAGAAATAGAACAAAACCCAAAACTAATTGCATAATTTGTTCCAGTGTGCAGTCCAAAACAGGGCAGGAAATGTTACTTAAAAAAAGGGTTTATCAGGGCCAAAAATAGCGGCCTCAACCCCTTTGTCTAATCATCAGGCCTCGTAGAACCGAAGGGTGTATCACGCCAGCGCCGCAGCTAAGTTAAAAAGTTTACCCGACACAACTGGAGGTTATGGTGACAGCAAGGAGCAGGATTCAAACCCACGACAATGTGATGAAAAAATGTAAAGAGTTAACGATTCCTCTAGTATACGCAAAAAAGAAGAAACAAAAAAATATATTCCCTTTAAAACCATAAAATAGCCCAAAACACTAATGTTGCTGACCGTCTCCTCTGATGTCAGCAAGGGAACAACTCCACCCTAAAACTGAAATCACAGACACCCCCAAAGAATGACATCAGCATGGAAGTCCATTTGAAGCCACTTTCACCCATACGTGGTGTCCATGATCCCTTGTTCTCACCTCAACCAAGGGCTAGTTTTAGCTCTTATTATGCTGCCATAGTTCCTCTTTCAAGGATGTCACTTTCAGCACTAAATTTGGATGTCAAAATGTTCTGAGGTGGAAAATGTTTCCAAGATGTTCAAGGACATTTAATATAGAAAATTATCAACGTAAACATAATGTCAATGGACTATGTCAAACCACCCAAACAATTCTAAGGTGGTTTGGGTACTCATAAATAAAAAGAGTATTGTAGTATGGTAAGTCAGAAGCAAGACAAATAAATGGCATATATAAGCTTCTTCCAGGACAAACACAGTGTTCTCTGAATTCCGTAATGTCTGAATTCTGTAATGCCAGCAGAATTGCAGCAAGAAATTTAAAGAGATTCAGGAGGAATTCAAAGATTGGTAAAGTTCATCTGATTTGTATATATGTTCGAATAAGTATGTATATGTATTTCTATCAAACCCAAGCAGTCGTATGACGTCAAGAATAAAGCAAGAAGTCCAGGACTTACCGGAATGCGGTTGTCAGTGTTGTCAAAAACAATCTCCACAAATGCCGACATCACTTGATGGCCAGCACCTTCCTATTATTAAAATCGTAAAGCATCAAATATCTATCTAATAATTAAATAGCTGCAGACAAATTATCAGTTTATATAACACATAAAGTCAGAAAGAACAGACTTACATGCAAAAGTGCTTGTCTATCTTCAGCACGAAGATTGTGGAAAAGGTCACTGAGAACAAATCGTATAGCTACAGATTCCAAATTTGCAATGACATTATAAGAAAAGACTGAGGGGATGAAAACACATGTCATTGTATTCAAGCATATACAAGGCCATGCACTAGCTGTTTCTTTTCCAATTTTAGAAATCAAGATATTTAAAGCCATTAAAAGCTTAACAAATTACAACATTTCCACAATTTATTAATAGCCCAGAAGGAAAAAGGAATCCATTGCATACCATGAAAAAAATTTGTCTTCCCTGACCCATTGGCACCAACTGTAGCACAACAGAAGATGAGAAGAGATTAGATGCCATTAGACAACACATAAACTTTACCTTCTCATAGGTACTAAAATCTTTGACTAATAAACACCAAAGACGCTATGCATGTCAAATGTAAGTGAATAATAGAATTAACAATATCTGACCATGAAACACAAAGAAAGAATAACACAGAAAACAACACAAATATAAAGGTTTATTGACAAAAAAAATTGAAATGGCTATCCGATTCCAAAGAATTGCAGCTCTCTTAAAATGTGAACGAGCTAACACACGGGCATTTATGAAATGTGCTTAAAAAAGACCTATAGCAAAAGCAGCTTATAGTAGTCACTCATTGTCTAAATAAGTTGAAGACGAGCATACCGTAGAATTTTTGGCTTCAATGATTCGTTAAGCATTTCAACTATGACATGTAAATAAACTGTGAACAGAACTTACTATAGAAATTTAAAATTCCTTCATTCTGAGCACATGAAAGTATTTCTGATACAAACTTGAAAGTATTTGTAATTGACTCAACAAGTGAAACACATTAATGAACCTTCTATATTGGTCATAAAGACCACAAGTCTACTATTAAATAAAAGGGCACAATCATTAAAAAGCGTTGCATATGCCAAAGCCAAATAAGCCATCATCAACTAAGAATTAAAACAAGGAAAAGTAATCATATTCTGGGATTCGACGTTTGCTAGCAACCAGTATGATAGGCCTTATTGATGATAAAAGACACCCATCATTCTTTGCAAAGCATGCACAAAATAAAAATTTAATATTTAACAAAACAGTTTCTAAATTTCTGACTGTTTATTTCAAAAGGTTTTCAAGAATATCATTGCTTAAATTAGAATGGAACATGAAACTCTCAAACCCAACATATTACTAAACTGCATACTTTTAATTAGGTGCATCCTTTTGAAACGGCGGACCATTTACTTCTTCATTGTCTGTTTGCTCACACCATTTGAGGTTATTTTTTAAAAAAAATGAAATGAAAGTGGGTAGCTCCATCAACATTAAAAGAGTTGATAAAATGTAGGATAAATTATTTCAAAGCGAAAGCATTATGTATTCTTTGCAGGATTGGCCCTGCCATTATTTGTTGGAATTTAAGGTTTGAAAGGAATAACAGAATTTTTCAAAGTAAATATCAAAATCATGCCCAAGTTTGGAATCGTATTAGTGCCCCTCTTGCAGAATGTCTACAACTATGGTTCTCATCATGGAAAGTCACAATTGCAGAAAAAAAGGTGCTAATTTGAACATACATGGAAGAGTCATCTGCGATAACGGAATTAAAACAAAGGATCTACTTCGATCTATGATAAAATGGAAATGTCCAGAAATTGGGTTTATCAAAATTAATTTTGATGGTGCTTCTAAAGGAAATCCAGGAAAAGCTAGTGGAGGTGGTGTTTTTAGAAATAGTGAAGGCAAAAAATCTCCTCACTTATTCAGAATCATTATGGAACTTCAACTAACAACTATGCAGAGGCTAGGGCACTTCTTACAGGGATTAAAATTGCAGCAAAAAAAGGATGGAAATATATTTCAATTGAGGGGGACTCACAAATTATTATCAATGCTATAACAAAAATGGATGTGGAGACTCGATAAAAAATGATATTATTGTTGATGTTCATCATCTATTACTAGAGGCAATCTCCTGGCAGTGTGAGCATATTTATAGAGAAGGAAACTGAGCAGGAGATAAATTAACGAATTATTGTTTTGATCTTCATCAAATTTTAAAAGGCAACTGGCCAAGTGAGATTTTATGTCTTAATCAAAATGATGTCAAGGAGCTGATTGTGGAAACATTGCACTTCGATGAAGTTGAAGAATATTTTTTGAGAAAAAAGAAATGAAAAAACTGTGATAAAAATGTATGCTGCAGCAAATGTAATATTTTGGTATTTTGATGGGATTGCCCCCCAATAGAAGCCACATATAACCTATTAAAAAAAAAATTTAGGTGCATCCTTCACCTTAGAATTTATGTGTTTGTCCAAGAAAGGGATTAATATATCCCACATTAAATGAATAAACTATATAACAGAGATATAAATTTTCAAGTTTACTGTGGAAATGGCAATGTAAGTGCACGCAGTAGGTAATTATTGCTAATGGAACAGTCAATGACAAGAAACCATTACCAATTGCCCCCTTGAATCCACATTGACATAAGGTCAAATTACTATGTTCCATAACCGGGATGCCACAGATGTTGGACAAGTTTCCAGGATGACAAAACGCATTCCAGGGACAGCCTCAGGACATTCTCTGAGACAACTCCCGAAACCCGAAACATGTCCGAATGAAACATAGGCTCAAAATAAATCAGAACCCATAAACAATGTAAATTTTGAGGAAAGGTCAGGGAGCAACACGTAATTTAATGTAGACTTTGCAGCTATGTTCCATGGATACTTGTCCTGGGATTGAGGAACCGTATTGGGTACAAGTACTGACATCTCAAAAAAGCATCCACTCATTCATCCCAAAATGCATCCCGCCATTGCAAACAGCCATCCAGCCATCTCCGTCCCAGAATTTTGTGGAACATACCTTTGCAGAAGAAAGCAAGTTCACAAATTTGCAAGAAAACAAAAAAAATGCATAAGATTAACAGTTCTTTTGATGAGTTGCATAAATTTATGTTGGATTCATTAAGGTGGGATTGCAATCCACACCTGCATTTTCCATCCAGCAAAACTTTGTGGATAATGCTACACCTAGGACTCAGGACAAAGTCTGACAGCATTCTATTAGGCCAGCTCCTATCTGCAATTGGAATTAAAGTCCATCCAAAGGTCTGACAAGCATAATATCAACACCTGCACTCAACAAGCCTGTTTTTGGACCCAAACTCAGGTTCAGAGGAAAACGCAAGGAAAAACTCAACAATGACTCTGAAAATAAGAAAGAACATAAAATGTAGTAGATTCTGGGTGTGGTTTCCGGATACTGATAACTGTTTGTGAAATAGTCTCACTTTGGGGCTCAAGACCTAAACTAGACATCACATTTCCTGACACTGCATAGGTTGGAATATTGGTTTCACATCTGATATTCTAGGCATACCACATATTGACAGGAATGGAGACATTCTTGGCTATGTCATGACCTCTGACACTGCACTTTCTAAGAGCACAATATCTTATTCCAGAATTTCTATTAATGTGAAGACTGATAAATCACACCAATGAGGCCTTGGTTCAGTGGTTGAGACATATGAGCGATGCAGCCCACAGATAGTTTCAAATCCCAGTGGCACCAAAAAGGCTGTATAGCTCAATGTCATGTCATTAGTTGCTGTAACCTATTGCACTAAGGGCAAGGACAACCCTTCAAAAACCCTACCTTACCATTAATACAAAAAAAAAAAAAAACTTAAAAATCACTGGATGTTATTGATCAATCTCTTTGGTGAATCTCTTTTTCTAATCAGAAACATTGATTTCCAGAACCTCAAAAATAATGCACAACTGTCTAGGCTCTAAACTGGCTGATTTTCCTGACCCACATTACACCAATCAGGTGCAATGCGAAGTCGTGAATATGGTTGCAGCTAGGATGGCCTATATGACACTTTGCCTTTGTAAGAAGACTTAGACAACCAAAAAGTGAGGATTAAATCTTTAATAGGAAGGTAAGCCTTTCATGTATGTCAAAAGCAACCTCGTCTGTTCCACACATCTTCAATCTTCTATGAAACCTGCTGAGAACAATACAAAGAAAAGACCAGGTCTTAACAATCAGCACAGTGAATTCAAGCCTCTTAACCACTTTATGTACTTTTTATCTCAGAATGTGCAAGGCCCAGGCTTGACTCTTTAGCAGATGCCTTTAACATAAAATTTTATATATTAAATCGAGATGTTTTATTACAAGAAAGATAAGTATTTCCTAATGAATTTCAATCATTGATTCTTTATGGAAACTCTTAATTGTGTTCCTAAGAGTGTATATGAAGAGATGTTTCAGATCTCACTATCCTGTTACGGGGTTGGAGTAGAGAAATCTACTTGTTACCTTAATCAATTGCTTTCTTTGCAGAATGAAACACTGTTATGTGCTTATTTAGCTAGAGAATTGCAAAGTCATCAAGTATGGGAATATGCCTAGGGCTATGCCATAAGACTTAAGCTTACACATACACAGAAATCACATAAAAAAGATGGATGCATAATAGATGGATAGGCACATCCCATACATAGACAAAAGTAGAGAATATAATTTCAGAAACTGTCCAACAACAAACCAATATATTTTAGAGCTAATTCAATATGAACTAATCTAGCAATTTACAACAAATATCAAAATGAGAATGAATTTGTGTGTGTGAGTGTAAGTGTGTGTGTGAGAGAGAGAGGGAGAGAGAGCTAACAGTCAATTCCTCCAAATAAACAAACCGTTCTCATTGGTTAAGATAAAATGTCATAAAATAACAATAAACAAACTACAACCAATATAAAAATGAGAACGTGTGTGTGAGAGAGTGACACAAAGAGAGAGAGAAGAAAAGATGAGATAATTCTATTAATGTCCACAGATGGCCAAAGTAGGCCAATGGGACTCATTGAAAAGAGCTGTTACAAATTACAATGCATTGTAGTAACCAAAAAGTACTACAAAAATAAGCTAAACAAAGTAACGAATCTAGTGTAAACTACTCTAAAGTGGAACAATTGTATGGCATAAAATTACAGCCTCGAGTGTTACCCAAAATGTATAAACCAAAACATGCTAAAAGAAATGGTTGAGAGATCTAGAAGTTGGGGTACAATAGAGATAGAAAGGAGCTAAAATGGATCCAAGTGCCAACATTAATCTATATTGGGATGTAAAGTAGAAGCAGAGTTGTTGTCATCACAAACTATTCCAAAAGGACCAACATAGGATCTAATCATGTTTCCAAGAGAATGGCCAAGACTAAGAGGAGCTAGTTAGATAATCCTGGGAGGGCATAGAGTTTGATCCCTCAAGACTCTTCTAGCATCCATGGTTGTGGAACCAATAGAAGAGGACAAGAACCTTATAAGTTGTGCCTGTCTACAACTCCTCTGTATGTGAGGGGTGGCCAAAACCCGACACCAAAGAACTGCAGTCTTATCCTGTCACAAGCAAGAAGAAAAAACTGAAGCCCTAGTAGCCACTCTTGTATGCAAACAAGGGCGCACAAATCTATCATTAATATTTTGGATGGTTGTAGCTTCCACTAAACACTTGTTAATCTCGACTACAGAGATAGGGTGAAAGAATCAAGTGATTAGTCAGGTAGTAGTTTGTCTCCATTGAAATAACCGACATCGAAGAGTAGTAGCTTACTTGAGGTAAAGAGCCAAGCATCTTTGGTCAAGATAGCTAAGAAAAGTGGCAAGTGATCCACTTGAGTCTCTATACAAGCAATAGTTCCTCCCTTGAATTTCATAACATGACACCTAGAGATGAAATGTTCTTTAGTCTCAACCACCCGAATAAAGCAAAGACAATATACCCTATCCACTCAATGAATATGGTGGTCTGTCTCCACCTACAAATGATGTGAGCATACTCTAAGTTGACCAAGCGGAATCCTAAGGCTGTATGTCCAATGTTGCTCTTGACATAATTAGGAGGTGTCATAAAGTCATTCTTAATCCTCATGAAAAGCTTAGTGTAGACGGTCAACTTAGGACTAATAGGTTGAGATGGAGTACTAATAGGTTGAGATAGAGTGACCCAAGTGATCTGAATATATTGTCGATAAACATCAACTCTAACTGCTTGATTAATTACATGTTTTGTTAGGAAGACAACAAGGAGGAGCATTTAAGGAGTATTTGAAAGGAGGTACTTGATGTATGGAGATGCCAACTGAACAAAGAAGAGAAACAACTTCTAAGTACTGTCCACAATGAGGACCAAATGAGCCACTAGAGGTAATGCATTCTGAGGAGCAAAACACCAAATATGGGTATCTCTTTTAGCCCGAGGTTCGATCACCCATGGATCTAAGGCAATGAAGCTGAAAAATAATTCTAAAGATGCTCTCAAGACGAAGAGGATGAACGTCAAACTCAGCCTGAACAATACATTGAGGAACTGTTCTTTTACATCGGATAAATTGTTGAAGCAAAATAGTCTGGACCCTCTCAATGCGAGCCCAATCAACACACCCTAGACTTGGACCACAAATCTCAGGTCCATTAAGAACTATGGATTTGATGATGCAATCAAAGAGATTCATCGTTGTAGCTATGTCTTGAAAGTGTTGTTAGAAGCATTGGCATTCCAAGACTAAGAGCATACCTTGCAAAGACATGACTATGAAGTTGGTCGAAGATTAAGGGGAGGACTTGTAAATTGATCCCCCAAGTAGGTATAAGTAGTGGTGATATCAATGAACTAGCCCTTATAGAAGAACTGAAACTTAGATAGGGTACTCTTTGATGAATTAAAGTTCAGCACCTTAGTCTTGCTTAAGATTGACTGCCAAATATTTTAAGTCACAAAAGTAAGCAAGAGCATCCAACTATCTTTGTAGGCCCTCAAGAGTATGAGCAAGAAGAACAACATCATCTACAAAAAGCAATATAGCTATCAAGACATGATGTAGAAGGCAACCATCTTCAACATGTGTGTATTGACAAATAAATTATTCAAGCTTATCAATGGAGATCCCAAAAGAGTCAAGAAGAAAGAGGACAGCCTTGGTTGACGCCAATGGTGTTGTGGACATCCTTTGAGAAACCAAAAATTGTCTAAAAACAGTCTTTTGATAGCAATGATAAAGAGTTTTCATAGAAGAGTCTTGTCCCCCTCCACAAAAAGAGAGAGTGAGAGTTCTTTGAATGTCTACAGATGACCAAAGTAAGCAAATGGTACTCTCACCCAAAAGAGTTGTTACAATGCACTATAGTAACCAAAAAGTATTACAAAAATAAGCTCTTTCTTGATAGATCTCCAAGTCACATGCACCCTAGTCAATAGACTTAAGAAAGACGAGATACAAGCACAACACGGTTAAGATTAGTCCTTTTCTTAGAGGATCCTTTACTGTTAGGACCTTGAGTTCACAAGACTAAATGAGTATGTATGTACAAACTATTGATTTCCCTCGTACATTGTACCTATTGTTTTTCTATGGAGACATGCACAATAAATTACATCGACGTCGTAAAACCATTACAACATGGGAATGACTACATTATAAAATGAAGTAGTTGAATTTGCAATTCAATGGATAACATATGAGCATCTCTTCAAAACCATCAAGTCTTGCTTATAAAGCTCCTTGACTACACCTCAACTCAAGAGAAATACCCATATTTGGTGCCTTGATCCTCATAATCCTTTCCCTCTAGGGACTCTTCTGGTCTTCATCATGGTGTCAAAATTCACAATATTTTCCAGAAACAAACACAAGCAATCAATCCACTCAAGTCCTATACACAAACCAAAAAGGGACAAAAGAAAGAAAAAGAAACACAAATATTGGGAGACCCATAGACACCATTAATAATCATTGTATTATCTATAGATAAGATTCAAAACACTAGTATAATAAAGTGAGTGGTGGGGGTATTTATACCAATACCAAATCCCCAAATACATAAATAAACTTAACCTTAAGCCAACATAACAAGAAAGGCTTTAAGGTTAATTACAAGTTTATAAGGTGGGTTTAACCATAACAAGGTTAACTACAGCCCATAGGGCTTACATAATAAAATATTAAAATAAATTCAATACATTGTACAATGAATGCCCTTAGGCCTATCCAATATCACATCATACCATGCAGCCTTAGCCATGAGTCAAAGTACACTTTCAACACCCCCTCGTAATCTAAATTGAGGGGCCAAAGAGAGAAGACATCAATAACAATATTACCCCCCCCCCCCATAATGGATGCTCTAGTAGGTCTCTACATTTTGAGATAGACTCATTTAAATCCCCCCATCATCTGAAATCTGCTACTACAAAAATGCTTCCTGCATAAGAGTCTCCTTAGGCTAGATCGTAGTCATCACTACCACTATTAGACGGTCCCACACACATCCAAAAAACACTTCTGCTAGGGCTCCAAATGAAAAAGAGAAGTCAAGATCACCACCTCTTCTAAAGATAAGCTTATTCAGTCTTCCACAGTCGCATAAGTTATGACTTGAAGGCAAAGCTTCTCCACTTATAACATACATCACCTTGTTTGAAGACTTTCTCTTCTCCCTGGGCTTCCTGATTTCACTCACCAAAAAAGGATTTGCATGAACCTACTTAAAGGAAGAGCTATAACGAACTTCCAAGTGTTCCTAGACAAGAAATAGAAGAGGGAAGAGATCATGAATGACTAAATCTTCATGAATAAGCTGAATCAATCGCCCAAAGGAGGAAGAGGGCTTGGATTAACTAAAGCACATCCTAAATCCCTTCTTGTAAGCCTCCAAAAGCCTCCAAATTTGCTGCAATTATCAAAAATCCAACTATATCTACCAAAAAAATCAAGCCAAAGATTCTAATTACATAGAATATGGTAAATTTGCCCTTTCAAAATAGGGTAAAAGGACAAATTTCAGGATTATTCCACACAATTTGGCCCATAACACTGGAATAGGTCTAGATTTGAGGGCCTAGTCTAGTGGTCAAAATGCTTCCGTGGGAGCGTGGAGACCACGGTTCCAATCCCTCAAGCCTTGTAGTACTGAAGGGCTGAAGGGCGTGTTGCACCAACGCCGTCAACTACGTTAAAAAGTTTACCCGATGCAACTAGAGGTTATAGTGGCAGCAAGGAGTAGGATTCAAACCCACGAAGAGGCGTAGAAAATTGTAATGAGTTATCGATTCCTCTAATATAATTTAAAAAAAAACAATGGAATGTCCATAAATTGATGTCACCAATGTGTAGACCTCGAAAAATCATGCAATTTGAAAAAAAGGTGGTCTCAAAATCCTTCCGTATGCAAAAGTTATGGCCTCCAAAAGTTTTGCCCTGATAATCATCAAAAAATGAAAAACTAATTCGCCAAACCTTAGGAAAGTGATGCGGAATTACATCCCACCATGTATCATCTGCTCATTCATTGGTAGGCACTACTCATTCTACGCCACCTAGGTGCCAATGGTGCGCTAGAAATTTGACTATTGCTACCATTTAATTGGTTGACAAAATATAGATATTAAAAAGTATTATGACCCAGGTGTTGTAGGTGAGTTGGAGAGGAGAGGGCAATCCTCCAAGGGAGGTCCCAGGTTCAAATCTCCACCCTACCAAAAAGCTGAATTGGGTATCCAAAATCCAATTGATAATGTTGGTGCGGGCAGGGTCGGGTGCGACTCCCGAGTGACTTTGACGGTGTAGAACCCCCTTTTTGTGGTCTCTCAGATCAAGGAGGCCCCACAAGGGATTTTTCGCTTTAAAAAAAAAAAAAAAAAAGTATTATGTGGCAAGGAAGAGTGCCACGATTGCCACCACGTCAACAAAACATCTGCATCATCCATTCTTGAGGAGAATTGAACTCAAGTCTTGTGGTTGCTAAACCAGATGTGCTAACCAACTTTTCATCTTTTGCGTCAAGGTTAAGAAAGCAAATTCTTTAAAAAATGGAGACAGTCCCCTTAGCTTGTTGGCAAAACAAAAGGTGGACTCAAACTCCAGACCTGTCTCTACTAACATCATTCAACTAATAGCCATGGCAAATCAAGCGAACACGATGGTGATGCCCCTACCTCCTTGAAGACAAAAATGCTCTCCAACAAACGATACTCCCTTTTTGCAAAACGGAAGGGCACGAGTTTTGAACCCACAACCTTCTTCCCACAAGGCAAACCTCATCACCAACTTATAGATGTGGCACAATTGAAGAACGCATCCAAAACCACAATATTCATTTTCGAGGACGATCAATGTAATAAAATAAAGATTCAAACTTACAACCAATTCTCTCCAAGCGACTTAGGCACAATAGCCATGTTAGCATCATGTTCCATTGAGTCACCACACTCACCTTCTCCATAAAGAAGCCCAATACACTGGACAAACTAGGGAGGCGCCAAAACGACGTGTGTGAATCGCGCAAATATGAATTTAAATATTTCATGTGCAAATTCAAATTTGAAAACATTGTTGAGGGCAGGAAAACTCGATCTTACAGATTTGAGATGTAATCCTCTTCGCTGATAATCAAGTAGGTCAAATTTTGCAAATTTGAAACAGATTTTTCTTTGATGATAACAAAGAAAAAGAAGAAAATATTCTCCAAAGTATGAAGTGCGACTGCAAAATCGTGGAATAAGTTCTGAGGAGAGATTTGTCTTGAACACCAAAAGAAGGATCGAAGGCTCCAAACTAACTTTTTGCATGACCAAGCAACACTACTCCATACCCGCTCTTATATCATTTCAAAATTCAAAATATTTTCCAAAAATTAACAAAAGCAATCCATCCACTCAAGTCTTATACAAAAAGCATAAAAGGACAAAAGAAAGGAAAAGTGGCAAAGATTGGGAGCACCGTTGGGTACCACAAACAATCATTGTATTATCCGCAAATAAAGTTCACAACATTTTTATAACAAAACGAGTGGTGGGGTATTTATACCAATACCAAATCCCCAAATAAATAAATGAACTTAACCTTAAGCTAACATAACAAGAAAGGCTTTAAGGTTAATTACAAGTTTATAAGGTGGGTTTAACCATAACAAGGTTAATCGCACCGTATAGGGCTTACATAATAAAAATTTACAATAAATTCAATACATTGAACGCACTAAGGCCTATCTAATATTACATCATAGAATGTCGGCCTTGGCCATGAATCAGATTACACTTCAACAAATAAATGGTAATCAAAAGTTATTTCTCTTCTTCAAAGAGTTGGGGCATCTCCATTAGATCAATTACCTCCTTTCAAATACTTCTTAAATGCTCCTCCCTTATTCCTGATAAGAGGGCAAAATATATTGTGGAGATTAATAGAATTATCTTATCTGATTCACTAAGCTTCAAATAAAGATGTAAAGCATAGTACATATGTAGTAAGTAAACTTGCAAAGGCCAAGCTTTCTATAATTGGTATAGCATGATACCTATCTCAGTAGGTACACTGCCAATTCTGACCAAATGAACAAGCCTTATTCATAGTTTATAATAGAACAAAGGATGAAACAAAAGGCAAGCAAACAAAATAGAATCAATCTATGTTTGAGAAGCAAGGAAATACTAAGCTACATGGCAAATTAAGTCTCCCTTTGTCATCTTTTCACAATGAAAAGGGCAACTGCCCTAAACAGCTTTATAGAGTAACAAGTTAAAGATTTTGAACTTCTCAAAGGGCAAGTGCCCTAAACAGCTTTATAGAGTAACAAGTTAAAGATTTTCAACTTCTCAAAGGGCAACTGCCCTTAACAGTTTTATAGAGTAACAAGTTAAAGATTTTCAACTTCTCAAAGGGCAACTGCCCTAAACAGTTTTATAGAGTAACAAGTTAAAGATTTTGAACTTCTCAAAAAAGTAAAACACGGAATTCGCAACTCATCTTAAAAGTCGATTGCATAGTTTTATTAAATCATGTTACATATCAACTTATCTGATGAGTTATGCTAAAATTTTTATTTAAAATTATTAAATACACCATCAATTCTAACCAAATGAACAAAACTCCCTCATTAGTCACAATAAAACAGTAAGACAAAATAAACATCGATATAATCCATCAAATGGCAATAGCTTATGTAAACAAACAACTTCATGAAAATGCAGCAGCATTAGCAAACTCAAAAGTGCGCAAAAGAAAACATTCATTGCAAAAATAAATCAGATTTCATAGCAGGAAAACAATTATCGAAAGTAACAGATTCCAAATTCCAAATCAGTACAAATCCCAGCCACTCAAAGTGGGCAAAGACTCACAGCCACTTGGAGAGGGCAAAGTCTCATATGCACACCAGAGGCAACTTAAGATAACAATTATAAATGATATCTCAATTACAACATCACTCTTCTATTTATAGACTAAAACAACCAATAACCCTAATCCTAATACTCAAGGGCCAACTAACCTAATTCTAAGGCCCGAGTTAACAGTAATGAAGGGTAAATCCTACCACTTGATATGGAACTCTTGAATCTGGCAAGACCATAGATTACGGACTCGAGACTACGACACAGATTCTGGCTAGAGAGTGATTCCACCTTCTTCTTCGAGTAATGGAAACTCCATCGAGAACCACACATTTGACCAATAATCTGTTTAAGACAAGAAACACAAAAAATACGGTGGATGCGAGAAGTCGAAGGAAGTTCCAATTGATATGCCACTTCCCCAACATGATGACCCACCTTGTAAAGGCCATAAAACCAAGGAGCCAAATTCTAACTATACTTGGTCTTCAAGGACAATTGATTATAAGCTTGGAGTCACAAAAAGACCATAACTCCCACTGCAAATTGTCATTGCGATTGATGCATGTCCTGTTGTTGCTTCATTTGGTTTTGGGCCTAGGAAAAATTCTCTTTTAAGGACCTAAAGCACAAGCAGACGCTGCTACAACAAATCATTTACCTCAGCCACTCACCTTGGACAATCCTAGAACATATTCTACCATAACCAGAGGTTTCTGGCCATATAGTACCTCAAATGGGGACATCTTGAGGGACAAATGGTAGGAAGTGGTATACCACCATTCGGTTACGCAAAACCAATGAACCCATTCTACTGTTTGTCTTGGGAAAAACAGCAAAGGTAAGTACCCAAAATTTTGCTAACAACCTTCGTTTGGCCATCCAACTAATGGTGATAAGCACATATTCAACTGAGTAAACTTGGGAGTGAACAATTCCTTGCAAAAGTTGTTTGTGAAAACAAGGTCACGATCATTGACAATGGATGGGGGCATGCCATGTTATTTGAAAACAAAGTCAAGGAACACCTTGACAACCTTGCCAGCAATGAAGGGATGTTGTAGGGGACAAAAATAAGCATGCTTTGAAAGGCTATCCATCACAACAAAAATCACCATTTTCCTCTAATTTGGGAAGACCCTCAATGAAATCCATGGAGATGCGCTCCCACGGGTGATGGGGAAAAGGCAAAGATAGCAATATGCCAAGAGATTTAATTGTTTCCCTCTTGTTTTGATGACATACCTCACATTCGGCCACAAATAAATTGACATCTAACTTTAGTCCCTTCCAAAAAAAAGGACTGCTTCACCCGCTGATAAGTTTTAAAGAATCCAAAATGTCTAGCCAATGAGGACACATACAATTACTATAGAATACTAGTCTTGACTATGGAAGACAGAGCAAGATAAAGACAATCCTTCTTGTGGAGAATCCCATCAACATATGAGAACAAGGAAGGAGGCAAAGAGTTAGACGCCAAATCATGATTGACTGGAACAATCTCAAGATCTGAATGCCATTCCTATGGATAGCTTGGAAAGCCAATGTGGAAGAAAACTGGAGATAGCTTGGAAAGCCAATGCACAACAAAGCATCGGGCCACCACATTCTCCTTTTCCTTCTTGTATTCACTGGTAAAATCAAAACCCAACCTAGTCAACCATTTACTCAATTTTGGACAAAAGACACGTTGTTCCAAGACATGTTTGAGGCTACTATAATCGATTTTGATAATGAAGTGTCACCCTAACAAATAAGGCTTCCATTACTCTACAACATACAAAACAGCTAACCTCTCCTTCTCATAAGTTGATCGACCCAAATTCTTGTCGGAGAGTTGCTTGCTTTCAAAGGCCAAAGAGTCCTATGTCAAAACAGCTCCAATACCTATTCTTCAACCCTCACATGCAATGACAAAAAGTTTGTTGAAATCAAGAGTAGCCAAAACAAGGGTGGTACACATAGCCTCCTGTAAGGCATTGAAGGCTTGGGAAGTTGCTTTTGACCAAACAAAAGCATCTTTCTTAGTGAGAACAGTAAGAGGAGTTGCCATCTTGTCATAGTTGCAGATAAATTTCGTATAATACCTACTACGACCTAAAAATTCGTGAAGTTGCTTGAGGGATTTAGGTCGCGACCAAACTTGCATGGCTTTGATCTTGTTAAGATCCACCTTGATTCCTTCCTAAGATACAATATGTCCCAAGTATTCTACATCAGGTACCCCAAAAGAACATTTGGACCTCTTGACAACGAATTTTTATTTTTGTAGTAAGTGGAGGACTTGGTCAACATGAACTAAATGAGCTTCCCATGACTTAGTGTAAACTAAGATATCATCAAAGAAGACTAACACAAACTTGCCAAGAAAAGGACAAAAAAAACATAATTCATGAGTCTCTAAGAAGTGAAAGGAGCATTAGTAAGATCAAAAGGCATGACCAGGAACTCATAATGACCCTCATGGGTACAAAAAACAGTTTTGGGAATAACCTCTTCCCTAACCCTAATTTGATGTAACCTAGAACTAAAGTCAAGATTGGTAGCGCCATGCCATTCATCAAACAAATCACCAATAATAAGGATAGGGAACTTTCTCTTTGATGGTGATTTTGTTGAGGTTGGTAATCAGCACACACACCAAAAATTGTCCTTACATCGCACCATGATTACCATAAAGGAATAAGGGTTGATGCTCAGATGGATAATTCTTTGCTCCAATATCTCTTGAACCAGCTTCTGTTTGAGACTAATGGGGCAGGGAATAGCGATGAGAATGAACATTAGGGGGTTGACTTCCCAAACAAGGTGGATGGCATGATCATGTGTTCGCTTAGGGGGGAAACCCATGGGTGTTGCAAAGATTGCCACATAGCGATCAACAATAGACTACATGTCAAAAGGCTAAGCTAGAAGGAGTTGCTCAAACGACTGGACTTCTATGCAATTGACTTGGGCAAAGAAACCACGCTGGCCTTTCTTTCGAATCTTTTCCATTTTGTGTGAGTTGAAAACCCTAGAAGAAGGAGGTTTGATACATTGGAGACAAATGACCTTGATAGCTTCCACCCATTTGACACACAACCATTGCAGATTAATAGTAACATCTTTGAGCTAAGAGAGTCATTGAGCTCCCAAGTTAACATCTACGCTACCCAGATCCATGGATAAAAGATGGCAAGACCAATTATAATCTCCCATTTAGATGTGAATATTACCAATACGACCCACACAATGAGTCGTACCCCATTAGCAATCAACACCTAGAATTTGTCTTATGTCATATTATTGATATACAATGCCAAGGTTTTGGTTGTTTTGCTCTAAAGAAACCTTTGTGCTACCTGAATCGATCAACACATTAACTCGTTGACGTTTGATAAAGCCTTCGACCTTGATAGTGTGATGGACCTAGAGCCCCATTACAACAAATGTTGAATGAGCCATGGTATTAGCATCTTGCTCGGAATCCTCTATTTCAACATGTAACTCCTATGACAAAGGAT
This sequence comes from Wollemia nobilis, assembly GCA_028583015.1. Classification (NCBI taxonomy): domain Eukaryota; kingdom Viridiplantae; phylum Streptophyta; class Pinopsida; order Araucariales; family Araucariaceae; genus Wollemia; species Wollemia nobilis. The sequence continues at coordinate 3,525,209 of JAQPPZ010002721.1, forward strand.
CTTGACCTTCATCCTCTAAAACAACTACATCCTCAACTTCCACGAGGAAGTTAAGTCGTTCCCCACAAACCTAATCCCAAGGATGGCATGAACGACATTTATAAAAGACAAGTCCTTTCAAACGCTAGTCATTCTGGTTCTTGAAGGTCGTCGATGATTTAAATCACGTCTCATATGCACACAGTGATGACTTAAGATTACACGTATGAATTATATCTCAACTACAACATAACTTTGCTATTTCTAGACTAAATCAACCAATAACCCTAACCCTAATGCCCAAGGGCCGACTAATCTAATCCTCAGGCCCGAGCTAACAATACTGAATATAGTTAACATGGCTATATTGGAGTCGTTACAACTTACGTGATTAAAAATGTGGGCTCTCAACAAAGAGACTCAAGTTCAAATCTTGTCAAGCAATATAACACCACTATGTGGTTCATTGAAATACAAAGGTAACATGGTGATGATGTAATATGGGTGGGGCCAATCCCATTTAACCAATTTAAATAAATTTAAAAAATGTACTGAATCCGATGTCTTTTGTTTATCTACAATGCTATTGCATATGCTCTTCCACAAAGAGTTCTACATCAATAAAGCCAATACATTGTTGTTTAAATTTGAATAAAATAACTGAAAGATCTAGATAACTAAAATCATATAAAAAAATTAGCAACATTTTGATTTAAGAGAACACAAGGCTTGACAGAAACATTACCCACGCAGTTATGCTTTGGACTAAATGGCTCTGTTGCCACTTGCTCCTTGTAGCTTTTAAAACCTTCAATGATCACCTGAAAACATTGCTTCAGTATTTAGTCTATCGCTAATTTAATACTTGTACTCAAATACAATGCAACTAAAAAATTGATAATCAAAGAAAGATAAGTTAGTAACTTCTATACATCCAACTCAAAAAATAAGTCATGAAAACACACAAAGACAAACTCTAAGCATACAATAGAATCTTTGGGTAGTAATTTCAAGTAAATTCATGCTAAAATTTCACACTATGTACTATTTAAGCACATTTAGTAAATCTAAACACTGTAACTTGTTTTGATATCTATCTCTGAATAAATATATTAACAAAAATGAATTGATGAATAATCCATCAGCAAAATGAAAAATCTCTTCATCATGCTTATTACACAGAACACTGCTAATTACAATCTTCAATTCAAAAGGATTCTAAAGCATATATGCTTTTGAAGACTAACTACACACAACAATAAGATCTTTAACACTCTTAGTGTCTTACATTTTATGGCTTTCATTATGTAAATGCGTATAAGCAATATAACCAAAAACAAAAATATTGCTAGTAGAGCGCTTCCTACGAGTCCCTGCTTCTTTGGCAGTAACATTATGAATCATTTGAGTAGGGCTTTTGCTTAACAAGTATAAAATATTATTGACAACTTCACTCCAAAAACCATTAGACAATATTAGCTTACAACATCTAGTCATTTCCTAATTGTGTGGTTCTTCCTTTTGAACAAACTATGTTTTTATGAAGGGTACAATGTATTGAATTATCATTTGATGCCATTATCTCTACACAGTTTGGCTAACACATTAGATGTGTCCTCACCACCATTGTCACCTCTCAAGATTTGACTTTATTATTCAAGAAGTTTTAAACTTCAACTTTGAATTCTTTCAATTTGATTAATGCCTCTAACGTGTTTTTTGAGAAGATAAAATCCATCTTCCTAATGAAGACATCAATGAATCTAATTAAGCACTTTGCTCCTTGAAGTGAAGTTGCTAAGAATGGCCCATAAAAATCACTATGGACTAGTTCCAACTTGACTTAGAATGTCATTTTTAATGTGCAATTTTTCCCAACGTCACTTCCCAAGTACACACCTTACAAATTGTTGGAGTTATCAATATTTTCTTCTAAAAACAAGATTGATCAACCTTAAAGACTAGCCTCCATAAGACTCCATTATTGTAGATACAAAGATGTGTCACATTTTTACTTCACCGTTTCTACCTCAAAATTTGGATTGGACCACAGTTGATGGATTCGAAGTTTGGATCTTGAATCGCCATGTGTAGAGTATAGACAAGGTTTCCACATAAAGCCATAAGGATGAGGATTAACATGGCCATGAAAACATGCCACAAATTCTCTTGGTTATAAGGGAGAGGTTTTACCAAGTTAAGCTTAACAGCTTACTTTGATTTTTTGGCTACAAAGCAGATTTGTTGAAACCATATTCGTAACATCAACCTCTTAGTCAAGAGGTTACCATTAAACATGAAAATCATCAATTATGGTTTGTGCCCATGGCCGCAATTGAATAAATAGTTGGGAAGGAGCTTACTCTTCCTGACTTCTGGATTTGGGCCAATTTCCTTTTAATTTAGCTAATATGTGAAAAATCTAATCTAAATATGCAAAACTAAATCTGAAGTACTTTGTTACTGAAGAGTGTGCATAAAAAACAATTGAAACAAAGAAAGAAAAAATAAGATTAAAGACAAAGCGAGTGACAAAAGAATGAAAGGGCAGAGCCACTAACACCACATTCCATAAAAGAAGAGGTCACTTGACACAATAAATCCATGATCAGTGCTCAATTCTTTATTCATTACAAAGTCTAAAAACCAATACACAATGGATCACAAAGCGTACCTCTAGCTCTCTTCAATTTACAAAGGATCTTTACAATGAGAATGAATCTCTTATTTATACTCGAAAGATGTTGCCTACTCTACTTCTAACTACAATTAATATTAACATATAGTTTGAAATGGTGTTGGTTACAAAGTGATTAAGTAACACCATCATCTTTATCCACTATGATGAACGAGGCACACAAGGCTAAGCTAAGCAAGGCGTATTGGAATGGAGCAGGGTGCACTACTTTTGAACACTTAGCCAATTTTTGATGATTCATGCTTTGCTTTGTCTTTTGCCTCAGCTTGTGCGAGGATCTCCGTTTGAAGCATGATGGCACTAACAAGCTACTACAATTCTGGCAACTCATGAGGATGTCAATCCTAATTGACAAGGGATCCCTAACAATACCTTATTCTTGGGCATGGAGTCAAGATTGAGGCGATCTCCCAATAAAACTAATGTTATTGGAGGGAAGAGTGTCATTGCACATGTAGTGACCTATGAACCGATGAAGGTGAGAATGTTAGTCTAATGCAATAACATAGACAATGGCATGAACAAGGTGATGATGGGTGATGAGAAGGATTAAGATGACAACGCTTGTGATGAGATGACAACGCTTTTGAAATGGAGGACTAAAGGAAGCATAGATAGTGGTGGAATAGTTGGTGATGGTGGCATTAATAACAGTGTGATAAACTAATATGGGATGTTGTAAATTGGTAATGGTGAACGGGATGGCCTGAGACTAGAGCAGGCGAGCTTGTTGGTGACCTTTAGACTAAGGTTGCACTTATTGAAGGTGAGATGTGCATTGGCAAAAGAAGTGAGGGGAATTTGAGAAGTAGGAGCAAAAGAAATAAGAGGGCAAAAGGGTTTAGGAAAAAAAAATAAAGAAAGGAGGTGGAGGTGAAGTAACCATGACGCAAATGGTGAAAAAAAAATGAATGAGAAGAAGTGGCAGCCTGAGTCTCTTGCAGGATTTTTGCTTGGGCGAGACTTTTTTTAATTGCTAGTTTGGAAACAAATTGTAATAAAAAACGGGAAAAGTCGAAAGTCCCCGCAAGGATTTTCATTCATTCAAGCAAAAGGTTTTATTTTCCAAAAATAAATTATTAAATCCATATTGGACGGATGAGAAAGATGTGGAAGCAAATTGAAAGAAGTGCAAATCAAGCATCCCAATTTGGAATTTTCATTCAATCAAAGGAATTTAAATTTTTTGGGGGGTTTGCCAAGTTGGGAAATGCACTCAGTTGGGGCAAGGTGCACTTGAACAGGTCACACCCCTTTGATTGGGCACACTCCAAACTTGGCAATTATTTTTATGTACATCACTAACTTTTTGCGAATTCACCGATGACTATTCTCATTGAGCGGGTCAATTTTGTTGACAGACTCTGAAAACTAGCTACATTTCTTCTTGACGCTAATGTCCCAACTCGAGATCTTCCAACACCTACGCAAACAAAGTAGGTCAGATGGCATTAACAACATATTGCCAAGACGTATTCTCCTACTTGAAACTTTGTAGATGCATTCCAAAGGACAATATACCTCCTCATCATAGGGTTGTGCAGATCTGAAAGCAAAACTCGAAACTAAGAAAACCTTTGCCCTTTTGATTTAACCCTGCTCTAAGACTTGATACCAAACCTCTCGAGGAGAATATTTCCTTTCGGCCCTGAAGTGGTTGGAAGCAAGGGTGGATGCATGAACTTTTGTGATTATGACCACATCCTTGCTTCTCATCTCATCCCATGGTGGACTTTGGTATTGATAACTAGTTTGGACCTTTGTTCCTATGTGGCCAAATGACAAATCATTATTGAGCGACGAGGATTTCTCTTTATATCATTCTTTGATGAATCTGCTATCATCTCCGACAACACCAATTGTTGGAATGTGATCCCTACCCGACATTACTCCCCAAAATCGTAAGAAACTGCATCATTCTTAGAATTATGATCTCTTTTATTGCTTCACGTGGTTCCTTCATCTGGACTCATTTGAACACCTTCGAGGCTTGCATGTGGATCCATATCCACTGGCTAAATGATATTTGCTTTCGAAATTTCCTCCTCACAGAGGTAGAATCCTTCCACATGAAGTATTTTTGTCATAAATTCTTCTAAACTCATAGATTCTTTTCCCTCCAAAATAAAATTGGATGTTTGTATTCCATCACTCCTATAGGTTCTTCCTTTTCTAGCTGAAACATGAATGCCAAGTATTATGCTTCAATATTTGAATGCTCATCCTCCAAATCTTCGCATTCACTTTAGGTTCTCCTTTTGGTTCACAACATGTTTCGCAAATTTGGCAAAGCCTTTTGGGATTTCTTCTTCACGCAACAACACTTCCACAAATGGATGATCATCTAATAGCTCTTTTGATCTTATTGGCTTTCCTTCATCCCACATTGTTTTGGTAGGAACTAGTATCGGTCTCACATTCCAATTGTGGACTCATCTTCATCATTTCTATAGATCCTCGTCTCCTATCTAGGACAATAAATACCTCACACTCCTCTATGAATTCTAACCCTTCATCTTCAAAACCTTTATTTACTATCTCGGTTTCTATCATTGCTTGAGGGGATGATCAAATAGAAGATTCTTCGAAGGGGTTACCAACCCATTAGAACAATTATTTCACATATCCACACCTTGTGGAGTTGAACAATTTTCATCTATTGAGGATGTTTCAAGCATCGTATAGACTTGCACCACATTGGCCTAAGGTACAAACGCTTGACCCATTACAAGTTAGTTTAGCATAAGTTGAACAAATATATGGTTAACAGACCTTTTGGTTGATTCACCATATAGTTCTATACCTAATTGGTCATTTAAAAGTTTCCCTGCTAGGGTACTGACAAGTTGGTCTTTCCAAATTCATGATCTTGTGCTACAAACGCATCCCATGCATTAATTAACTCATTGAAAGCTAAGACCAATTCATTCCACTCATCAATGAATGAAGAAGCAAACAAGGTCTTTAATTGAGTGGAATTTGGTAGATTCTATTGGTGGATTACAAGTCGTTGAGGTTCTTGATACCCTTGGTACATTTCAATGGGAGATGGAAAAGAGGCTAACATTGGTTGTCGATAAGTGTACATACCTTGATACAAGAGTTTGGCAACGAAGCAACTTGTGGTGTTGGAATTGTGGGATAGGCGTTTGGGCCATATAGGGAGGATATCCTTACTGAGTGAAGGCTACAAGATTTTGTTGGTGAATGAGTTGAGGCAATTAAGGTTCTTGCCCATACAGTATATGGTATAGGGTGGCTACTAGAGCATGTGGGAGTTTGTTACCCATGACACACTAAACATCATTAGAGGATTTCTTCCAAGTGGGATCGTCATATCGTTAACCAAAAACATATTGGTCAAAAATTCATCTCATATTCATAAACAAAAATGAAAGATTTCAAAAAAAGGACCGGAAAAGAAAATTTCCAAACTAAAGTGAAAATTTCAAAACATGAAAGAAAATTTCAGAACGAGAAAGAAAATTTTAGAACCAGAAAGAAAATTCAAGAATAAGAACGGAAATTTCAGAAAAAGAGAAAATTTTGGAATGGGAGAGAATTTCAAAACAAAGAAGAAAATTCAGAACAGGGCAGAATTTCAAAAGGAAAGAAAAAATTTAGAAACAGGAAAGAAAATTTCAGAACACGACACATTGCTTTGAATGGGGCACACCAGACACTTACTCAATTTCATCAACATGAAATAACAATCTCAATTGTTCTTGGAAACACAGATTTCGAATTTAGTCACCACAAAATTTCAATCTTGAAAGTTTCTGAAACACAACTTTCAAAAAAACGAGATGAATCTATCAAACAACAAATCATGAGTTAGGGAAAATTATGGATTAATTCGATAGACATTGCATGAGCAATAGGAATCGAAACAAAATTTGAAAGAAAAACACAACTTGTAAAGTTTTATAAAAATCAAACAGATTTGGAGCCAAATGGGCAAATCTGATCAAAACTTTTTTGTGGGTTTTGTGGGATTTAATGTGATACACAAACCCTTTTATGGATCTAAGGAAATACAAAGTAAAATTCTGTAGATCTGAAAATTTAGATACGAATGGGGTAAGATCTATTTTGTATAGAAATTGCACTTTTGGGTCCCTTCAAGCATGCCAAAACTGTTGAAACATGCACAGTGCACAATGGCTACTACTTTGTGGGATGAATCAAATGTCTTTCTTGAAAAAACGTGAATTGCCCCACTTAGCATGCCAGAACTACGGAACATGCACAATGGCAAGCGTATCAAAACTGTTGAGCGTGCATGGTGACTATTTCTTTGTGGGATCAATCAAATGTCTTTGCTAAAAAAACATAGCTTGTCCCATCAGGTAAGCTAAAACTGTTGAACATAAAAATCGTCGTGTGATTTGCACTCGTGGTCGTAATTCAACAAATGGATGGGAAGGAGTTTACTCTTCCCAACCTCCAAATTTGGGTCAGTTCCCTTGTAACTTTGCTAAAACGTGTAAAATCTAGTCTAAATATGCAAAAATAAACATGATCTACTTTGATAGGGCAAAGGGTGCGAGAAAATAATTGAAACAAAGAAAGAAATATACGACCAAAGTCATGCCATTTTTAGTGTATCCAATGACAGTTCTAAGCAAAGCCAATCAAATTCAATGCACCTGATCTGGAATACTTGTAATGAACAAGAACAATAGACTAACAAAAGGATGAAAGAGCAAAGCCACTAACACCACATTCCATGAAAGAAGAGGTCACTTGACATTGTAAATCCACGAGCAATGCCCAAATATTTATTCATTGCAAAGTCTGAAAAACAATACACATTGGATTGCAACAAGTAGTTCTAACTATCTTCAATTTGCCAAAGGATCTTTACAATGAGGATGAATTTGTTATTTATACTTAAAAATTTGTCACATACTCTACTTCTAACTACAATAAAAATTAACGTGCAATTTACAATGGTGATAGTTACAAGTTGCTAAGGTGGACATCATCATCTATATCCACTATGACAAACATGGTGCACAGAGCTAAGAGAAGTGCACTCGAACAGAGTGGGGAGCACTCAAGACGAAGTGTGGCATATTAATTCCAAACACTTCCAATTTTCGTTAATTTATGCACTACTCTATCTTCTGCCTCCGCTTGTGCAATGGATCTCTATTCAAAACATGATGGTAGTAGGCTAGCTATTACAGTTACAACAAAATTGTTGGATGTACAAGAGAGAATAGACTCGGTTAGACTACTTGAGCTTGACTAGGAAGCTTAGAAGTAGAAGCTACAAAGCATGATACAACAGTAGGAATTATAACATCATCCCCCCTTGATTACAACCTTCTCCACACAAACAAGTAAAAAGATTTGAACAATGCAGAATCAGCTATCTGAACAAACCGATCACTGACCCAAGGTACATCACAAGTATTGTCAAGATTGTGGATCAAGCCATCCATCAGAAATTTTGATTGTAGAAATGGAATTATAGAACCTAATAATATTCACCTCTACTTTTTGGTGCTGAAAAGGTTAAAAAAAGACACTTCATCATGGTATTTTTTTGGTGCTGAAAAGGTTTCAAAACAATTTTGTATAAAGACTTCAAAATCAATCACTTCAACTAGGAAGAGCACTAAAGTAATCATTTTAATTGTCATCTTGACTAAAAAACATATTTATTGAAGTTTCCTGAATGCTTTTTGGTGGTCATATGAAGCTTTCGTCACTTGGATAAAAAAAAATGAAATCTAATTTATGCTGAAAACAAAGTCTGGTCCTTCCTCTGAAAACATTTTATCCTTTAAATCTTTGAGAGCATATATGTTTATGATTCCAACACGATTGGAAAATAGATTTAAAGAGCTTTCCAACAATATATTGTATGACCTATTTCTATCACCTATGGTTGGTGTTTTGAATCCTTGAATTTCAATCAATGTTTCTAGAATTGCAATCTGTAATGTCGTTTTTAACCTTGATTCCACCAGAAAGTTTTAACTGTTGTAACTTGGTCGTCTAGTGGCGGAATTCCCTATATAACCACTCATTATATAGGTTAACACCCCATCCCAGATGCATCCATAGGTTCAAAAAGTGCATTTAAAGCTATCTGATCTATGTTTTCAAAATCCTCATCTATTTCTTATACATGTGTCTTAGAGCTTAATCATAATTACTTGGAAAAAAAAATTGAAGATTCAATTTTCAAATTGTTCTTCTAGCTGGAAAACTATAGATTTGCATCCTTGTCATCTTCAAAAAATACATAAATGGCTTCAATTGTCACCATTTCCAAGGAGATTTGATTGACCAGTTCAAACTTCTACCCTTGGAAATCCTTTATGAAAGACTTTTTATGTAGTAAAGGGTTGTATCGTTTCACGATGAGGAAAGAGACGAAGCCTAAAGAAGCCAAACACACAAAGAAGGACAAGGACAAATGACTTAACTAGGCGGACGAAGCTTAAGATTCGATCAATATGTTAGTATCCAAGGACCTCAAGTTTCATCTTGATGGTATTGGTACTCCACAAGAAGCTTTGGAAGCAATATGAGAATTGTTTAATAAGCAAAGTATCATCCAAGGGAACCAATTGGAGAACAAGCTAATGTCTCTTGGTGCTAAGGATTTCCCTCATATCAAAGATTTCATTGACAAGAATAAGCAATTGTGTCTCCAACTTGACAACTGCAAAATCCAAAATATAGATGAGCAATTAATTTATCCTATCCTTTCCAAATAATAAAGACCCTACTTTGTCCTTGTTTCCACTTTTTATTCATACATGATGCCTTCAATAATGTTATAAATTGCCTAGTTTTGATATTTTTTATAAGCAACTAAGCATACTTTGCACATTAGTGCTCTCGAGAATCCAAGTTCAAGGAAAACAGTCTTGTTTGCCAAGCGAGAGAAAGAAACAAGCAGCAACCCTACAATTTTTCAAACAACAAAACCAAAATTATGAATCCCATCCATCACATGGAAAGAAATCAAACTTAAATTCTTTCAAAGGGAATTAATCCACTTGTTCTTACTGTAATATTCCAGGTCATCAAGAATCATGTTTCCTAAGAAGATGAAAGCATAAGAAGCAACATTAAAGAAGCACAACATCAAAATGGATTCCTTTTCTTCCTCTCAAACCAATGTAGAACATGCTCTCTTTGCAACTATGGTTTCTAAACCCGGACCCATAAAAAAACCAGGCGCTTCTCCTTTTTTGGATCTATTGGACCCATTTGTTTATATTTCTTCTACAATGTTTTTGAAAATCAGTATTTGAGGCTAATTCAAAAGCACATGATTTAGCTTCCATGGATTTCAACAATTTCTCTCAAGTCTCCACTTTCTCAAAGATCAATATTGAAATGGGTTCCTTTGAGGGGCATACAATAGCCACTAGCTCAAAGTTGCTTCAAAAAATGGGTTACAACAATGATGGTCCTGGCAAATATGGTCAAGGTTCTATAACATTCCTTCAACCTATTTCTCTTCCCTTTTAAGTAGGCATTGGTTATTAGAAAAGGACCTCCTCCCAACATCAAGTTGCTTGTACTTCCTCTCGTTTGTTTGAGACACCAACTTCTCCTACAAAATCTAACATTTCAAAAGATAGAAAGCCTTCAAACCCCATTGCAAATATGCATCTATGTTCTCATTCATGGACATAAGATCGGTGTTCTTCTATTATAATTACCTTCAAAACATAAATCATGTACCATGTTCAATTTGCTAAAGGGTTGAAGATTGTTTTGATTCATATGACCATAGCAATCATACCATATAGTATTTTGAGAATGTAAGTTACAAGATCACATTCAAGCTTACGAGAAAATTTATATAATATATTTTCCTACACACCCTATACAATCACATTCTTACTTTACCTTATGATGCAACAATCTTCATTGAATATCAAATTTAAAATTTGTTGATCTAGTTAAATGCCAACAAGGTGTTCTTAAAAATATGTATACAAAATAAACCGTAATCTCACACATTTGCCATAATGATGAAGGTCCATGATTCAACAATTTATGGCAAAGTTATCTTATATGACACTCCTCTAGCCAGATACCCATATCCATACAAATATAGATATACATATAATACTTCTCAAATATCGTGCCCAAATGTATTTGAATACATGGATAACATATCCAAACGTGTCCAAATATATGGAACACATATCACTCAAGATTCCCATGTGTAGGGGATTTTAGGATAATTAGGACACAATTGGGAAGGTAAGAAGCCATGATGTAAAGCTTGTATTCCTTTGTTGATCCGCACAATGGGGCCCAAGATATAGTAGCACAAAGGACAACTTCCTAAACCAGTCCATGTCACCAAATGGGTTATGCTTCAAAGTTTTGTAGCATAACTAGGCACAATAGAATCTTTCTCAAAACAATAAGACTTGATTCATAAATAATGCAAATGTACATATACTACAAAATATACGGCTCAAATAGCAAAAACAACAACAATACAAATGTTTAGTATATCAGGTGTGTGGTGCACAACACACATGACCACGTTGTTCCTATGCAATAAAAGAAGTAGCAGAACAAAAGTTTAGGGAACTACAAGGACAGTAAATATCTACATAAGGGGAGGAGATAAAGATGTGTGGGAAGCAACAATGTAGAGGACAAAGTGATCTACAATTTTCCTACGCTTTATATAACTGTACAAGAATTACAAGGCAATTGGAAGGTGAAACGGTTAGGCTCCCAACTCATCAATAAGCGATTTCACTAACAGTTACAAAACTATCCATCTACCCCTTTTTGGAGTTGGTGCCAAGTTGTAAAATGCCAAGTGACAAGACTAAATAAATGCAATTGTATCCCTAACGCTTAGCACTAAAAAATTTAATATAAGCATTTTGGCATCTAGAGGTCACACATGGTAATGGCACCTTAGATGTTTTTGTCTATATACATGGGTGCCCTTGACATTAGCGCCATAAAATTCATGACGCCACAAGTGTTGATGCCTCAAGTGAATCTCATGTCGACGATGTTTATGGCATTAACCTATAAAGTTGGAAGTCCATAGGAATTTAAGCAATACCTACCGTACTCAAACATTCATCACTCCTTAGAAAGCCCCATCGCATCAACTTCTATGGAAACAACCGTTTGAGTTGGTCAAGTGTGCACCACTTAGTTTCCGTTACATACTAGCCACTCTTAACAACAATGAAAAGGTTGTGTTCCCTGGCAAGTACACAGGATAAGAATATCAATCAATAGGTCTGTTGCATCGAGTTAAAATTGAGTGGCATCCAATTCTATAATTTTTGTATTGCGACAAGCTCTAGAAGAGGAAGATGATACAACTTGAGGAGCTCTGCATGAAACACTAAATGCATTCCCAGATAAGAAGGCAATTTGATAATAAGGCATTCTTGCTACCCATGCACTAGATCGATTATGGACCATCAAGTGGTTTGATCTTCCAATGCAGGTCAAAAAAGCATTTCTTCTCCAAATGGTGCCAAACATGATCTCCAAGTTGGAAATTATAGAGTGCGGTGTTGATCATGGCACTCCCGGCACTTTTGTCAATGACACCCAACTATCTGTTGCACCTGATTTTATATGCACTACACTTGCTACAAGAATTGTTCTTTCTTACCAACTTCTTTAACCTATGTTGTCGTCACGGTGACAGTAGGAATGTGGAAAATGACATCCATGAATGTGGTTAGCTGAAATTCGAAACATACCTAGAATGGGTTGTTACCAGTTAAATTGTGTAAAGCCCTGTTCTATGAATGTTGGATGTATGAAAGGTTTCCATCCCATGTCCTAGGGTGATGATTGTACGTCCCAAGTAGATGCACTAGCATGAGGTTCACCACTTCAATCCGGTTGATGGAAAGTTATTGAATGTTTCAATTTGGTGTCAAGTTCCTTCCAAAGATGGCATCGAAAGTTGTTGATGAAGCATGAGTCCAATTAGAGTTGATGAGCTTTGGGATACCAAAGTGGACACAAACATGTTGAAAGAATAGTCTTGCAATCTTTGTTGCATGAACACACTTCCTACATGGGACCATGATCACCATCTTGGTGAACGTTTCCACAACCACAAACATGTGATTATTCTAATGCTTGGCAATTGGTAACCCTAAAAGGTAATCCATGTTGATGCACTCCCAAGGATTGGAAGTAACTAGCAAAAGTGTGTAAAGCCCCAACTAACTATTTGTCAGTTTGGCAATGCTACAATGTGTAGAGGACTTGATGTAGAGCTCCACTTCCTAACGTATGTGAGGCCAATGAAAATGTTACTATAATGCCACAAGTGTCATGTTGACAACCTAAGTGTCGAGCAACCTTTGGCATGCTTCCCAATGAGATGTTGTTGTAGTGTACCGAAAGCTACATAGAGTTTAACTAGTGATACAACAATTGATCATTGAGGTAATGCTCTAGTGCAGATTTGCCATATATCAATTTATGATTTATAACAATGAAGTCAACATCATTGGCATATAGCATTGTCCAACCATTTGCCTTGTGAGCTTTGGCTTCCATGACTGTCAATAGTGATTGCCCTAGTAGACGGCGCAAGGAGTCAACTACATGATTTTGCTTGCCCTTGTGATGCTTGACCGAATGGTCGAATTGTTGTAGGTAAGTCATCCACTTCATATGGCATGCATTCTCTAACTTGCTCATGAGAGTGCAAAAATTGCAAAGGCCTATGACCAAAATGGATAATTGTTTCCTCACCCATGACATAGTAACACCACTGTCAAATTACTTCAACAATGATGTACAACTCCTTATACATTAATTAGCACAACATTTTGTCACCATGCAACTTAGAATGGTATGCCACAAGATGTTCGTTCTAAATCAAGATGGCACCAAGAGAGTAATCATATTCATAAGTCTCAATCTCAAAGGACTAATTGATGTTAGGTATGGCTAGCATTGGCATTGAGCAGATGTGTCAATTAAGCTAGAAATTGTTGTTGTTGAGTCCAATGGAAAACCGCTTTCCCTCACAACACCTAGTTGAGTGGCTATGACAGATGTAAGAACCCTACCAAAAACCTACAATAGAAGTTGGCAATGCTCAAAAACCTTTTAACTTTCATCAAGTTCTTTGAAGTGCACCACTCTTGGATGATGCATATCTTCTCTAGATCTACACATATGCCATTGCGATCAATAATATAGTTGAGGTAGGAAATCTCTATGACACCGAATGTGCACTTGCCTAGGTTTGCGTGATGCATGTGTTGGTGTAGAATGTTCAATACTTGGCACACATGTTGAAGATGTTCCTCCCATGTCTTGTTGACGATGAGGATGTCATCCAACTAGACAAAGATAAAGGATCCTATGAATTGTTGTAGAACATCAATCACAAGGCGCATGAATGTAGCAAGTCCATTGTTCAAGACAAAAGGCATAATCAACCATTCATACAGTTCCTCTATGGTCTCAAAGATTGTCTTTCATATGTCTATGCAGTTTACAAGAACTAGAGGTAACCTAATTTGAGGTAGATCCTGGTGAGATATCAAACCCCCTTGACCTAATCCAACACATCATCAATGCTCAATAGAGGGCATTTGTTCTTCACTAAAATTTAGTTCAACGACTTATAGTTTATGTATGGGCACCATGTCCCATCTTTCTTTGTTGCCAACACAATAGGCCTACCACAAGTAGAAAAGCTTGAACTAATCTTGATTGATCAATCAACTGCTAAATTTGTCATCCAATCTCGTCATTCTCCCACCCTAATTAGCAATACAATGAATTGTTGGGCAAGGATGATCCTTCAATCACATCAATCCATTGCTTTATTGATTAGTGCAACATTGTTGTCTATGGATGCTAAAACACATTTGAATATTGATAGAGACAGGCATCCATCTGTTGACTCTATGTTGAACAAGCTTCAATTGGCGAGAAAAGGGAAAACTCCTTGGTGCCAAGGTTATTTGGTCAAACCATTAGCAAAACAAAAAATTTTGCATAAGAAATAAACCTTTTGCACTGTTTTGATGATACAAGACTTCCATTTTTATAAGACAAGTAATTTGTTATGTGGTACATCATCTCCTTGACCTTCACTAACCATTGTTGTGGGCAAGCCTGGTAAGTCGTTTAGCAATCAAAGAGATAAAGTCTCCCAAACAAGGCATCACAAATATCCAATGGTACTGCATCGTAGGTGACTACGACATACATTGGTGTTATGCATACTTGAGAGTGCAATAGAGTTGAACCTCTACTCCTTAACTAAAATGAAGCCAACCAACAGAGTAGGGTTTTAGATGCGATAAAGTCTAAAAGTGGAATCACTTGACTGTGTCTTGGGCGATGACGTTCTTCTAACTCCCACTATCAATGATGATATGTAGGGGCTTGTCTTTTACGAGTGTGGAATGACCTCCTCATTGACCTGAGGTTGCACTACCAAAGACATATTCCAAGTTATGTAGTCAACATCACTGTGTGTGTGTCTTGTGATGGTTGCACTATTGGTTTTCCACCTTAAGCTTGCCTTTGTCCAAAGCCACGAGAGGATTTCTAGTCTTGTATGGCGTTGTAGGGCTCTTGGGCATTAGCATCATAGGTGGTTGGTGCAACATGTTGCTTGGGTTTTGGCATTGACGATGTCCAATATAATGCAAATATCAAACCTTTCTACTTCGCTCAAGACTTCTCCTCTAGCTTGGTCACAAAACAAAACACATGTGTCAGGGATCAACATGGAGGAATTCCATTTCAAAGCGAATATAACAATGGGGTCCACTGATAACTTTTAGGATCTAATACTTCTTGCTGTTGTCACTACGAATAAGACTGAAAAGTTCATTGAAATCATCAATTCATTGTTGGACAAATTGATCTCTACACTCCCAGTTGTTGGTGTTGAGATTTATTACATCATATGATGTAATAAGGTCAAAATTAGTTGAGTGGTTAGAACCACTCATGCAAAAGTCATGTAAGAGTTGATGGTTGGTTGTGATTTCCACCATTTAAGAAAATCACATGGTTAGTGACATTGCTCTATATTGGGCAACAAAATATGTATTTAAATAAGCTCTTGATCAATGGAAAAGAAGCGCAACATGTTTTATCATTGGTATCAAAGCAGGATTTAGAGTCATTGTGGACAAATCCCATCCACTTTGTAGATTCTAGCATGTCGTCCATCCACATCAACACTTCCCCAAAAGCCCAAAAAGCCCTCCTTCTCCAACTAATGATTGTCACCTCTTGACTTTTCATGCATGATCACATCAATTGAGTGTCTAATCTAACAACCCACATGGCCGCAAGCGTAGGTCCTCAGCATTGAGGTTCAAAGTCTACACAATCCTTGTTGGAAGTAGAACTGTGTAGCAAGTTGACTTCAATTTGGCCATGTAGCCATTATCCATTCTATAGGAGAGGTAAACCCCAATGCCCCTAGACTCGCGACCGGGCCCATTGGCCCTTGGAACACGGCCCATATGATGGTCACAAAGGCCATGGTAGGACAAACTTGAAGACGATGAAGCAGTGCAATGACAAGGTGGAGAATCTGAAGTTATACTACAATGTTGCACCAACCTAGCAAGGAGCAAAGGCTGGTGAAAAAGCAACCCAGGATTTGCCACTCAAGGAAGTTGCATGCAACCTAAGAATAAGTTTGAAATTACGAACCTTGCCCATGAAATAATTATCATTGAAGGCGTCGATAATAGGTATCAACCTGCCTGGGAATCAAGTTTGAAGGACATGGTTGAAGATGAGTTAACTAAGCAAATAGTAGCTCGTCAACTTTCAACTTTTTGAGACTGCTAAACTATTTACTACAGTTCTTCTGGTTGCAATTATGCATCAAGAAGGTAACTGACAGTCCAGAGCTAGTAAAGCGAACTATGATAACCGGAAGTTTTGGAAATATTACTCTACTAAGATGCAGTGCATAGACAATAGAGGTAGAGTTTTGGTATTGTGAAGGCTGCTACAAGAAAATCTCAAGAAGAAGGATGTTGAATTCTGAATATTTGTATTTACAAAGAAAAATGGAGAAGATACAAAAAACAAAAATCATGAAATCAGCCTTTTTATGAAAAAATATGTAGATATCTAGCTATAACAACTCGGTTAAGATGAGAATTGAATCTATTTATAAACTCTCAAGCTCTAAAGAAGAGAGTTGTGATTTTTCAAAGGTGGAGGACCCAAATACAACTTTTTCTGTAGCAAAAAAAAAAAGGTATTGGCCTTCCCAAGAAAATAGTCTAAAGGACCTGGTTCACGACAAGTCGACTAAGCAAAAGCAAATAGTAGCCTGTCACCTCTTTGTAGCCAATTGCCAATCAACCATATGGAAATTTGCAGTATTTTAATGCACCAAACCAATTATTTGAAGATTTGCCCGAGATAAAACAATAAAACGGTTAAAATTGGACTTTTTATTGTCCATCGCCATTCATAAAACCTTTATCCTATCAATGCGCCAAAAGCGAGATATTTTCATGGATAAGTAGATTTGGAGCCCCAGAAAGTGCATTCCCAGTTTGCATCCGTCCAATCGCATCGTTGAATTGTTGTGGACCATTGAGGACTTGGGTTCGTTTTGTATTTATGTTTTGGGTTTAGTGTACAATTGCAGGGTGCAAAATCTTCTCTATTGCTTAAAAAGCATGTTGTTTGTAGAGGAGGTGAAAGCAAACACACATCGATGGATTCTTGGAGACGTATTGTTTGCCTCGTTGGAAGCAAGTAGCGCTTTAGTTAAGTGCACCAACATTTACTATTTCCATTCATTATCTACATAGCCTTGGGGCTCAATTATCATACGATATACCTATTCCCTTGACAAGCTCTAATATAAACTATTCCCTTTTTACTTCTTTCCCATGTCCCCAAAAGAACTCTTCCATATGTCCCAAGGGGGAAAACGCAACGGTTCAAGGTTTGGCTCTTCTTCAAGAGGTCCAAGATTCATACTGCAACATTTGTGTGTGTGTGATTGTGGTTGTGTTAATCCCCTATTGATAAGCGTAGCTCTTGGCCTTACGAGGGATCATGGCTGGGAGGGGACTGCTCAACCCTATGCATCGATCATAGGGGTTTATCACACTACCCTAATCAATAAAAGAACTCTTCCATATGAAATAAAGAAAACATATTGAAAATTTAGATTGTTTTTTGATCCATGGCAATCATTTATTTTTGTTTGATGCATTTGTAATAAAAAGTTATACTTGCAAATGGTTGGCGTGACAATGGAAATGGCATGTCAATAAGGCTTTTTGGCATTTCCATTAGATTTTTTAACAAACAAAATATTGTTTTCTGATACATCCTCTTTAAACCTGCTTCTGCATGGCAAATTTCCAATTGTAAAGGATTGAGATCATCAACTCAGCAAAGGCATAATCCCTTTGAGGAAATCCCTCTTTGTGTTGCATACATCAACCCCTTCCATTGTTTAATTGCTTGCTTAACATAAACAATTGGTTTTTGGATAATAGAAAGGTTTGGCAGTCTTCCAATATTTTCATGTGTGGTCTATTGTTCTTTTAATGGATTTCCCTAGTATCTCACTATTTGGGTGTCAAGAGTTAGCATAGCATGTTGTCCTTGGCAGTGAGCATACTCCAAATCCTGTTGTACACCATTTGTTTTGGATGGGAACTTAAATGTGCTCCTGTTGTAATGGCTCGATGTTCTTTTGATTGTGCTTCCAACTATTTCATATATCTAGGGCATATACTAATCCAATGGTCCAGATTCAAACCCTGGTAAATAGACTCTCCAGCTGATAAAGAAAGATGCTCTTGACCTGTCTATAAACTTTCAATTTAAAAAGAATATAAAAATATGTATCAAGAAGAAACAATTTTTTGTCCAAATAATCAAAACACAAGCTGCCTACCATGTCTCCTAGATGCCCAACTGGATTGGCAAAAACCTCAAGAGTACAAATTAACTATTTATTATGCTCCCATGATCGAGGTGAAGCCTCATGAAGTTTGGTGTCGTCCTCGTCAAGGTCACAGCTTTCATACAGAATGTTACATATAGTGGACCTTAAATACAAAAAAAATTATGATATACATATTTTTTTGAAATTTCTATAAACTCGTTGAAAAAAAAAGTAAATAATTTCTATCAAATGATATGGCGCAACCAGTTAAATTCCTCAACTTACAAGAAGCCCCAAATTTGAAACTTGCCAAGCAATACATGTATAATTGCCAAGTTGTTGTAGTACCATTGTGGTCATAATATAATATGGGTGGGATAAATTTCAATCCCATATAACCAATTTAAAAAATAATAATAATAATAATTTCTATCAAATGGCATTAGTTCAACAAGTTAAATTCCTCAACTTTTAAGGAGGAGACCCAAGTTCAGATCTTGCCAAGCAATGCATGCATAATAGTCAAGTTGTTGTCATACCACTATGTGGTCGTGATGTAATACGGGTGAAGACCGTTTCAATCCCATAAGACCTTTTTTTTTAAATAATATAATAATTTTTAATATTTATACAAAAATATTTAAAAGTTTGCATGTTAATATCGACAGACTTGTGGAGAAACCCCGTAATGGGGGCGAAAACCCAGGGTTCAAATCTCGGGCCTCGCCGAACTGAACGCTTGTCCCTTTCCTGGTGCTTTCAGCAGCGTAAAAAGTTTAAAATGATTGCGGCATGGTGGTTATAGGAGCGGACTGCACGAAGTACTGTGTGGCGGCTTCCGGGATGGACAACACAAAATATTGTGGCGTCATAAAAGACGGAACAACGTGCCCGAGTCATCGTGGTAGCTACCGATTCCACCATGTAAAATTATAAATATATAAATATATCGACTGACTTCTAAGCAAAAAGGGTGCAAACCCTAGGTGCAATCAACCTTTGCAGGAAGAGGGTTGTTCGCAGCCTACACATTATACTCAGGAGGATATTAATTGCTCTTCAGTCTGTAAGAAATCCTCTTCGGTTAGAAGAAATGTCTCTCAAGGATCTTTGGGTTTGCGGGTGGAGCTTTTTGATGAACCTCTGCCCTCTATCAAGATTTTGGAGGATGAATTTGGGTTAGATCTAATTGATCATGAAGCCCGAATAATTATTTGCAAACTCAGTGGCAAAAGACCAAGCCTGGAGGAGCTCAAAGGATACATTAAACTTTGGTGGTCCAATAAATTCCAAGTAACTTTGCTACCCAAAAATTTATTTTTTGTTTCCTTTTCTGATTTAGCGAATAGAGATAGGGTAATCTATTATAGATACAATTGGTTTTTCGGACAAAGGGGTGTCTATATACGACCTTGGACTCCCGGTTTCAACCCCCTTACAAAAGAAGTTGATGGCTTCCCAATCTAGGTGAATCTATATGCTCTCCCTATGGAGTTTTGGGGAGAGAAGATATTCGCCAAAATTGGTAATGCCATTGGTGCATTCCAACATATAGATGCCCAAACAGAGGAAAAATTTTCCAATAAAATTAATGAGTAAAGCAAGATTGGTTGTTTGGATGGATGTTTCAGTTCCTTGGCCTCAATCGATAACTATCTCCTCAAGCAAAGGGGAATGAATCCAAAATATTGAATATGAAAACTTCTCCCTAAGATGTTATGGCTATCAACAATATGGTCATCTGAAGAAGAGATGCTTGGTCATCTGGTCATGTTTTGATTCCACCTTGGTGGAGGAGAAGACCCTGCACGCGAATGATCTTGAACCTTCAAACATCCGTTCACAAGGAAGAAGTTCATCCTCCAGCTACGCCAATTGTCCAACAAGAATCAAACAAGCAACAAAAGACTCAACCCCGAAAGGAGAATTCGAATCAGATCATTGATAAAAGACAAATGGTTACTAAAGACCATCCAATCAATTCCATGGAAAAGATTAGCACCTCAAATAGTATTCTTGAAGCTAATGGTTACTAAAGACCATCCAATCAATCTCATGGAAAAGATTAGCACCTCAAATCATATTCTTGAAGCTAATTATAAAACAATCGGTGGCAGTATATTTTCTAAAAATGAAGATCATACAGAATGTGTTACAACTAGAAATTACCTCAAAAGCTTGAAGTGCAAAAATGCATTCTCAGATCTTGCCACTTTGAAGGAGGAAGAACCTATGCTACAGAAGAAAAATAATCAAAAGACCCATCGGCTACGAACTCCATAACAGCCCCAATGGTTATGGATTGTTGTTTTTGTTATGATTGGGTGGTAGCTACAGTTGTTCTTTTTCTTTTTTAAGTTTTTGTTTTGAAAGTGGTCTACTAAAATGTCATGTTTTGGAAGTTGTTTTGTCAATATGCGGTATTCTAAGGTTCAGCTGTAGTAGTAAGTGGATGATAGTATTTTGTAAGGCTGTTGCAACATATTGTACTATCTTACACAGCTTGATATACAGGTTTGAGGAACCTAAAACCCCTTTATACCCTAATAAAAATAAGTTAATGTTTTTTATAATCTCGACAAGGACATCACAATGGCAAAAGGCATTTGGCTCTCCTAGCGGAGACCCAAGTTCAATTGACGAGGAGGGTGGCTCCCGACGTGCCCTCGCTTTTCAACCTATTCAAAAAAATATCGACATACTTCTAGAACTATACCATTCAGAAGAGAAAATAGGCTTGAAATGTTGCTCTTTTTATTATTATTTCTATTATTAATAAACAACTGACATTTGCAAAAACTAATACTATTAAACCTGTTGAAATATTCTTTGCTATCAATGTCATGGGAAGAACTAAAACATTTAAATTTATTCATGTCTATTATCAAATAACGTTTCACATTTTTCTAAAGTCACGGTGTGGTATTGACCAGATGGTGTTTAACTTTATTCATGTCTATTATCAAATAACATTTCACATTTTTCTAAAGTCATATTGTGGTATTGACCAAATCCACCAACTTTCTTTCCTTTTTTTTGAATTTACATAGTGGAATCGGTAGTCGCCACAAATCCAAGCAGGCTGTCCAGCTTTTATGGCTGCCACAAATCCGAGCAAGCTGTCCAGCTTTTATGGCCGCCACAAATCCGAGCAGGCTGTCCAGCTTTTATGGTCACACAGTTTTTCGCGCAGTCCGCCCCGGCTGTCCAGCTTTTATGGCCACGCAATTTTTCGCGCAGTCCGCCCCAGAAGCAGCCACGCAGTTTTTCGCGCAGTCCGACCCGGAAACAGCCACGCAGTTTTTCGCGCAGTCCGCCCCTATAACCACCATGCCACAATCATTTTAAACCTTTTACACCGCTGAAAGCACGAGGAAAGGACAAGCGTTTAGTCCGGTGAGGCCCGAGATTTGAACCTTGGACCTCCACCCCCTTACGAGGTTTGGTGGAACCAATTGATCTACACCTCGGATCTAGAAACAATAACCTTAAGTATGAATATGCGGTAAATTTCCCAAATATAGTTGTATTTGGTAATCATAGGACTTCCCATGGAAGCAAGCAGTGCGTGTATACATATAACCATGGGACTCCCATTGGAAGCAACCAGTGCGTGTATAATTAAAAGTTGGTTCAAATATAAGTGGCATAAACTCAATCGATTAAATCCCTTGTTAAATATGTAATACTACTAAGAAGTCACTATGTAATAGTTCCAATGTCAAGTAGTATGTGCTCAACTCCACTTTCAAGGAGGAGATATTGAGAGAAGATACATGTATTGTTGCAAAAATGTTGTTGTAGTACCATAAATGTTGTTGTAGTACCACATGGTCACAATGTAACTCAGGTGGAGCTATTTTAATCCATATAACAAAAAAAACCTAGATCTACGGCTTTACTCCATGTGATGTACCCACGTCATGAGTACTGTTTCAAAAGCTCGGTAAATTCTTTCTCCTGAATTATGTCCTGCTTTGGACTAGCAGTTCAATAAGCTTCTCAAAAAAAAAGTCTCTCCAGGACTCGTTGGCTTAAACTTGTGCAAATGAAGTCCTTGCGTCCAGTCGTTCCCTTCTTTAAGAAAATAAAAATAAAATAAAAGAATAAATATACCCTTTTCCCCCTTTCCGTTAAAAGCAAAGAACTACGCATTTAGAGCAGCATGTGCTATTCGAATTAACACTAAATCACTTCTCTAAACGAAAGCCCGTGTAACTTAACACGCTTAGCTAGGGTTAGAATTCCATACTAAAGCCGTTAAAAAAAAAACTACTGTGAACGCTACAAAATCAGGGCCAAAATCTTCACCGAGAAACTCGGATAAATACAAATAATAAAAACTGAAGAGTAAGAACGCGGAATAAAGTAATTTAAAATAATATAAGTTAATATACCCTAACGTCGCTACTTCCGCAGAAGCAAATAATGGTTGCCTTACATACACGGTTATTCTAAACCTAGGTTAATTTTCTTCTATTGAAACATGGTAAAATTTAACAGCTGAGTCTACACAAAAGTTGCGTAAAAGGGAAGAGTTTCTGCGAGCTGTTGTCCAGAAAACTTACCTGCTTTATATACATTTTGGAAGATGAGATTCACACGGCTACTGTTCTGAACGCAGCCGAGAGGGATAATAAGGGATTCGAAGCCCTGACCTCGCAGAACAAATATTGGAGAGACACCCAAACAAGACTTCTTCGAGCGGGAAAGAGCGTTAAGAGACTTCTTCGAGCACGGAGACTCAGCTTCTTGCGTAATTTTACTTTCCCTGCGACAGGAATGCACAAAAGAGCAGAAGACAACTTAAAATATATTTGTTGTGAATATTAAAATTTATAATTAGCAAGTCTTTGTCCGTTGGTTAAAAAGTAGTTGGGACGAGAAATCAAGGACGACTCATATAAAGTTTGTGCGTCTCTTCTATTCAACGTGTTTTTAGGCTACATTCAGCTCACTTCTTTCTGTACAAGAAGAAGTGGAATGTGGTCTCTTCTATTCAACGTGTTTTTAGGCTACATTCAGCTCACTTCTTTCTGTACAAAAAGAAGTGGAATGTGGAAAAATGCAAGCAGTAAAAGATAATATTATATTGTAAATTTTAATCTAACCTATGATCATAAGGAAAAGAAAAAAGCGTATATAGGCGCTGAAATCAAGTGGAAGGAAAAAATACTCATTGCTTAGATAAGGACTAGCTCTCATAGGCTTAGATGTGAAATAAGGAGATGGACAACGCCCAAAGAACAATGGGAAGAAAGGATATGTACTCTGTGCAGCACAGGAGAAGTAGAGACAGAGGAACACTTCATCTATAAATGCCCGAGTTTTTCAGATATCCGTGACAAATACAAAGAGACACTTGGGAACGAGTTTATTACAAATTTATTTGAAGACAGTAAAATAAAAAAAGTTGAAGAATTGCTAACACAAATTAGCAGGAGAAGGAACAACCTTCTCAAAGATATTAAAGATCATATGATATGATTTGAGTAATTGTACTTCCCATAGACCATATTTGGATCTCGCGAACGTAATTAAAATCTTTCATTTCATTTCAGAAGATAATGCTTATTTTTTATATAAGTTTAAGTTTTTTATTTATAAATTTTAGTTTGTTTGTAAAAGATAAAATCACGGAGAATCTTTGGGATTTAGTAAAAACAAGTCAATGGACTTCAATTTTTTAAGGAATTTAATTGGGTAGTCCGTCACCAAGCACTCAACTGCTAACCTACAGACCTATCCTTTTAAGCCTATCCTTTTAAGTAGTTTAAGGTTTTTTAAAACTCACTCACACTTCATTATTTTAAACCTCAATCTCCCACAACAAAAAAAAACAAAAAAATAAAATCATACTACGTACTATCAATTGACCTATCTTTTTAAATAATTTAGGTTTTGTTTTAAAAATACACTTCATTAGTTTAAAAAATACTTTTAAACCTCAATCTTTTAAATAAAAAACCAAAACCATACCATACTGTCCACTATTCTAAAATATAAAAAACGGTATATTATATTCCTGTAAAAGTTTAATTTCATTTTAATGATTATTTGACTTTCTTGTGTAATTGCTTTAGGTTGGGTTGTGACTATGATATGTGAACATTATATTTTGCAAGTTTGTGTTTGTTTTTTTTTTTTTTTTTCAGGTTATCATACAAAATTTAAAGCTGTAAATATTTGTATTTTGTTGAAATAAAATGTATATGAAATGAAAATAATTTAATTATATTTATGAAATCAAAATAATTTATGAGATTAAGAGTTTCGATACAATATGAGATAGGGTGTATAACCCTACTTTCTTTTGGATTCAAACTTTAATTTTTTTTCTTCAAAGATTTAAAGTTTAAGAACATCTAAAAAAATCAAAAAAACTTAATGTTTTTTTTATATTTTTTTTTTTTGTTTCTTCTATTGTTGATTTTGATGAGAAGTTTCCTTATTTTTTATTTTTTTAAGTTTTGTTAGTGAGGTTACTTGTAGAGTGTCTTTATATACAATTATATACAATCCTAGTGTCTTGTAGGCTTCACATTTCATAACAAAATGTTTTTTTTTGGTCTCCACTACTTTTATTTAGCAAAAGACGCATATTTGTTCTAACCATTTCTTTTGAAGAATTGTCCATCTCCCAGTTTCACATCTGAGATGGTGTGAATTGGATCTTAGTTGGACTATAAGCATTTTTTCCTTTCTTTTTTTTTATTTGTGGAAAACATCCCAAAAGGGATGCCACTTTCGGGTAAGACCCAAGGAGGCGGGGGTATCCATTCCGCCAAAAACGCCCAGGACTCGGACCTGGCCTACCACCTTTGACATACTCAAGGAGCAAACAAACACACAAAACCAATTTAAAAATAAGTAAATAACAACAAAAATAATAAAATAAAATAAAAAACATGCTCCTTGAGTGTGTCAAAAACAAAAGCACAACCAAACACACACACAATAAGATAAAATAAACCACAAAAAAAAACACAAAGAAAAACACAAGAACCACATAACAAAACACAAACAAGACAAAAACAACAGAACACTACAAAGACATAACCCAAAAAAAACATGAAAAATAAACACAACCAAAACCTAAAATATTAAAAAAATAAAATAAAAATAAAAATAAAAAACAACCAACAACAGACAATAAACAAAAACAAAAAACATAGAAAACACTCACACAAAAAAACACGAATTAACACAAACAAAGAGAAACACAAGAAAAGAATGACAAAAACACAAGAACAATAACAAAAAACATAAAAAAAACACAAGAACAACAAAAAACAACACAAAGAACACAAAAACAAAACAAAACAAAAGAACACACACACCTTAAAAAACTAAACAAAAAAATAAAAAAGAAAAAAGAAAAAAAAATTGAACATAACAATGACCTATCTAGACCAGAAGACTATTAAGGCAAGAAACAACAAAGGAAACAAAAGAAATAAAAGAGTGAGCTAGGGAACTAAAAAAACCTGAATGAACCAAAGAGAAGCAAAAAAAAAGCAAGAAGAAACTAGGTACCTTCAGAACTGGAGCCATCCAAAGAAATGATAGAAAGAAGAGCTTCCCTAATTTGTGAAGCCCACCATCTAGGAGGGTGGCCATAACAAGTAAGATCACCTTTGTCCAAAGCCCAATTAGCTAAAGCATCAACACTCTTGTTTTGATCTCTGACCACATGATTGTAATCAACTTTCAAAAATCCCATCTAGATTAATTGAATCTTCTCAATAATTCTTTTTATTCTCCAATCAACCTTATGATTCTTGGAAGGAGTCTTCAAAATATTAATCATAAGTTGAGAGTCAGACTCAACTAACACCTTTTCCCATCCAACCTTAGTAGCCTCTTGAAGGCCTCTGAGGATACCATACCCCTCAAGCAAGGTTATTGGAAAGAATACCCAAATTCTCAACAAAAGTAAAAACCAGGGAGCCATCCGAAAGTCTACCAATTCCTCCCACACTGGCTTTTCCAGGGTTCCCTCTAGAGGCTCCATCAGTATTGACTTTTCCAAAATCCTTAGGAGGAGGTTGCCAATTTCTTGTCCTATCCATCTTACTAATACTCACATTCCCTTTAAGTTGGTTGCCCTTAGAAGATTTAATCTTCAATCTTTGCATCACTTGATCCCATCTTTGGTGGGAGTTTTGGGGGTGATTAAGGAGTTGATGGACTGATTCAACTAAGTTGGCTATGGTCTTTTGCCAAATATAGTGAATATCCTTCCTATCTTGATTAAAAATTTGGTTGTTCCTTTCAATCCAAATATTCCAAAGAAGAATGGTAGAACCCATCCAAACTAACCGCCTAATAAAATGATCAACACCCTCTTGATTAGGCCAATCCCTCCAAAGTCTGTTCAAAAGTAAAAAAATTGGACCACCTGTAAGCCAAGTAAAGTGGCCATTCTCCTCCATAGCTCGGAGGCTAAAGTACACTCAATAAAAATATGGTTGAGAGTTTCTACATTCTCTTCACACATCTCACATCTAAAAGGGCCATGAAAACCACGCTTCATAAGTTGCTCACCAATAAGCACCCTACGATGCAATAAAAGCCAATTAAAGAACCTCACCTTAGGCCAGAGCTTTTGAGCCCACAATTGAGAAAATATGTTAGAAGAATGGTTGGGATTATTATGGCATAAGGTCAAATAACCTTGAGCAACTGAATACTCACCCTTAGTAGTGTTGTTCCATCCAAAACAATCTTTTTCATGGGACCAAGAGAGAGATCTCATATGAAGGATGCCTTGGATATCTTGTCTTTGCCTTTCTGGGATTTGAATAGGCCAGTCCTCAATAGGGATCCAATATCTACCAACCTTTGAATTACCAGTATGGTACCGACAGTAATTAGCCACCTTTATCCAGCTTAGCTCGGTGAAGCTCCTCCATCCAAGGCCTCCAATCGGGAAACCGAGTTATCAAAGGCTTGTGACCATCCCAAGAATCTGTCCAAAAATTTGCCTGTTGACCATTATGAATGATCCAAAATAAATTTTTCTTTATCAAATCCTCACCAGTCTTAAGAACTGCTAAAATGGGAGAACCTTTGGTAGGAAGTTGATAGCGAACAAGGTCTTCAGGACTTTTGTTCTCAGCATATTTAGCACGGAGATTATTGGCCCAAAGAGCATTGGGGTTATGCAACATCCTCCAATATAATTTAGCAGCTAAAGCTTTGTTGTTATTAATAGAAGACCGGAATCCTAACCCCCCTTTATTCTTAGGAAGACATAAAGTGTCCCATTTCACCAAGGCCCATTTTCTTTTCTCCTTAGTACCACTCCAAAGGAAACGATGACTGATTTGATCCAGTTCTCGAAGAACAACCTTTGGAATATTCAACACGGAAGATACATAAATAGGAATAGCTTGAAGGACTGATTTTACCAAGGTGATTCTACCCCCGTAAGAAAGCCACCTGTTGGTCCACTTTCCAATTTTCTTCTTGACTTTGTCCAACAACCAATTCCAATATTTATTTTTCTACCTTTGAATATTTATGGGAATACCTAAATAAGTGATTGGAAGGGAGGTCTTCTTATATCTTAATTTATCCAAGACCATGGATTCCTGTCTAGCAGAAGCAGTGAAAGAAAATAACTTTAGATTTGTCTTCATTGATCAACTGCCCAGTAGCCTTAGAAAAACAGCTAATGATTTGCTTAATATTAGAAGCTTCCTTAACTGTAGCTTTACCTAAAAGAGTAGAGTCATCCACAAATTGAAGATGAGAGATAGGTCTAGCTCCATGAGCAATGGTAACTCCCTCAAGGGTTTTGTTTTCCCTCTTTTTGGTTATAGTCCTACCCAAGCATTCAACAAGAATGATGAATAAATAAGGGGATAGCGGGTCACCTTGCCTAATACCTCTGGAAGCTGGGAACGACCGAGAAGGCCTGCCATTGATAAGAACTAAGTAGGAAACCGAAGAGATACATCCCATAATCCAATCCATCCAATCCTTAGAGAAACCAAATTGCCTCAAAACTTTGATAAGGAAGTGCCAATCCACTCTGTCATAAGCTTTGGATAAGTCTAACCGAATGAACATGGAAGGAGATTTTTGCATATCCATGGAATGGATGGCTTCCTGAGCAAGAACTATCTCATCTACTATTTGATGCCCTTCCACATAACCCCCTTGCTCTGGGGAAATAATCTTATGCAAAAGAGGCTTCAACCTTTCTGCCATGATTTTAGTAATGATTTTGAGAAGAACATTACATAAAGCAATAGGTCTAAAAGTTGAGATATGATCAACCTCTTGAGCTTTTGGAACAAGAGTAATATAAGTTTTATTGATAACCTTCAAAATTTCTTTGGCTTTCCTGGCTTCTTCCACCACCTCTAATAAATCAACATGAAGGATATCCCAGAACTCTTGGTAGAACTCAATGGGAAAACCATTTGGGGTTTTCCCTTTTTGCATTTTAAAAACTACCTATTGAAGCTCATTGATAGTAACAGGAGCGGTCAAAATAGATTTCTCCTCAGAAGTGACAAGAGAAGGGATTGCTTGAAGAACATTTTGTTGAGAAGTCGAGTCAAGAGGAGTAGCAACAAAAATATTGGAAAAGTAATCAACAACAATAGAGTTCATGCCATCCCAAGTATAAACAACATCTCCAGAATCTGATTTCAGGGAAGAAATAAAGTTGTGAGATCTTCGAGCTAGAAGAGATTTGTGGAAGAAATTTGTGTTTCGATCTCCTTCTTTGAGCCATTGAATTCTAGATTTTTGCTTCCATAAGATTTCTTCTCTTTTTTCCCATTCCTCTAACCGAGTTGTGAGTTTAATTTCATCTGCACTTCTCTTCTTCGTGAGGCCATCTAAACGGATTTTCTTATTCAAATTTTCAATATGAGCAATAACTTCATGTTTTTTTTATGAACATCCCCAAACTCTTTCCAGTTCCAAGTCTTGATTTTGGATTTAATGTATTGCAGTATTTTGGCAAAACAGAACATCTTAGTCCCATGCCTAGGTTTACCTTCCTTCCACCATTGTTGCACATGAGGTCTAAAGGAAATGTCTCTAAGCCACATTAATTGAAAACGAAAAGGAGAGAAACTCACATTGGTTTTCCACATTTCCACCATGACTGGCCAATGATCCGAACCAACATTATTAAGAGTCTTCACTTTAGGAATGTGACCATGGATTAAGAAATTTTCGAGAGAGCAAAAACCTATCCAATCTCTCCATTATACAAGCTAAGCCTTGCCTTCTGTTAGACCAAGTCATAAGGCCATTATCTCGGTTGGATGTCCACAAGATGGAGGTTTGCAATATATTCGCTCATGAGGTCAGTGCTTTTGTCCAAATTTCTATTTCCCCCCATTTTCTCATCCAGAGAGAGGATGGTATTGAAATCTCCTCCGATCAAGATCCAAGCTTCAAGAAAATGAGAGATAATATGAGTTATATCCTTCCATTGTCTTCTTTTTTCCTCCAAAGCAGTCGGAGCATAAATAGTAATGTAGAGCATAATTTGGTTGGAATGTCTACTTTGAATAGCTATAGCCAACAGACCCCAACTGCCAACCATATGGTGAATAACTACCTCTTTTGGGTCCCAAAGACAAGCAATGCCACCAGAAGTCCCCTGGGGAACCGAGGGAAACCACTTTTCTAGCTGGCCAAATTTTACTGGCAATTGAGTCCATATCCTCCATTGACATCTTTGTTTCTTGAAGGAAAACAAGATGTGGATGATTTATCCGAATCATTCTTCTAATTTCATTTTGTTTTGAAAGACTCCCTTTGAGTCCTCTAATATTCCAAGTGATGATCTTCATTAATACCAGGGCTAAAAAGTTTGGGAAGGGCATTAATCTTACCTTCCTCTACAAGCTTTTCACCTTCTTTTACCATATGATATTGATTGGTCTTGCGACTTGCTTTTTGATTAGAATCCATCTTCAGTTTTTTTTCCCTGTTTCTTGACTTATTCCAATTGAATCTGAGATGGCTTCTAACCTTGAAGAATGCTCGTACACAGCCAAAATTTTACTAGAGGGTTCAACGGAGTCTATATTGGGACCTGTATTATTTGAAGTTTTGACATTTAAAAGATTGTTTTTCTTGTGTAAATTTTCTTCCTTTTTTTTTCTGTTGAAAACCTTTGATTTGTTGGTTTGTCTCTGAGTTCTTCCCTTCATATTTAAATTGTGTTTCTAAGATTTATGTTTCCATTATTTCCTCTTCCTCACTTGGGACATCATTTGTGGAAAGGATTTCAAACATATTAGCAGATGACTTTGATTGATCCTTCATAACTGGTTTTTTCTGAGTGTTCTTCTTCTTAGGCATTTGGAAACCTGTTGAGTTTATATCTTCTTTCTTTTGATCGGGAATTTTATTTGGGCAAGCACTGGCCAAATGACCATATTCATGGCAAATTCTACAACGAAAAGGAATGTTCTCATAGTCCACTACTTGCTCCCAAGTGTCTTCCCCAAATTGTAATGTGATCTTTTTAGGTAGGGGTTTGTCAAAATCCATTAAAACACAAATTCGAGCATAAATAATATGTTCAAAATTTTGAGTACAATCAACGAGTCATCATAAAAGTTCCTAAAGAGTTTCCAATTGAAGAAAAAATAGTAGGATTCCAAAATTCAATAGGGAGGCCAAAGAGTCTAACCCACACGGGAGCTATAGAAGGCATCTCTTCTTCGGCTTTAAATTTAGTATGCCGGGGCTTCATGAAAAGCCCTGCCCTTCCAAAAAACCAAGGACCCCCTTGAAAAGTTTTCTCTCTATCTTCATTATTAGCAAATAAAACAAGAAAATAACCATTTGGATAAATAGAGATTTGTAACTCACCTTTAGTTTTCCAGCTTTTTGCAGCCCAGACTTTGAAAGCAGATAGGCTCGGACGAAAACCCATGAACCGACAAATTAGTCCTCTTTTTTCCAAATCTTCAATGCAAGTCTGAATGTTACCCATATCAAGCTTAACAATAGGAGTTCCATCAACTGCTTTAAGACATCCTGACTCCATTTCCCTGGGATCAATCTTAGGCATTCTTAGAGGTTTATGGGAAGCCCTAAGATTGATATTAGCATTGGGCTGAGGCTATCCACCACGGAGGGCATCCCTAAAATTCATTTTTGGGGCTGAGTTTTTGAAATTCTTACCCTTGACAAGGGTTTTCACAGTAGAATTATTTTGTGGGTGCACCTTAGCACCAGATTCACTTGAGATATGAGCCATTTTTTGATCAACTGCTTGAAACTTGTTTCGTGATCTCTTTAATCCTTGCCCTAGACGTCGTGGAAAGGTATGGTTTTCACTTTTCTTTTGTGCAACAAATTGGAAGTCGTTGTCACTCAAGTTCACAGTATGATCTGTTGAAAGACAAATTTCTAACCCATCTTGGATCCCCTGCAACATTTCCTGCTAAAATATTGAGCATAAACCACAAAAATATTGGCCGCTAGGGCCCGAAGGCCCTAAAAACCAACCTCTGGAGCTGCTTGCACTCAACCCAGATGAAACCCTCGCATAGCCGCTTGCCAAAAATCTCGTTCACACATAGGGATGTGCTAGGATCTGTGTTGCTCCAAATGATATGAAAATTGGTGGAGACGTTCTAGGGTTTTTCAGGCATCTACCCTCAAAATTTTAGCTCAATCCGAGTCCGGATGAGTGAGATATGGCCGAAACAAGTTCGACAGTTTGGGCAGTCCTACGAAAAAACGTCCCTCCTCTAAAGCGGTTTTTTTTTCATCTAAAAATGTTCCATCCAAACATTATTGTTTCTACAAGCATTTTTTCCTTTCATTTGATCTTTGCATGTGTGTATTTCTTTTGGTTGTGTTCACATTTTGGGTTGAACTCATTGATATATAATTATTTTTTCCTTTCTAAATTGTTAGTCCACGTGACAAGTATGAAATTTTCTCTCATATAGTGTTTAATTTTATTGGATTTTAGAACCTCATAAGACTTAATGCTCCATTTTTCCATCCATTTGTTATTTTATTTCATCCATGTGTCTTTTATTCTATTTAGTGTTTCTTTGATAACTTGTTTTGGCAACATGTTATCTTCCATTATTTCTATTTTTTTTAGGTAGCCCAATAGCTTGATCATGGCTTTTGTTCTAGCAAAAAAATCATGTTCTGGTAAGTAAAATATTATATGGGACTGATGTTTTAATTCTAAAATTATTTGTAATCAATCGCTTTTGAATTCTTTCTATTTGTCTCCATTTAAAATTTGATGTATTGTTAGCCCACACCTTACACCCATATAACACCACTGGAATAACTAATAACCCAAAAAGGACCCTAATGGTTTTCCAATCCCACAAATCTACTTTTATGCCCCTATTTAGCAATGAGTAGAGTGCCCTCCATATTACTTGTATTCATTTCATTCTACATATTCCCCAATTGAGTTTGTTTTTAAATCTAACCCAAAGTATTTATATTTTAGGATTTCCTTCAAATAAAATATATGGATACTTGTGCTCTCTCCGAGTAGATAAGACCATAATTTTAGTCTTGGTAGTGTTTACCTTCATCCCAACTTCTTTACAAAAATGATCTAAAGCTTTTAGATATTTTTCTAAACTTTCAAGTATCTTGTCAATCAAGATGAGATCATCGACATAGAGAAAAGGTTTCACTACATAATTAGTCAATTATATTCCCTCTTCTCCCATCCTTTCTACCTATTCCTCCAATATGTCAATGTAAAGGAAAAATAAAGTAGGTGACAATGGACAATCTTGTTTCACCCTAATATCACTCCTAAGAACTCTGATAATCCTTCTAGAGTTATAATTTTTGCCACTACCTGCTTGTGTATAATTGCTCTATAGTTGGTTGGTACGCCAATTTCTTCCATTCTTTTCCATAATTTACCTCTAGGTATTGTGTCAAAAGCCTTTTTAAAGTCCATAAAATAATAATAAACTTCTCTTTTTCATTTCATATCCTCTCTATTATGTACCTTGAAGTAATGTAGTGATATGTTGTTGAGTAATTTGGGCTAAACCTTGCTTGCCCTATTGCCCCATTTCTTTGATTTTCTACCCATTGACTAATTTTGCTTTCTATTGAGCTACCAAAAAAATCTGCAAGAAGAGGTTTAATCATGACGGTGAGATAATTTGAAGGATTTTTGTGTGTCTGCATATTTATGCAATGATATGACTATATTGGTTATCCATTCCAATGTAAAGCCTACTTTAATGATGTCACTAAAAATATTTTGGATATGTGGTGCTAAGATGTCAACCCCACACTTGAGATGTTCAACTTGCAAATCATCTATATCTTGAGCTTTACTTATTGTTATCTTCTTAATGTCCTTCTTTAGATCTTTCAAAGAAAAAATTTCCTCGACTGTGTTAATTATAGGAGGGATATATTTTTCTTGGTTTTTGTTCATATCATTGCTTAGCATACTGCAACCATTGTTCATTTGTGGTTTTGTTTTTTGATGCCTTTTGCTTTGTTGTAGCTCTTTTCAAAATTGTTTTGGGCTATGTTTTGTAAGATAATATCAACTCTTTTTGCCTTACTCCTATGTATTCTTCCTTTTTAGTTTTCACTAGTTGTTTATATATATTGTTATTTATTTTCTCTTTGCCTAGTTATTTTCAAGGTTCTCCCTACTACTTTACATTCTTCATCATATCAAGGATTTACAAGGAAGTTTCATGTTTTATTTTCTAGGGTTTTAAATTTTTGCATGATTCCAAGGCTTCTCTCATTATATCATCATTTTACTGATATTAAAAGTATAAGTTTGAAAACTATTTGTTCGTTTTCTTTCCTCTCTTTGCATAATTTGTTTAAGTGATGTTTTAAAAGTTTTACGTTTTTCTTTATCGTATAGATGTTTCTTGTTGTATTTCCTTAAATTACTTGGAGATGTTCTTCTTGCCCACTTGCTTGCATTTGAATATTTATGTATGTTGGATTGTGATCAAATTTAAGCTCCATGGTAACTGCTTCAATTTCTAGATATTTAACATTTGAAATGAAGTTTGGTGAACAAATAATATAATCAACTACATTGTGTCCATTATGCGTTTAATAGGTATATTTTTTAAAATTTTACCTCATGTTTATGCCATTGCAAATGATCAATCCCTCTATGATATAAGATGATCAATCCCTCTATGATATATAGTTTAAGAAGTTATTCTTCATAATGTGTGATGGGTCCTTGACTATCATTTGAGGACCTTAAACAATGGTGATCCACCTCTTCTTCTAGCCATAGTGAATTGTCCTTTATGTCTTTGTTGATCTTTAAAGAACTTGCTTGTCTATTTGTTGTCCTAGCATTAAAGTTACCCACAAAAACCACCTCTCCAAGCTTGTTATCCTTGTGATGCATTTTTTGTTACATAAGAGATTTGGTCACAACCACACTATTTTTAGTAACTAACAAGCGCAGGGTTCAAACCACATGGGTTGCTCCCACCAAACATATTTTACCTCATTATTGTTGACCCAATGTGAAGAGGACCATCGATCGCTCGGGATTTGTACCATCATCATCAGTTTGGCGTGCACTCGAAGGATTCAGATTAGACTACTACCTTTGCAAATAGGTTTCCCCCGAGGTTTGAACCTATATTTATGATGTATTTTGTCAGTGCCATATATGGATCCTCATGATTAAAGCCATATTTCTTATAAAACTTTGATTGTTGTGGGAAAAATAATGAGTTGCAATGTTAATCAATTTGTCATTACCTATGATTCTAATCTATATATTTTTATTTGGGTCTTCTTTCTCAACTTGTACGAGTCTACCCCAAGACTCTTTTTATTAGTATTGTTATTTCTAGATGTCTTTTTCATTTTTTGTTGCTTCATTCCATATGGATATATTTTTGTGTCCTTTACAATATAAGATCTTGCATCCATCATGTTCATGTGTTTCTATTAGTATAATTACATCATTTGCATTAGTTATAGGCCCTATATCGGGACCTCCTCTTGGATATCCATGACAATTCCAACTGACCAATGTTAAGTGTTCCTGATGGGACCCAATTTTCTATTTATTTTAGTGTGTTCCATTTGTAATGCATGCTTTCCTATTTTTCAACCATGTCTTTTTACCCTCACTCCTTGTTATCTTTATTTTTTCTCATATTCCCTCTTCTCTTCTTGTTGCATAGGAGTAATATAATCATCCAAGTAAAATATGACCACTATAGCAATTGCCTCTTTTGAAGAGTATACCTTTTATCTCCTATATTGAACATTATGACTTGGATTGGTATAGCTCTCATGTATTCCCTCACTTTTTCCAAACTACTTGCTTTATGAATTTGTCTACTCTAATAAAGTTTATCAAATAGAAAATCCCTTATTGAGTTGGTTGTATTTTCCTATTCTCCATGCTCTTTTATACCCTTAATGTCAATGCTTATTGACCTCTTTGTCTTTCTTTTTCTTCTAACAGTTGCATTATCTTTTAATTATCTATTAAATCTCTTTGTTCCTTTGTCTTGATTGTTGGATCTCTTACCACTTGTGCCCATGATCTAGTCTCCTCTAATTTATTTTGCAGTTCTTGTTCTTTTATCATCATGTTTGCAATTATTGCCTAAATTTTTTTTATTTGTAATAGATTGTCTTCATTTTTATTTTTTATTGATTTGCCACTCTGTTTCTTATTCTTTTTTATGTTATAATTATTAGTTATTTTGGCTATAAAATTAAATAAGAAGGATTCACTTCAATCAATAAAAGGTATCAATTTTTTATAGTTATTTTTAACAAGTTATATATTACAAGTTTTTTTATTTTTTGGAAAAGGTAAAATATTATTAAGAAGACAGGTCCAAAGTTACAATAATTGGCCTACCACTTTTGGCCAACCCCAAGATCCTAATAAAACTAACTCTAACATCTTCTTGGACCACAAATTTCTTAGTGTGATCCAAAGAGTAGAAACTCCTATGTTGATTACAATTTTGGTTAATACTATTTCAGAGAGCCCGAATTAGCTTCTCCCTCTTGCCATGACTTTAGGGGCTACCCCAAATTGGGACTAAGAGAGCTACAAGCAGTAGTGTGATGTCGGACCAAAGGCTAATCATCATAAACATCTACCCTAGTCCAACACACTTCATTGCTTAAATCCCTATTGGTTAGTAATAAAACTTGTTGGTTCACCTCCATCCAATCTACAATATTCCTATTCTGATCATATTTCAAGCAACCAACAAGATGCTCACTTCCCTTTTTAGATAAAAAGTCAATTGTAACATTATTCCTTCTACCTGCGAGAACTAGGATGGCATCCTCAAACTGCTACCAGATGGCTTTGATCTGACTCACCATGTTCTTGATTTTCCATGCACTCAATATTAAATTCTTAATAACGACCCCACCAAAATTTGTGAGTCAAAATCCACTATGATCTTTTGAACTCTATTCTCCCAAGAATTGAGAGAGCCTTGTCTAATTGCCAACATCTCTACTTCAAATTTTGTTGCTACTTTTAGGTCTTCCAATTGCCAATGAAAGACCTTCCTCTTATAGTCTCTTATGAGGGGACCCATACCCGATGTCCCTAGGTTATCCTTGGTTGCTCCATCCATGTTAATTTTTTTCCCAACCTAGGGGTGGGAGTTGCAAGCCCCATGAGTGTACCTCATGGCAACATTCTCTCCCTCCTGGTTTTTCTACTCCACACAAGCTTTTACTATTTTTATAACCTTGTTTACCATTTTCTACCAAACTAGTTTTATCGAAATGTATTCCTCTCCAAAATTTTTGACATTTCTTTCTAGTCATACGTGCCATCAGGTAAAGCTCAAATATAGAAATCAACTCAACCAAAATGATTTATTTTTTAACCTTATTCGTTTCCATACCTTCCATATATAGTAAGTGTTAACTACTAGTTAAGATGGGCCTTGACGAGTTCAACCCATAAAATCCACAATTCTAGAGCAAAGTCACACTAGAAGAACAAATGATCTATTGTATCCTCTTGGGTATTGCACATGATACATATAGAGGGGCCATGAAAACCTCTCTTTTGTAAGTTATCATAGGTGAGGAAGCTCTAATGCATAACTTGTCGAGCAAAGAAATTAATTTTTGGCCAACCCTTTGCCAACCATACTCTATCCCATGGAACATCCAACAACATTGGTAGGGAAGAAAACAATTCATTATAAAATTCCCAATTTGTATAAATGCTTAAATTCCCATGACCCTAAGCTATATTGTCCTCTTCCTTCTCTCTTGTAAGGTGGTATTACTTTAATATCCTCTCTAATAGTGGTACCAATTTTAGAGAGATTGAGACTGGCCACTCTTCCCACCACTTTAGTTGTAGAAGAGAGAGGGTCCAATATACCTTGTATGTAGATAGCATGTTATTTTTATCTAGTCTCTAGCCTCAAGGTTCTTATGGAGGGGATGTAGCTCTAGAAATTTTGAAATTAAGGGGGGATATTGGTTCCAAGAATCGATCCAAAAAATCACTTTATCCACTGTACCCACTTTTCAAAATAGTTATGGTTTTACCACTTTCTCTCATAATATTAGCAACTTCCAAACAATAGAACCTTGGCCACCCATAGGGATGTGATTTGCTTCCTCATGGGGAATGTTACCCAAATATTTAATAGTAATGAATTTGCTAAACAACACTTCTTGGTTCGAGATCCATATCCAATAAAAGCTTATTTGCTAGATATTGGTTATTCAGTGCTGATTTTTTAATGCCTAATCCTCCACTTGTTTTAGGTTGGCAACTTTTGTCCCTACTTACTAGAGCTCATTGCTTACCCATCCTTAAGTCATCCCAAAGGAATTTTTGTATGAGCAAGTCCAACTCCTTCAGGATTTCGATCGAAGTAAAAAGGATAAAGAACTTGTAAACTAGCATTGCTTGAACCATTGATTAAAGAAGAGTCACTCTTCCTCCAAAAAAAGCTGGTGATGCATCCAATTATTTATCTTTGCACCAATTCAGTGCACAAATATTTTCCATTCTATCACTTTTATCTTCTTATAGTGGAGTGGAAACCCTAGGTAGTCTAGTAGGAGGGAGCCTTGAGAGAAGCCTAAGATGTTTAGAATTTGATCTTGGATCCCCCTTTTGGTATTAAAGAACACTACCTTGGACTTGGCTACATTCACTTCCTGGCCTATGGATTTCAAATATGTATTTAAGGCATCTTTGAGCGTTCTTGCCTCCTTGAAATTGGCTACCCCTAGCAACCTTATTTCATCCACAAATTATAAATGGGTCAGATTCAACCCTCCTAAAAGGAACGATGGAAAAATGTAAAATATTGAACCAAACCACAAGGATCAAGGGGTTGAAGCAACACCATATTAACCAAAACAAAGAGATTGAAAAGCAAAAACAAGATGATGGAAGCTAACACAAAAACTGCAATAGCATATCATATGTTAGAATTTATTATGGGTACAATAGAAAAGCCTTGATTAAATAGGCAAGGAAGATCCACCATAGTCGTAGGATAAACAAAGAGATAAGGATCAATATCCACTGTACAAATAAGGAGGTGTGATATGATTCGTGGAGAAAATATCTCAACCCTCCAAATATAATCAATGAGTGTAACTCCCTAGGAATGCCAAATATCCTCATAATATCTAAATAAAATAAAAACAAATATCCACACATAAAGTGGGTGGGAAAAATAAACTAAACTAACATTAAAACAAAGTACTTAAGTGAGCATGAGCTAGAGTATAAACACCTACTCTAACACCCCCCTCAAGCAAAGCTAGGGGTCAAAAAGAAGTGGCATATCCATAGTATGAGTCTTGGCAAAAAGGCCCAATCAGGTACTCATGTACTGTGCATCCAAAAGATCTCGAACTAGAAGGAGGGAAAACCATGTGGGAAAAACCATCCAACTACAAAGAGAAAATAAGAAGAAAGGAAGGTGGTCTCATCCACACCCCCAAGGACAAATTCCTTCACCCTAAGCATCTCTCATAAAAAATGAAAATGAGGAGATGAGAAGTGTTTAGTGAAGATGTCGACAATTTGCTACTAAGTGGTCCAAGCTAATCACTCCATCCTAGATAAGTTGTTGAATGAAGTGCATATGAATCTCAATGTACTTGTTCCTTTGATGCTCAATAGTATTGCAAGAAATATATATGGTACTTTGGTTGTCACACCAAAGTGAAGTGTTGCACTGATCCTGTGAGAAGCCAAGCTCTGTAATAAACTATCAAATCCATATAATCTCTTGACTATCCAATATTATTGTCCGATATTCTACCTCTATAGATGAAAGTGCAATAGTTGTTTGTTTTTTGCATGCCCAAGCAATAGGTTAAGAACCAAAGTAGAAGATATAACCAAAAGTAGATCATCGAGTATCAACGCAACCTGCCCAATAAAAATTTGTATAACCAACCAACTGTAAATACTCCCTAGAAAAGTGAAGCCCAAAATGTGATGTCCCTTGAAGATATCATAAAATTTGCTTAGAAGCTTGCCAATGACTATCATGTGGATCATGTGAAAATCGGGAGACCAAACCAACTGCAAATGATATGTCAGGATGAGTGTGAGTTAAGTAAATCAAACTTCCAACCAACTATTTGTAAATGGTGGTATCAACTCTAGGAGTAGAACATGTGGCACTCAAAACAACACCTGACTGAAAAGGAGTAGGAGATGGCTTGTAGTTAGCCATTCCAAATCACTAAAGCAAATCCAATGTGTACTTCTACTAACAAATAGAGATCCCTAAATCTGACTATGAAATATAAAACCCAAGGAAAAAGTGTAGAAGTCCAAGATTTTTCATATCAAAATTGTACAGCCTGGATGTGTGAAGTCAAACTGCCTATAATTAATAAATCATCAACATATAAGACAATGATGATGATGTTATCTCCATCCCTCAAAGTGTAAACTATAGGATCATAATGGCATCTCGAAAATCTGGAAGATAAAAGAAAATAATCTTCTTCTTATACCAAGCTCTAGGGGCTTGTTTGAGGCCATAAAGTGATCTTCGTAATTTGCACAACAATGAATAATCTTGGATAAATCCTGGAGGCTACTCTATATAAATATCTTCTTACAAATCTCCATGCAAGAAGGCACTCTTCACATCCATTTGGTAAACTGACCAACCTTGTGATGTTGTAATAGAGAGTACAAGACAAAAAAAAACAACTTGGAAACAAGGGTAAAATCTCGGAGTAATCAACCCCCTCAACCTATAAAAAATCCTTCACCACAAGTCGAGTCTTGTACCTATGAATGGACCCATATGCTGCATATTTGGTGTGATACACCCATTTGCATCTCACCATTTTTCTTCCTTTTGGAAGGGGAACCAAATCCCAAGTATGATTCTTCATTAAGGAAGAATACTCATCATCCATGGCATCATCCAACTCTCGGATGCCATGGGCCTTATCAAACCTTTGTGGATCAACAAAAACTGACTGACAAAGAAGACTCGTATTTAAAGTAGAAGTATGCCTTGAAGGTGGGATACCTTCAATGAAAGGTGTTGCCTCCTCAATTGTAGTCTTGTCCATATAGGTATGGGGGCAACATGTGGAGGAACCTCTACAACTGTCTCAACAATATCCTCATCCTCACTATGATCATCATCAAAACAACCATATTCAAAGTGAAAAGTAGATGAGGATGGAGGAGTAGAAAGAGTGGGTTCAATTGGAGAATAATGCTCATCAAACTAGACATGAGTTCAAAAAATAACTTCATGTGTATCTAGATCCAATAATCTATAAGCCCTCATATCCTCACAATAGCCAATAAAAATGAGTGGCTTGCTCTTTCTATCCAAAGTTATCCTTTTCTTCTTCGAAACATGAGCCCATGCTTGACTCCCAAAAACTTAGAAATGAGAAACATCAGACTTGGTCCCTATCCAATCCTCCTTTGGAATCATCTTCTCAAGAGCTCGATGAGGTGTGTGATTTTAAATTTAATTCACACAATTGACTACCTTGGCCCAAAAACTTGGGAGGTAAATCCCATGAGTGCATCATACAATTTGCCATTTCCTTAAGTGTTCTATTTTTCCTCTCAACTAGACCATTATGTTTTGGTGTATGTGGGACAAAGTGTTGATGTAGAATTCCATGAAGGGCAAAAAAATCTAAATTTTTTTTGCTAAAATACTATCCCCATTATCCATGTGAAGCTTCTTGATGCAACTTGAAGATTGATTATCAACAAAAGCCTTAAAGACTTTGAATGTGGCAAAAAATTCACTCTTGAACTTGATAAAATATACTCAAGTTCTCCTTGAGAAATCATCAATAAAGGTGAGTGCATACTTCTTTCCCAAAAATTAAGTGGGAAAAACCATCAAGTCATTGTGTACCAACTCAAGATGGGAAGAAACTCTCTTGGACTTACCTTTGGGAAAAGGATCTTGATGTTATTTTCCAAGTACACAACCTGAACAAACTCCATCAATACAAGAGACCTTAGGTAATCCAATGACCATATCATGAGTGCTTAAATCCTTCAAATATTTTTAATTGAGATGACCAAATATCTCATGCCAAATTTTGCTTTTTGAATCTACATGAGCCACCAAAAAAGTACCTCCAAGTGAAAAAACCTCAAAGTGATAAATATGTGATCTATAATCAGCAAGTCCTTGTGCAATAATAGACCGTGGGTCACTCAAATATCTAATATCAACTCCTTGAGGTGTGAACAACACAGTTTTACCCCCTAGAATGATGATTTTGGTACACGAAGAGCAAATTGGTGGAAATATTTGGAGCATAAAGAACATTCTTAATGCATCCACCATCAACCTGTATGTCACCTTTTTCCTTAACTAAAATTAAAGAAGAATCTCCAATATTAATGCAAGATGTAGTAGAACACAAGGTGGCAAATGACTCCCTGGATGAAGTCATGTGATGAGTTACTCCAAAATCCAAAATTCAATCCTCAAAAACAGCCTTAGATGATTTCCCAAAAGCATTCAAAGCCTTACCCTTATCTTTTGAAGGAGTGAAGGATAATTTTTTATTATTAAAGGCTTCCTCTAAGTCTTGTAACTTTTTCCAACACTTGTCGTCGAAATGACCATTGACTCCATAATATGAACAAGTAATATTTGACCTATTTTTACTTTTGGACTACTTAGGTTTGTGATTAGACTCTTTGGAGGATGACTCATTTTGATGTGACTCTTTGAGCTTTTTATGAAATGAAGGAGAAGGGGAAGGATTAGGTTGGGACTTAAACTTATAATTTCCCTTGCTTTTG
This sequence comes from Wollemia nobilis, assembly GCA_028583015.1. Lineage (NCBI taxonomy): Eukaryota > Viridiplantae > Streptophyta > Pinopsida > Araucariales > Araucariaceae > Wollemia > Wollemia nobilis. The sequence continues at coordinate 3,568,085 of JAQPPZ010002721.1, forward strand.
TTAATGGAAGTGGATGATGCAACAAATGCCTTATGTGAGGAGGTGTAATGCCCAAAGTTAAGAACTTTAGATTCTTCCCTCAAAATATTGGCACAAAAACTTCTCAAAAGTAGGTATTTTGTGATCAGAACCCATGGAATCCATATTGGTAAAAAATACGGAGGCAAAAATATGGAATAGACCTCTAAGTTTTGACAAGATCATGAAAATACATTCTTCATCCATTTTAGTTTTTTCACTACCCTTTAAAAGTGTGAGCAAGGATTGAAACTTAGTGAGAAAATCACCCATAGATGGAAAATCATCTGTATTGAGAGCACTAAGTTTAGCATCAAGATGTAAAAATCTCAAAGTGTCCACTTGCCCAAATAGCTTCTCAAGCTTCTCCCAAATTTGAAAAGGAGTGTCACAATCATTAAGATGAAACAACAAATTATCACTCACATGCATCCTAATTAATCCCTTACATTCATCCATTTTGCAATCACAAATAAACTTATGATACTCTTTTGTAACTTTAGGTAGCTCTTCTTGCATTAATATTGATAACCCTTTAGATTGAATAAGTGTCATCATGTGTGGCTTCCATATGTGATAATTATGTGAGTTAAGTGGCTCAAAAAACCTCTAAACACATTTTTCAATTACAAGAAATAAAATGCAAGATCTACAAAGATGGTGTTGAAATCAACACTAAGATACCCCACCCAAATTTCAATGCTTCCAAAAATAAGAGCTCCCTAAAAAATCAAATGCCTTTATAATTCAAGCATTACAAAGAGTATATGATCAGATCTTATTTTTACAATCACTAAAATTTTGTAGATCTGAAAAGAAAAAAATTGAGTAACAACTTCACAAAAACAAATATTTTACAAAGTTGTTTTCAAATACACAGAAATACCAACAAAATATGTTTTAAAAAAAGGTATTTTTAGCAAACCTTGTTAGTAACTTAAATGTAGATCTAAGTTTAAAATTTGGAAAGAAATCAGGAGTGAAGAAGATAGGTTGTAGATCTCAGAAAACCAAATATGCAAAAAACAACTTTAGATATTGTAGAAAATCAAATATTTTACAAACTATATGCAAGGAAAACCCACATACAAAAAAATGTTGTATACGATAATGGCCGCTAGTGATCGGAAGTGATCTATGGCGATTATGGATCGACGATGGTTAGGTGAACAGGGCAACAGGACCGTTGACGGGTGTGCAACTATTAAAACAATCCATAAAAGAACTCCAAAAAACTTCCAAAAAATAGAATCTTTTTTATTGATCCCCGTGGTCAGAGGGATCAACCAAGATGCAATGAAAGGCTAAAAAAGATATAGAAGCTCTTCACAAAACAATAGAAGAGAAAAAAATCAATTTTCACCTTCTAAGGCTTGGAAACCTCTAATCTCCAACTACAAAACCTTCAACATGATCCAGTTGCATGAACCTCAACAATGGATGTTTCCAACAGTTCTCAAAGCTCTAATACCATGAAAGGAATGATGGAAAAATGCAAAACATTGAACCAAGCCACAAGGATCAAGGGGTTGAAGCAACACCACATTAACCAAAAAAAGAGACTGAAAAACAAAAAAAAGATAATGGAAGCTAACACAAAAACTACAATATCATATCATGTCAGAATTGATTATGAGTACAATGGATAAGCATTACTTAAATAGGCAAGGAAGATTTGTCACAACCGTAGGATCAAAAAAGAGATAAGGATCAATATCCACCATAAAAATAGGAAGGTGGGATATGATTCGTGGAGAAAAGATCTCAACCTTCCAAATGTAATCAATGAGTGTGTTAGAATATATTAAATTATTTAGTACATGCTAATGTACCACCTTGGGTACATAACTAGAGTAAGGTTTGAGTAGTTACGTCATGCAATGTAATAAATGCACAAGTTTTAGAATGTGTAATGATGTAAATGTGCATTTAGTCCACATGTACATTAGTCATAGGTTTGATAGATGAAAGACCAAGGGACTTATCTCCCTATATATATATGCCTTAGAGGTAGCATACGAGAGCGAGAGTAACAAAAGATAGAATAGTGACTAGTTGCATTAGAGTGAGTACAATGTAGTTCCTACATGTATTTATGGAGTGTTCATGTCCTCCATTATATCATATTGTACTATTTTTGTGAGCTTTCATTAATGGCATATTTATGATTTATTACAAAAGTTTCTCTTATAATTTTTCTACATATTATAGTGTCATTATCATATAGTTATCATTGCTTACTCATTTTACATCTTGTGGTTGCATTTCCTTTAATATATATATATCATCAAAAGCTAATAGTGGTATCAGAGCACACCATAGATCGATAGGAAATAGGGAAAACCACAAGAGAGATTGAGAGGAGATAAGAAATGTCATTTTTAACATTTCTAAAATTGCATTTGGCTATAGTATTTCCACAAGGTTGTAGAAAAACTTATGAGAACTAGGACTCAACATTGATTCCACTATATTGACAAATCAACTAGTGAATATTATTCTCTCTAAGATTTAAAGAAATCTCTACTATCAGTTTTTAATACTTTGTTGTAGAAAAAGGAAATTCAAAGAAAGTTGGGAAGCTTTCTACAAGAGAGATAGGAAGAATATATTCTTTGGAATCAATCTAGTGCCTGAAGAAACAAGTTGGAGATCGAAGATTTTGAGACCTTAAGAAAAATATCCCATTGTAAGAGTTGTGGATCTGCAGATTACAGAAGAGAGAAAAAGGCCAAAGAAGCCTTACTATAGATTGAAGGAAGAAGAGACTCTAGAAAATAGTCCTGGATAAGATTGAAGATCTCCATTAAATTTTGAGGATTTTAGATTGTAGAGTGAGAGGAGAAAAGAGATCAAGAAGCTGAAGAGACCCATAAAAGGTCCCATTGAAGAAATTCCTTATTTGGAATATTGAAGATTGAGAAGGACTATCAAAGATCCTGTTATAGATTTCAAAGATCCAAGAAAGAGATCTCATTGCAAAACTTCAATAGTTGAAGATTGAAGAGATGAAGGGAAGGTCTCATTGAAGTTTTGAGAAGACTACACAAGCTACATAAATTTTAAGACCTAAGAGAAGAGGTCTCAAGAAGAAGGCTAGGAAAACCTCATTGAAGGACTTGAAGAAGCCACATCGAATACTATAGATCAAAGAGGAGGTCCCATAAAGAAGGACCCATTGCAGATTGAAGACTTGAGAAGAACTCAAGGGAGAAGAGTGCTAGCAAAGAGCAGCACTTAAGAAAGAAGGATTTGGGATAATTGTTGACATCCAACAACAATCCCAAAAAGAAAGAAAGATGTGGCAAGAAGTTTGCCAAATTATGGAAAGGATTTCTAAAGACCTCAAGACAGTCAAATTCATGAGAAGAAGGGCACTAGATAGACCAAGATTGAAGTTATAATTTGACAAAGGAGACTAAAGGAAAAAGGAGTTAGAAGAAACCAGCAAATATGAGATATTTTAAGATTGCCATTAAATGCTTGAAGGCTAATTAGAAGAAAGGAGGTTGCTGGTTTTTACAGCAAAAAATTGATGGTTTATAGGAGAAGAGTTACAACTGCAATTTGGAGGAGTTTCCTACCAAATTGAGGAGATTCAAGGATAACGTTTCGAAGTAGAAATTGATTGGGAAAGGGCAGCAATTTGGGCAGCATTACTAGCTGCTAAGTTTCACATTTTAAGAGAGCATCCTGAAGGATAGTTGAAGCCACCAAACTACATTTTCAGGTAGCAAGTTAGAGGAGTTTTTAAAGTTGTAAATTGGTGAGTTAAAGAGTTTTTTTGGACAACAAGGAAGATTTGGAAATCTGTCAAACATAGGATAATATTTAGGTGAATCTAATCACCTAGAAATCCATCATCTATAACGGTCATAAAGGTAAGAAACTTTGGTGCAAAAGGTTCAACTTTGGTGCAAAAGGTTCATTAATTTAACATTCGTTATTTGGTTCACTACTAAGTTTTATTGAGCACCACATTAGAGTTTAAAGTTGCAAGGGAGTAAGTTTCAAGTTTTAAGTCTTCAAGGAAGTGCAAAACATAGTTCTTACAAAGTTAACGTGCACATAAAAAATAGGAGTTAGATATATTTTGAGAGAAAGAAAAATATCAACTTCCTATTATCTATTGGAAGCAAAGAAGACATTACTCTTAAGTGAAAGTTGCATAGATTATAGTGCATAATATAGGTTACTTTTAAGAGTTCATTAAAAGGAGCAATAAGGAGAAATTAATAGTGCATTATACTAGTTATTCTTAAGAGTTACTAAATTTCAGTAAGTGAGAAAGGAAAATTAGTGCACAAAAAGGGATTAAGTTGAAGTGTCAAAAGACACTATTGAGAGCAGGAAAAGCAACAACAAATATTTGTGAAGAGAAGACATTATAAGGTGAATTATAACCAGGAATAGGGAAGAAGCCACTATATCAAGGTATTAAAACCCAAGTGCAACTAAGGTATTTTATCTTTGTCTATTGCAAATTTAATTAAAGGTTTAATAGCTACATATTTATCTTCTACGAAGCAATAAAAGGAAGACAATGTTCAAGTATCTTTGATACATGAGGTAACACATACTACAATCACCAAGCAGTAATATTACAAAGCTTAGAGAAGAAGCTTCATCATGTAGAAGATAGAGCCATCTAAGGGCTCAATATCAGTCCATTCGAGGTGTCTAAAGACACCCAATACAGTGCCATATTCCCATGAAAATAGTGCCTACAACAGTGCAAAAAAAGGAATCCAAACAACTTGCAAAAGAATTGGAAATGCATTAATGTGATGAGAACATTGAAGAGGTAAGTTGCATGTAAAGAAGAGGATTCAACTTGTATCACCAAAGGTATATTATACCATTTGGCACAACTGAAGAAGGTGCTTGCATATTCTTGATAATGTCTAAGGTTATAATGCTTGCGCACAAAAAGGGAGCATCCAGGTTTGGAGTAACGCTCAACTCAAGTATTGAAGGCATCAATAATCATTGTGCAATGTTCAAAGGTCTACACCACCTAAAGTAATGCTCTTCAAAGAGTGTAACCTCCCAACACCACGTAGCAAAGTTAACCTACAAACAAAGCAACATAACACACCAAGTGGTTAGCATTCCAAGAAGAGACAAGACATATTAATAGTTCAGGTTTAGAAGAGCGTGTAGATTAAACATAGAGATTCAACGTAGAGAAATCGAGCATAGAGAGAGTTCAAAGTCCATTGGAGAATTAGAAGACCATCATACAATGTAGAGCAATAAAATGCTCACAACCATACGTTGGAGTAAGAGAATACAATGTGGAGAAGTTTTGAAAGCAAGGTCAAAAAAGACATTAATCAACTAGCAATATATCACAGTCCATGAAAGGTATACTTACAAGTTAATATTTTTTGTTTGTGGAAAACACCCCAAATGGGATGCCACTTTTGAGTAAGTCCCAAGGAGGCAAAGGTATCTATTCCACCAAAAATACCCAAGGCTCGCACCGGGCCTGCCCCCTTCGACACACTCAACAAGCATGTCTAAAACAACAAAAACGACAACAAACAAACACAACAATAACTAAAAATAAAGACAAACAAACAAACAAACAAACAAAAACAACATAAAAGCATAAAAACAACAAAAAACCCAAAAACAAAGAAACAAATAAACAAATAAAATAAAATAAAAAATAACAACAAAACACAAAACACATAAGAAAACCAACAAAACAACACACAAACACTTAAAAAAAAACCAAAAACACAAAACACAAAAAACAAAAACATGAAAAACAACAAAAACACAAAAAAAAGGAAAAAACACAAAAACATAAAAACCATAAAAACACAAAAAAACAACTAAAACAACACAAAAACAAAATTATACAAAAAAACACACACCCCTCAAAAAACTAAAATAAAAAAAAACAAAAAAAAACAAAACACAACTACAACCTTTCTAGGCCAAAAGACTTTTAAGGTAAGATTCAACAAAGGAAACATAAGAAAGATATGTCTAAGCTAGGGAACTAAAATACCCTGACCGAACCAAAGAGAAGCAAAAAGAAAGAAAAAAGAAACTAGGTACCTCTAGTACTAGAGCCATCAAAGAAAGGATAAAAAGTAGAGCTTCTCTTATTTGTGAAGCCCACCATTTGGGAGGGTGGTCGTAGCAAGTAAGATCACCTTTTTCCAATGTCAAATTATCTAAAGCATCAACACTCCTATTTTTTTCTCTAACCACATGATTGTAATCCACTTTCAAAAAGCCCATCTGGATTAAATGAATCTTCTCAACAATTATTTTTATTCTCCAATCAACCTTATAATTATTAGACGGAGTCTTTAGAAGATTAATCATGAGTTGGGGGTCATATTCAACCAACACCTTTTCCCAACCAACCTTAGAAGTCTCTTGAAGGCCTTTGAGGATACCATACCCCTCAAAAAGGTTATTGGAAAGGATACCCAAATTCTCAGCAAAAGTGAAAACTATGGGGTCATCTGAAAGTCTACCAATTCCTCCAACACTAGCTTTTCTAGGGTTCCCCTAGAGGCTCCATCGGTATTGAATTTTCCATAATCCTTAGGAGGCTGCCAATTCCTTGCTCTTTCCATATTGCAATTACTCACATTTCCTTTAAGACGATTGTCCTTAGAAGAGTTAATCTTCGATCTTTGCATCAATCGATCCCATATTTGGTGGGAGTTTTGGGGGTGATTAAGGAGTTGTTGGACTGATTCAACTAAGATAGCAATTATCTTATGCTAGATATAGTGAATATCCTTTCTTTCTTGATTGAAAATTTGGTTGTTCCTTTCATTCAAGATATTCTAAGGTAGAATGGGAGAACCCATCCAAACCAGTTGCCTAATGAAATGATCAACACCCTCCTGTTTAGGCCAATCCCTCTAGAGCTGTTCAAAAGTAGAAAAATTGGACCATTGTAAGCCAAGTAAGATGGTTATTCTCCTCTATAGCTCAGAGGCTAAGGTACATTCAATAAAAACATGGCTAAGAGTTTCCACCACATATTTCACATCTAAAAGGGCCATGAAAACCACTTTTTATAAGTTGCTCACCAGTTAGCACCCTACAATGCAATAAAAGCCAAGTAAAGAACCTCACCTTAGGCTAGAGATTTTGAACCCACAACTGAGAAAAAATATCATAAAATTGGTAGGGATTATTATGGCATAAAGCCAAATAACCTTGAGCAACTGAATAATCACCCTTAGTAGTGTTGTTCCATACAAAACAATCTTTATCATAGGACCAAGAGAGAGATCTCATATACAGGATGCGTTGGATGTCTTTTATTTGAATTTTTGGAATTTGAATAGGCCAGTCCTCAATAGGGATCCAATATCTACCAACCTCTGAATTATTAGTATGGTATCGACAGTAATTAACCACCTTTATACAATTGGCTTGGTGAAGATCCTCCATCCAAGGCCTCCAATTAGGAAACTGAGTTATCAAAGGCTGGTGACCATCCCAAGAATCTGTCCAAAAATTTGCTTGCTAACCATTATGAATGATCCAAAATAACTTTTTATTAATCAATTCCTCACTAGTCTTAAGAACCACTAAAATGGGAGAACCTTTGGTAGGCAATTGATAGCAAACAAGGTCTTCAAGACTTTTGTTCTCAACATATTTAGCACGAAGATTATTGGCCCAAAGGGCATTGGGGTTATGTAAAATCCTCCAATACAATTTAGCAGCTAAAGCTTTGTTGTTATTAATAGTAAATCAGAATCCTAACCCCATTTAATTCTTTGGAAGACATAAAGTGTCCAATTTCACCAAGGCCTATTTTCTTTTCTCCTTAGTACCACTCGAGAGGAACCGACGATTAATTTGATTCAATTCTTGAAGAATGGCTTTTGGGATATTCAACACGATAGAAAAATAAAGAGGTATAACTTGAAAGATAGATTTTACCAAGGTAATTCTGCCCCCAAAAGAAAGCCACCTATTAGTCCACTTTCCAATTTTCTTCTTAACTTTGTCCAACAACCAATTCCAATCTTTATTTTTTTGTCTTTGAATATTGATAGGGATGCCTAAATAAGTGATTGAAAGGGAGGTCTTCTTATATCTTAATTTATCCAAGACCATGGATTCCTGTCTGGTAGAGCAGTGAAATAAAATAACTTTAGACTTATCTTCATTGATCAATTGCTTGGTAGCCTTAGAAAAATAGCTAATGATTTGCTTAATTTTAGAAGCTTCCTTAATTGTAGCTTTACCTAACAAAGTAGAGTCATATAAAATTGAAGATGAGAGATAGGCCTAGCTCCATGAGCAATGGTAAATCCCTCAAGGGTTTTATTATCTCTATTTTTGGTTATAGTCCTACCCAAGCATTCAACAAGAATGATGAATAAATAAGGGAAGAGGGGGTCACCTTGCCTAATACCTCTAGAAGTTGGGAATAATTGTGAAGGCTTGCCATTGATAAGAACTGAGTAGGATACTGAAGAGATACAACCCATAATCCAGTCCATCTAATATTGAGAGAAACCAAATTGCCTCAAAACTTTGATAAGGAAGTGCCAATCCACTCTATCATAAGCTTTGGATAAGTCTACACAAATGAACATAGAAGGAGATTTTTGCATATCCATGGAATTGATGGCTTCCTGAGCAAGCACTATCTCATCCACTATTTGACGCCCTTTCACATAATATCCTTGTTTAGGGGAAATAATCTTATGCAAAAGCGGCTTCAACATTTCTTCCATGATCTTAGTAATAATTTTGAGAAGAACATTACATAAAGAAATAGGTCTAAAAGCTAAGATATGATAAGCCTCTTGAGCTTTTGGGACAAGATTTATATAAGTTTTATTGATAACCTTCAAAATTTCTTTGGCTTTCTTGGCTTTTTCCACCACCTCTAATAAATCAGCATGAAGGATATCCCAAAACTCTTGGTAGAACTCAATGGGAAAATCATAAGGAACTGAGGTTTTCACTTTTTGCATTTTAAAAACCACTTGTTGAAACTCATTAATAGTAATAGGAGTAGTCAAAATAGAGTTCTCCCTAGGAGCGATAATAGAAGGGATCGCTTGAAGAACATTTTGTTGAGAAGCCGAGTCAAGAGGAGTAGTAGCAAAAAGATTGGAAAAGTAATTCACAACAATATATTTCATGCCATCCTTAGTGTATACAACCTCTCCTGAATCTAAATTTAGGGAAGAAATAAATTTGTGAGATCTTCGAGCTATAAGAGATTTGTAGAAGAAATTTGTGTTTCAATCTCCTTCTTTGAGCCATTGAATTCTAGATTTTTGCTTCCATAAGAGTTCTCTTTTTTTCCATTCCTCTAACTGAGTTGTGAGTCTAATTTCATCTATACTTCTGCTCTCTGTGAGGCCATCTAAACATATTTTCTTATTCAAATTTTCAATTTGAGCAATAACTTCATATTTTTTTTGTTGAACATCCCCAAACTCCTTCCAGTTCCAAGTCTTGATTTTGGATTTAATATATTGCAACCTTTTGGCAAAATAGTACATCTTAGTCCCATATCTTGGTTTACCTTCCTTCCACTATTGTTGCACTTGAGGTCAGAAGGAACTGTCTCTAAGCCACATTAATTGAAATTGAAAAAAGAGAGAAACTCACATTGGTTTTTCAAATTTCCACCATGACTAGCCAGTGATCTGAACCAACATTGTTAAGAGTTTTCACTTTAGGAATGTGATCATGGATTAAGAAATAGTTAGAGAGCAGGAAACTATCCAATCTCTCCATGATATATGGTAAGCCTTTTCTTCTGTTATACCAAGTCATAAGGCCATTATCTGGCTGGATGTCCACGAGATGAAGGTTTACAATATATTCATTCATGAGGCCAGTGCTCTTGTCCAAATTTCTATTTCCCCCCATTTTCTCATCCAGAGAGAGGATGGTGTTGAAATATCCTCATATCACAACCCAATATTTAGGAAAATGAGAGATAAGTTATATCCTTCCATTGTTTTCTCTTTCCCTCCAAAGGAGTTGGAGCATAAACAATTTTGCAAAGCATAATTTGGTTGGAATGTCTACTTTGAATAGTTATAGCTAAAAGACCCCAACTTCCAACCATATGGTGAATAACTACCTATTTTGGGTCCCAAAGGTAAGCAATGCCATCAAAATTCCCTTGGGAACTGAGGGAAACAACTTTTTTATTTGGCCAGATTTTACTAGCAATTGAATCCAATTCCTCTATTGACATCTTCGTTTCTTGAAGGAAACCAAGATGAAGATGGTTTATCTAAATCATTCTACAATTTTCATTTTGTTTTGAAAGAATCCCTTTGAGTCCTCTAACCAAGTGATGATCTTCATTAATACCAAGGCTAAAATAGTTGGTAAGGGAATTAATCTTACCTTCCTCTACAAGCTTTTCACCTTTTTTTACCATATACTATTGATTGGTCTTGCGACCTACCTTTTGGTTAGAATCTATCTTCAGTTTTTTTCCTATTTCTTGACTTACTCCAATTGAATATGGGGTGTCTTATAACCTTCAAGAATGTGTGTACAAAGTCAAAGTGTTGTTGGAAGGTTCAACAGAGTCTATCTTGGGACTTGTATTATTTGAAGTCCCAATATTTAAGAGATTGTTTTTCTTGTGTATATTTTCTCCTTTTTTTTTTGTTGAAAACTTTTGATTTGTTGGTTTGTATCTAAGTTATTTATTTCATCTCTAAATTGTGTTTCTAAGATTTTTGTTTCCATTATTTCCTCTTCCTCACCTAGGGCATCATTTTTGGAAATAATTTCAAATATATTAGCAGATAACTTTGATTGATCCTTCCTAACTGTTTTTTTTTAGTGTTCTTCTTCTTAGGCATTTTGAAACCTATTGAATTTCTATCTTCTTTCTTTTTATTTGGAATTTTATTTGGGAAAAACTAGCCAAATCATATTCATGGCAAATTCTACAACAAAAATGAATGTTCTCATAGTCCACTACTTGCTCCCAAGTGTCCTCCCCAAATTGTAATATGATCTTTTTAGGTAAGGGTTTGTCAAAATACATTAAAACACAAATCCAAGCATAAATAATATGTTCAATTTTTTTAGTACAATTAGTAGTCATCATAAAAGTTCCCAAAGAGTTTCCAATTGAAGAAAAAACAATCAAATTCCAGAATTCAATTGGGAGGCCAAAGAGTCTAACCCACACGAGACTTGTAGAAGGCATATCTTCTTAGGCTTTAAATTTAGTACGCCAGGGCTTCATAAAAAGACCTGCCCTTCCAAAGAACCAAGGACCCCCTTGAAATGTTTTCTCTCTATATTTATTATTAACAAATAAAACAAGAAAATAACCATTTGGATAAGTAGAGATTTGTAACTCACCTTTAGTTTTCCAACTTTTTGCAACCCAGACGAAAACAGATAGGCTCGAACGAAAACCCAAGAAATGATAAATTTATCATTTTTTTCCAGATCTTTAATGCTATTCTGAATGTCACCCATATCAAGCTTAACAATAGGAGTTCCATCAGCTACTCTAAGACATCCTGACTCAGTTTTCATTAGATTAATTAGGTATTATTAGAGGTTTATGGGAAGCCCTAAGATTAATGTTAGCATCAGACTGAGGTTGTCCACCACGGAGGACATCCCTAGAATTCATTTTTGGGGTCGGGTCTTAGAAATTCTTGCCCTTGAAAGGGGTTTCCATTGTGATTTATTTTGCGGGTGCACCATAGAACCGATTTCGCTTGAGATCTAAACTATTTATTTTAGCTGCTTGAAACTTGTTTCCTGGTCTCTTTAATCCATGCCCTAGATATCGAGGAAAGGTATGTTTTTCACTCTTGTTTTGTGTAGTAAATTAGAAGCCACTATCAATCAAGTTCACCTCATGATCTATTGAAAGATAAATTTATAACCCATATTGGGTCTCTTGCAACATATCCTGCTAAAATCTTGAGTAAAAACCCCAAAAATGTTGGCCACTAGGGCCCGAATGCATCGAAAAATAACCTTTGGAGCTGCTTGCACTAAACCCATATGAAACCCTCGCATAGTTGCTTGCCAAAAATCTCGTTTACACATAGGGATGTTCTAGGATCTATGTTGCTCCAAATGATCTAAAAATTGGTGGAAACATTCTAGGATTTTTCAGGCATCTACCCTCAAAATTTTAGCTCAATCCGAGTTTGGATGAGTGAAATATGGCTGAAACAAGTTCGGTAGTTTGGGCAGTCCTCTGAAAAACATCCTATCATCTCCTCCCAAGTTAAAATTTGCTTTCTGTTAATTACAAGGAGTTATAAGGTGCATTATATCTAAGGTTGAATTTGCTTGATTATTGCATTGAAGAAGCTAGAGAAATTTACAACCTTAGTAGATTAGAAAGCAATTAAAGCAAGGAGATTATATCTTAAAAGATATTACAAATTACATTAGATTCAAATATTAAAATTTGTAAATAATTAACTAGGAGATATAAGGTTTTCTACATTGGAAAATTGAAACATTAGTTTGCAAATATTATCATTTTCTAAATTTCTACATTAGGGAGATATAAGGAGTTCTACACCAAACATTAGACTATTGAAATTTAGAAAACTATACCATTGAGAATTGAAGGATAAAAGAAGCAAAATCATTGATTGCTTTAAATTTGGAATTTATTACTTATACTTGTCTCATATACAAATTAAAGGGACAAAAGGAATCCAACCATAGAGTCTTGAAGATAGATAACTTCATCAAATTGAAAAGTGCAAATATCAATAGGGAGAAATAAGGAAAAATAGGAGTTGAACAAAACATTAGAGAGTCAACTCAAAAGGAAATTTAAATCAAGCACTTTATCAAGACCATAGCATACTCTAAATACTTGGGAGATATAAGGGATACTACAAAACCTAAGATTTGAAAAGGTTTTATCAAGTTTGATCATAAACTCAAACTAGGGAGTCATAAGGTAGACAACTTCAAAGGTTTTTTGAAATACAAAACTTCTATCAAAATTGTTCTTTTGTAAACAAGGAATATTACTTAAAAAATGGAAAGGCTTATTAAATATACAGGTCTCAAGGAATCAAAATGGTTCAAATACATACTTGATTCTAGAATTGATAATAAGGAAAGTGCAAGAGAAGAACCAATATGGTTTAGAAAGACTTTTGAGAATTCACAAATCAATAGTTTGGCAAAAGTAAATTCTTCAGAAATATCTTCCAATGATAACAACTATATTAATGAAGATATTGAGAACCATATTAAAAAAGTAGAGAAGAATATTCATCAAAAGGATATCCTACAAATTTATGAAAGAAGTAAAGATGAAATAGCTTCAATTATACATAGATGGTTTAACTATTTCATCAAGGAAATAGATGGACTTGATTCTCCTAAAACAAGTAACAAAGAAATTGGGATATCTTCACTATGCACTTATTGCAACAAATTTGGTCATGAGAAAGCAAATTGTTGGAGCTTCCATCCATGTAAATATTATGGAGGAAAATATCATTCATATTTCTTTTGTTACTATAAAGATAAGTACTATAAAATATTTGAAGAGAGACTAATATTCATATTAGATTGTTTCTTCCAAGTTCTTATTTTAAAATCATCCACTAACAATGAATTCAAGCTTGAAATTTTTGAAGACCAAGGATACAGGTCATTTGGTAAACCAAAGGAAAGAAAAGGAAGCAATTCTGATCCACTTGTGACTTGCAAGATTATAAGATCCTTAGTTCATCAAGGATACCTATAAGACTTCAAGGTTAACAATTCTACCAAATACTTTGAAATACTGAAGAATAGTAAAATGAAGAAGACATGGAAAGACAACATGAAGACTAAAGCAGAAGAAGGACCGGTTCAAACTAAAAAATGCTTGAAAGATGAAGGCCCATATTGAAGACTAAAGTCTTCAATACCCAAATAATGTAATACAAGGGGGTGTTAGAGTATATTACATTATTTGGTACATGCTAATGTACCACCTTGGGTACATAACTAGAGTAGGAGTTTACCTTAGAGTAAGGTTTGAGTAGTTACTTCATGCAATGTAATAAATGCACAAGTGTTAGAATGTGCAATGATGTAAATGTGTATGTATTCCACATGTACATGAGTCATAGGTTTGGTATATGAAAGTCCAAGGGACTTATCTCCCTATATATATGCCTTTGAGGTAACATATGAGAGAGAGAGTGACAGAAGATAGAATAGTGACTAGTTGCATTAAAGTAAGTACAATGTAGTTCCTACATGTATTTATGGAGTGTACATATCCTCCATTATATCACATTGTACTATTTTCATGAGCTTTCTTTTTTTTTGGTAGGTAAAAAGTTTTATTTAATATTCGGGTTGAAGGGTCTTGTCCTTGTTACATTGGGCATTGACAGTGCCAATAGTACAAAATTGACAAAATCTAAAAACAACAATATGGGGGTCCATCCCCCTATAGACTAGACAGACCATAGACAAAGACATTGAAAATAGAACCAAGTTGAAGCAATTACAAACAGAGGCAGTCCAACTACTTGAAGTCACCTTCCTAGAACTACTTGGGTTCCTCTTTACCTTCCTGCTTAGCAACATCTCTCTGATCAGAGGCCAGGAGGACCTTGAGCACTGCAAGGAGCTCTTGAATTTCAATAATGGCGCTGGAGAGGAAATAGCCAACCTCCTTGATGATATTGGTGATGGAATTTAGGTGGTCCATAGCTTTGCTGATGTGATTGAGAGTGGTGCAAGGAGCGGGTGAGGGTGGAAATAGGAGGGGGTGATGAGTGGGCATCAAGGAGTGGGGGAAAATGAGGACGACGGAGTGAAGGTCCGAAGAAAGCGGAGGCCAAAGGGAAAGACTAGGCACTTTGGCACGAGCAAGACAATCCGCACGATTGGACGTACAAACAATACTCCAAAAAATGATGAAGAGAGTTGAGTCCCAAAGAACCATGGTGTTGAGGGAAAACACCTTTGGTGTTGAAGAAACACCTTCGTGGCAGCAAGAGCTGCTAATAGTGACATTTTTCCATTTTTTCCTGGTGTTGAAAGAAAACACCTTTGGTGTTGAAGAAACACCTTCGTGGTAGCTAGCGTTGCTCTTTACGGCTACACTCTACATCATGATAGGCTACCATAATAACATCCTAGGGGAAGACATCTTCCTAGATGATCAGGTTGGTTTGATTGGTCGCTCTATTGGCCAGAAGGTCTGCCACCTTGTTCGCCTCTCTAAACACATGGTGAATCATGCTTTGTGGGCATTGACAAAGGGAAGCTTGGCATTCTTGAATAATGTTATGGATATTCCAACCTCCATTGTTGTTGTTATTAATATGATTAACCACTATAGATGAATCACCTTCAAAAATGATAGGTTTAGTCAAAGACCTACTGACCTCAATACTTCTCCAGAGAGCTCGGGCTTCCGCATAGTTGTTGGTTTGGACCCCTAAGTTTTTAGTGAAAGCCATAATGATGTTGCCATCATGGTCCCTGATGACACCGCCAGCCCCTACATCCCCCGAATTTCCTTTGGAGGACCCATCAAAGTTGACTTTAAGCCATCCTTGGGGTGGGGGATTCCACTTGACATTACTCCTAGTGTTGGGGGGATTCTGAGTTTTGGAGCACTCGATGGAAATCCCCAGAGTCTTGATCAAGAAGGACTCTATCCTAGATGTAGGGAAGTCTATGCACGGGATGAGGCTGGCATTTTTGATAGCAAAGGACAAAGCTCTATTGGCCACTATTTCTAGATTTTTGAGACTGTCATTGAAGATGCGATTGTTTTGCTCCAACCAGATTTTCCAAATCGCATGGTGCAGTAGGGCTTTCCAAAGGAACTTGAGCCTAGGATTCTTGAAAATAGTGGGCCACTGGGTGAACAAGTCAAGGATAGTCTTGGGCCACACCCATTTGACATGGAACTTGCTGATCAGGGAAGAAAAAACATCAAAGGTAAAGGGGCATTCGAGGAGGAAGTGTTGGGTGGACTCCCATGCCTGAGTGCATAGATAGCATCTATTGGGGATGATGACACCCCTCTTGATCAGGTTGTCAGTGGTCAGGATCCTGTTGTGGACCGCGAGCCAACAGAAATGGGCCACCTTCGAGATAAGGTGCTTGAGCCAAATGGTCCTGGTTGTGGCAGGGCTATCAATGGTGTTGGGCCACTTAGGAGGACTGTCTACCAATCGAGAAGTGGATTTCACAGAGAATCTCCCATCGTTGGTGCCTTTCCAGTAAAGTTTATCTATCATCTGGATCTAGGGAATGAAATTTACCCTAAGGATAGACTGCAGGGACACCATGGCTTTATCTATGACTACGTTTCTGAATCTGGATCTGCTTCCACCTACAGCTATCTTGGTTGACAGCAATGAAGTTGGCAACTCTAGGGCCAAATCTATTATCAGTAAGGTGTTTGATCATTGCAATGTCAGGGTCTTTGGCGAGGGGCTCATCCCTAGCCCATGGGTCATGCCAAAAATCAATGTCCTTATCATCCCCAAGCTGCCATCTAATCCCTCATTGAAGAAGGTGCTTGGTGTGGGTTATGGATTACCAAAAATGGGATCCAGTGTTGGGAGTCCCTTCATCCCTGAAAGAGTGCTGTTGCAGGTACTTTCTCTTGATAATAGAAACCCATTCCAAATTGGCATTGGTGACAACCTTCCATGCTTGTTTGGCCAAAAGGGCCTGGTTCATGAAGTTGATCCTACGTAAATCGAGCCCACCTCTATCTTTAGGGGTGCACACTTTGTCCCAGGCCACCAGGTGAAACTTCCACTGGTTGTCAGTCCCTACCCATAAGAAGCATTTTTGAATCTTCTCTATAGCTTCTCCCACAACCGCGGGGATTTTGAAGACTGACATAAAATACATCGGGATGCTTTGGAGGATAGACTTGACCAAGGTGGCTTTGCCTGCTTGGGAGAGGAGGGCCCCTTTCCAACCTGCTAGTTTCCTATGAATTCTCTCGATGACATTGTTCCACATGGTCTTGGCTGGTCTCCCTTGGAACATTGGGAGGCCAAGGTAGGTGGTTGGGAGATCAGCAATGGTACAACCCAAGATGCCCATAATTTTGACCTGCCGCTTTATAGGAGTGTTGATGAAGTAGAGTTTGCTCTTGGTGAAATTGATCTTCTGACCAATAGCTTCCTCGTAGAGGTTGAGGATAGACTTGATGATTTTGGCTTCAAAAATAGAGGCTGAAGTGGCCAACAGGGTGTCATCCACAAACTATTGGTGGGTTGAAGGTTGGAGGTTGGAAGCAGCCTTAATACCAGATATCAACCCTCTAGTGCAGGAAGATTTGATAGCCCTCCCTAGGCTCTCAGCCAGGATGATGAAAAGGATAGGGGAGAGGGGATCCCCTTGTCTCAGTCCTCTAGTGCTGGGGAAATACCCTACTGCTGATCCATTGACAAGGATAGAAAACCAAGTAGAAGAGATGTAGTTCGAGATCAACTTGACCCAATTCTCATGGAAGCCAAACTTGAGGAGGACTTTGGCTAGAAACTCCTGATCCACTCTGTCAAAGGCCTTATTCATGTCAAGCTTCAGGAAGAAGGTAGACTTGTTGGAGTTATGGGCTGAGTGGATAAGCTCGTGAACGGTGATGACACCATCAACAATATTCTAGCCCTTGATAGTACTTCCTTGGTAGGGATCGATGATGGAAGGGAGGATGCCTATGAGTCTATTGGCCATGGCTTTGGATAAATTTTATAAATGACATTGCACAGGATGATGGGGTGGTAATCAGATAGGGACTGGGAATTGGGCCCCTTGGGAATGAGAGCGAGGAAAGTGGAGTTGACATCCCTGGGAATGGATCTGGTGAGCTGCATTTCAAAAATAGCTAGGCAAAGGTCGGGGTCAACTATGTCCCAGTAGGTTTGGAAGAACCTAGGGGAGAACCCGTCGGGACCTGGGGCTTTGTCTGGCTGCATGGAAAATAGGGCCTGGTGGATTTATTTAGGGGTTAGAGGGCTGAGGAGAAGGTCATTCATGGCCTCGGGGATGGATCTGGGAATGTTCTCGAGAAGGGCATCCATGGCCTGAATGGAGGAGGAAAGGTGGGAACCAAGGAGGGATTCAAAATGGTAGACAACTTCATCCCAGATCTGGTGGATATCTGAGGTGAAAGACCCATCTTGCTTGGTGAGGCCCTTAATCCTGTTAGCTCCTCTATGCCTGAGGGTGGAGATGTGAAAAAATTTGGAGTTGGAATCTCCTTCCTTAAGCCACAACTATCTTGATTTTTGGTGCCAGAACATCTCTTCCTTTCGCAGGGTATTATGGTATTCTGAAAGTAGGACCCGCTCCTCAGCTCTGAGATTGTCATCCCCCTGCCCCTACTGGAACCTATCCTCAATCTGTTTGAGCCTACTTTTTATGTTATTCTTATTTTCAAAGATATTCCCGAATGTCTCTTTGTTCCACACCTTCAATTTGGCTTTAATCGACCAAAGTTTCTACGTTACCTAGTTTATGACAGTCCCAGGGAACCTTTCCCCCCACCACTCGGTAATCTGATTTTTGAGATCTGGGTGTTGGGTCCACATTGATTCAAAATGGAAGGGGGTTTTGAACTGAGATCTATTTACCATTTCAAAAATTAGGGGGCTGTGATCGGATCCAATTTTTGGGAGTGCCTGTAGATTGGCATCACCGAAGAAGGGGAGCGCTTCTTGGGATAGCAAAAAATGGTCTAGTCATTCTTGGATGAGGTCTTCGCCCATCCTTCTATTGCTCCAAGTGTACTAGGACCCTCTCAGTTGGACGTCCATTAGTTCATTTGAATCTACAAAATATGCGAAGTCATCTGTGGTTTTGGGGGTTATGGCATTCCCACCTCTCTTCTCTGAAGGATGCAAGGGGGTATTGAAGTCCCCTGCTAGGATCCAGGGGATGTTGCTAAAAGCTTACCTCATCTGAGTGAGATTGTTCCATAGGATCGATCTGCCCTGCATAGTGTTAGGGGCATACACATTTGTCATGACCCAGGAGAGCTGGGTGTTGGAGTCATGGAAGTAGATGTTGGATAGGCGCCCTTCGCCTGAGATGACTCTACCTTCAACCTTGGTAGGGTCCCAGAGACAGAGGAGTCTGCCTGAGGTGCCAGATGCCGGTGTGTAGGTGAACTCACATTTTCTCCAAATGGTCTTGGCAACTCTCGGTGACCAGTGCTCACCTAATTTGGTTTCTTGAATAAGGAAAATGGTGGGATTAGATTCTTTTCGCATGGTAGCAGCTAGTCTTTGTTTGGCTGCCCCATTTAACCCTCTCGCATTCTAGGAGAGGACTTTCATTTGGAACTTTTGGAGGGTTTTTTGCCCCCTTTGCCTTGCTGCGTGGGGGGTTTGGATCTCTTAGATTCTTCCCTGTTGGCGATCCCTAGTTCCTGGAATAGGGTTTTTTGGGTGCCATTGGCTATATCTTCAGCTGTATCATGACTTCTCAGGTCAGCGCCAGAGGGCCTACCCTTTTTCCTGTCACCTCCTACATCGATCTGGGATTTTTTGAAACTTCGAGTTTGTTTTGGACTCCATGGTTCTAGGGATTCTTGGGAGGAATCATCACTGTCAGTCTCGACATCACAGGATTTAGATGGGGAGAGGGGTAACCCAGACCCGTTGGGTGGGGAAGATTTAGGCGGAGGATTGGGAGACTAAGGGGGTTTGGGGGGAGAGCTCTAGGATTCATGACCATTGTCGGGTGGGGAAGAAGGGCACGGGGGAGGAGGTGGAAGAGGGGTTTTCTGGGGGAGGTTGGCCTTGGGGTAGGGTTGAGTGGTTGGATTTGGGATCGGGAATTCCTCACAGGGAAGCTCCTCAACATAGATTTTATCATTAAGACCAGAATTGCTGAGTAAATTGAACTTGTTAGAGATTGTGAACAGACTACTTGCCTTATGCATATCATCGCCTAGAGGAGGTAGGACCTATTTCTTGCCCTTGTGGTTCTGGCTCTGTCTCATTTTGGCTTTTATTTTCTGGTTTTCTCCATGGACTGGGTGGGCCAAAGTCTGGGAATCGGTCTGTGCACCTTTACGATTTGGGCACTAGGATGAAATATGCCCTTGAGTTTGGCATTCGAGGCAAAAAGTGGGTTTATTTTCATACTCCAATGGTTGGCTTCGATGGAAAGATCCATAAATTAGGTTAAGATGGTCAGGGAGCTGAGTTTCCAGGTTGACATTGACGCATATGCGAGCCTGCGTCAGATGAGTCCGGGCACGAGTAGCTGGGTCAATGGTGACCAATTCCTCGATTGCTCGGGCTATCCCCTAGAGCGCATCTTCATGGAAGAAATGTGAGGGAAAATTTGGGAGGCAGACCCAAATGGGAGCATAGTTTATGCTCTATGATTCTGGGTCGAACTCTGCTCCCCACTTGCGAAGGAAGAGGCTTCTTCTTTCGAAGAACCATGGTCCCCTTGATAAAATATGGTCTGCATCTTCCTGTGTGTTGAGGTGAATCATGAAAATCCCCCTGGACATTGCAGACAGTTCCAGGAACCCTCGAGTTTTCCATTTGATCACCACCTAGTATCGAAGTGAATCCATATCAGGTCTTCTGCCAACAAATTTCCCTACCAGGGAGAATGAATCTAGGGTAGCATACTCCTCCATGACTTTCTCTGGACAAAAGACGTCACAACCCTGGGTTACAAAGGTTTTTGATGCCGCAAGCGGAGATTTAGGTTTCCCTTGGAGTGCTTCCATAAATAAAACCTGGTTGATCCTCTTGTCATCCATTGTTGTTTTATCCAATGGGTCTCTTCCTCTATGGACTCCATTCCCATCATCTACCGTGCCTACAAAGGTCTTACTTACTATTTCGCTCCCTGTCTGATGGCCGTTGGAATCACCATGCATAGGCACACCACTCCCCAAGCTCTTACTCCCACCTCTTTGCTTCTTGCTCGTCGAAAAATCGAAATTCGGATGTTCGCTCGCCATCACCCTCCAAATATATTTTCAATCTCTTATTGAATTCATGAGATTTCATTAATGGCATATTTTTGAGTTATTACAAAAGTTTATCTTATAATTTTCCTGCATATTATAGTGTCATTATTATATAGTTATTATTGCTTACTCATTTTACTTCTAGTGGTTACATTTTGTTTAATATATATCATCAAAAACTATCAGAGTGTAACTCCCTAAGAATGCCAAATATCCCCATAATATCTAAATAAGATAAAAACAAGTATCTACACATAAAGTGGGTGGGAAAATTAAAATAAACTAATATAAAAATAAAGTACCTAGGTGAGCATGAGCTAGAGTCTAAACACCTACTCTAATACATGCGCTCTTGAGATAACTCCTTGTTGCATGTTCTTTCAAATAAATCTACCCAATTATTCAACAAGAATAATAAATAAGTGTGGAAATATAGGATCTCCTTGTTTAATTCCTCTAAAGGCCTGAAAGGGAGTTGAGGGAAGACCATTGATGAGAATTGAGAAGCAGGCCAAAGAGACACAACTCGTGATTCACTCTCTCCAACCCTGACAGAAACCAAAGTTCTCTAACATTCGATCTAAAAGCTACCAAGGGACTCTATCATAGGCCTTAGACATGTCTAATTTTATTAACATATCCCTTTGACCTTTCTAATGCAATGTGTGAAGTACTTCTTATGCCAAGATTACCCCATCTAGAATTTGTCGACCCTCCATTAATTCTCCTTACTTCAAAGAGATAATATCATCCAGTACCTTCTTGAGCCTTTCAGTCATCAATTTGGTAATGATCTTGTAGACTACATTGCAAAGTGCAATTGGGCAAACGTCTCCAAAGTTGGAAGCCTCTTCCACTATAGGAATAAAATAAAGGAAATCATGGTTCATAGCATGTGACATGCTTTTATTTGCATGAGATTCCTCCACTACCCTAGTTACATCTTCCCTTATTTCATCCCAAAAATCTTAGAAAAATTCAATCAAGAAATCATCACGGCCTGGGGACTTTTTGGTTTTCATGTTAAAAATTGTCTCTCATCTCCTCTAGATCCATAGTTTTGAAGAGGGCCTGTTATCTCATGTTACATTGCAAGATTAAGATAGGTAAAAGCAAAGAAAATATTTTTAAAGTAGATATTTGCAACTTGTCACATACCTAGGATAGTGTCAATCACATTACCATGAAGGTCTTTTAGGTTGTGCAACATTTTGGAGTGTCTTCTTGTCAAGGCTGAGCGGTGGAAGAACTTAGTGCTTTGACCCCTCTCTAGCAGCCAAGAAGTTTTGGCTCTTTATTTTCAATAAATCTCCTCCTACTTATCTATACTCTCTAACCCTTTTTGACCAACTCATCTTCATGTTTTAGGTATTTTGTGTTTGTTTTAATTTGGAAGAGTGTGGCCAACCCCTCCATCTTAGCAACCAATGAAACCCATTGAAGTCGAAAGTCTAATTTGTTTATTTTATAGATTTTGAGTTGAGCTTTGACATGTTGAAGTTTTTTAAAGACTCTAAACAATGTTGTCCCATGGGAAGGGCACCCCTCCTCCCACCAAACTAGGATTTTATCCCTAATATTCTCCTTTTCCAACTAGAAATTCTCAAACCGAAATGGTCTAGAGAAAGATTTATGGCCCATATCCCATTCCAAGAGAATTGAAAAGTGGTATGATTCTATATGATTGAGGATTTCTAGCCTGAGTAACCATCATAAAAAGACCTCTCTAGACACCAAGAATCTATCTAGCTTTACCCTTCTATTTGCCAACCCTGCTTGTTTATTTATCCAAGTATGAGAAGATCTTGCAAATTGGTCATAAATCAAATTGAGTTGATTTACTTCAGAGATCATAAATCCACCCCCTTGATCTAAATATGGTATACCCCCTTTCTATTCCATAGCTAAAATCTTAGCATTAAAATCACATGTCACTATTTAATTCACTCCTTCCTTTCCTAACCTACTTGCTTTTAAAACTGCCCATTGGAGGTATTGCTCCCCAAAAAATTTTGAATCGTAGAAAGTTGAAATCAACAAAAGTTATCCCAAAATATTACTCTTGAAGAGATATACGAGAACCCCCCTTCCTGCAACATGATCAACTATTGTCCAAATTATAGGGTTCCATAAAGTCACTATGCCCCCTAAAGCACCCTGAGAGACTATAGCCATATGCTCTACCTGTCTCCATATTTTCTTGGCTATTTTATCCATCACTTGTAATAAATAATTTATATCTTATGATGGGCGTCATTAAACATCACTTTAATTTTGTCAAATTCAGGGACATGTTCGAAGGCTATATGTGCTAGGACCAACTTAGGTAGGTTTCGATAGTGGGGTTCCTAAATCACTTTTGCAATAAAGTAAAATTTACTAAAATATAATAATGTTTGTGGGAAAAAAAAGTCACACTTGCTAAAAAGTAAATTAACATGCTTGAAAGAAATGAATAACACACATGCAAAAATAAAATCTAATCTAGCAGTTGCATGGAACTATCCTGCGAAAACAAATAATTAAAGTAATGTACAAAGATATTAATTACAAAGTAAAAAAATATACAAAAGAAATATAAATTCCTTAATTAGTTTATGAACATATCTACAAAGATAACACTTTCCATTGGGCTAATGGAGTGGGCCCTTACTCTTTAT
This sequence comes from Wollemia nobilis, assembly GCA_028583015.1. Classification (NCBI taxonomy): domain Eukaryota; kingdom Viridiplantae; phylum Streptophyta; class Pinopsida; order Araucariales; family Araucariaceae; genus Wollemia; species Wollemia nobilis. Next base: position 3,591,728 of record JAQPPZ010002721.1, read on the forward strand.
CCCAATGAAAATAAAATCTTAATTCATAATAACTTTAAACATATATAAACCTATTAAAAAATATTAAACATATATAAGCTTATTAAAAAAACATTAAACATATGTACATACAAAGGAAATCTTAATTCAAAATAACATTAAACATGTATACAAGTGAGAAAAGGATGTAAACATATTCTTATTAAGAAAGGGACAAAATTACTCTTTTACAACAGGCTTCAACTCATATATCCATCCTCTTCCTCTTCTTCACTTTTAGATTCCATCATCTTCTCTCTAACCTCTACAATACATTATGCCTCCTCTTTTATAGAGAGGCCATATGAAACAAACTACCAACAACTTACTAATATAAAATATTCCTAATTTGAATTGGTTGGAAACAAATCCAACCAATTCTATCTAGGGAACATAACAACCAAGTTGGTTGGAAACAAATCCAACCAACTCTTATTCAAATAAGATGACAACCAAGTTGGTTGGAAACAAATCCAACCAGCTCCATACAAAGAAGAAGACAACAATGTTGGTTGGAAACAAATCCAACCAACCCCATACAAAAAAATGACAACAATGTTCGTTGGAAACAAATCCAACCAACTTCACATAAAGAAGATGACAACTAAGTTGGTTGGAAACAAATACAATCAACTTTAATATAAATAAGACAAATAAATTGGTTGTAATCCAATGTAACTAATTTAGATTCAACCCAAAATATTCTATTTTTTGTTGCCATGTTACTATATCTGGTGTTGACATCATTATGTTTGGTGCCAATGTCATTATATCGGGCGTAGGACATCTGATGCTGACATCATTATGTTTGGTGCCAATGTCATTATGTCAGGTGTAGGACATCTAGTGCTAACTATGTAAAACTATGTTTGGTGCTTGTTATTATGTTGTTCTAAAAGCTAGTTGTTTTATGCAATTTTAGAGATATCGTCCAACATTGTCCAATGTTGTTGTATGTTGCTTCATACCTGTAAAATACCAATATTCCTTTCCATGCCATATATCCATTGATTACATGTTAAAGGTTGTATTTTCATCTCCAAAAACACAAATGCATCCTTTTCAATTTAGTAATATATTTCTCCTTTTTACTATGCTTAATTGTAACATATATGCAAACTACAATTTAATCCATAGTTAAGTGGCAAAAAAGAAGAGTTAAAAACTAAATTAAATGAGGCCTTTTGGAGCCTCATCATCTTGAAGGAGAATGAAATCAATTAAACTATGAACAATGTTTTTATGAGACTTTTTTTTTAAGCCTCTAATATCCCATGATTGTACAACCATTGGAAACTCGAAACTCAGTGTATCGCTCCAAATTTTTCACACCCTTACCTTCAGGCTATAGGATCCGTGCCCGGAAGGGGGATGTGAAAAGGATGGCGCGGTACCTCGGACTGAGAGGCCTTGCGAAGGTCCCGCCTCTCGGGGGAGGTGTATTATGGTGATTTTTCGACGGATGGTGGGTTCACCAGGAAACGTTTGAATGGCGGTTTCCACGCCTAGGTTGGGAATGTGTTTGATGTGTTCGGTTTTAGCTTTAATCATCCAAGTCCTAGGTTTGGCCAAAATGCGTCTAAGCTATTCTATATGAAATGCAGATTTAAATGAAGACAGAAATAGATTTGGACAGAAAAATAGAAAGAACAAGATGGATTAAAGACCCATACCCGATATGGATGTCTGATGAAGGTTCTAATTTTCAAAGTAGTCAGGATCATCCGAAATTCGATAGGATCGTCTCCTATCTGACAAGATCGTTTGAGATCTGACGAATTCGTCAGAGACCTACAAACAGAAAAATAGATGCAAAATACAGAGAATGCAACTATGATAACAGAGGGTAATGATGTAAAATGACAGTAAGAACATTAAAATGATGATAATAAGCAAAAACACGAATGCATTATAATGATCTAATGACAATTTATGCTTTTATTATGCATTAAAGCTACATGGGTGAACTCCAAGATGCAGAATAATAAAGAATAACCATAGAATTAACTAAATGCAGAATAATACAGCAGAAAAAGGATGAAGAAATGCAAACTCTGGGCATTGATTGCCCCCAATGTGGACTACAGTCGAAATCATCTCGAATTGGTACGAGATCATCTCGAGATTGTACGAGATCATCTGAGACAAACTGAGCTTGCTTCGGCTGAAAAACAATGAAGTTCCTGCAAACAAACTTGAAAAAATGCGAATGCAAACAGTGATTTAAGATGGTCTAGTGCGTGTAGAATTCGAGTTACAGGGAATTTCAGCCAGGGGGATGCTAAGGGGAGGGCCTAGGATTAAATAGGCTTAGGATAGAGGTTGGGAGGTTGGAGATCATCCCAATTTGGGAGATCTCCAATGGGGAGGTCTCTAACGGTGCAGACACGCTTCTGCCGGATTAGAGACGTCGTTGGAACAGAGTCCAACTATGCACAAATTAGTTTGGGACGAGATCGTATGGACGTCCTACGCCAGACGAAATCGTCCGATATGAGGCGATATCGTCTTATCGGAGACGATATCGTCAAACGGTCAAAACAAACTCTAAAAATGGCATGGGAAAGGAGGAAACGGGTTAAGCGATGGTTTGGGAGCGGTTTTGGAGGTTGAAATTTGAATTTGAATTATTTACTAGAGTAATTGTAATTATTAAGGTTTTATTGCGCCAATTTTAGGGTGCTACATTTTGCCCCCTCTTTAGCGAATTTTTCGAAGAAAATGCGTTAAAGATGAGTTCTTCTCGATCTACGAGAAAGCAAAAATTATTCCCATTTTTAGGCGACGATTCTTGGTCGAATCGTACGACAACTTACTATGGTGCCCCCTCCGTGTTTTTACCCAAATCGAACGTTTGAGGTAAAAACGCGAAAAAGCAAAATTTTAAAATGTTTTTAATTGTGTTTTGAATAAAATTAAGAAAAATAGGGTAAAACCCTAATTCATTATTCTTTATTCATTTTTTGGTTTTTAGAGCTCTGGAGACAAAAATGGTCGAGACAGCGCACAGATCGACAGAGGTCCGGCGCGGGCTACGGGTAAGAGTCTAAACTTAGTTTAGAATGCTTTAAGTTGAATTTACATGCTTTTTAGATGAATTTTGAGTAATTTTTGAGCATCACGGCCATTTTTGGGCCGTCGACGTCGTCGGGACGAAATCGTCTCGATTTCGACGAAATCGTCTCAAGTTCGTCGATTTCGTCTAAGGGCGAAATCGGTGAAAGGGGGACGATTTCGTCAAATAGGGACGATTTCGGCTTGCAAAATCGGAGACGATTTTGCTCAAATTTGGGACGATATCGTCCAATAGTGGACGATATCATCATTTATATAAAATTGAACTGATTTTAACTTGCATTATTAATTACTGAGTTTTTATTAATGATTTTTATTGTGTTGTTGTTTATGTTGCGAGAGAGGATTACTAAAGAGCGAGAGAATGGAAATATGGTGGGTTGAGAGATGACTTGGCCACTCTATCTCGAGCGAGAGCGAGATCGGTAGCACGAGTCGGCTTACGGCATGTGGCGAGAGATGCCACAAGTTTCTACGAGATATGGGGCTATTGACAGCCCTAGCAGAGAGGTGGTATCCGGGTTCTTCCTATTTTCGGTTACCCACAGGGGAGATGACTCCCACACTAGAGGATGTATGGAGGATTTTGAGGATCCCCATACAAGGACGGTTGATCACTCCTATAGCCAATCAGGGCCACGCTATGATGCGATTGTGTGGCGATCCGAGCTTCACCCTGGAGAAGGGCGGAGTGAACATCGAGTCGCTACGTCAGATGCCTAGGGCATCGAGACTCACACGAGTTTTGGTCGGAGTGGTAGGTGGACTTCTGCTGTGCCACCAGAGTGGATGCAGGGTACCATGGGTACTAGCAGATGTGGTCTATGACATGAGAGACCATGGCTACAGGTTTTCTTGGGGGAGCTTTGTTCTATGTCGATTGTACAGGATCCTGCATGGGGTCATGTACAAGGGCGGTCGATGTCTAGTTATGACATCGCTACTACAGGTTTGGTGCTGGGAGCACATTGTGGTGCGAAGGCCGATAGGGCTTCCATTGATAGGGATTGATGGGGAGAGGCCCCGAGCTTTCTACTAGTGGCTCCGAAGAGGGTCACAGTGGTGGATAGATCTATCGATGTCCCGGAGACTACTTGATGACCTTGTCTCCGACCAGATCACCTGGAGGCCTTGGAGAGATCATCCAGGGTGGGCCGAGGATGGACAAGAGCTGGCTCGCATCAGGCGAGTCTGCTGGTTGAGGATGGAGAGGGGAGAGGTGGAGCTCCATCGCTATGACCGAGTTTTGAGATAGTTCGGTCTACAGCAGGGGATCCCATCTCTCAGGGATTACGAGTTTTCTCAGACTATCGGGATAACACTACAATTAGCGGGGCTCCAGATATGCAGTGATTCTAGAGTCAGGACGCAGATGATGCCCCCATTCAGCCAGTGGATGGGGACGATACTGGGGTAGCCGACGGCTATGATGCCTAGTACACAGGCATCCGCCCTCCTCGGATGACGAGGGCTCAGGGTTCGATTCATGTAGTTGTGCATCGGATGGGGAGGCGATGCCAAGCGGCCATTGAGGTGGCCCAGGGTCATGATGGGAGAGAGCAGAGGAGACCATAGGCATAGTAGAGGCCACGACAGTGGGAGAGGAGGGAGGAGAGACCCCCTTCTCCACAGAGAGAGAGGCCACCATCGCCCGATAAGGGCAAGGGTGTTGACACTAGGGAGAGCGGCGAGATAGTGACTCTCCGAGCGGAGACAGTCCATCTCCAAGCACAGGTGCAGACATTACAGGAGGAGGTTGCATGCCATCGAGCTGAGGTTACATAGCTCAGAGATGAGATTGCATGCCTCAGAGCATGGGGTGGAGGGGCGAGCACTCGGGAGCTAGCATGGGCTATTGCCCAGATCACATTTTATCAGACACTATACCACCAGATGGTGCCAGAGGAGGAGAGATTACCACTATCGGCTACCATCGTGGATCCGATCAGGATTGGGTCATCAAGGACTTCATCTCGATCCATGACTAGGACTCGTAGTACCACACATACTACGATGGGGCCACCTCGTCCACCTCAGGGCGGGGGAGGAGATGAGGCTGAGAGCTCGAGGGGTTCTCGAGGCTAGCTACTACAGATTGCACTGTACATATTGATATATAGTATTTATTATTTTTGATAGAGGATTGAGTATGTCGAGGTATAGATTGTGGCATACCGATTCGATTTTGATATGATGTATATTATGGTTGATATAGATATAGATGAGATATTTTTGATCATATGACTTGTGTCTTATGTATTTTTATGATGCTTTTAATGTTTTGATTGATTGATTTGATGATTCATGTAATTACGTCGTTGGAAATATTATGGTTGAAATGTCATGCTTGAAAAATTTAAATGAAATAATCGATAGAACAAATTGGTTGTTTGTGATGTGATGATTTGATAAAAAAATAAAAGGGACTTTTAACAATAATTTCAAAGGACATTGTCGCTATTATAGACCATTTCATGGAGTCGCCGCTCACTCGGTCGTCAAGCTAATCCCAGGTATAGAAATATTGTTAAAAGTAAAAGAGTGCTTAAGAGACTGTCTTAAGACTTTGGTGCAATGGTGCAAATGATGATGATGATGGTTTGTTTTCAGAGTTTCATAAAAATAGTATGCATGAAATAATGTTAAAATGATTTTTGCTAGGCATAAATTCCTAAGTGTGATAAAATTTTTGGATAATTCCCTAGGAATTATACCATCATTACAAAATTGAAGGTTGACATAATGACATGAAATAGTGATAATGTGCATGCTTTTTTTAAAAAAGCATAATTGTATAACATAATGATTTAAGTCATATGGTTTTCATGATTTTGAAATAAATGGGGAATAAAAATTGGTACAATGGTTTGCGCTAGGCATAGAATATGTAGGTATAGACTTATACCATCATCGCGAAATCCAAAGAAAAGAGATAGTTTTATTGCATGGTTGATTTTTAATAAATAGAAAATATGAAGATGAGGACTTGCGCTAGGCATAAAATTCCAATTTTGGTTTTGGAACTATACCATCGTCGCGAAAGTCGACAATATATATATATATATATATATATATATATATATTTTTTTTTTTTTTTTGTGTGTGTTTTGATTGTATGGTTTTGAAAGAAATTTTGATTTTTTCTATTATGTATGTAGTTGTCTTTATACTAAACAACTGTACTTTAAAGAAGAAAATGAATTTATTCCAGACAATTTGCAAAAAATATTTCAAAGTATCTTAAAGACAAAAGTTAGATTTATAAGGAATCCCATGTGCATATGTGAGTTCATTTCCAATCTTGATTTATCATAATGATACACAAAATCTCTCAAATACAAATGTGTGTGCAATTGCTATGTTCATTTACCAGTTTTGAGCAAGATAATATGATACAAGTGATTTGAATGAACCAAATAAGTGTTCATTAACCATGATGTAGATGCATATAACCATACTAGACTACTATGTAAGTCGGATTATCAAGAGCTAGCTAATCCATAAGCGGACATAGGTCTGTACAAAAGAAGGTCGCTAATGTGACAGACATATCGCCATGCTAGGAGTTACCCAAGGCCAAGCAGGTTGGGCACAAACCACCTGTTATGGGGCTTACCTCACAGTTTTCGAATAATTGAGAATTCCAAGGATTCAAGCTCATCAACCCTTCTTTTCTTTTCAAAGGGTAGGGAAAGGGATTTTATTGCTTTTGCTTTTGCTTTCTTTTGCTTTCTTTTGTATTTTTGCTTGATAATGTTATAATGATATAAAATAATATTTTTCTTTTTCTCTTTTTCTTGAACTTTGCTTTTTTTTTTTTCTATGCTAGGGATACTTGCTCGGATTAGCTGTAGAGCAAGGGATTTTTATTACAGGTAGGGGTGAGCTTGTCCTTTTGCCAATTCTCAAAGATTCTAGACCATGTGCATGATAGGATAGCAGGGGAAACTTTTCGCTCAAGAAACCACTTCTACTATGTAGCATAGCATGGATATTACAAATATAATCATTTTATTGTGAAAGGATGTGCTTGGTTTAAGTAAATAACAAGATCAATTCTCTGTGCTCAAACTTTATTTAATTGAATTTTGTGGACTTTGATATAAGAGAGATTAGTAATCATGTCAGATAAAATCAAGATATTTATTTTTGTGTTTGTGAAAGTGAGGGATTCCAAATAAATGCTAATTTATCCAAAATAATTTGAAATATATAAGTGCAACATTTGTAAGAAAGATATATATAAATACTTTTTGAGAAGTTTTGAGAATGTTGACTCTCTCTTTCTTCTTTATGTTGTTTTGGTTTCGAAAGAGTCAAGAATATTGTTGTTTTTATTTTTATTATTATATTTTTTGTTTTTGAAAGAATTAACAAGTGCCATAAATAAATACAACAAGTAGTTTTGAATATTTTGATGATTATGAATGTTTTTGGTGTTTTTGAATTTATAAATTGAAAGAAATACAAGATAGTGATTTTGAAATATTTTAAACAAATATATACAAGGATGAAATGACCAAATTTATACATAGTAACGTTTAAGATGCAAAATGTTCATGGGTTCTTTAAGTTCTTTACCATCTAAGGTAGATAATTTGTATGCTCTCGATTCAAATTTAGCAGTGATAATGTATGGTCCAAGCCAGTTGGGCTCAAATTTACCTTTAAGGTCCTTAGTTGCATTAGTATTTTTTTGATTTTCTTTTAAAACAAGGTCGTCGATCTCAAAGGATCGATGACGAACTTTTTAGCATATGATATTTTAAGCTTGTTTTGGTAGGCACGGAGATGCTCCAAAGCATTGATGCATTTTTCATCTAGGAGTTCCAGTGGCTGAGTCCGCAGACTCGATATTCATCTCCTACTTCGGTATCTTGAAGTAGTAGAGCCAAAGAAGGAACTTCTAATTCAAAGGGAAAAATGGCTTCGACACCATAAACCAAAACAAAAGGTGAAGTTCCAGTGGGGGTTCGAACACTAGTTCGATAGGCCCACAAGGTTGGATATAACTTGAATGTGCCGATCGCGGCAAATTTATTGACCAATATTTTGAGAATTTTGATTAAGGTTTTGTTAGATGCTTACGCTTGACCATTACCACTGAGGATAATAGGGAGTGGACCGGCGATGTTGAATCTTATATTTTTGGCATAATTTTTTAACATCTTTATTTTTGA